>CM035418.1:129760501-130025501 GCA_020310875.1 Ceratopteris richardii | reverse complement strand
GGGAGCACTACTTGCCTCTGTCGAACTTGCATGCACGAACCAAACTGTGACCTGCATTGTCTTGTGCACACACACACATAGGTCTCTATCTCTCTACACACACACTCTCTCTCTAGATCTCACATCTTGGTAAGTTGTGCACATACTCTTACCCTTTGTATTTCTCTATGCTTTATGTTTTATAATTTCTCTTCTCTTTGATTTTAAAGCACTTTTTTGGCACGGATTCATTGGAATTCGATGAGAGACAACATACATTCGTCTTTGACGACAATGATCCAAAAGAGGAACATACTTGTAAGTGATTGTTTTATTCTGTATTGATAGAGAGTGAGAGAGAGAGAGAGAGACAAAGAGAGAGAGAGAGAGATAAAAATATATGCAAAAGAGGAAGATAGAGAGAGAGAGAGAGATAAAGAGAGATAAAAGAGAAAGATAGAGAGAAAAATAAAGAAAGATGAAAGAGATAAAGATATAGAGTGAAAGAGAGAGAGAGATAGAAATACATACACACACATACACACATGCATACATACACACACAATTCCCAATTTTGAGCAATTGGTTGCTCTCATGGTCACCGAAGAAATGAATATAGGTGGAAGTTCAACTAAAAGCAAGGATGCACAAGTTTTCTATGCAGGTAATGAAAGGGGCAAAGGAAGACGAGGACAAGGAAGGGGCAAAGGAAGGTTTGGAGGAAGGCAAGGCCACTCAAGCAATCAAGGACATGACCAAGGCACCTCATCACAAAGAGGGAGAGGAAGAACAAGAGGAAGAGGAGGACGACATCAACAAAACAGGAATCAAGATGGCCAAGGATGTTACATATGTGGCAAGTTTGGCCACTATGCTAGAGATTGCTACCAAGGACGAAACCAAAGCAGCTATAATCAAGGTTCTTTATACAAAGGCCAAGGTAATTATGCTTCTATAAGTTCAGAAAATGACAATCTCTTGATGATGCACATGAATGGGAATTCAAGCAAAGTAGATAACACTTGGTATATTGATAGTGGATGTAGCAACCATATGAGTTGCAATGCTTCTTGGTTTACTAATCTACATGTTCCCAAAGGTAAAGGACATGTAGAAACAGGTGATGATAGAGCCCATGAGATCTCCCATGTTGGAGATGTAGCTTTGGATGAGAAGGAGGAAGGAAGATGTCTCAAGCATGTCTTGCATGTACCTACTATCACAAAGAACTTGGTGTCCATTGGGCAAATGGTTGAAAGAGGCTATCAAGTAAGGTTCAACAAAGGTAGATGCTTTGTGGAGAACCCTAAGCAAGGTTACAAAGTCATAGCAAGAGGAAAGAAGCAAGGGAGACTCTTCACTTTGGAGGTAAATTCTCATTCCACTCAACATGTCTACTTTGTTAGGAGTGATGGTTGGATGCACTCAGGAAATCAGTTGGTGCTGCAAAACCTGCTTCACACCTGCCCTCTTTTCTCTTCAGATATGCTTAGTACACTTGCTTAGCTTCCAAATGACACAAAGAAACCATATATGTACTTTGAAAATGATTTGAGTAATGATCAAACCAAAACAGATAACTTGGTACTTCAAGAATCAAGAAAAACTTTCTATTCCTGTAGTGATACCTGCTCAGACTTTTACTCAGTGTGACCAGCACACTTAAAATTGGAACAATTCCTTTTGGGAGTATTAAAGTACCTTAGTAAGCTACCAATCACAAGTGGAATCACTTTAATTGATAAACTATGCACTGAGAAATAAGTTTAGCAAAATTATAATCACCCCCGACTTTTTAGGAACTCTGCAGACACAGACCAGTGTGTACTTCGAAGTGGATTTCTCCCAAATGACTGAATGAAATTCTCTGAGATTTTGTATGCTTGTAGTAGACCTTGAGCTGGTTCCAATGAGCTATAGATCACTTGATTTGGTTCAGTGAGCACTGAGAAATGCTCCTTTGAAGTTGACAGACTTGGAGAAGTTAACACAAAGAACCAGAAATGAGAAATGTGTGTATATCTATTGATTAATAAGATTGTACAAGCTCAATAGCATGACAAGCATAGCTAATTGAGGTGTGGTGGTGTAGGCTATGGAGTAGCACTAACACACACTCAGTTACAATGAAGATATGCCTCAGGGAGTGAGCTGAAGTGAGTGAACTTTCCGCGAGTTTTTTCCTCTTCATTTTATATGAGTTGAGAGAACATTTGAATTTCAAATTCAAACTAAGGCTCCCTAGAATCTCTCCTCTAAAAGTAGGGAGATATTCTCTCCATTACAACATTCAAATTTCCACGACTTTCTCAAGTAGGTGTGGTTACAAGTTATTCCAAGTCACAATGACTTTTACAAAGGGGTAAAAAGTGAGAACATCTAAGCATATGTTCATATGAGCCTTGCTTCAAGTGAAGCCTTAATGAAGCTTTGTCCAATGCTAATCTTCCATGAGTCCAAGCCAATGTGTGAAGGCTTGATATGCACCAACAACTCCCCCTCAAGCAAAACACTTTGGCTTAAGTCTTCTCTTTCATTCTTCAATCACTTCCTGCAATCCAATCATAGATTTGGATCTGCATAACTTGTTTCCATCCAATGCCTTTGTAAGTAAATCTGCACATTGCATATTAGTAGACACATAAGTCAATTGAATCTCTTTGCTAAGTAACTTCTCTCTCACATAGTGGTAATGAACCTCTATGTGTTTGGTTCTGGCATGATAAATTGGATTTGCTGCAAGGTGAAGAGAGCTAGTGTTGTCTCCAAAGATAATAGGTGGTCTTGTGTGTAGACCTAACTCTGTATATAGAAGCTTCAACCAGATAGCTTCTTGAGTGGCATTGGCAAGCCCTCTATACTCTGCTTCAGTGGATGACAATGCCACTGTAGGTTGCTTCTTAGCTGACCAAGAGATAGGCTTATCTCCTGCAAAACAAATATATCCTGAGGTGCTTCTCCTATCATCCTTGCATCGTGCCCAATCTGCATCTGAGTAAACTTTTATGTCAATATCTGATGTATAAGGAAAATACAAACCATGACTTTGTGTTCCCTTCAAATACTTCAAGATCTTCTTGGCTGCCTCTAGGTGAGGTACCCTAGGTTTGTGCATGAATTGACTAAGCACACTTACTCCAAATGCTATGTCAATTCTTGTCAAGGTAGCATAGTTCAAACTACCTACCATACTTTGGTATCCTGTAATGTCTTTCATTTCTTCTCCTTCATGAGCACTTAGCTTTTGGTTAACCTCCATTGGAGTAGTAGATACCTTAGCATCCTGCAAACCAAACTTCTTGACCATATCCTGTACATACTTCTTTTGAGTGATGTAGATACCTGAATTTGTGTAGACCAATTCAAGACCTAAGAAATACTTTAATAGTCCAAGATCACTGATCTTGAATTCTTTCATCATCTGTCCTTTGATGTGTCTAATCCCATTGACATCATTACCTGTAATGATGATGTCATCAACATAGACACATAGGTATATTACCTTTGTACTACTTCTCTTTATGAATAGAGAAGTGTCTGCCTTACTCATCACAAATCCTTGGTCTAGGAGTCAATCTGTAATTCCATGCCCTAGGTGCCTACTTCAAACCATACAGAGCCTTCTTCAATTTACAAACATAATGTACCTTTTTTGGATCTTCATAGCCAGGTGGTTGTGACATGTAGACTTCTTCAGATATCCATCCATTCAAGAATGCATTCTTCACATCCAATTGGTACATTTCTTGGATGCAGCTACACTCACCAATACTCTGATAGTTGGCATCTTAGCCAGAGGAGAAAATGTCTCCTCATAATCAATGCCTTGGGTTTGTGCAAAACCCTTGGCTACCAACCTAGCTTTGTACCTGTTTATTGTTCCATCTGCATTCTTCTTTAGTTTGTAGATCCATCTGGATCCTATCACCTTCATAGAGTCCTTCTTGGGTACCAAGTCCCAAGTATCACTTTCCTTGAGTGCTTCTATCTCTTCATCCATGGCTTCTCTCCATTCTGGTTTAGTAATTGCTTCTTCATAGGTACCTGGTTCTTCATTCAACAAGTCTTTTGCAAGATATATAGAATGTTTAGTTACAAGTGATGTGTCATACCCAAATATGATGGGCTTCTTCTTTTCTCTTTGAGATCTCCTCATTGCTTGAGTAGAAGTTTCTGGCTTATCCTCTAATTGCTTCATCTTCATCTTTCCTTTGGACTTCCAAGCCTTGAACTCTTCAAGGTTTATTGTATCATCATCTGAGCTTGAATCTTCTTGCTGAGTTGGCTCTTCCTTGGTAAGCTTTGGAAAATCTTCTTCCATATCATAGGGTAGACTCACTTTCCTGCATTCATTCTCATACCAAGAGTCATTTTCATCAAATATGACATCTCTGCTTACCTTGAACCCTTTGTTCGTGGGGTTGTAGAATCTGTATCCCTTTTGGTTCAAATCATAACCAATGAAGATACACTTTTCAGCCTTAGGGTCTAGCTTTCCCCTTACCTGTGAGGGAATATGCACATAAGCTACACAACCAAAGATTTTGCAATGATCCAGAGAGGGTCTCTTACCATGCCATGCTTCATATGGTGTCATGCCATCAAGTGATTTGGATGGCATCCTATTGATGAGATAAGTGGTAGTGGATACACTCTCTGCCCATAGGTAATTTGGCAACTTTTTCTCATTAAGCATAGACCTAGCTGTTTCCACAATGAGTCTATTCCTTCTTTCAGCTACCCCATTTTGTTCAGGTGAGTACCTTGTAGTAATTTCCCTTTTGATGCCTCTTCCCTGCAAGAAATCTTCAAACTCATTGGAGAAGTACTCTCCTCCACCATCTGACCTTAGCCTCTTCAAGCTTCTACCTGTTTGATTTTCAACAAGTGCAAGATACCTCTTGAAACAATTAAACACTTCATCCTTATGCTTCATAAAGTATAAAATGGTCCACCTGCTATAGTCATCAATGAAGGACACATAATACCTTGAACCAGAAATGGAAGGGTCCTTGCTAGGTCCCCAAACATCTGTGTGTACCAAATCTAGGTAGTCTTCATGCATGAAACCTTTCCTTGAGTAGGGTAATCTGTGAGACTTACCAAATTGACATGATCCACATTTGTAAATCATGTGTTGCTTGGATACATTAGGTATCCCAAGCACACATTGATCCCTGCACATTTGCTTTAGAGTTCTTTCTCCTATGTGCCCTAATCTCTTGTGCCATATCTCTAACTCTGAAAGTGTCTGATCCTTATAATTATATAAAGCAATATTTTTTGTATCTTCTAGCTCAAATATAAATAATCTACCTGATTTCTCCCCTTTGGCTATCCTTCTGAATCCATGTTTTGGGTCTTCCACATATGCTCCATGTTGTGTGAATCTGACCTGCAAACCTTTCTCCACAATCTGACCAACACTCATTAAATTCTTAGTTATTGTTGGTACATAGAGTACCCTGCTCAATAGGTTCTGATTACCATCACATGTCTTCACATTTCCAATTTTGATAACAGAGTGTTTAGTGTCATCACCTGTTTGTACCTGATGTTTGCCCTTGGGCTCTTCCAAATCAGAAAGTAGTGCCACATTGCCAGCTACATGGTTAGAACATCCTGAGTCAATGTAAAATAAATGATCATCATTTGTACCTATCTTGGAGGTCATATTCATGATCAATAGGGAGTCATCTTGCTCCTCTGTGTAGTTGTTGTAGTCTCTTCTATTTCTGAATCCACCTTGGTAGTTACCATTGTGGTTGTTGTTATAGTTGTTGTTGTATTGGTTGTTGTATCCATTGTAGCTTTGATGTTGGTTGAATCTGCCTCTTCCTTGAGAGTATCCACCTCTTGAGTAGCCTCTTCCTCTCTGATTTTTGTAGTTCTTGTAGCATTCATCTGTGGTATGATTGGACAATCCACAGATGTTGCATGGTGATGAGTTGTAGGGTCTCCCCCTACCTGACTTACCTCCTCTGCCTCTTCCTCTAGATGACCTACCTCTCCCTGCATAATTAGCTTGAGAGGTAGAGCCTTCTTCATCCTGTTTCTTCTTGCCTTTATCTTTAACCTTTTTTTCAGTATAGAGAGCAGAGGGATTGTTACCTTTTGATTGATCTCCAGCCTTGGTGAACTTTGCTTCATGTGTAAATAGTTGGCCCATGAGTGTTGTGAGATCAGGGGTATGCATGTCCATATAGAGGTCCATTGCAGTGGTGAAACTTTCCCACTTATCATCTGCCTTGAGTCCATTTGTCACTTGCCTGACTATTTGCTCCTCTTCAATTTCCTCTCCAATGCTTGCTAGTTGGTCTGCCACATCTTTGATCTTTGTCACATACTCTGAGACTGATTACTTGGGCTGCTTCCTAAGGGTTGTGAACTCAATCCACAATTGATTCTTCCTAGCCCTTGTGTTGGAAGAAAAATAGTTTGACAAGGTTTCCCAAGTCTCTTGGGAAGTCTTACAGTTCCTTACATGTGGTAAAAGAAAGTCAGATATAGAGTTTAAGAGATAAGACCTTGCCAAAGCATCCTTTGCACACCATTGGTTGAGCCTTTCATGTTCATCCTTTGTAGGTAGTCCTCTAGTCTTGAATGAGGGCAACTCCTCATCTCCTGATATGTATCCAAATAGACTTCTCCCTTGTAGATAGGTCTTCATTCTCAATGACCAAGCTTGATAATTGTTTCTGTCCAATTTGTCAATGAAGGAAGGGAAACCATCACCCATGTTTACCTTCTTTGCTCTGATACCACTGTTAGGAGTGATGGTTGGATGCACTCAGGAAATCAGTTGGTGCTGCAAAACCTGCTTCACACCTGCCCTCTTTTCTCTTCAGATATGCTTAGTACACTTGCTTAGCTTCCAAATGACACAAAGAAACCATATATGTACTTTGAAAATGATTTGAGTAATGATCAAACCAAAACAGATAACTTGGTACTTCAAGAATCAAGAAAAACTTTCTATTCCTGTAGTGATACCTGCTCAGACTTTTACTCAGTGTGACCAGCACACTTAAAATTGGAACAATTCCTTTTGGGAGTATTAAAGTACCTTAGTAAGCTACCAATCACAAGTGGAATCACTTTAATTGATAAACTATGCACTGAGAAATAAGTTTAGCAAAATTATAATCACCCCCGACTTTTTAGGAACTCTGCAGACACAGACCAGTGTGTACTTCGAAGTGGATTTCTCCCAAATGACTGAATGAAATTCTCTGAGATTTTGTATGCTTGTAGTAGACCTTGAGCTGGTTCCAATGAGCTATAGATCACTTGATTTGGTTCAGTGAGCACTGAGAAATGCTCCTTTGAAGTTGACAGACTTGGAGAAGTTAACACAAAGAACCAGAAATGAGAAATGTGTGTATATCTATTGATTAATAAGATTGTACAAGCTCAATAGCATGACAAGCATAGCTAATTGAGGTGTGGTGGTGTAGGCTATGGAGTAGCACTAACACACACTCAGTTACAATGAAGATATGCCTCAGGGAGTGAGCTGAAGTGAGTGAACTTTCCGCGAGTTTTTTCCTCTTCATTTTATATGAGTTGAGAGAACATTTGAATTTCAAATTCAAACTAAGGCTCCCTAGAATCTCTCCTCTAAAAGTAGGGAGATATTCTCTCCATTACAACATTCAAATTTCCACGACTTTCTCAAGTAGGTGTGGTTACAAGTTATTCCAAGTCACAATGACTTTTACAAAGGGGTAAAAAGTGAGAACATCTAAGCATATGTTCATATGAGCCTTGCTTCAAGTGAAGCCTTAATGAAGCTTTGTCCAATGCTAATCTTCCATGAGTCCAAGCCAATGTGTGAAGGCTTGATATGCACCAACATACTTCACATATGGAAACAAGAGGATTTCGGAGTTGTACTTGTGGCACAAGAGGATAGGTCACATCAACATACAAAGAATGAAGGAAATGCAATTCAAGAGGCTGGTTGAAGGTCTTCCCAACTTCCAAGGACAAGGTATGAAGCATTTATGTGAATCTTGTTAACTAGGGAAGCAAGCGAGACTTCCATTCAAGAAGAGTGGCTACATAAGCCAACATCCATTGGAGTTGATACATATAGATGTGTGGGGGCCAACCAAAGAGCAATCCATTGGAGGTAACAAGTACTTTGTCACTTTTATAGATGATTGCACAAGGATGGTTTGGGTTTATTTCATCAAAAACAAATCAGATGTGTTTACATGTTTCAAAGCATTCAAGGCAATGGTAGAGAAGGAAACAGGTACATACATCAAGAAGCTAAGGTCCAATGGAGGGGGAGAATATTTCTCCAATGAGTTTTCTGATTTTTTAATGGATCAAGGCATCAAGAGGAAAGTAACATGCAGGTACACACCCCAACAAAATGGAGTAGTAGAGAGAAAGAATAGATACATTGCCGAGATCGGTAGAGCAATGCTTAATGAGATGAATGTACCTAACATGTTTTGGAGTGATGCAGCAAATACCGTCGTGTATCTAATGAATAGGGCTCCTACCTCAGGGATCCATGGCTTGACACCATATCAAGACTATTATGGTAAGAAACTTGATCTTTCCCACTTGAAGATATTTGGATGTACTTGTTATGTACATGTGCCAAGTGAATTGAGGCACAAGCTACAACCAAAGGCATAAAAGTGTGTGTTTCTAGGATATTCAAATGATCATAAAGGTTACAGGTGCTTCAACCCAAACACAAAGGACTTGAGGATATCAAGGGATGTAGCATTTGATGAGCTACTCCCTTGGTATAAGAAGTATGATTGTATGCAGGACTATGAAGAAGAAAAGCATGGACATGATGAAGAACAAATCAACCTAGAGCTAAGCGGCCCAAGGTGTTCCATCAATGAAGATAGTTCAAGCATGAACTCACCATGGAGGGGGAGATCTTCATTAAGCTATGAAGCACAATCAATCAACAAAGGCAAAGCAACATTGGTGGAGTTGGATGAAGAAGGTAATGAAGTTGAAGATGATGAAGGACACATGATGGAGAAAGAAGCCACGTCAAAGAAAGAGATCAAGTTCCCAAGGCAAAGGAGGTTTATTCCCTCAAAAGGTGAAGAAAGGAAGTCTTCTAGAGTTAAGTACCCAACTCAAAGGTTTACTTATGATTCATATATGGCAACACATTATGCATATATGAACAAAGTAGTAGAAGATCATGAGCCCGATTGCTATGAAGATGCAAGCAGGTACACCGAATGGAAAGAGGCAATGCAAGAAGAGATCGGCCCACTTGAGGAAAATCAAACATGGACTCTAGTGCCCAAGAAGGAGAACATGAAGGTAATAGGTAATAAGTGGGTGTATAAAGTAAAGAGGAATTCAGATGGATCTATTTCTAGGTTCAAAGCAAGATTGGTGGCCAAGGGTTTTGCACAGACCTATGGAGTGGACTTTGAAGAGACATTCAGCCCCGTGGCAAAGATGAGCACCATTAAGACACTCATTGCAATGGCTGCTAGCAAAGGATGGAAGCTTTTCCAATTGGATATCAAGAATGCCTTTCTCAATGGAGACTTGGAAGAAGAGGTATACATGGAGCAACCACTAGGTTTTGTTCATAAAGAGTTTCCACATCATGTTTGTAGGTTGAAGAAGGCAGTTTATGGCCTAAAGCAAGCTCCAAGGGCATGGAACCAAAGATTGGTGGACTATTTGATCAAATGTGGTTACAATCAATGCAAGGCGGATCCATCTCTCTTCATCAAACAAAGAGGAGAACTTGTAGTCTACATGTGCGTGTATGTAGATGATCTTATCATTATAGGTAATGATACAAAGGGCATTGAGGAGATCAAGGCAAAGCTTGGAAAGGATTTTAGGATATCTGATCTTGGAGATCTTAGGTATTGTCTTGGCATTGAAGTTGTATACAAAGAAAAAGGTATTATGCTCATACAAAGGAAGTATATTCTAGACCTACTTGAGAGGTTTGGGATGCTACATTGCAAGCCTATTTCAAATCCCATGGAAGTTAATGTAAAGCTAAGCTCCATTGATGGAGAGCCATTAGAGGATGTAACTTTGTATCGATCTATTGTAGTCTCTTTCAATTATGCCACAATAACTAGGCCTCACATAGCATATGGAGTTGGAGTGTTATCACAATTTATGCATAGTCCAAGAACTACACACTTGCAAGCTGCAAGAAGAATGTTACGATATCTCAAGGGCACTATAAATGAAGGATTGTTCTATTCATTTGATGATGATATTCAGGTCAAAGCTTATTCTGATGCGGATTGGGCCGGTTCCAAGGAGGATAGAAGAAGTACAAGTGGTTACCTAGTCATGCTAGGTAGCAAGATCATCTCATGGATTTCAAAGAAGCAAGCCACGGTGGCATTATCTTCCACCGAGGCTGAGTATAGAGCTTTGGCTCAAGTCACATGTGAGCTAATGTGGATTAAGAAGTTATTTATGGAGCTTAATTTGCAGGTTGACACATATCCAATTTTTTGTGACAACATGAGTATAGAGCTTTGGCTCAAGTCACATGTGAGCTAATGTGGATTAAGAAGTTATTTATGGAGCTTAATTTGCAGGTTGACACATATCCAATTACAGTCTACAATGACCATTATTCTAACCATGACTTTTTTAACTGTTTCTAACAATAGAACCTTCTACATGGGTTTATTTAGAAACTAAATAAATTATAATTCAGATTATTAATGTCCACCCTTACATGCCTTTCACACTTCTCATAAACCTTTACCTACTATATCAAAAACACCAAAACACATTAATACATTATTTATTTAACACTCCAACAATTTCTTGGTCAACATATTCGATAATTTATAACATGCCCCTCAGTTGAAAAAGCAACTAAGTTTAGTTGATAAAATAATAAACATCGATGGCCAATCACATGTTTCATCATTGAATCAAAATAAGCATGTTCCATGTAAAAACACATGCATGGAAATGTTCATGGAGGTGTTACATTAATGTGTTTGTTTATGATATGTAGAAATTAAGTGGTCATAATGGGTTGTTAATTGTGTTTTATGTATCGACTCACATTCTTTAATAGAATGATTTTTGTACTTAACTAAACATCGATGATATTGAGTACTTGTGCATGTAGTAGTGACATCATGATCAACGCTTTTCTTAGGAACTAAGGTTTCCAATTGTCCTTCAATTAAAGGACACTTCTAGAAATAGGGGGCGTAGCGACACCTCCGAATTGAAAAAAAAGCAGGGCTAATCACTTATGTGATGCTAGTGTCGCATAAGTCACCTCTTTTTTATTTAAAAACAAAAGAGGTGTCTTCGCATAAGCGATGCCAACATCGCTTATGTGACACAAAAAATATGGATCACAAAGAGCATTGCTAAACAACGATGCTTTTAATGACGTTGGCAAACTACTTGTGATGCTGGATCATCGCATACATGACATCATGGGCTTCCACAGCGTCGCATGCTCTGGAATGCTAAAAAATGTTTGAGTTCTCCCAGCAGATTTGTGTCGAGATTAGGACGAGAGTTAGAGAGAGAGAGTGTGCCTCTTGTAAGAAAGAAGATAGACTCTTTACTTTAAGAGTACAAAGGAACATTGGTCAAGCTTTGCTCACACATGGCGAAGGAGTGATGACAGAACTTGATCTTTGGCATAAGAGATTAGGTCACTTCAATGAAAGAGGAATTAAAGCTATGGCTGCTAATCAGTCTCTACTAGGATTACCAAATGTGCAGAGTCAACATATGGTTTATAAATGTGAAGCATGTCAAATGGGAAAAGCACACAGGTTACTATTTCAAAAGAAAGGATTCAAACATGATGGATTACTAGAGCTCATTCAGATGTATGGGGACCAACAAAATAAGGATCTATCAGTGGCTCAAGGAATTATGTTCTTTTCATTGATGATGCTACAAGATGGATAACATTATATGTTTTGAAGGAAAGATCAGAAGTGTTCGGAGCTTTCAAGCATTTTCATGCATATGCAGAGAGAGTCAGAGGTCAAAAGCTTAAGAGACTGAGGTCTGATGGAGGGGGTGAATACTTCTCCCAAGAGTTCAATGATTATCTTTGGAATGTAGGTATTAAGAGAGCAATAACTTGCAGGTATACACCACAACAAAATGGTGTAGCAAAAAGGAGAAATATGACTTTGGTTGAGTTTGCTAGAGCTATGGTGAAGGAGAAGAACTGTCAAAATTATCTTTGGGCTGAAGCTGTAAATACAGCTACATATCTTGTGAATAGATTACCATGTGCAGCTCTCAATGGAATGACTACATATGAAGCTTGGTGGGGTAAGAAACCTATGGAGAATGAGTTCTCCTATGCCCAACGGAAATGTGTAGTGAACCACCCTTGTATGTCGAGCACTTGGACAAATAGCTGCACCTTAAATAGCTTTCTGCTCTTAATACAAAACTCAAATGGACTTGAGCCTTTAGTCAATCAAAGTAGACAAGAAGAGCTTTCTAACAAGCTATAAATAACTTAATTTGGACAAGTTTTGATCAGGAAACACAACTGACAAAGATAAACTATCTATCCACACAGGTATGCTGAAGAACTGAGCTTCACTCTCGGACTGATAATGCTCTGAATATATATCCTTTGAGAAAGATATTTGGGATAGAGAGAGTAGACACAAATAGCTTTCCAAACAGCTAAACAAGAAGTAGTTTGGATGAGTTTTGGTCAGGGAACTCAACTGACCAAATCAAACCACCTGCACACATAAGTACACTATAAAACTAGACTTTACTCTCTGACAGATATCTCACCAAATATAAATGATCTCAATGAGATATTTGGGACAGTGAAGGTAGACCTCATGAGCTTTCCAAAAAGACAAAAATCATGCACTTTGGATATATTTTGGTTGGGAAACTTAACCTACCAAAATAGACTACCTATCTACACAGGTATACTGAAAAATTGGACTTCTTTCTTTCATTGATATCTCACAATTACATAAGCTTTCAACAAGATATTTGCTCTGCAGAAAGAACACAAGATAAGCTTTTGAATGAATGTTTAAACGCACAAAATGGTTACATATGCACTGAGATATGAGCTCTGCAACGGAGCTCTGTACAAACTGATGTGCGGCTAGAAGGAGTCTAAGGGAAGATAAAATGACAAAATGGCTAGATCCGACTAGTGGGAGCTCTTGCCTCTTTCTCTCCTTGTTTTGAATGTGCTCCCAGTTAACTTTTATAACCAAAGAGCATGTGAAGAAGTTTGTGCCTCCTTCTTAACTCACCACTTTCTCAACTACATGCTACTAACTACAAGGCAAGATATTGTATCTCTTACTCATCATGAATTTTGACTAGACTTTTTCTTTTATTATTTTTCCCTGTTTTCCTCCACTTTTCCTTTATCTTTATATTTGGTAAATTTATCCAAGCATGGCTCATATGAAAATGAGCTTGTACATTTATCTTCAACACTCCCCCTCAAGCTGATTTGGGAGTTATCTTCATCCATGTCCTGCAAATTTATCACATCCTTGAAGCCTTTGAGTTTAGAAGCATCTAAGAACTTTGTAAACATATTTGCAACCTGCTCTTTGGTTCTAATGAACATTTTCTCCACATCACATAACCTGAGGTTGATCTTCTATCTTCCTTTGAACCTACCCAATCAGCATCACTAAAGACTTTGACCTACAGTTCTTCATCAAACTTGTAAAACAAAGCATGCTTAACTGTATGCTTTATGTATCACAACACTCTCTTGGCTGAATTTAAGTGTTCACTTCTTAGGGCTTGCATAAATTGAGAAAGTACACCAACATGGTTCTCCATCATTTAAACAAATCTTTGTATTCGTGTCAATGGGTTGAGTGAGTGTGTGTTTGCATTCACTCATTCCAAATCTGAAAAGAACATCCAACAAGTACTTCCTTTGCATCAAGTAGATGCCACTCTTTCCATAAACAACTTCAATTCCTAAAAAATATTTCAGCTCTCGAAGATATGAAATTTTAAACTCCTTACCAAGCTTCCTTTTGATATCTTTAATTCTTGTAACATCATTTCCTGTTATGATGAGGTCATCGACATATATGCAAATATATACCTCTCTATTTTCTTCCTTCTTCATGTATATGAAGGATCTGCACTACTTGGGTTGTATCCACACTTAGTTAGATACTCTACCAATCTCTGATTCCATGCTCTTGGTGCTTGCTTCAAGCAATAAAGTACCTTTTTCAACCTGCAAACAAAATCTGGATGGTTTTCATCATCAAATCCAACCGGTTGACTCATGTATACCTCTTCTTCTAGTTCTCCATTAAGAAAAGCATTTTTGATGTCGAGTTGATATAATGGCCATCTCCATGAAGCACCAATTGCAATTAATGTTCTGATAGTTCCCATCTTTGCAACAGGGCTGAAAACTTCATCATAATCTATGCCTTGTGTTTTTTTAAATCCTTTGGCAACTAATCTAGCTTTATATCTAACTAGTGAACCATCAACATTCCTCTTTACTTTAAACACCCATTTGTTTGGAACAATCTTCATACCTTCTTTCTTTGGCACTAGCTCCCATGTGTGATTATTTTTGAGAGCTTTGATCTCCTCTTTCATAGCTTGTTTCTATTCATTTTGTGTGCAAGCTTCTTCATATGTCTCACGCTCTTTGTCTTTGATAACCTGCATCATGTATGCAAAATGTGTTGCCATAAAACTATCATAACTCAATCTTTGAGTTGGATACCTTGTCCTTGAAGATCTTCTTTCATTGCCTTTAGAAAGTTGCTTCTTTAACCTATTTAGCTTTACCATCGGAGTGATTACCTCTTCATATTCTTCTTTACTTGCATCTAACTCACTGTTTGGAGTAGCAGTTGCTTCTTCGGCTCTACTATGAGCTGAATTTGGAGACAAGGAATGACTCCCCCTCCATGTTGAACATTCTTCATTTGATGTAGATACTTCTGGACCTGAAAGCTTTGTGCTTGATTGTTGAGCTTCTCTTTGATTTGTTCCTGCATAATCATCACAATCTTCTTCAAGAACCTTTTCCTTTCCTTTATCTTCATACCATGGTCTTACTTTATCAAAGACCACATCTCGCGAGACTCTTAATTCCTTTGTTCTAGGGTTGTAACACTTGTATCCTTTTTGCTCCATCGAGTAGCCGATGAAAATGCATTTTGCTGATCTTGGTTCCATCTTTGTTCTAACTTCTTGTGGACTGTGAACAAAGCAAACACATCCAAACACTTTGAGGTGTGTAAGATCGGGTTTCTTACCGAAATATACCTCTTCTAGAGTCAAGTGATGTATTCCCGATGTTGCGCACCTATTCATCAAGTAAATGGTAGTTGTGGTAGCTTCAGCCGAATAGTACATTGGTACCTTCATCTCGTTGAGCATGCATCTTGCAATTTCAGCAATTTGCCTATTTTTCCTCTCAGCTACTCCATTTTTTTGTGGTGTATACCTACAAGAGAATTTCCTTTTGATCCCATTCTCTTTTAGAAAATCTAAAAATTCTTTGGAGAAGTATTCTCCTCCACCATCAGACCTTAAGGTTTTGATAGACCTTCATGTTTCCTTTTCAACTTCAACTTTGAATCTTTTGAATATAGAAAACACCTCTGATTTTTGCTTCATACAAAACAGCCATACCTTTCTTGAGTGATCATCAATGAAGGTGACAAAAAATCTATTACCAACCATTGATGCCTCTTTGGGTTGTCCCCATACATCCGTATGTATCAAATCCAAGACGTTTGGAGCCACATAATTGCTCCTCTTGAATGGCTGCCTGGTTTGCTTTCCTAGTTGACAAGCTTCACATAACTCATGTAGTCCAATGCTATTAAATTTTGGAAGACCTCTTAGCACTTCATGTTTGCTCATGTCCTTCAGCTTTGAAATGTTGATGTGTCCTATTCTTTTGTGCCATAAGTCCAGCTCTGAAATCTTCTTGTTCCCACATTGAATGTACATGACCTTTCCATGTGGATGTTGGACGTCCAAAGTGAACATCCTTCCTTCTCTTCTACCTCGAGCAATGACCTTGAAGTCTTCCTTTGGATTCTTTATGAAGCACCCATTCTCATTGAATATGACATGATAACCCTTATCTACCATTTGTCCTACTGAAATCAAGTTCTTTGAAATTGCAGGAACATGAAGAACATTAGATAGTACCTTTGCTCTACTTGTATCTCCAAGCCTGATATCTCTAATATGTTCAATCATGTGTTGAGTATCATCACCTCTTTCAACACATCCTTTTCCACTTGGTACCTGTAGATTAGTGAACAAACTTCCTTGGCATGACATATGGTTGCTACAACCTAAATCAACGTACCATTTTTTGTCGTCTTCACAAGAGCTTCTATACTCATGTCTCATTGCAAGTAATGTGTCCTTGCTTCCTTCACTTGACGTGCTTGCATAGTTGCTTTGGTTCCTTTGATTGCCTCCATTTGGTCTTCCATTCTTCAGCCAACAATCACTAGCATAGTGTCCTACTTTACCACAATGATAGCATGTTATACCTTTATGGGAATTGTAGGAGCTTCGGCCTCTTCCTCTACTTCTACCTCGACCTCTTCCTTGTGCGTTGACATTTGATGCATCCTTGTTGTCTTCCGAATTGTTTTGATTGTAGTTGGAGTGGTTGTGACCTCTTCCTTTTCCTCTTGAGCCTCCTCTTGAGTTTCTTCCTTTACCTCGACCTACATATAACGTTTGGTTGTGGCTTTCCTTTCCTTTCGGACCACCGAAGCTAAGGTCTTCTGTGACAAGATGAGAGATTAGTTACTCAAAACCTGGATATGCATCTTTCAAGTTAATGGAAGTTATAAAAGGCTTCCATCTTTCATCTTCTCTCAACCCATTGAGAGTATAACACACAAGATCGTCGTCTTCAACCGCTGTGCCAATAGAAGCCAAAGCATCGCTTAGCTCCTTAATCTTCAAAGGATATTCAACTATGGATTGACTCGAACTTTTCTTGATTGTGTTCAACTCATTCTTGAGTTGAAGTTTCCTAGCTTTGGTATTTGTTGAATACATCCTTTCAAGAGCTTCCCAAGCATCCTTATCTTTCTCTCGATGTGAAATATGACCTACCATGGCATTAGTAATGACTTGTGAAATGAGGAACATGACTCTCATATTCCTCTCTTCCCATTCTTTTGCTTGCCTCCTTTGAACTTCGGTGGCCATAGCTTGATTGATTTGAGGTTGAGCATCATCACCGCTCACAATACCCCATAAGCCTTTGCCCATTAGGTAGTTGGCCATTCTAAACCTCCACACGAGATAGTTATCCTTATCCAACTTCTCTACTTGTTGACCCAAGTCAGCCATTGAAGAGTATCAAAGACTTTGAGAGTTACCTCGAATACTTATAGTCCTTTGCTCTTGCATTTGTGAAGCTCCCTCTTCTTTTGTAGCTCCTCTTTTGCTTTGCTTCAACTCCAGCTCTGATGATGAAGCTTCAGCACCAAGTTTGCTCTGATACCAACTGTGGAGAATGAGTTCTCCTATGCGCAATAGAAATGTGTAGTGAACCACCCTTGTATGTCCAGCTCTTGGACAAATAGCTGCACCTTAGATAGCTTGCTGCTCTTAATACAAAACTCAAATGGACTTCAGCCTTTATTCAATCAAAGTACACAAGAAGAGATTTGTAAAAAGCTATAAATAACTTAATTTGGACAAGTTTTGATTAGGAAACACAACTGACAAAGATGAACTACCTCTCCACACAGGTATGCTGAAGAATTGAGCTTCACTCTCGGACTGATAACTCTCTGAATATATATCCTTTGAGAAAGATATTTGGGATAGAGAAATTAGAAACAAATAGCTTTCCAACAAGCTAAAAAACAAGTAATTTTGATGAGTTTTGGTCAGAGAACTCAACTGATCAAATGAGACCACCTGCACACATAAGTACACTCTAAAACTGGACTTTACTCTCCGACAGATATCTCACCGAATATAAATGATCTCTGGGACACTGAAAGCAGATGTGAAGAGCTTTACCACAAGACATAAATCATGCAATTTGGATATGTTTTGTTTGGGAAACGTAACCGACCAAAATAGACTACCTATCTACACAGTTATACTAAAAAGCTGGACTTCACTCTTTCATTGATATCTCACAAACTACATAAGCTTTCAATGAGATATTTGATATGCAGAAAGAACAAAACATATGATTTCCAATGAATGTTTAAACACACAAAATGGTTACATATGCACTGAGACATGAGCTCTGCAACAGATCTGTGTACAAACTGACGTGCGGCTGGAAGGAGTCTAAGGGAAGAAAAAAATGACAAAATGGCTAGATCCCACTACTGGGATCTCTTTCCTCTTTCTCTCCTTGTTTTGAATGTGCTCCCACTTCACTTTTATAACCAATGAGCATGTGAAGAAGTTTGTGGCTCCTTCTTAACTCACCACTTTCTCCACTACATGCTACTAACTACAAGGCAAGATATTGTATCTCTTACTCATCATGAATTTTGACTAGACTTTTTCTTTTATTATTTTTTCCTTTTTTCCTCCACTTTTCCTTTATCTTTAAATTTGGTAAATTCATCCAAGCATGGCTCATATGAAAATGAGCTTGTATATTTATCTTCAACAAAACCAACACTAGATCATTGTAAAGTGTTTGGATCAATTGCATATGCTTATGTGCCATCACAGCTTACGCATAAACTTGAACCAAAAACAAAAAAATATATGTTCATTGGTTATGATGAAAAGCAGATGGGTTACAGATTGTGGAATCCTCTAACCAAACAATTTATTATTTCTAGAGATGTGACATTTGATGAACATAAAAGTTGGTATGCAGATCAAAGTAATACAGCTGAAGAATTTGAAGAAGAGGTAAGAAGATGTGAGAAAGGAAAATCAATTGTGCAGGTGAATAGAGATGAAGACTATATGCAAGCAAGTACATGCAGAAGTGGTTTAACAAGAAGGAATGAAGAAGCTCCTATATTTGATGAAGAGGTGTATCCAGACACTTATGAAGAATGTGAACCAAGAAGGTCAAGCAGGACTAGAAGACAACCAGAAAGGTATTTTTATGATACTTTGTTGGAGAAAGTCTATGACAAGCCTAAGTATTGGCTTGAGTCCCACAAAGTCATAGAAGAAGCCTTAAAACGAAGACAATGTAAAGTTCACTTGTGAACTACCTCTTGTAATTTTTTGAAGAGTTTACTTAATGTAAAAGTAAGAGAATCTTAAGTGGTTGAGTCCACATGATCAGAAAAGGAAAGAGGAGCCACGAATTTGTGATTTGTGGTAGGTAGAGAATCAAATCAATCCTTGATTGATTGGAGAGTGATTGAGGGAAGCTAGCCTCCCAAACTCAACTATAAATAGATGGTAGTTTTAGTCGTGGTTAGAGAGACCTATGTGAAGACCTCCAAGAGCTGAGCTTTATGCCATATCAAGGTGTGATTACAATGCACACATATGTATCAGTAAGTCCATTGTATTGTACAAGCAATATACTTTCATTTTCATGATCATTTGGGTTCATATTTCCATGTTCTTGTGAAGTGTACTACTCACTGCCATTACTCTCAGTTTTCTTAGTCAAATTGCAGAGATAATTTCTCTGAGCTTGGTGCATCATTTTCCATCATTTAACTTGTTAAAGTTAGCTCTATAAGTCTACTATATGCTCACAAATTTTCATGTCATTTGGTTGTTGCAATGTTTGGTTATGATCAGTTGAAGTCAACACTATTTGTTCATCTTCACTTCTCTCTCAGGTACCCGATTTTTGCACTCACCTTGTCAGAGCCATTTCTCAGTGGTTACTTATCTAAATTCAATGATTTAAATCTTGTTGGATTCAGCATACTATCTAGTGCAACCGTACAAATTTTCATAATCAGTGTATTCCTACATTTTTAGTTATGTTCATTTTTCTGCTCACTAGTCTCAAACTGTAGCAGCCCGTGAAAATCGGGATGATGTCATCACTTGTTAAAACTCATTCTCAGTGTGTGGTTTATTATTTTTTATGAGATTACTCTTGAAAGTTAGCTCTCTAAGGTATCTAGACTTCCCCAAGAGGAATTAAGTTAACTACTACTGTGCTCAGAGAATCATGCAAAACACTGGAGAGGTGTATGAACCAAATTAGCAAGTTTTTCACCTCTGAGCTAACTCCAACTTATCTGTTTTGATCTATCTTTTTGAGAGTGATCTTCCAAGGTACATAGGGTGTCTAATACATCCATTGGAAAGCTAGAAGGGCCCACCATATACTCCTGGAGTTCAATTGGCTGGTGTAGATCAAGGATTTTGCAATGTCTCTTCATCTTCAAGCACATACCTATCCATCTCTTCACAGTGGTATTAGAGCAGGTTGGACAACATGGCAGATGGATTTCCTTCGTCAATTGACAAATTGGATAGAGGTAATTACTCAGCTTGGTCATTAAGAATGGAAGCTTATCTCCAAGGTAGAAGTTTATATGGTTATGTGGCTAGAGATGAAGCTATGCCAAGTTTCAGGAACAAAAGTCAACCAACACAAGAAGAGCAAGAAAGATTGAGCACATGGTGCTCCAAGGATGCACTTGCAAGGTCTTATCTCCTCAACTCTATCTCAGATTTTTTGTTGCCTCACATTAGAAGTTGTAAGACATCTCAAGAAGTATGGGATGCACTTGAAGCTTTCTTTTCTTCAAGTACCAAAGCTAGGAAGCATCAACTATGGCTGGATTTCACAAGTCTCAAGAAGGCTCCCAAACAAAATGTGATTGATTTTGTCACAAAGCTTAAGGACATAGCGGATCAGTTGGGAAGCATTGGAGAGGTAATAGATGAAGAGCAAATTGTAAGGCAGGTCATCAATGGCTTGAAGGCAGATGACAAGTGGGAAGCATTCACCACAGCTATAGATTTGTACATGGACATGCATGTACCTGATTTCAATACACTCATTGGATAACTACTTACTCAAGAGGCAAAGATTATCAAAAATGGAGAAAGCTCTAAAGGTAATCAATCTTCAGCTTTATACACTGATAAAAGCAAGTCCAAAGATAACAAAGGAAAGGCAAAGAAAGTGGATAATGAAGCAGGTACATATGAAGCTAACTATGCAGGTAGAGGAAGACATGGTAGAGGTAGAGGAAGAGGAGGTAGACAAGGTAGGGGGAGATCCCAAGACTCCAACTCATGTTCTATTTGTGGACTAACTAATCATACAACTGAAAATTGCTTTAGGAATTCCAGGAATCAAAGAGGAAGAGGATACAATAGAGGAATTTATGGCTACTCAAGAGGAAGGTTCAACAATTATCATGGTAGCTACAACAACTACAATCATTCAAACTATCAAGGAGGCTATAAAGGAAGGAGAGACTACAATAACTACACAGAAGACTCAAGCAAAGAGGATTCATTATTGATCATGAACATGGCTATGCCACAAGGTAAATCTGATGAGCATGTTTTCTACATAGATTCAGGTTGTTCAAATCATGTGGCAGGAAATGTGGCACTCCTATCAGATTTAGAAGATCCAAGGAATAAGCATGAGGTACAAACAGGAGATGACACAAAACATCTTGTGGAGAAAATAGGCAATGTCAAAGCACCTGATGGAAACATCAACCTACTCAATAAGGTACTCTATGTCCCTACCATTACAAAGAATTTGATAAGTGTTGGGCAGATAGTAGAGAAAGGGTTGCAAGTAAGGTTCACAAAAGCAGGAGCATTTGTTGAAGATCCAAGTCAAGGATTCAGAAAAATTGCAAAAGGTGAAAAGAGAGGTAGATTGTTCACATTTGAATTACAGGACACTAGAAACATTGCTCTCTTTAATTATGGTAGTCAGACACTCACAGAATTGGAAGTATGGCACAAAAGGTTAGCACATATTGGTGAAAGGTCATTAAAGCAAATCTGCAGGGACCAAAGTGTACTTGGACTCCCTAATTTGTAAAAACAACATATGATTTATAAGTGTAGTGCATGTCAATTCGGAAAGTCTCACAGGTTACCATTCATGAAGAAAGGTTATATGCATGGAGATCTCTTGGAGTTGGTTCATACAGATGTATGGGGACCTAGCAAGGAAGCTTCGATATCTGGATCAAGGTATTATGTCTCCTTTATTGATGATTGCAGCAGATGGACTATCCTATTCTTTATGAAACACAAAGATGAAGTTTTTTCATGTTTCAAAAGATATTTGGCTCTTGTGGATAACCAAACAAGTAAATCACTAAAAAGGCTAAGGTCAGATGGAGGGGGAGAATACTTCTCCCATGAGTTTGATTCTTTTCTTCAAGAAAGAGGAATCAAAAGAGAGGTAACTACAAGGTACACTCCTGAGCAAAATGGAGTGGCAGAAAGGAGGAATAGGACAATTGTTGAAGCTGCAAGGTCTATGTTAAATGAAAAGCATTTACCTAATTACTTATGGGCTGAGGCTGTATCTACAGCCACTTACTTGATTAACAGGTTGCCTTCAAAATCCCTTGATGGGATGACTCCATATGAGGCTTGGAATGGAAGAAGACCAAGCTTAGATCATTGTAAAATTTTTGGATGTATTGCTTTTGCTCATGTTCCTTCACAGGTTAGAGGCAAGATGGATCTAAAGGCAGAAAGGTGTGTATTTATTGGATATGACAACAATAAAAAGGGCTACAGGTTATACAACCCTACCAACAAAGGATTCTTGGTAAGGAGAGATGTAGTTTTTTATGAAAACAATTCATGGGATGAAGATTCATGCAGGAAGGTCAATTTGCCATATGATCTTGAAGGAGATTTTCCAAAGCTTGGTAGAGAACAACCAAAGATTGAAGAACAAGACACCTCAGAAGATGATGAAGAATCTCATATGGAAAAGATCAAAGCATGGAAGTCTAAAGGTAAAGCAAAATTGCAAGAACTTGGACATGAGGTAGAATCATCACATCATGGCCTAAGAAGATCTATGAGAGAAAAGAAAAAACCAGAAAGGTATGGGTTTGACACCTCATTAGTAACTAAACATTCTATCTACATAGCACAGGACATAAACCAAGAGGAGCCATCATCATTTGAAGAGGCCAAAGCAAAAACCAGATGGAAGCATGCAATGAAGGAAGAGATTGAAGGACTTGAGGAAAACAACACTTGGGATTTGGTGCCCAAGACTTCATCCATGAAGGTAATAGGCTCAAGATGGGTCTATAAACTCAAGAAGAATTTTGATGGTTCCATTAACAGGTATAAGGCAAGGCTTGTAGCAAAAGGCTTTGCACAAACTCAGGGAATTGATTATGAGAAGACTTTCTCTCCTATGGCAAAGATGCCTACTATTAGGGTTTTGCTTAGTATTGCCTCTTCCAAGAATTGGAAGATACTTCAACTAGATGTAAAGAATGCATTCTTGAATGGTTGGATAACAGAAGAGGTATATATGGCACAACCACCTGGTTTTGAGAATCAAGTTTATTCTGATTATGTGTGTAAACTTAACAAAGCATTGTATGGTCTCAAGCAAGCTCCAAGAGCTTGGAATTTCAGGCTTGTTTCATTCTTGCAGCACAAAGGCTTTCAACCAAGCAAGGCAGATCCTTCACTCTTTATTAAAAAGAGTAATTCTGAGGTCATCTACTTATGTGTATATGTAGATGATATTATATTGACAGGAAATGATGCAAATGGTATGAAGAAGATCAAAGATCAGATGAGAGAAGAGTTCAAGATAAGTGATTTGGGTTCACTTACCTACTTCCTAGGTTTGGAAGTTGTCTACAAAGATCATGGTTTGTTTCTCACTCAACGAAAGTACATTAAGGACATGTTGGCGAAATTCAAGATGCAATATTGTAAGATTGGAGGTACTCCAATGGAGGTCAATCACAAATTGAGCTCATATGAAGGTGAACTCATAGAGGACATCACATCATATCAAAGTTTAGTGGGTAGTCTCAACTATGCCACATTGACAAGAGTAGATATATGCTACAGTGTGAGTGTGCTAAGCCAATTTATGCACACACCAAGGAAACCACATATGGATGCTACCAGAAGGATTCTCAAGTATCTCAAAGGAACCATAAATCAAGGAATTTATTATCCTTATGTATCTGATTTAGGTTTGAAGCTATTTTCTGATGCAGATTGGGCTGGCTCCAAGGAAGATAGAAGGAGCAGTTCAGGTTATCTTACCTTTGCAGGTTCAAAGCTTATTTCATGGTCATCCAAGAAGCAGCCCACAGTTGCTCTCTCTTCTACTGAAGCTGAATATAGAGGTCTTGCCATAGCTACTCAGGAAGCTATGTGGATGAAGACATTAATATTCAAAGATCTTGGATTGGAGTTTGGAACTCCAACTATTTTTGGTGACAATATGAGTTCTATTCACTTGGCTGCTAATCCTATTTTTCATGCAAGGACTAAACATATTGAAGTTCATTATCACTATGTACAAGAGATGGTTCTAAGCAAAGAGATTCAAATATCATATGTGTCCACTCATCAACAATGTGCAGATATTCTAACCAAAGCATTAGATGGTACAAAGCTTTGCAAATCAAGGCTATGATAGGTTTGCAGCTAATCTTGGAAGATTGAAGACCTCAAGCATACTTGGCTTGAGGAGGAGCTATTGGAGCAAGTCTATGACAAGCCTAAGTATTGGCTTGAGTCCCACAAAGTCATAGAAGAAGCCTTAAAATGAAGACAAGGTAAAGTTCACTTGTGAACTACCTCTTGTAATTTTTTGAAGAGTTTACTTAATGTAAAAGTAAGAGAATCTTAAGTGGTTGAGTCCACATGATCAAAAAGGGAACGAGGAGCCACGAATTCGTGATTTGTGGTAGGTAGAGAATCAAATCAATCATTGATTGATTGGAGAGTGATTGAGGGAAGTTAGCCTCCCAAACTCATCTATAAATAGATGGCAGTTTTAGTCGTGGTTAGAGAGACCTATGTGAAGACCTCCAACAGCTGAGCTTTATGCCATATCAAGGTGTGATTACAAGGCACACATATGTATCAGTAAGTCCATTGTATTGTACAAGCAATATACTTTCATTTTCATGATCATTTGGGTTCATATTTCCATGTTCTTGTGAAGTGTACTACTCACTGCCATTACTCTCAGTTTTCTTAGTCAGATTGCAGAGATGGTTTCTTTGCGCTTGGTGCATCATTTTCAGTAATTTAACTTGTTAAAGTTAGCTCTATAAGTCTACTATATGCTCAAAAATTTTCATGTCATTTGGTTGTTGCAATCTTCAGTTATGTTTAGTTGAAGTCAATTGTATCTGTTCATCTTCACTTCTCTATCAGGTACCCGATTTTTTCACTCACCTTGTCAGAGCCATTTCTCAGTGGTTACTTATCCAAATTCAATGATTTAAAGCTTCTTGGACAGTAAGAAGTCCCCCCCTTCAGGCACCATCAAGTCCTCCTTTTGATCAACAACAAGCTCAAACCCAAGTGGGCCCCACATGAGGGCGATGAGAGGGTGATTAACCTTCTCTGTAATGCAACCTAGGATTCAATCAAGCTTCCCCTGCTTTGTGAGATTTGGGGGGTCCCGTGGGCACTAGTCCCCTTCTATTGTACCTTTGTTTCTTAATTTAATTCAAGTCCGGGAGAGTAGGCTATTGCCGAACTTCCTTTATATTAAAAAAAAAAACTTACTGTCTTGTGTAACCATACAAAGTTTCATAATGATTGGGTTCCTACATTTTGAGTTATGTTCATTTTTCTGCTCACTGGTCTCAAACTGTAGCAGCCCGTGAAAATCGGGATGATATCATCACTTGTTAAAACTCATTCTTAGTGTGTGGTTTATTATTTTTGATGAGATTAATCTTCAAAGTTAGCTCTCTAAGTTATCTAGACTTCCCCAAGAGGAATTAAGTTAATTGCTGCTGTGGTCAAAGAATTATGCAAAACATTGGAGAGGTGTATGAACCAAATTAGCAAGTTTTTCACCTCTGAGCTAACTCCAACTTATCTGTTTTGATCTATCTTTCTGTGAGTGATCTTCCAAGGTAAATAGGGTGTCTAATACATCCATTGGCAAGCTAAAAGGGCCCACCATATACTCTTGGAGTTCAATTGGCTGGTGTAGATCAAGGATTTTGCAACACCTCTTCATCTTCAAGCACATACCTATCCATCTCTTCACATACTTCTTACATAACTCAGAAGAACTATGCATATATGGTCAAAGATGATGAAGAACCTCATAACCATGATGAAGCTAAAGGTAAGAAGCAATGGGAAGAAGCCATGAAGGAAGAATTTAATGCACTGGAGGAGAAGAAGACATGGGAACTTGTTCCTAAACCAAATGGTAAGAAAGTAATTGGAAATTAATGGGTTGATAAAGTGAAGAAGCTTGCAGATGGAAGTATAGCCAGATACAAAGCTAGACTAGTGGTGAAAGGCTATGCCCAAACCTATGGAATAGATTATGATGAGACATTTAGTCCTGTAGCTAAGATGTCAACTATAAGGACAATCATTTTTATTGCAGCTTCAAAAGGATGGACCCTAAGTCAATTGGATATAAAGAATGCATTGTTGAATGGATATATATCAGATGAGGTATACATGGAACAACCTCAAGGGTTTATAGATTCCAGGTATCCAAATTTTGTTTGCAGGTTGAGAAGAGCATTGTATGGATTGAAGCAACCTCCAAGAGCATGGAACTATAGACTGGTGAAGTATCTCAATGATCTTGGATATCAAAGTTCAAAAGCAGATCCAAGTCTACTCATCAATAGAGCAGAGGAAGGTACAATCTACATTTGTATTTATGTAGATGGCATTATAATCATAGGTCTCTCTCTCTCTCTCTCTCTCTCTCTCTCTCTCTCTCTCTTTCTCTCTCTCTGTCTCTCTCTCTCTCTCTCTCTCTCTCTCTCTCTCTCTCTCTTTCTTTCTCTCTCTTTTGCACCCACTGACCGCTGCAAGGGGAGGGAGGAGAAAAATAAGAAAAATATATAAAAATAAGAAAATAAAAAAACAAAAACATTAAACAGATTCTCTCTCTCTCTCTCTCTCTCTCTCTCTCTCTCTCTCTCTCTCTCTCTCTCTCTCTCTCTCTCTCTCTCTTTGTGTCGCTGGTCGGGTGCGCCGGCTGGCTGGAGAGAGGGAAAGGAAAAGAGATTCAAAAAAAAAAAGAAATTAGTATATATAGAAAAACAACAATAATATAATAAGAAAAAAATAAACTCCCTCTATCTCTCTCTCTCTCTCTCTCTCTCTCTCTCCCCTCTCTCTCTCTCTCTCTCTCTTTGCTGCGCGCACAGCGCATTGCACCGACAAAGATGAGAGGGAAAGGGAGGGAGAAAGAGAGGCATTAAAGAAAAGGAAAAAGAAATGGAAGAGAAGGAAAGGAAGAAGGAAAAAAAGGAGAAAAAGAAGAAAGAAAATGAAGGAAAAATTAAGAAAAAAAAGAAAAACAATCTCCTCTCCACCACTCTTCTGCCAACCTGCCGATTCAAGTGGAACATATCAAATTGTTTTGAAAATAAGTTTTAAATTTTCTAAGTTTTATTTTATCATGCATTCATACTTTGTGCAATTAAAAAGATTAGTACAAATCCTATAAAAAAACAAAGTAGATATAAGTCATATAAATATCATGTTAAATCTTTGAATCCACATTTAAAAAAGCATTTATAGGAATAAATCATAAGTGTATAGTCCTTCTATTCATGTAAGTTGCTTGGAATAAGGAACTTATCCTGCATAACAGCATATACCAAAACTTTTTCATCAGTTAATAGAACTATATGCCTCCTACTTTTATTTCCTATGGTCTGACTCTCCATTCATTTCTATTTTTTCATATCATTTTTTTTCTTGCTTTATTACTTCATCCCAATTCAGCTCTTTATTTAGTTTTAACAAATCGGCCTATACTGAAATTGGGTGCGACTCGTGGACTTGTCCACCCGGTCAA
Source organism: Ceratopteris richardii (assembly GCA_020310875.1). Lineage (NCBI taxonomy): Eukaryota > Viridiplantae > Streptophyta > Polypodiopsida > Polypodiales > Pteridaceae > Ceratopteris > Ceratopteris richardii. The sequence goes on along the minus strand of CM035418.1, from coordinate 129,997,552 downwards.
GTTTATTCTACTTGTCTGCCAACCCGGCATAGCACACGACAAAACTATGTCAGCCCTACATGAAATCCACGTCAGCTCGTGGCTCTGATCACCAGACCAAAGTAACTCCACCCGCCTACCAACCCATGCAGGCGCATAACAACATAAAGGTTGGGCCTATGATGAAACAAGCGTTAGCTCGTAGCCTTGATCACGTGACCAAGGTTGTTCCATCCGCCTACTAGCCCAACATAGCACAACAACTACAAATACATACATATAGGCTAATTGGGTATGAAGTTTTATTTTTTTAATTCATTTAGAGGTCAGATCTCATAAGGAATAAATAGTAAGATACAAAAATCCCACTAAATAATGGATAAAAGTTTTAGCATATACATGTATTCATAATAAGGCTACCATTTCTTCCACAAGATTCCAATTCCAAAATTTCTATTTAACTATCTGATTCAATTCATATAAATACAAGTTTTTCATGCATCAATCACAATTAAATAAATTTGAACATATCCTTTTAACTCATTCAGTAATGCAGTGCATATATTCAAAAAATCCAAGACTCTTTATTTAAAACTTTTTCACCTGATTTAAAATAGATATTTTAATCTTCATCAACATCTTCATCAGCATCATCATTAGCATCAATCTCATAATCTTCATTATTTCTCTTCTGGAACAATTTAACTCTTTTCCCTGCAATCAAATTTCTCAACAAAGAACCATCGAATTCTGTAAGTTTAAATGTATCATTATCAAATACAGTTACAACTACATACGGACCAAACCATCTTTTAATTAACTTCTTCCTAGCATCATACTGTGTATCAAAAGTACTATCGTAAACTAATACCCAATCATCTACTTCTATAGTACGAGGCCTAAGTCTATGTTTTTTATCAATATAGATTTTATTTTTAAGTCGTGATTCTCTAACTTTTTAAAGAGCTTCATCAATCATTTTATTTCCTAGATTTAACTACATAATCCAAACAGAAATCAGATCTTCAAGAGTCATCTCATTATTCCACCAAAGCGTCGTCCATGAAATAATCTGGGTCTGGATAGGAAAAATCGGCTTCTGACACTACATTTTTTCTGCAGGCATAAATCTTGTAGATCTAGTATACGTCATTCTGTCTGCCCATAGTGCGAAAGGAAGGAATCTAGGCCACTGCGTTGTATCACCATTGCACACCTTAGAAATTGCCTTCACAATAGAGGGATGACCTCCTTCAATCTTACCATTAGACTCCAGATTATAAGCAAACTCTCCCCTATCTGCTACTATGTTTTCTACATAGCCAAATCTACTAATAACGTCTTCTAACAAAAATTTACATATGTTATAAGTAGTTTTAGTACGAAGAGCTCTACCCTCTACATGATTAATCAAATCTTCCCTAGCTAATACTATATACCTCATCTTATCTAAACCTTTATGCATGGTCACTAAATCAACTACCCACTTGTAATGAATACAAGGAGGATAGGTAGGATGCAGAGGTTCTTTATGTCTAACTAACGAATGTACCTAACAAGTAGTACAAGAACTTACAAAGTCACGCATATTCACATACATACCTGGCCACCAATAAGATTCTCTAATTTTATCATATGGCGCATAGAACCCTTTATGTCCTATCCAAAGAGTTTCATGCATATCTATCATAACTCTATTTTGAAGATTTTTATTTCCTAAAACTCGCTGCGGATATCTAATTTTCCCTTTTGCATGACGCCAAATAAAACCATCCTTTAGAAAGAAATTAAATGCATGTTGTAGAGGGGTTCGTTGAAACGAGGGAAAATAGAACAGACAATATGGTTTGGATATCTTCTCGAAGATTTGAGAAAGTGAGCTCACTAGGTGCTTATCATGGATCATGAAAAGGATCGAGAAGCATAATCATTTCCTAAAGAACAAATCTCAAAGTCAATTATGTGGACATCCATGTGTTTGTTTTTCCCTTTGTCTTTTATTTGTGATGCATAGTCAAGATATTAAAAGCGATTTCTTGTTCATAAACTTGAATTTATATATAGATATGATAGGAAAGCAGATGGTTTCCAACTTTATCATAATACCTCTTTAAACTCAAACAAAACTTGGTACTTCGTCACTTTATATTGTTCAAAAACTCAAATCAAAGTCCTGCTGCCGCTCTTGTTTGTGTTGAGTTTGAGTATTTCGGACACTATATGGATCGGTTCTCTGAATTTCAGAATCTATAGTCTTAAACAAGGGCATGTATTATGACCAAATTTCGTTCCACACCTGCAACAGTTAAAGTTGCAACCTTATTTTCAATATAGGAAAACTGTGTTGTAGATGTTGATGATATTAACATCAGGAAATTCTTCCAAAGCCTAGACTAATCATTTTTAACTGCATAAAAACCCCAAACAGTAAACATACTCACTTTATTTGAGGGAATAATTTAGCTTTCATAAAAACCAGTCTATGTGATACAAAACAAATTTAACGCAGACACTGTTTTTGTAGATTTTCTTGAAACAATTAAATCCATTCATTTACAGAAAAGAAAAAGCACGAGACGTTTATTCACTTATGCAGACTTTTAGCGCACCATTGATAGCAAATAGCTGCAAAATCTACTTGAAATGCCTACAGTTCTTGACGAGCAGTTTACAACCATTTTCAAAGAAACATGAACAAAAAGGATTGCGTTGTTTTTTAAAACATTCATATGGTATACGATGTTCATTGTTGTTCTTCAATGCAAAAGACAGAAAACGATTTACTACTTGGAAAGCCAATAAATTCAAACTCTGAATTGATCCACCAAATCAAAGCTATGTCTTGTTAACAATTATGGCATGACTGTATGGTGTTTCCATGTTTTTGCTCAAAACATAAATTACATTTCGGCCAAATTTTTCCATCAGTTTTATAATTACTCATATAACCTTTGAGTCCTCTCTGAGTAGAACTTACATCAATTAACTGTACTTTTCGATTTATCAGAAAAAGGGCACCATATGCATATAATGTTCCATACTTAGAGGCAATAAAATATAATATATATATGTGCCATAATGTCCATGAACATGTTCTTATCCACTTTAATAGTTCACTTTGACTTCTTCTTTGTGTGTTCTCAAAGTGCATAGGGAAACGTTAACCATTGTGCAAAAGTTCAACACTATAGTAAACAACATATTTAGTGAAAATACTCAGACATGATTGACACACAGTTCAAAAAGCAAGCCAAATATCTGTGTGAACCTTTGAAGCATTGTAGAATATAATAAGATACCTTACAAAAGCTTCACGAGTTGGAAATGCAATCCATAGAGAATTGAATGAGTGACAACTTATTTATAACCCCATACTGTGGTTCCTTTCACTGACACAGTTAGAGCGCAAAAAAAGAATGTCCTCCCTTCCATCCTCTCCACACGGGTGATTACAAAGATAGACGACAGATAAGTCAGAGGAGCTTCTGTTTGCTAAACCCGTTCGAGAGCTACATTAATCCACCAATTTCCTGTTGAGTCGCCTTTCCTTCCTTCTTTTGATGGTCAATTTCACAGAGTATCACCCTATCACCAAAACTTCGAAAAGTGCATGCCAAAATCCCCATAATACTCCCTTTTCGCTTCAAGCCCTCGACATAAAAAATCTGATCCTCGGATCGAACCTCCTACTTTAGAAAAATCCGTGCTGCCCAATAATAATCACTGCCTTCCCTGAGATTCTCATTCTCCTTCGAGAGAAGATCCTGCTGTCCTTCTTCTCAAATAAGCATCCTCGTGATCCAGCTAACCTTGTATGTGTAACTCGTACCCGTTCTCTTTCTTGGGAAGGGGAAAAACTCATTCCCTCAATTCTCTGAAACTATTATTACATAATATTTTGCACGTATGTGCACATATGCATATGTAAATATAAGCTTAGTATACACAAGTTAGCACTTTCATTAGCATACACACGTACATGATCGCACTTAGGCATGGATTTTTACACACATTCCTTGTCAAGGGAGCACATCCGTGATGAAACGCATATACATAAATTCATTTTTGACTTCCTATATAGAGGCACACATATATACATATTCTCATATGCACATTTGAAGGTCATAAGCCATTCTTATGTTCTTTATGCAACTATACAAGGAATACAAAAATAAAGTTGTTACTACAATAACTTTTTGAAGGTGCAACCCGAACCACTTGATTTCTTAACATATACTTAAGTTTCAATCCGTGTCTTCTTGATCCCATGAAACGAGCCTTCGACAACCTCCCAATATAACCTGCACAGTTAATATACCCAACCATTTTATTCAATTACGGTGTACCTTTTTAGCACCTTAAAGTTGGAGTTCCGTGCTTTATTATTAAGCTTGAATTTGAATCCCAACCACATCCACCCCCTCTGAACCGGTGCATCCTCTCGATGTGCCACCATCCTGTATACATAGCAACAAACACGAACGAGCATCAAGTAGTCATGGAAAATAAACTCATCTTTAAAGAGAATATACATAACAACTGAAAATGCATTAAATTTGGCATAAATTAAGAGAAGAAAGTAGACACAGGCAACCCATACAACATGTCAGAATACACTAATGCACTCAGGCTAGGAATCACATGAGTAAATCGAAAACTTCTTAGCTCTCTCGTTAACTCGACCCGGTCAGATCTAGTAGCCTATCTGAAGCATTTGCATATACCATTCCTCACTAACTCGATTTATGAGACTCCCATCTAGCTTCCTTATTGATCTCCCATCATCCGAATCCCCATTAGATCTTTTCTTATTTTTCTCTTATTTTTATTCTATTTTTCTTTATTTTAATTCTTTGTTCCAGCTTAGCTTTTATATTTTTGTTTTTACTTTTATTTATTTATCTATACATATTGGCCTATGCCGGAATCGGATACGACTCATGGACCTGACCACCCGGCCAGGTTTAGCCCACCCATCTACCGACCCGACGTAGCGCACGATGCACAATGTCAGCCTCATACAAAATCAACGTCAGCTCGTGGCTCTGACCACCCGGTCAGAGTGACTCCACCCGCCTATCAACTTGTATGAGCGCATAACAACATGTAGGATAGGCCATACGACACAACTAGCGTCAGTTTGTGGCCGTGAACACCCGACCAGGGTAGTCCCACCCCCCTACTAGCTTATCGCAGCGCCCAATGGCACATACATGTACACATAGATAGTTGTCTTGAATAAGAACACTTTTTCTTAAGACATAATCTGTCTGATGATCAGGTCAGATGAGAGATCAAGAACAGAAGTCGAAGTGTCTCACTCATCAAGTGTCATAAACACTAGTATATACAGATACTTAGTCCAGGTCTTCCCTTCACCTTCCTAGGGTTTGTTCTCGAAAGTTCTAGTTTGTCTTCTAATCTTACTCATATAATCCTAGTCCTTATACATCAAATGTAATCTAATTAGTGGTACAAGATATTTGTTCTACTCAATTTTCCTAATTATGCATTCTTTTACATGTCATTTGCCCAATCCATGTAGTCTTTTCATATGGACATATATACATACACATATATACAAGAGGAAAAAAAAGAAACTGAAACAATAACATCTCACCAATATAAAATCAGAAGCTGCTCGAGCTTGCCGTCTTCAATCATTCTTTCTTTAAACATCTCTAACTTGGTCATCCTGCATAAGACAGAAGATTATTTCAGAAGAGTTTATATATGAAGAGTCACTCAGAAGGAAAATATTACCTGGTTTTATTTATGTATATTGGTATTTGACTCCTTGCTGACTTCTGAAGATCTTTCCTGGTTTTATTCTTCATAAAAAAACCTAACTTGATTTTTAAAAGAAACGTTATTTACACATAGTTTTGACACAGCTTTTTAATTTATCTTTAAGACGGCTCCCCCCTTCACATTCCCTACGGAACAAGGCAAGTTGCTGTAAAAGTTCTGCATATTCCGCTAAGTCGTGAGTATAAACAAAGAATTCTGTTGGATCCACTGTCATGTAGGATGATTCACGGTCCACTGAAGTGTCATTTTCTCCATATGTTTGTGCCGCTTGATACCTAAACACACTCCCTTCATTTGACAATGAGATCAAAGTCTCACTAGTAATGCGATCTTTAACAAACTCCTCAACAGGAATTCTTTCATCATTTTTGGGTGTAGGGAGCAAGTAAGTCGATATGAAAGAACTATCTAAGGTTCTTCCTTCAGGTACACTCCTTGATGTCTCTCTAAATCTATCACGAATGCTACCCTCTAGGTTGGATGTATCATTGGAATCTTCACTGTCCATTCTTGAATCTAAGATAGTCAAACAATCCAATCAAACCTAAAAGATTTCCTATTAATAACCTGATCACAAATCTCTGTCAGTACCCTGCAAGGAACAAAACTTAACATTAATAGAAGGTGATGAATAAGTGAAACACATACATTTATCTTAGTTGTTACTTTATTTATTTATTACATCTAGACAGATTCATATCTGGTTATTTATCTACATGTTTTTAATATATACATACATATATATATGTATATTTATATACATACATTATCTTATGATATAATTCATTTTAATCATTTTCCCTATCGATATCTTCATTTTCATCTTCTCCACTTTCTTCTTCTTCACTTCCTTCTTCTTCGTCTTCATTTATCATCGTCTCATAATCCTCATTCTCTCTTCTTTTAAAGAGCTTAACTCTCTTCCCAGCAATTAAATCCTTTAAATTGGTCCCATCTAATTCCCTAAGTGAGTATGTTCCATTGTCAAATACTTTACATACCACATAGGGACCAAACCATCTTTTTACTAGTTTTCTTCGAGCTTCATATTGCGTATCCAATGAGCTATCATAGACAAGTACCCAGTCTACTTCATTCGGCTTTTTAGGTTTTAACCTATGGGACTTGTCAAATGCAACCTTATTTTTCTCTCTAGATGCTCTGAGCTTAAATGCAGCTTCTTCTACCAGATTTCTTCCTCTCTCTAGTTGAAGAATCCGCACTGCTAGAAGATCTTCGCTTGACATCTCATCTTCCCAAGGCAAGGAAGTCCACGCTAAAGCATGTGACTCCGTCAACAAAATAGGTTTCTGACAATACATTAATTCTCTTGGCATATATCCAGTAGTCCTAGTGCATGTCATCCTGTCTACCCAAAGGGCAAAGGGAAGGTAATCTGGCCAGTTCTTTATTTTTCCCTCACAAGCCTTAGCCAAAGCTTTAATAATCGGAGGATGTGCGCGCTCAATTTTCCCATTAGCTTCAGGATTGTAAGTAGTGGTGAGCGATAATCGAATTCCATATTTTTCAAAGAAGTCTTTGGCTTCCTGAGCATCAAGCTCACCTCTGTCGGTAACTATTTTCTCAACATAGCCAAATCTACTAAACACATCTTCTAGTAAAAACTTGCATACATTGCTTGTAGTTTTTGTCCTTAGAGCTCTTCCTTCAACATGATTTCTTAGATCCTCTCTTGCCAGCATGATATATCTCAACTGCACCCCTAATGGCATTGTAACTAGATCAACAACCCACTTATAGTGGATATTAAGAGGATATGTTGGATGCAACTCATCTCGGTGTCTAACATTGGAGTACATCTGGCAAGGTTTACAAGTGGCTACATGATTTTGGACATCCACATACATCCCAGGCCACCAATATCTTTCCCTTATCTTTTCATAAGTTCCTTGAAAGCCCTTATGACCGGCCCATAGTTAGCCATGCATTTCACGCATAATCCTACCTCTCCTTTTGTTGCAACCTACAACTCGCTCAGGTATCTTACCTATTCCAATCTTTTGCTTCCAGAGCAATCCATCTTTTAGGAAATAATTGCTTGACTTTCTTCGAATGGTACGAAACTTTTCTTTGCTCCAACTAGGATCAGAAGACTTCATACATAAATATCTCCCGATTTCTTTCCACTCATTTTCATATTCGTCTTCATTAAATCTTTCTGTTCTTCCTATTTGAATCTTGTAAGATTTTTCTTCTATCCTTCTATTATCTTTTCGGCTCCCTAAGCTTCTTTGAACTTCTCTTGAAGACTCAATACGAGTCCCAATCTTTTCAATCTGATACTTAGGCTCTTTTCTACTCAGCCCAGTAGAGGCTTCATCTAAGCTCGAAGTATGAACATGTGAAGCATAAATGTCGAGACCTATGTCTTCATCATTAGAAATCATCGAATCTTTATTTTCATATAAGGCTCGTGATAGCATATCAGCTACCACATTATTTCTCCTAGCTATATGAACAAACTCGGGGTCTGGCCACTTAATATACGCTATCCATCTTAACATGGCAATGTCTGCATTGGTACAACTCACAATCATTCCCAACAATGGTAAGCAGTCTGTGTCCACTACCACATTTGCCCCAATCAAGTATTCTTTATCATTCTTTAGTGCAGTCACTATTCCCCAAAGCTCTCGCTTAATTTGAGGGTAACCTCTCTGGCAAACATTTAGAACTTTAGCTCCAAAACCAATTGCATATCTTTTTCCTTCATCATCCTCTTGGCCAATCACCCAACCTATACCTATCAGACTCGTATCTATGATGATATAAATTTCTTTATTGTCACTGTAATCGGCCTTTCTAAGCAGTGGTGCTTCTGCAAGTGCCTTCTTTAATTTTCTCACAGCTTGAGTATGGATGTCTTTCCGTTGAAATATTTTCCCTTTCCGAAGCAATTGATAGAGTGGATCTGCAACATGGGCAAAATCAGGAATCTACACAACATAGAAAACACATGCCCCAAGAAATCTCCTCATTTTAGTGATCAAGGAGCAGACCTCTTTCATGTGTTGAATGGCATCTACTTTCTTTGGACATGGCTTTCTTCCTTTAGGACCACACATACTTCCTACAATTAATACCTCTTGCACTCCAAATACTGATTTTTCTGTAGACAATGTCAAATGAACCTCTTGTAGCCGAGTGATAATGGATTCGCAATCATTTATGTGCCTTTTAACAAATTTCCTACATCCATCATCATCAAGGGTCTCGTCTTTATCTCTTTCTTCACAGCCTTTAATAAGGACATCGTCAATGAACGATATAGTCAGATGTGGAATAAAATCCCTAAGCACCTTATGCATACCATTCATCATATGTGCCACCGAATTCGTGGTGCCTTGTGGTAAAGTGCACATGCGCACGAGTCCAAGTGATGTCCTCATAGTCGTCAAGTCGCAACTTTCGAGAGCTAGCTAGAATTGATCATACTCAGAGTGTAAATCTCCCATTGAGTAAATAGATCTTCCTGCAAAGGCTTCTGTATACTCATCGACGATAGGCCTAGTTCCCATATTTCTAATTGTCACTTTATTCACCGGTTGTAGATCCTAGATAAATCTCAGTGAACCATTCTTCTTCGGTACTGTAAACCATTGGTTAGAATAGGGAGCACTTGATGGCTCAAGAGTCCCCATTCTAATCTTCTCATTTAATAGATCGATTAGCTTTGAAATATGAGCTTTTGGTACCGGAATCGGTCGAAGATTCCAAGGTACATGTGGTCTCGTGAAAATTATCATAGGTGTCACCACAGATGGATCTACACACCCAATTTGCTGGGCATTGAAAGAGAAAGCCTTTCCATGCTTGAATATCATCGGAGAGAATATATTCTTCTCTTTTTCACTAAGGAAACCATCTTTTCCTAATTGAATTTGCTCACGTGTTTCTTTAGTGAATTCATGGCCTATTTCTCTTTTATCTCGGAGAGGTGGCTGACATTTTGCACCATCCATAAGTTTATTACTATCTTTAGGAAGCGGAATTGCAACTGGCTTTACCTTTTTATCAATTCTTTGTATTTTGTTTCAACAAAGGCTTCTTTCCCTATTTCATCTTGCTCAAACTTTGCTATTTCCTTGTACATGGAAATAGAGTGTGTTTGAATCACATAATCACTCCTTCTTCCTTGAATCAGCTCTTGCAGATCAAACAACGTGTCTGCAAAAGATATCTCATCAAAGACTCCGAAAATTTCCTCGTCGAAGTCAAGCACTCTACACCCATAAAAGTTTCTTTGAAGATCTGCTATGTATTGTTTTTCCCACATTTTTAACTGAGAAAAAACACGAAACTGAAATGAATGTGTTGAAGAAAGTGCTATGAGACGCGATATGAACATATTTACATTCGGGATCCTTTCACTTTCCAAGCTTCCATAGTCCCGATTTATGAAAGCTTCATTTAAAAAATTTTATCCTCGAAATCTTCAAGAATAGGTCTTGTCCAAAGAGAAGTTCTATTCCTGATATGGTCTACACAAACCGTCATAAATTGAACTACCTTCTTTCCATCCTTACTTCGGATTCGCGCATAGGCCGATCCATCCTCCAAGACTCTTGTTTCCATTCTTAAGGCTGTAATATATGGCTGCCCTAGAATCAACGAGTAGCTGGAATGATCTTGCACGAAGAAATTTTTATAATCACTAACATCCCCAATTGTAACTAGTACCTGCGGGCATGCACCAAACAACTCACCTGGCATCGAATTCGCAGCCCTGATTCTCCAACCTGGCTGCATATCTATTGGCCATTTTCCCTTCATGTAGAGATCTTTGGACATTAAATTAACTTCAGATCCGTGATCAATAAGAGCCACAATTGGTGTACTGATTTTATCTAATCCCACCAACGTCTCAGTTCTGGCTCGAGCCCAATGGTCTCTAGTATAATGACTTGAAGGAGTTGTTTCTGAAGACTTCCGCTCCAAGAACATTTCCTCATGGATCATGGATCATGAAAAGGATTGAGAAGCATAATCATTTCCTAAAGAACAAATCTCAAAGTCAATTATGTCGACATCCATGTGTTTGTTTTTCCCTTTGTCTTTCATTTGTGATGCATAGTCAAGATATTAAAAGTGATTTCTTGTTCATAAACTTGAAGTTATATATAGATATCATACAAAAGCGGATGGTTTCGAAATTTATCATAATACCTCTTTAAACTCAAACAAAACTTGGTACTTCGTCACTTTATATTGTTCAAAAACTCAAATCAAAGTCCTGCTGCCGCTCTTCTTTGTGTTGAATTTGAGTATTTCGAACACTATATGGGTCGGTTCTCTGAATTTCAGAATCTATAGTCTTAAACAAGGGTATGTATTATGATCAAATTTTGTTCCACACCTACAATAGGTTAAGTTGCAACCTTATTTTCAATATAGGAAAACTGTTTTGTAGATGTTGGTGATATTAACATCACGAAATTCTTCCAAAGCCTAATCTAATCATTTTTTATTGCATAAAAACCCCAAACAATAAACATACTCACTTTATTTGAGGGAATAATTTAGCTTTCATAAAAACCAGTCTATGTGATACAAAACAAATTTAGCGCAGACACTATTTTTGTAGATTTTCTTGAAACAACTAAATCCATTCATTTATAGAAAAGAAAAAGCACGAGATGTTTATTCACTTATGCAGACTTTAAGCGCACCATTGATAGCAAATAGCTGCAAAATCTACTTGAAACGCCTCTAGTTCGTGATGAGCAGTTTACAACCATTTTCAAAGAAACATGAACAAAAAGGATTCCGTTGTTTTTTAAAACATTCATATGGTCTACGATGTTCATTGTTCTTCTTCAATGCAAAAGACAGAAAATGATTTAATACTTAGAAAGCCAATAAATCCAAACTCTGAATTGATGCACCAAATCAAAACTATGTTTTGTTAACAATTCCGGCATGACTCTATGGTGTTTACATGTTTTTGCTCAAAACATAAATTACATTTCGGGAAAATTTTTCCATCAGTTCTACAATTACTCATATAACCTTTGAGTCCTCTCTGAGTAGAACTTACATCAATTAACTGTACTTTTCGATTTATCAGAAAAATGGCGCCATATGCATATAATGTTCGATACCTAGAGGCAATAAAATATAATATATCTATGTGCCATAATGTCCATGAACATGTTCTTATCCAGTTTAATAGTTCACTTTCACTTCTTCTTTGTGTGTTCTCAAAGTGCATAGGGAAACATTAACCATTGTGCAAAATTTCAACACTATAGTAAACAACATATTTAGTGAAAATACTCAGACATGATTGACAAGCAGTTAAGAAAGCAAGCCAAATATCTGTGTGAACCTTTGAAGCATTGTAGAATATACTAAGATACCTTACAAAAGCTTCACGATTTGAATATGCAATCCATAGAAAATTGAATGAGTGACAACTTATTTATAACCCGATACTGTGGTTCCTTTTGCTGACACAGTTAGAGCGCAAAAAAAGAATGTCCTCCCTTCCATCCTCTGCACACGGGTGATCTGCTATCATTGTATATCCCAAACTCTCAAGTAGCGCATGATTCTTTAGAGGTTATCAAGAGTTTCACACTCGAATGCGGAACGCTCATCCAACAGTCGATCAAGTGCAGGCCTAATTGATCAGCTCAGTATCAAACTAGTAGAACTCTAGCTTGAATCTCGTGCTAGCCGTTGACAAAGCTCAGAGAACAGCCCTTAGATACATGCACGCTCAGAATACGAATGCTTCTTCATATTATTGCATTGCTGATTACAAAGATAGACTACAGATAAGTCAGAAGAGATTTTGTTTGCTAAACCTGTTCGAGAGCTGCGTTAATCCACCAATTTTCTATTGAGTCCATTCGCCTTTCCTTCCTTCTTTTGATGTTCAATTTCACACAGTATCACCCTATCACCGAAACTTCGAAAAGTGCGTGCCAGAATCCCCGGATCGGACCTCCTACTTTAGAAAAATCCCTGACGCCCAATAATAATCACTGCCTTCCCTGAGATTCTCATTCTCCTTCGAGAGAAGATCCTGCCCTCCTTCTTCTCAAATAAGCATCCTCGTGATCCGGCCAACCTTCTATGTGTAACTCGTACTCGTTCTCTTTCTTGGGAAGGGGAAAAACTCATTCCCTCAATTCTCTGAAGCCATTATTACAGAATATTTTGCGCGTATGTGCACATATGCATATGTAAATATAAGCCTAGTATACACAACTTAGCACTTTCATTATTAGCATACACACGTACATGATCACACTTAGGCATGGATTTTTACACACATTCCTTGTCAAGGGAGCACATCCGTGATGAAACGCATATACATAAATACATTTTTGACTTCCTGTATAGAGACACACATATATACATATTCGCATATGCACATTTGAAGGTCATAAGCCATTCTTGTGTTCTTTATGCAACTATACAAGGAATGAAAAAATAAAGTTTTTACTACAATAACTCCTTGAAGGTGCAACCCGAACCACTTGATTTCTTAACATATGCTTAAGTTTCAATCCGTGTCTTCTTGATCCCATGAAAGGAGCCTTCGACAACTTCCTAATACAACCTGCACAGTTAATATACCCAACCATTTTATGCAATTACGGTGTACCTTTCTAGCACCTTAAAGTTGGAGGTCCATGGTTAATTATTAAGCTTGAATTTGAATCGCAACCGCAACGTTTCCTAATGTCTCTAAATCTATTAGCAAACCAAACAAGTAATTGCTTCAAAGTGCTAAGATAATATCCTATATCATACCAAATTCCCTCATATTCATTTTCATTAAATTTTTCATACATATATACATCAGAAATATAATTAATCATATTTAATTCACTTTCATTCATGTCATCATCTGTTAGCCTTAGAAAGCATATCTGCAACAGAGTTAGTTTTTCTAGAAATATCATTTAAAACAGTAGTATTAAACTTAATATAAGATATCCACCTTAACATAGCTATATCTGGAGAAGAACAATTAGTAATCATTCCTATTAATGGTAAACAATCTGTTTCTATTACTACATTAGCTCCAATAAAATATTCCTTGTCACTCTTTAATGCAGTAAGTAAACCCCATAGTTCACGATTTATTTGTGGATAATTTTTTTGAGTTTCATGTAAAATTTTAGCCCCAAATCTAATTGCGTATCTATTTCCCTCCCTATCATCTTGTCCTATTACCCATCCTATTCCTATAGGACTAGTATCTATAGTTAAAATAATTGGTTTATCATTAGAGTAATTTACACGTTTGAAAACAGGTGCATTAGAAAGTAAACTTTTTAATTTCTTCATTGCTTTAACATGAGTTTCAGTCCATTTAAATTTCCTATTTTTCCTAAGTAAATCATATAATGGATTAGCTACATGGGCATAATGCGGAATCCATATAGCATAAAAAACACATGCTCCTAAGAAACGTCTAACCTCACGAATGTTCCTTCAAGTTTCAGATAATTTATTTATAACGTCTACGTTTGGAGGATAAGGCCTACGACCATAGTAACCACATAAATGTGCTACAATTAAAACTTCATTAACACCAAAAACTGATTTTTCTATGGAAAATATTAATCCTACTTCTTCATATCTTTTAAGTATTTTCTCACAATCTAAAATATCATTAGATACAAACTTCCTACATCTTAAAGAACCTAGTGTTTCATCTTTTTCTTTTTCTTCACAACCTTTAATTGGAATATCATCCATAAACGGCATGGTCACATTAGGAATAAAATCATGAAGAACCATATTCATTGCCTTCATCATATGTGCTACTGAATTTGTAGCTCCTCAAGGAAGAGTACACATAAAAACTAATCCTAAAGGAGTCTTCATCGTAGTAATATATCTACTCTCAGTAGGAAGTTGGAACTAATCATAACCTGAATATAAATCACCCATAGAATAGATAGAATGCCCAGCAAAAGCTTCGACAAATTCTCCTACAATAGGGCCGGTTCCTACATTCCTAATTGTAACTTTATTTACGGGTTGTAAGTCGTGGATAAATCTAAGCTTACCATTCTTTTTAGGAACACTAAACCATCTTTAATAGTTTCATCAGTAAAATTATGTCCTATTTTTGAAATATCACGTAAAATGGGATCATTAGCTACTTGTTTTATTTATTGGTCACTTCCTTCAAGTAAAGCCTGGGCTATAGGTTTAACTTTTTTATCTACTGTTTTCTACTTTTTATTAATTTTAGCTTCATTATGAAAATGAGAAACATATTTTAAAATTAATTCATATTCATTTAATGAGTTCAAAAGAATAACTTGCATTAATCTTTCATCATGTAAGGTTTCATTAATTTCTTCAAGTAAAGAAGAAGAAAAAAAAGTTTCAATTACATTTTCAATATTTTCATTTATAGATATATATCCTTTATCTTTAAAATATTTTTCATGTTTTTTTATTATTTTCCTAGGAATATCTTTAGTATTTAAAATTGGTATTTTTGAAGATGTAAAATAAACAAAAAAACTTTCTAATTTATGTACACATTTTTGCGAGATTTCAAACCAGTTACCACTATTGTCCCGCTCAACAATGGTGTCTAGTAAAAATTCTGATCAAAATATGTTCTAGAATCACTAAGAGGTAGATGAATCTCGTGCAAATTCTCTTGTGATCAGGAAGGTTTTTTCCTAATTTTCTCTCTATTTCTAATATGTTTGGATTAACAGTCATTACTTGTAAGGATTGTAAATCATCTTTTGACCTAGATCTGGTATATGCAGAGCCGTCTTCCATTATTTTTGTTTCTATTTGTGTTTCACAAATAAAGGGTTATCCTAAGATGATTTCATAAGAACAATTACCTTGTATAAAAAAATGAAATGTTTCACTTATTCCTCCTATTGAAATTGGAATGTTTGCACAAGCTCCTATAAGTGCACCACATCCGTTGTCTGCTGTTCACATAATCCACCCATATTGTTTATCTATTGGCCACCAAAATTTATCATATAATTCTTTTGATATGACAATAATTTCTAAATCTTGATCTAATAAAGTTAAAGCTGTACATGAATTTTTTTCTATCTCCTAAATTTACTTTGATCTCAGGTGTACCTCTGGCCCAAAAACTCTTTTTGTAATGACTTTCAGATTTTTCCTGTACATTATCTGGAAGAATTGTCCCAAAACTCCCATGTCAATTACCGAGTACATGAGTCTAGAGATTACGTAGGCACACTTTTGGAGATTGAAACTTTCTTCCTCATCATCAGAGTCAGAAGAAAAGGAATCTTTAGAAATATGAGATACATATACATTTTCATGCATTTCAATATCAGTATTTTGTGGAAATCTTTTTCTTTTAATCATTTTAATAAAGTTATCTTTAAATTCTAATTTAGCTATAGTACATAATTGTTCAAGTGACATAGTCACTTGACTTTTTAAAAGAATATCATACTATTTCTTTTGTATCATTTTTTTGTTCTAGCTAATACAAAGAAACTAAGTGCTGTGTGTGCAAACGTAACTCATCAAATACTTGATGGTAAGGGTGGAGAGATGAGACTCAACTACTTCCCTATTCCCGTGGAGGCACTCACAGCATAAGCCCAACCCTCAACATCGACGGAATTACAAGGTTTGTGAATTCTACCTCTACAAGATGACCACCTCAACCTGCTGCAACCACGTAACCTAAACCAAAATATTGCATATGCAAGGAAAGGAAAAGAGTTTATACCTCTCCTTCTATGCCGTTGTTTCACATCAGTTTCAAATGTGGGAGCGATTTGTGATGACTGGCGGATCAAATCAATCATCTCGTTAATGGCGCACGTAGGGTGACTATGCAGAACAAGTATTTTTTTTCCTAAGGACCGAAGGGCAAAGCATTTCTATATCTTTGGACTGCATCTATATAGGATGGTGGGATCAATTCCTCACTAACTACTTTATCTCTTATAATTTTTGGTACATTTAAATCTATTTGGGAATTATCAGTATTTCTAGCTATGGATGGAGGAAAAAGATTCTCACTATTTTCAGAACTAGGTAGATCAATAGAAATTAATGGTAGTGTTCTAGATAATCTACGATCAAATTCTATTGAATGCAAAGTTTCTTCTACAATTTTATCTTTAACTAATTCTTCTTTTCAATTTGTCTTCAATAGAGGGTGCATATCATCTGAAAATTAACATGAAAACCATAAGTATGCTTTCCTAAAATTCTAAACACTCATATTAAAAACTCAGTTTAATATAAGTTAATTAACTTTTCTAATACATAGATATCATAAGTACATACATTTATTTTAATATACACATTATAATATACATAACTATTTCATGCACACATGAACACCAATCATTCATGTATTAAATACTTGTACATGTCTCAATCATTCATTCATACATTATTTAGGCATACATCTTATAATTCATATGCATACATAGGCTTCATACACTTAGCATACATATACATACATACTACATATGTTAACATTCATCACATGCATACAAACATGAATACACATAAATGAACATGCATTTAACTAACATGCATAGACTTACATGCATTAACACACATGCACGAACATACATGCACAAACACACATACATACATAACATGCACTAACACACATGCATGAACATACATGCACAAACACACATACATACATAACATGCACTAACACACACACATGAACATACATGAACAAACATACATAAATGAACATGCATTTAGCTAACATGCATAAACTTACATGACATACATGACATGCATACATAACATACATGCATGACATAACATACACTAACATAAATGAACATGCATACATAAACATACATGCATGATATGCAAACACAAACATAACTGAACATGCATACATAAACATACATGCATGATATGCAAACACAAACATACATACATAACATGCATACACTAACAAACATGCATGAACATACATGCACTAACATACATGCACTAACATACATGCATGAACATACATGCACTAACATACATGCATGCATAACATGCACACACTTACATGCACTACCTAACATCTTACATGTATACATTAAGTAACATGCCTAACATTCACTAACATGCCTAACATTTATCATGGGTACATGCACTAACATTTAACATTTATTCACTTTAGAATAAATTAAACCTATCAATTAATAAATTAAATATATCCATAACCTTAGTGTTATAATGTCAATTAATAATTAACATATTTAATTAATCAGTCATATTTAAGATATTTATTAAGGTTTCATTTATTACATTTATCCTATTTATTAACTCATTTAGAGACTAAACGTACTTAATTAACCATTAACCTTAAAATTAAGCTTGAAGCCTATAAAACATGTTCAAAACCTACATTTGACCCTTAAATACCCTTGAATTTACTTTCAAAACTTCGATAAACCCTTGACTAACCCTTAATTTTTAATATATACCCACAACTACATTTGAAAAACACCTTTATAAATACTTCCCATCTTTGTACTGATCATCAAACTTCTTGTCCTGCAAAAATTAAAATCAAACATTAGTCAAAATTTTCATAAATTATTCAAACTTAATCTAAACAATTAAGCTTTTAATTTTTAATAATATTTTAAGAGGAATAAATTCTTTTCGACATTCGCCCCCACTAAACCTGCACATCGTCCCGATGGGCCAACCTGCAGATTCAAGTGGAACATATCAAATTATTTTGAAAATAAGTTTTAAATTTTCAAAGTTTTATTTTTATTATGCATTCATACTTTGTGCAATTAAAAAGATTAGTACAAATCTTCTACAAAAACAAAGTAAATATAAGTCATATAAATATCATGTTATATCTTTGAATCAACATTTAAATAAGAATTTATAGGAATAAATCATGTGTCATAGTCCTTCTATTCATGTAAGTTGCTTGGAATAAGTAACTTTTCCTGCATAAAAGCATATACCAAAACTTTTTCATCACTTAATAGAATTATATGACTCCTACTTTTATATAAAAGCATATACCAAAACTTTTTCATCACTTAATAGAATTATATGACTCCTACTTTTATTTCCTATGGTCTGACTCTCCATTCATTTCTTTTTTTTTCATATAATTTTTTTTCTTGCTTTATTACTTCTTTCCAATTCAGCTCTTTATTTAGTTTTAACAAATCGACATATACTGAAATTGGGTGCGACTCTTGGACTTGTCCACCCGACCAAGTTTATTCCACTTGTCTGCCAACCCGGCATAGCACACAACAAAACTATGTCAGCCCTACATGAAATCGACGTCAGCTCGTGGCTCTCATCGCCCGACCAAAGTAACTCCACCCGCCTACCGACCCATGCAGGCGCATAACAACATAAAGGTTGGGCCTATGATGAAACTAGCATCAGCTCGTGGCTTTGATCACCCGAACCAGGTTGTTCCACCCGCCTACTAGCCCAACATAGCGTACCAACTACAAATACATACATAAGGGCTAACTGGGTATGAAGTTTTATTTTTTTTAATTCATTTAGAGGTCAGATCTCATAAGGAATAATAATAAACAATAATAAAATTCCTCTATCTCTCACTCTCTCTCTCTCTCTCTTTGTCTCTCTATCTCTCCTGCGCGTGCAGCGCGCTGCGCCGATAGAGATGAGAGGGCAAGGGAGGGAGAAAGAGAGGCATTAAAGAAAAGGAAAAAGAAATGGAAGAGAAGGAAAGGAAGAAGGAAAAAAAAGGAGAAAAACAAGAAAGAAAAAGAATGGAAAATTAAGAAAAAAAAAAGAAAAACAATCTCCTATCCACCACTCTTTTGCGTTGTCTGAACTTAAAAGCAAAAAAAATTGATTCACATTGAATGAAATACAAAAGCAAGAGAGATGGTCTTCTCTCTCCTCTTGCCAGAAGGACAGTCATGGAAATGAGTGCACAAACAACCATAGCCTAGAGCATAGAGTAAATAGAGTACCTGGAAATTAACATGAGCTTGTGAATACGACTCCCCTCCTTATATAGATGAGAGTAGCCCACCATAGCCCACATCTTTCCTAAGATAATTGAAGCATGCTGCCTACATTTACTCCACATCAACTCAACATCACTCCAAGCAGAAATTAGGCATTGGCTTTTTTTCTCCATATCTTTTCTAAACAATACTCAATAACCACTCAAATTAAATATTCTCTTGACTTTGGACCTTTACCATCCATTTAGAATTTAAATAAATGCAACCCTTTAATTCCTTTTTAATTATTTATTCACTTTAGAATAAATTAAACCTATCAATTAATAAATTAAATATATCCATAACCTTAGGATTATAATGTCAATTAACAATTAACATATTTAATTAATCATTTATATATAAGATATTTACCAAGGTTTCATTTATTATATTTATCCTATTTATTAACTCATTTAGAAATTGAACCTACTTAATTAACCTCTTAACCATAGGTTTACCCTTAAAATAATCTCAAACCATGTTTTAAACCCTCAGCTAACCCATAAACTAATCTTCTCCCCTTCCATAACCCTCTAGATTTATTAATTAAAACCTTAATTAACCTTAAAATTAAGCTTGAACCCTATAAAACATGTTCAAAACCTACATTTGACCCTTAAATACCCTTGAATTTACTTTCAAAACTTAGATAAACCCTTGACTAACCCTTAATTTTTAATCTATACCCACAACTACATTTGAAAAACACCTTTATAAATACTTCCCATCGTTGTACTGATCATCAAACTTCTTATCCTGCAAAAAGTAAAATTAAACATTAGTCGAAATTTTCATAAATTATTCAGACTTAATTTAAACAATTAAGCTTTTAATTTTTAATAATATTTTAAGAGGAATAAATTCTTTTCGGTAGTGGCTACTTCCTCAAGTACTTGCTCTATGAAGGGCTAAGGAAATCCATCTTCAACAGTTACCTTATTCAAGGCACGAAAATCAATGCAGACTTTTATTTTTCCACTATTTCTCTTGGGTACAATAACCATAGAAGAAAGCCACCTGGAATGTTCTATTATAACAATTATACCTACTTCTTCTAGGTTTTAAATTTCCAACTTTATCGCCTTTTCATACTTTGGATTGAGTCGATATGGCCTACTTCTTGCAGGCACGCCTCCTTTGACTAAGGGTATTCGGTGTAATCCAAGCTTCTCTGGTATCCCTGTTAGATCTTTTGTAGGACCATGCAAAGACATTTCTATAAGGAAAAAGTAAAGAAGTTTCCTTCTACAGTAAAGGTAGATACTGCCATAGCCTAAAGGCCAAGTGGACTACTTAAGGGTTCTCTTCATCTCCTAGATTTACTTCTTGAACAAGTGTTTCAGGATTGGTCTTACTTGAGAAATCATTCCCATTGTATACAGGAGTGGAATTTAGCTTATACTCTACAATATGTTCTCTGCTTCATCCTTGAGGTATATCCGAAAAGGGAAGGTCTTCTCTGCATTCAGGATCATAACTTACCTTCCCTAATACTTCTTAATTTGTTGCCCCTTCAATGTTTGTATTCAAGTGCAAACCCTCATTCTCTAACTCCTTGTGAATTCCATGGCCTTTTTCTGCAACTCCTTCATCTGCAACTTGTTCCTCTATTTCATTGATTTCCACCATGCAACACTCTATACTTTCCATCATCCAATTCAATAATGTATCTTCTTTTTGGGGTAAAAAGAGCATATACTTGAGTGTCCATAGTATACCTAGTACCTTTTACTGAGATGAATCCTTCTTCCAAAGGTAGTTGTAGTTGGCTATTGGTGTTTGATGAAATCCATAGTTTGATTTTTCCTCAATCTCGCAAATCTTTTGCTTGCCTTAGCCAAGGCCTCCCCAGGAGTAAAGGGTAATAAGTCTCCTATGGAAGTGCAATAACAACAAAATCTAGAATAAAGTGCCAACCCTTTACTATCATCAGTACCTTTTCAATAATGCCAAGTGGCGCAACCCGATGTTAATCTGCTAGTATAACTGTGAATGGTGCCATCTTGGTGGGGTTCAAATTTATTTTCCTCATTCTGAAATCTAGCATCAAATTGATGCTAGAGCCTCCATCTATGATCACACCTATGAGAGCATCCTTTCTAAAAATAGATAACCTTGAGATTTGGTAGTCCGCCAAGGGTGTAGGGGGAAAATCAACCATGAAACCATCTATGCTAGGTGGTTGGCTCAAGTGAGCAGTGTATAATTTTTAATAAATCACTCCTTGTTTTTGAATCCATCTTTATGAGTTTGTACAGACTAACCTTGTGATGAATACCTTTCAAGATCTGCTCAATGTTTGCCATGTGTGTCTTCTTGCAGACTTGTTGTTTCTTCCATTACTGAAGTAGCCATCCTTTTATAAGCTCCTTCAATATCTGCTTGGCCCTTCCACCCAGCCTTATCTTCCTCCTCTCTATCCTAGAGTCCTTGTTGTTCCTCTCTATAGGTTGCTGCCGCTTGTCCGGCTCTAGTCATCATGGGCATTGAAGAAGATGAAACAACATAAGACTGAGTGGTCATACCTTCCACTTGTGCGGAGACTGCAATCATGTTAATTGGAGCAGGGTGGCTTCTTGGGCAATCTTTGTTATAGTGATCCTTAGCCTGAGGACAATGTTGACAAGGAGGTGCATCTTCTAGAAGGGAACACCTATTTTGCATATGGCCATACTCACCATAGTGATAACACATCAATGGCCTATTATATCTAAGCTTCGTTGGATGATTCTCCTCTCTATTAGGGTACATGGTTGTTGTGCCCCCTTGAGGTAGTAACAATCTCTAGCTTCATGGCCATCCTTTCCACAAAATTTGACAACGTACCTTGTTAGGACAATTAGCATTGGAATGTCCACTATTGTTACATATTGTACACCAAATCTACCTTCTTATCTCCGGAGTGGTCCGCAAATCTTCTAATTCGTGATGAAGTTGGGCTACTTCTACATCAGTGCGATGTAACAGTGGCAAGACTTTCTCTTCTTGGTGATTTTGCTGCATTCTCAAGTCTTCAGATCTTTCCTCTATTGCCCAATAGGGTCTAGTTCTGCTGTATAATTTGGTTGTGTATCCCCTTCAAAATGTTGCCGAGCTTCTTCAATGCGTGATGCCACTACAACAAAATCATTGAGGGTTGCATCCAATCTAAGAGACTCACGTAGCTTCTACTGAGATGACCTGTGCAAAGCTTTTTATATCCATTTTTAAACCAAGAAATCACATGGAGCATGTGGTAGACGTGCAACAATTGCTTTTGTCCTAGTGTGAAGTTTGTGAAAGGATTCACTGATGTTAGCCTTAGGTTCTCTATCTAATCTAGAGCTCTTTCTGAGGGGTCACTTGGTCAAAATGTCTGTGAGAACGCCATCTTCAGAGCCTCCCATGTAGCAAAATGGCCAATTGCATATTTATTGTACCATTTGTTAGCAAGGCCTTCCAATGTGGATGGGAAGAGTACCAGCATTGCATCCTCTCTATTTTGTAGACCTCATCCATGGCATAGGGAGATGAATGTCCTCACATGATCATCAGCGTCCTCATAAGCTTGTCCCTTAAAGGAAGGGAACTTGATATTCAATCTAGAGAGTAAGTGAGAGAGATCCTCCATTGGCACTCGTGTTTCCTCTGGCATATCAAAGGAGAAATCTAATGATCTCCTATGCTTCTCCTTTGATAGTGGTGTCGCACCCAAATCAATAGATAAATTCAAAGAGGGTAGAGGGGATCTAAGTTTACTATTTGAATGTAAAGATGATTTTCTAAGGATCTTCTATACACAAAGAGGCTCCTTATCTGCTTGAGTATGGGTCATGTACCTACTTGCAAGGTGCAATAGGGCAAAAAATAATGGAAAAAGAACTATTTACTATGCTAAGGGCCTCTCACAGAAATGCAAGTGTCCAACCGGGTGTGCCAAACTTTAGACGAGGTACTAGGGTACCCGCTTTCAACAAGAGTAGGCGATATGCACTTCCAGTACTTCGCCTACTCAAGGGAGGTTCTCCTTAGGGAAGTATACCTTTTAATATTCCTGTGTGCATGCATGATCGCAATAGATACACGGTATTGTAGACACCCAAAGATAATATTAATGACAAATGTTAATAGTAAAGGACGAAACCATTCCTTAGTTCGAACAAATGATTACAAGATAGGCAAAATAAATGCTCCAAAAGTTGATCCTCTAGGGTAACATGCCATTCTAGTACTAAACTGAATCAATACAAGAGCTCCGTCCAATACAATGAACACAAGTAGACTTGCACTGATCAATACAAAGATATGAAGACTTGCTCCAAAGAAATATCATTGACTCACCGAATGACAAACCAAGCGACTCACTGACATTGTAATGCTATTAGCCCTCCACTAGGAAGCCCACGCTCTGTATCCTCACCACAGAGTGACTTCCTACAGTAGGCTAGTAACAACAGAGTGCAAAGAGAGGACCAGACGATATACCGGATATAAGATACATATCCGAATGAGTCCTATTCCATTGCTTTTATAGGCTTCAATAGGCCTATTCCATTGCTTTTATAGGCTTCAATAGGCCACGAGGGCCTTGCCGATTTCCTACGGTCATTGAATATGCACTAATTGATTGCCCCAAAATTGGAGCGGTAGGTCAAATATGATTTTAGTCATCAGCCTTAAATTAGATCCTTCAAATATAGCTTCTTGCAAATACGGCTTCTAGTACTGCCAGACTTATAGTTATATTCCCTTTACTAAATCTTTCTCTGAAATTTTGTTGACAAAATATATTCATCCATGGATGGGAAAGAAGGCCATGCCCATCTATTAGTATAGATCTTCCCTCATCTCCCGTTTCTTCTTATGCGAGAATGATAGTCAATCATAAAAAAATGAATAGTGCCATTACACATGAAAGGAACAATCAAGTTGCAAAACCTTGATACATTCAGAATGCAACTTCAACCACGAAACCCCATAGACTTGCTAGTTTACCCAACCCATGAATATTCTAATATTGAGAATTCTTTTATTTCCCAGCTGTAGTTTCATGTGCACCTCTTCAACGCATGGCCGCTCTCTAGATTCCCCATGAGAGCGAATTCGGCATAACTTGTGAATGTACATATAATACATAGATAATTGAAATGCGAGCAAGAAGATAACTCCACCTTGTAAATTGTCATAAACACTTGGAGGGGGAGATGGTGGTGGGGGGTGGAGGGGGGTGGAGGGGGATGGAGGGGGATGGAGGGTGGAGGAGGGTGGAGGGGGTTGGAGGGTGACGGTGGGGGGTAGAGGGGGATGGAAAGTGGAGGGGGGTGGAGGGTGACATTGGAGAGTGAAGGGGGGTGGAGGGTGGAGGAGGGTTGAAGGGGTTGGAGGGTGATTGTGGGGGTGGAGGGGGATGGAGGGTGGAGGAGGGTGGAGGGGTTTGGAGGGTGACAGTGGGGGTGGAGGGGGGGCAGGGTGGAGGAGGGTGGAGGGGGTTCCAAGGTGACGGTGTGTTGGTGCAGGGCAATCAACAATTGAAGTTTTGATGAAGGTTTGAAAGTCAAGGACTGAAGAAAAGATCAAGTTATGAAGCATGGAGAAAGTATATACTTAGAGAATCAATTTTGGGGCAATCAATTTTCTCCTTCTGTGTTGAGTCTTTTGTGAAATGCTTTAGTACAACTCTAAGTCTATAGTTGATTGACCTCTGTACAAATTTTCAGCTTCTGACTGTGATCAGCCTGAGAGAGTTGAGTGTAGGAACATTTACATGTGTAAATGAAAAGAAGAGAAGTTTTGAGCAAGCAAGCACTCATTCTTTAAGTTGGAAGGTAAGCTACCTATGACTAAAAGCATTTGATTAAACGGGTTCTAGTTTGAGAGAACCAAGCTTAAGAAGTTACAGGTGTCAAAGTCGACTCTAAAGAACTACAGTTTTAGACATAGGTGACTTGTTAAGATTATTTCTCAAAATCTACTGAGTCTTTTGGAATCATTTAACTTGGAGGAGGTGCGGAAAATATAGGTGACACTTGTGCAAAGTTTTATCAAAAAATTTACACAATTGATAAGTCAATGAGTGAGTTATGTGAAGCAAACTTTCTCTGTGGTGATCTCCTTCACAATTTGTTCAAGAATTTGGAAATTAAGTATTGATCCTCCAAATTAGTGAAGGTTTTGAGTTACTCTTGATATAAAGGTGCTCTAAATTCAAGAGTAGCTTGTTTTGGAGATTAACACTCTCCATTAATGGTATCATAGCAGGAAGTATCAAAATTGAAGAAAGGAGGACCTCGACTACGGTAGTTATAAAGAATTCAACATTTGAAGATACAAAAGGTGAAAGCTTGAGAGCAAAGCTTGAGAAGGAGGCCATAAGACATCAAGGAAGACAAAATTAACTTCATTCGAAGCAAAGGCAACCTTATTCCTCATAAAGCTTAAAGGATTCAATACACAGGTGAAGAAAGGATGGGAGATTCTCTTAAGATAGAGAAATTGGATAGAGAGAACTATCTAGCATGGTCAATGAGGATGGAATCTCATCTTATGAGCAAAGAATTGATAGGTTATTTTACAGGTGAAGAAGAAAAGCCTCAGTTCCGAGATCCTAGTGTTCCAACTAGGGAAGAATTATCATATTTGAAGACTTAGATGAAGAGAGATGCTCAAGCTAGGAGCATTATCTATATGGCAGTTAATGACTACTTGCTACCTCACATTAGAGGTCTTGAAAGTGCAAGTGATATATGGAATGCTTTGGAGGAGCATTTCCAAAACACCACAAAGTCAAGGAAGGCACCCTTGTGGGCAGAGTTTACAACATTCAAGAAGAAACCCTCTCAATCCATCTCAGATTATGTAACAAGAATGAAGGAAATTGCAGATGCATTAGGCGCAGTTGATGAAGATATTGAGGAGGGATAAATTGGTAAGGCAAATCCTCAAAGGTTTGAGAGGTGATGAAAAATTGAAGCCATTCATTTTTTCTACTGAATTATCACTTGATCATTTTACTCCTGATTTAAATGAGTTGCTAGGACACATGTTAACCTTTGAGCAGGATGTCAAAGGTGAAAGTGATAAAAGTGCAGGTCAAGCAATGTATTCGAAGGATAAGAAGAAGAATAGCAGAGGAAAGCATAAATGAAGATGAAGGAATAACTAGCCAGGCTACTTTCCTAAGAGGAAGAGGTGGTGGCAAAGGTAGAGGAAGAGGCAGGAGTAATAAAGATGGAGTCAAAGCTTGCTAGATTTTTGGTGAGACAAATCATTTAGCTAATGATTGTTGGCATAATACTCAGAATAATGGTGGATATAATCAGAATTTTAATTCAAGAGGAAGAGGTGGCAGAAATCAAAGAGGTAATTTCAGAGGTAGAGGTAGTAGAGGTTACTTTCGAAGAAATGCAGGTAGAGGATTCCAAAGTCAGCAATACAACAATACCTACTACAATTATGCTTCAGATCAGAAGGAGGATTCAACATTGATAATGAATGCAACTTGTGAAAGGCTTAGTGAAGATCAAAGAGTATTCTACATTGACTCAGGGTGTAGTAATCACTTGAGTGGAAACATAGCATTGAGGCCTGATTTGGAGAATAAGGTAACTAATCATGTAGTTCAAAAAGGTGACAACACAAAACACAATGTGGAGTCAATTGGATCAGTGAAGGCCAAGGATGGAAGTACTCTCTTGAGTAAGGTTTTGTATGTTCCTACAATTCGAAAGAATCTGATAAGTGTAGGACAAATTGTTGAAAAAGGTTATGAAGTTAGGTTCACTAATGAAGGAGTTTTTGTGGAAGACCCTAGCAAAGGGGTATAAACAAATTGTTTCAGGAAAAAAGAAGGAAGATTGTTCACATTGAAGATTCAAGGTAACATTGGTCATGCCTTGTTCACCTATGGAGGACATAAGATCTCTGAGTTAGATCTTTGGCACAAAAGGCTTGGACATTTTAATGAAAGAGGTATTAAAGATATGGTTAACAATGGTTCAATGCTTGGATTGCCTAATGTTGTAGGTCAACATATGACATACAGATGTGAGGCATGTCAATTAGGTAAGGCTCATAAGCAATCTTATTCCAAGCATGGTTTTATGTATTCAGAGAAGCTTGAGTTGGTACACACAGATGTGTGGGGACCATCAAAGGATTTCAGCATCAATGGTTCAAGGTATTATGTGATTTATGTTGATGATGCTACCAGATGGATCATTATCTATGTGATCAAAGATAAGTAAGAGGTATTCAATACATTCAAACATTGTCATGTGTATGGAGAGAGAATTTCAAGTCAAAAGTTGAAGAGACTAAGGTCAGATGGAGGGGGAGAGTATTTCTCTAATGATTTCAGTGATTACTTATGGAATGCAGGTATAAGAAGGGAAATTACTTGCAGGTACTCTCCTTAACAAAATGGTGTAGCAAAAAGGAGAAAAATTGCCCAAATTACTTGTGGGTTGAGTTTGCAAGATCCATGATGAAGGAGAAAAATTGCCCAAATTACTTGTGGGCTGAGGTTGTAAATACAGCTACATATTTGATTAATAGATTACCATGTAAAGCTGTGCAGGGTATGACACCATATGAGGCATGGTGGGGTAAGAGACCTACTCTAGAGCATTGCAAAAATTTGGATGTTTGGCATATGCATATGTGCCATCTCAGTTGAGGCATAAATTGGAACCTAAAGCTGAAAAATATGTGTTCATTGGATATGATGATAAGCAGATGGGATATAGGTTGTGGAGTCCATCCCCAAAGCAATTCCTTGTGTCTAAGGATGTTACATTTGATGAGCAAGGTACTTGGTATGCAGGTACACTTAATGTTCATGCAGATGATGAAGAAATTGTGAATCAAAAGAAAGGTAAATCAAAGGTTCAGATATTCGATGAAGAGGAGAACAATGAAGTACAGGTTGAAGTTGAAGAAGTGTCAAGATTTGATCCAGAGTGTGATGAACCAGAAACCTCAAAGAGTGGAGAACTCATGGGGTCATCAAGACATAAATGGCAACCTACAAGGTATAGCTATGACACTTCTTTTTTGGCTACCAAAGATTATGCTTATATGATAAAGGCAAATGAAGACCTTTCCTAAGGAAAATTAGGAGAAAGCTATGCAAGAAGAATATGATGCATTGATGGAGAATCAGACATGGGATTTGGTTCGTAAACCAAATAATGAGAAGATCATTGGATGTAAATGGGTCTACAAGACAAAGAGGTTTGCAGATGGAAGTGTGTCTAGGTATAAAGCTAGACTTGTTGTGAAAGGGTTTGCTCAGACATATGGTATAGATTATGATGA
This sequence comes from Ceratopteris richardii, assembly GCA_020310875.1. Classification (NCBI taxonomy): domain Eukaryota; kingdom Viridiplantae; phylum Streptophyta; class Polypodiopsida; order Polypodiales; family Pteridaceae; genus Ceratopteris; species Ceratopteris richardii. The sequence goes on along the minus strand of CM035418.1, from coordinate 129,968,462 downwards.
GACCTATAGTCTTGTGGCAAAGATGAGAACCATCAGGACACTCATAGCCATTGGTGCATGTAAAGGTTGGAAATTATGTCAATTAGATGTGAAGAATGCTTTTTGAATGGTTATATTTCAGATGATGTTTTCATGGAGCAACCACAAGGATTCAGAGATGAAACGTATCGAGATCATGTATGCAAGATCAAGAGAGCTTTGTATGGTTTGAAGTAGGCCCCAAGGGCATGGAATTATAGACTTGTGGAGTTCTTGAAAGAACTTCGTTTCCAAGTATCTAAAGTGGATAGTAGCTTCCTTGTCAAAGCAAGTGATGATGGGTTCATTTACATGTGCATATATGTTGATGATATAATTCTTACAGGTACAAATGAGAAAGGCATTCAAAGCCTAAAGAAGCAAATGGAGAAAGAGTTCAAGATTAGTGACTTGGGAGACTTGTTATATTTCTTGGGCATGGAAATCTCATACACTCAACATGGAATGTATGTAACTCAAGAAAGGTATTTGAGAAATTTGTTGATCAAGTTTAAGATGAATGATTGCAAAGTAGCACCTACTCCAATGGAGGTTAATCACAAATTGAGCAGATATGGAGGAGAGGAGTTCAAGGACATGAAGCTATATCAAAGTTTGGTTGGTAGTCTAATCTATGCTACATTAACTAGGCCTAACTTGTCATATGCAGTTGGAGTATTATCTCAATTCATGCATTCTCCTAGGAAAGAACATTGGATTGCAGGACAAAGAGTGTTGAGGTACATTAAGGGTGCACTCAAAGAAGGTTTGTATTATGGCTTTACATCAGATACAAACATCAAGATATATAGTGATACACATTGGGTAGGTAATCTTGATGATAGGAGATCAACTTATGGATACTTGTGTTATGTGGGAGATAAGTTAATTTCATGGTGTTCAAAGAAGCAACACACAGTTGCTTTATCATCTACAAAGGCTGAGTACAAAGGTATGGTTGAAGCTGCAAAGGAAGTGATATGGCTTAAGACTCTTATGAAGAGTTTTGACATCACTTAGAGTACACCCACTATTCATGGAGATAACATGAGTTCATCGTATTTAGCTGCTAATCTTGTTTTTCATGCCAGGACTAAACATATTGAGATTCAATATCACTTTCTAAGAGATAAAGTGATGGATAAGGAGATTGAAGTAATACATACTTCAACAAAATATCGGATAGCTGATATGCTAACCAAAAGCTTGGATGGACCAAAGCTATAGAGATTCAAAGACATGGCAGGTATAAAGAAGATAGAGAAAATCTCAATTGATGATTGAGGCGGAGCTCTTGGTGCAGGGCAATCAACAATTGAAGTTTTGATGAATTTTTGGAAGTCAACGACTGAAGAAAAGATCAAGTTATGAAGCATGGAGAAAGTATATACTCAGAGGATGAAGATGTGTATACATATGTACATTAATTTAGAGTCAGTTCAGTTTATTCTTTTGTATGGTCATGAGATTGTAAAACTTTGCCTACATATAAAAAGAAAATGTCGAGGCAACTATGAGAGAGCATGTGAATAGAGAAATTAGAATTTGTATGAGTTATTAGACACTTAAGAAGTGAGTAAGATCTCTCTCATCACTCAGATGTAAATTTTTCAGAAATGAAGAAAAGTTGCATCCGATATTTCTAAGTATTCTCCTTCTATGTTGAGTCTTTTGTGAAATGCTTTTGTATAAGTCTAAGTCTACAGTTGATTGACCTCTGTACAAATTTTCAGCTTCTAATTATGATCAGGCTCAGAGAATTGAGTGTAGGAACATTTACATGTGTAAATGAAAAGAAGAGAAGTTGTAGGAGGCGCAAAATTTGATGCTAATGTTCTGGTCAATTCTCCTTCCACAAGGTAAAATTTTGAGCAAGCAAGCACTCATTCTTTAAGTTGGAAGGTAAGCTACCTATGACCAAAAGCATTTGTTTAAATGGGTTCTAGTTTGAGAGAACCAAGCTTAAGAAGTTATAGGTGTCAAAGTCGACTATCAAGAACTACAGTTTTAGACATAGGTGACTTGTTAAGATCATTTCTCAAGATCTACTAAGTCTTTTGGAATGATTTAACTTGAAGAAGGTGCGCAAACTATAGGAGACACCTTGCGCAAAGGTTTATAAAAAACTTTACACAATTGATAAGTCAATGAGTGAGTTATGTGTAGCACACTTTCTATGTGGTCATCTCCTTCACAATTTGTTCAAGAACTTGGAAATTAAGTATTGATCCTCCAAATTAGTGAAGGTTTTGAGTTACTCTTGATATAGAGGTGCTCTAACTTCAAGAGTAGCTTGTGCTTTTGGAGATTAACACTCTCCATCACGGTGGGGGGTGGAGGGGGATGGACGGTGGAGGAGGGTGGAGGGGTTTGGAGGGTGACAGTGGGGGTGGAGGGGAATGGAGGCTGGATGGGGGTGGGAGGGGGATGGAGGGTACAGGGGGGTGCAGGGGGTTGGATGGTTACAGTGGAGAGTGGAGGGGGGTGGAGGGTGAAGGAGGGTGGAGGGGGTTGGAGTGTGACGGTGGGGGGTGGAGGGTTGAGGAAGGTGGAGGGGATCGGAGGGTGACGATGGGGGGTGGAGCAGGATGGAGGGGGGAGGGGGGTGGAGGGGGATGGAGGGTGAAGGAGGGTGGAGGGGGTTGGAGGGTGAGAGTGGGGGGTGGAGGGGGATGGAGGGTGGAGGAGGGTGGAGGGGGTTGGAGGGTGATGGTGGGGGGGGAGGAGGGGGATGGAGGGTGGAGGGAGGTGGAGGGTTTGGAGTGTGATGGAGGAGAGTGGAGGGGGGTTGGAGGGTGGAGGAGGGTGGAGGGGGTTGGAGGGTGATGGTGGGGGTGGAGGGTGGAGGAGGGTAGAGGGGGTTGGAGGGTGATAGTGGGGGTTGGAGGGGGATAGAGGGTGGAGGAGGGTGGAGGGGGTTGGAGGGTGACGGTGGGGGGTGGAGGTGGTGGAGAGTGGAGGAGCGTGGAGGGGGTTGGAGGGTGACGGTGGGGGGTGGAGGGTGGAGGAAGTGGAGGGGGTTCGAGGGTGATAGTGGGGGGTGGAGGGGGATGCAGGGTGGAAGGGGGTGGAGGGTGGAAGGGGGTGGAGGGGGTTGGAGGGTGATGGAGGAGAGTGGAAGGTGGTGGAGGGTGGCAGAGGGTGGAGGGGGTTGGAGGCTGACAGTGGGGGGTGGAGGAGGTTGGAGGGTGACAGTGGGGGATGGAGGGGGATGGAGGGTGGAGGGGGTGGGAGGGTGACGGTGGGGGGTGGAGGGGAATGGAGGGTGGAGGGGGATGGAGGGGGTTCGAGGGTGATGGTGGAGAATGGATAGGGTTCTCTTCATGTAATTCACAAGCCTACACATTTGGTTTGATGGATACATTGAAGTCCATACACATATGAAGAAGCATAGGAACTCATGTTAGTGGTTAATTACCACTTTTCCTCTTTGTAAAAGTCAAATTGGCTTGGAATCTTTGTAAACACCTACCAAAAGGGATTCGTGGAAAAAGGTTAGCTTTGATTGATAGAATATCTCCTAGCGTATAGAAGCTTGATCATAGGGAGCCAAAAGTTTGGATTTGAATACAAATTTTTACTCACTCTCTATAAAAGTGGTCATGAAAAAGTCGCCGTTAGAACTCATCATTCCTGAGCTTCTCATTATTGATTCTAAGTGTGTGTGAGGCCTACACTCTAGCCCAGACCTATCTACACCATTAGGAAATGACATTCATGCCAATGGTATTGTATACAAGTGCTCATTAATACATACATTCTCATTAGTCATTTGTGAGTTCTCTGTCTTACTACTTGAAAGTCTATCAACTTGTGGAGTGCATATCTCAGCCATTTCTCCTCTAAATTCAAAGATTCAAAGCTTCTTGGATTCAACTTGACGTTGTCTACATGCTATCAGAAATTGAAGAGATTCTAGTCAGCCATTTCAGACAAAAGCTTGTCGAGGTGATCACTGGTCATTGTCTGCTATAGTCCAAAAAAATCGGGGGTAAAGGTTTACTTGCTAAATTGATTTCTCTTAGCATAGTTTATCTTTTTCCATCATTCCATTTGGAATATTTAGCTTGCTAAGCTAATTAGATACCTCTAAAAGGAATCTTTTCAATTCCTATTGTGCTGGTCATACCGAGCAAAAGACCAAGCACGTGGCAAGACATAAATAGAAGGTTTTCTTAAGATTGTGAGTTTCAAAGTTATCTGTTTTGGTTCAATCATTACACATATCATTTCCAAAGTAAATAGGCCATTTTATGGTGTCATTGGAAAGCTAAGTAGGTCCCCTTATCAACTTTGAAGCTTACAAGTGCTGGTACAAAGCAAGATTCGGTAGTACCTACTCAATCTTCTGAACATCTTTCCCAGCAGTGGTATCAAAGCAAACTAAGGTAAAATGGGAGGTGGTTTTCCTTCATTTATTGATAAATTGGACAGGAACAACTATCAGGCATGGTCTCTAAGGACGAAGGCCTATCTAAAAGGAAGGAGTCTTTATGGGTACATCTCAAGAGATGAGGAATTGCCCTCATTCAAGATAAGAGGATTGCCAACCAAGGAAGAACATGAAAAGCTCAACACATGGTGTGCAGAGGATGCATTGGCAAGGTCTTATTTACTCACCTCCATCTCTGATTTTCTTTTGCCACACATTAGGAACTGTAAGACATCCCAAGAGACTTGGGAAACCTTGTCATCATATTTTCTTCCAACACAAGGGCTAGGAAAAATCAGTTGTGGATTGAATTCACCACATTAAGGAAGCAACCTAAGCAAGTTGTTTCAGATTTTGTCACCAAGATTAAAGATGTATCTGATCAGTTAGCAAGCATAGGGGAAGAGATTGAAGAAGAACATATTGTGAGGCAAGTGATCAATGGGATCAAGGCTGATGACAAATGGGAAAGCTTCATCACTGCTATGGATCTTTACATGGACATGCAAATTCCAGATCTTACAACTCTCATGGGACAATTGTTCACTCATGAAGCCAAGATCAACAAGAATGGAGATACATCCAAAGGTAATAATTCCTCTGCCCTATATACTGATAAGAAGTCTAAAGATAAAGGCAAGAACAAGAAGATGGAAGATGAAGGCTCTACCTCCCAAGCCAACTATGGAGGTAGAGGTAGATCATCAAGAGGAAGGGGCAAAGGAGGTAAGCAAGGTAGGGGGAGATCCTATAACTCCTCACCATGCAACATTTGTAGTTTATCAAATCATACTACAGATGAGTGTTTCAAGAATTACAAAAATCGGAGAGGAAGAGGATACCAAAGAGGTGGATACTCACAGTCAAGAGGTAGATTCAACCATCACCAAGGCTACAACAACAACTACAACAACAATTACAACAACAACTACAATGGCAACTGAGGATTCAAATTTAGAAAGGACTACAACAACTATACAGAAGAGCAAGATGACTTTCTTCTGATCATGAACATGACTTCAAAACCAAGTACTAATGATGACCACCTATTCTACATTGACTCATGATGCTCAAATTATGTGGTTGGCAATGTAGCACTACTCTCTAATCTTGAGGAACCAAAAGGTAAGCACGATGTCGGGAAGAAGGAGGTCGTGGCAGGAAGCCGGCGCCTGGGGTTGGATCAGGCCCCTCTCTAGTGCGCCGTTCCCGCTGTCCTGCGAGCGGCGTCTGCGCGCTGGGCCCCTGACCTGTGCTCTCCGGAGCGTGCGCGATCCTCGTAGGGTCCCTTGCCCCTCGAAAGTTTCGAGACGTGGGACCGTGGGCGTCGGAAAGAGACGATCAGATACGCTAGTGATACACGGAATGCAGACGAAGCTCGAAGATACAATCAGAAACAGAACTGAAGCCTTCAATAAAATGAATGATACAAACAGGCCGCTACAGTGCCGGCCGATGGTACAATAAAACCGCTACAGTGCGGTGCGATGATACAATATAAAAGCCGCCGCTACAGTGCGGGCCGGCCGATATAAACTTGATCCCTCGCTACAGTGCGAGAAATCCCCTCGGGATTCCGCTTCGGTCTTTACGGTCCAAGCTTTTCTTCCTCTTCACTTTACAACTCTTTACTTCAAAATCCACAGAAACCTCGAGGAGACAATCCCCAAGGGCAATCCACAGGATGGCGCACTCTTTACTTCGGTCTTCAATCTTCAACTCTTCACTTCATTTAATGCTTCTTCAAATCATGAGAAACATCAACAACTCTGGAGGAGACGATCCACAAGGGCAATCCACAGGATGGGGTCTTTATCTTCAGTCTTCAATCACTTTCTCTTCACTTCATATAATCACCATCCACATAAACCTGGAGGAGACGATCCACAAGGGCAATCCACAGGATGGGGTACTCTTTACTTCGGTCTTCAATCTTCAACTCTTCACTTCATTTAATGCTTCTTCAAATCATGAGAAACATCAATAACTCTGGAGGAGACGATCCACAAGGGCAATCCACAGGATGGGCTCTTTATCTTCAGTCTTCAATCACTTCCTCTTCACTTCATATAATCAGCATCCACATAAACCTAGAGGAGACGATCCACAAGGGCAATCCACAGGATGGGGTACTCTTTACTTCGGTCTTCAATCTTCAACTCTTCACTTCATTTAATGCTTCTTTAAATCATGAGAAACATCAATAACTCTGGAGGAGACGATCCACAAGGGCAATCCACAGGATAGGGTCTTTATCTTCAGTCTTCAATCACTTTCTCTTCACTTCATATAATCAACATCCACATAAACCTGGAGGAGACGATCCACAAGGGCCATCCACAGGATGGGGTACTCTTTACTTCGGTCTTCAATCTTCAACTCTTCACTTCATTTAATGCTTCTTCAAATCATGAGAAACATCAATAACTCTGGAGGAGATGATCCACAAGGGCAATCCACAGGATGGGGTCTTTATCTTCAGTCTTCAATCACTTTCTCTTCACTTCATATAATCAGCATCCACATAAACCTGGAGGAGACGATCCACAAGGGCAATCCACAGGATGGGGTACTCTTTACTTCGGTCTTCAATCTTCAACTCTTCACTTCATTTAATGCTTCTTCAAATCATGAGAAACATCAATAACTCTGGAGGAGACGATCCACAAGGGTAATCCACAGGATGGGGAAGAAACAAATGAGTTTGGACTTATTTATAGGCCCCTCCCTAGGACTTCCTTCTACAACTTCTAATCTTCTCAATGGACTTTCTATTTTTGGCAGTCTTTTAATATATATATATATATTTTTCATAGACTATGGTTTTGATTTCACACTGGATTTTCACAATTTAATTTTTTTTAGGGTTTGACCTACAAAAACCGCCAATTTCAAGGGTCTGACATGGGATTTGGGTCGGGAAAATTAGGGGTTTGCTCACAATTATCTCAAGCTCATCAATTTAACGGTTTATTTACAATTTCGGCCTAAACTCCTAGGGTTTCCAAGGGTTCAAGTACATTTTTCATGGGATAAACCCTCATTTTCAGTTAGTCTCGAAGGGTCAAACCTAGGTTTTTATGGGTCGAAAGTCAGCTATTTATACACACGGGTCTAACATACATCTCAAACATGTTTCCGCATCACACAATCAATCAATTCTGCCAAATTATGCATGAAATATATCCCTCTTTAGTCAAAAAATCACACAAAAACTCAAAAACAATGAACTTTTGAAAAAAAAACAATGCACACTCCCTGCGGATTTCATCCCGACATTCGCCCCGGCTAAACATGCACATCGTCCCGATGGGCCAACCTGCAAGATCCGACAGAAGCGTATCAGGATTCCTTTGAAATCTCTTTACACTTTTTATGTTTTTCTTTTCAAAACTCAAATCATGATCTCATGCAGTCATGCAATTTTTATAAAGATTAGTACGAATAAAAAAAAAATAAGTAGATTCAAGCTTCACAAACATCATATTATGTTTTTGCGTCTGCAATCTGACAAGTAATCACATGAATAAACCGCTAGCTTTCTAGTTCTTTTGTTTGTTCAACTGGTTCAGATCTAGCTGCTCATTCTAAGTACTAGCATATACTTATGTTTCTACTAGCTTTGTTTGTAGAATACACCTCGATTCCCACTATTTATCTCCTACTTGTCCAACTCCCCATTAGATCTCTTTCTCTTCTTTTTCTTTTTCATTTTCTTTTTTCTTTTTCTTTTCCTCTTCATCTCAGCTCAGCATTTCTTTTTATCTTTTATTTTTCACAAATCGGCCTATGTCAAAATCGGGTGCGACTCATGGACTTGTCCGCCCAGCCAAGTTTATTCCACCTGTCTGCCGACCCGGCATAGCGCACGACATACACAATGTCAGCCATACATGAAATCGACGTCAGCTCATGGCTCTGACCACCCGGCCAGAGTGACTCCACCCGCCTACCGACCCATGTAGGCGCATGACAACAAATAGGTTAGGCCTATAACGAAACTAGCTATGGCTCGTGGCCTTGATCGCCCGACCAAGGTGGTTCCACCTGCCTACTAGCCCATCGTAGCGCACTAACAACATGCACATACATATAAGCTGGCTTGAGCATGAATGTTTTCTCTATAACATGATCCATATGGAGGTAAGATCTCGCAAGAAATAAATACTAGGATCCAAAGTTTTCCACTCACTAAGTGTTCAAATCAATCAGTATATACATGCACTCGTTCTAAGCATGCCATCACATTCCCAAGCTTTCACTCCCAAAAGTCTCTAGTCCACTAACTGACTCCATTCATATAATCCCTAGTCATTCATGCTTCATGCAAACCCATAATAGATCTTTGTCATCTTCATTCTACATGATTTTCATAAATTCACACATATCTTTGTCACACACATCAATGCAATGAATATGCTCTATCAGAAAGAAAACAAAACTTAAATCAGAAACGTTTCACCTGGTCATTTTTCTTCATTTTCATCATTGTTTGATCCAATTTTTCTTCAACTTCATGGTCTATCATTCTTCATCAACATCAGTATCAATATCATCCGTATCATCCAGTGTCATCAGTATCCTCCAGTGTCATTCTTCTAGTGTCATCAGTATCCTCCAGCATTATCAGTATCCTCCAACACCATCAGTATCCTCCAATGTCATAAGTATCCTCCAGTGTCATCAGTATCCTCCAGTGTCATCAGTATCCTCCAGTGTCATCAGTATCCTCCAATGTCATCAGTATCCTCCAGCATCATCAATATCCTCCAGTGTCATCAGTATCCTCCAGCATCATTCCTCCGGTGTCATTTGTATCCTCGAGTGTCATCAGTATCCTCCAGTATCATTCCTCCAGTGTCATCAATATCCTCCAACATCATCAGTATCCTCTAGTGTCATCAGTATCCTCCAGCATCATCAGTATCCTCCAGTGTCATGAGTATCCTCCAACATCATCATCATGGTAATCATCATCATCATCATCATAATCATCATAATCATCAATCATCATCATCAATGATCATAAACCATCATCATCTATCATTTTTAACATCAATCATTATCTTTCATCATCATCAATCATCATAATCATCAATCATCATAATCATCATCATCAATGATCATAAACCATCTTCCATCATCATTCATCATCATACATCAATCATCGTAGACAATCAATCATATATCAGCATCAATCAATCATTCATCATTCTTCATCATCATACTCCATCAATCATAATCATAATCATTCATCATTATCAATCATCAGAAACCATGAACCATAAATCATCATTATCAATCATTTTCAACATCAATCATTATCTTTTCATCTTTCATCATCATCAATCATCATGAACATCATCGTGCATTTTCATCTATCTTTATCATTCAACAGTCCTTGATCATTCCCATACATTTTCATTATTATTCTTCTTCAATGATCCTTCAATATTTGCAAATATGTCTTGGAAGGTTAGATTTCTGCTTCTCTTATTCTTCTTCAAACTCTTAGAAGCCTTTGAAGTTGTCTTTATATTCCCCTCAATTTGCTTGATAATATCATCAAGCAACTCTTTTTTCGGCTTTATTAACTTGTTTATCAGATTTTCTATCTTCTTGAATTTCTTCTTCACTCTTTTCATGTTCAACCTGTTTATCAAAGCTCATTTGGAATTGTAATTTTGCAACTTTGTCTTGATCAAATAGGTTCTCATTAGTTAAAATTTTTGGATCAAACGAAACATATACATCATGTTCTTTCTTAGATTTTCTCTTTCAGACTCTCTTTTATGATGAATTTCCATTTGTTCTCTTAGTATCTGTTCAATATTTTGCTTCTCGACCTTTATTTGTCTACCTTTGGTTTCTTCAATTGGTTTCTCTTGACTCTCAATAGATAGTAGGATCTTTTGTTCATCAGATTTACTATTCTCAAGTCCTTTTGGTTTCCACATCTTTTGAGATGACTTTGATCTTGTTTTGGTCTCTTCAAAATATTTCTTTATCCCACCTTTTCCTACATTCAAATGCAAAGGGGATTCATCTTGAAACTTACAAATTTTTTCCTTCATGCTCACTTACAAGTCTATGTGTGCATGCACTCTCATATGCTATGCAGTCCCAGAACATATATCCAAACTGATCGCACCAAAAGCAACGTATAGGTCTCTTCTCAACCCGACTTGATTTCCTAGGTATCACTCTAGGTGTGGGTCTTCTAAGACCTAAAGATTGTTTGTGTGCAGATATGCCTTGGACTTTTACCTCATGCTCATTATCACATTTCAATACTTGTAGATCATTAACTTGGTTTGTCAACAAGTCAACCTTATTTCTCAATTCAGAAATCTAAGAATCCATTTCCTTCTTTAGGTCTTTAATACTTATGCCCATTAGCTGAATAGTATCTGATATTGCATTTATAGTTTGCATTAGGGTCATAACAATACCAAACTTTGATTTTATAGATTCATTCGCTCTTCATATTTCCTTGATTCGCTCTTCATATTTCGTAAACCGTTCCTCAATCATTTTATTCATTTTCGTTTTCCTCTTCTTATGATCTAACCTGAGAAGTGGATTCTTAATCTATGCCTCAATGGAAAAGTGCACACTCGTATGATCAAAACTGATGCAAAAAGTGTATGATCAAAGTCAAGCAGTAAAACATTCTTTCTCTTCAATGTGTGTGTAAAACAATGCAAAAAATCAAATAACTTGAAATGCTAATACCTGGAGTCTCTGTCCGATGCCGAGGTTCCTGTCTTGTCTTCTCAAGGAGTGGGTGATGCGTCGAGGATCTCCGGACAACCGCCTCGCTTCACGTTGGGTTCAGGTGTCGGGAATAAGGAGGTCGTGGCAGGAAGCCGGTGCCTGGGGTTGGATCAGGCCCCTCTCTTGTGCGCCGTTCCCGCTGTCCTGCGAGCGGCGTCTACGCGCTGGGCACCTGACCTGTGCTCTCCGGAGTGTGCGCGATCCTCGTAGGGTCCCTTGCCCCTCGGAAGTTTCCAGACGTGGGACCGTGGGCGTCCGAAAGAGACGATCGGATACGCTAGTGATACACGGAATGCAGACGAAGCTCGAAGATACAATCAGAAACAGAACTGAAGCCTTCAATAAAATGAATGATACAACAGGCCGCTACAGTGCCGGCCGATGGTACAATAAAACCGCTACAGTGCGGTGCGATGATACAATATAAAAGCCACCGCTACAGTGCGGGCCGGCCGATATAAACTAGATCCCTCGCTACAGTGCGAGAAATCGCCCTCCGGATTCCGCTTCGGTCTTTACGGTCCAAGCTTTTCTTCCTCTTCACTTTACAGCTCTTTACTTCAAAATCCACAGAAACCTGGAGGAGACGATCCCCAAGGGCAATCCACAGGATGGGGCACTCTTTACTTCGGTCTTCAATCTTCAACTCTTCACTTCATTTAATGCTTCTTTAAATCATGAGAAACACCAATAACTCTCGAGGAGACGATCCACAAGGGCAATCTACAGGATGGGGTCTTTATCTTCAGTCTTCAATCACTTTCTCTTCACTTCATATAATCAGCATCCACATAAACCTGGAGGAGACGATCCACAAGGGCAATCCACAGGATGGGGTACTCTTTACTTCGGTCTTCAATCTTCAACTCTTCACTTCATTTAATGCTTCTTCAAATCATGAGAAACATCAATAACTCTGGAGGAGACGATCCACAAGGGCAATCCATAGGATGGGCTCTTTATCTTCAGTCTTCAATCACTTTCTCTTCACTTCATATAATCAGCATCCACATAAACCTAGAGGAGACCATCCACAAGGGCAATCCACAGGATGGGGTACTCTTTACTTCGGTCTTCAATCTTCAACTCTTCACTTCATTTAATGCTTCTTCAAATCATGAAAAATATCAATAACTCTGGAGGAGACGATCCACAAGGGCAATCCACAGGATGGGGTCTTTATCTTCAGTCTTGAATCACTTTCTCTTCACTTCATATAATCCGCATCCACATAAACCTGGAGGAGACGATCCACAAGGGCAATGCACAGGATGGGGTACTCTTTACTTCGGTCTTCAATCTTGAACTCTTCACTTCCTTTAATGCTTCTTCAAATCATGAGAAACATCAATAACTCTGGAGGAGACGATCCACAAGGGCAATCCACAGGATGAGGTCTTTATCTTCAGTCTTCAATCACTTTCTCTTCACTTCATATAATCAGCATCCACATAAACCTGGAGGAGACGATCCACAAGGGCAATCCACAGGATGGGGTACTCTTTACTTCGGTCTTCAATCTTCAACTCTTCACGTCATTTAATGCTTCTTCAAATCATGAGAAACATCAATAACTCTAGAGGAGACGATCCACAAGGGCAATCCACAGGATGGGGAAGAAACAAATGAGTTTGGACTTATTTATAGGCCCCTCCCTAGGACTTCCTTCTACAACCTTCTAACCTCCTCAATGGACTTTCTATTTTTGGCAGTCTTTTAATATATATATTTTTTCATAGACTATGGTTTCGATTTCACACTGGATATTCACAATTTAATTATTTTTAGGGTTTGACCTACAGAAACCGCCAATTTCAAGGGTCTGACATGGGATTTTGGGTCAGGAAAATTAGGGGTTTGCTCACAATTATCTCAAGCTCATCAATTTAACGGTTTATTTACAATTTCGGCCTAAACTCCTAGGGTTTCCAAGGGTTCAAGTACATTTTTCATGGGATAAACCCTCATTTTCAGTCAGTCTCGAAGGGTCAAACCTAGGTTTTTATGGGTCGAAAGTCAGCTATTTATACACACGGGTCTAACATACATCTCAAACATGTTTTCCGCATCACATAGTCAATCAATTCTGCCAAATTATGCATGAAATATATCCCTCTTTAGTCAAAACATCACACAAAAACTCAAAAACAATGAACTTTTGAAAAAAAAACAATGCACACTCCCTGCGGGATTTCATCCCAACAACGAAGTACAAACACGTGATGACACCAAGCACTCAGTAGTTAAAGTTGGAAATGTGAAGACTTGTGATGGAAATCAGAACTTGTTGAGGTGGGTACTCTATGTACCAACTATTACCAAAAATTTAATGAGTGTTGGATAGATTCTGGAGAAAGGTTTGCAGGTTAGATTCAACCAATTTGGAGCATTTGTGGAGGATCCAAGGCATGGGTTCAAGAGGATTGCTAAAGGAGAAAAATCAGGTAGACTTTTTACTTTTGAGCTAGAAGACACAAAGAATATTGCACTATACAGGTATAAAGATCAAACACTTTCAAAGCTTGAGATTTGGCACAAAAGATTAGGGCATGTAGGAGAAAGAACCTTGAAACAGATATGCAGGGATCAATGTGTAATTAGAATTCCCTATGTTTCCAAACAACACATGATTTATAAATGCAGTGCTTGTCAATTTGGGAGGTCTCACAGGTTACCCTTCTCAAGGAAAGGCTACATGCATGAGGACTACCTAGAACTTGTACACGCAGATGTATGGGGACCAAGCAAAGACCCCTCAATCTCAGGATCAAGGTACTATGCATCTTTTATTGATGATTATAGCAGGTGGACTGTATTGTACTTCATGAAGCACAAGGATGAGGTGTTTAATTGCTTTAAAAAATATCTTGCACTAGTTGAAAATCAGACAGGAAAGAACTTGAAGAGACTAAGGTCAGATGGAGGAGGTGAGTACTTCTCCAATGAGCTTCAAGAATTCTTGCAAGACAGAGGCATCAAAAGAGAAACCATCACAAGGTATACTCCTGAACAGAATGGGGTAGTTGAGAGAAGAAATAGGTTGATTGTTGAAACAACTAGGTCTATGTTGAATGAAAAAAGGTTACCTAATTACCTATGGGTAGAGAGTGTTTCTACTATGTTGGAGCAGAGCAATCATCAATAGGTGATTACATGAAGTCCAAAAGTGAAAAGATATGTGGAAGGATGAAGATTACTTTCAAAGGAAAAGAATAGAATCAGAAATGTTTTCTTTTGTATATTACTCTTGTAAATAGTTCAATGTATTTTGAAAAAGATGACGAGTTAGACTCGTATATATATCTACAGATATGTATTCGTAAAGAGAGAGAGTGATATAGATCAGATAGAGAAGACAATAGGTGAATAGGTGATGAACATTGTATGTATCATCAACCATATGCATGAAAAGTAATGAAGAAGAAAATGTTGTAGAATTCTGCGCGTCGATCTTCTCTCCCATTCTCCTTCTGTGCTTAATCTTTTGAGAAATCCTTTTGCACGTGTCTAAGTCCATAGCTAATCTATCTATGGCTAAAATTTGAGAGGTTAATTGTAATCAGGTTGAGAGAATTTTGATTAGGAACATTCATATGTAAGAATGTTCTAAGAGTCGAAAAATCTGGCGCACATTTCATCTTCAAAGAAATGGTCAGTGCTCAGTCCACAGTGTAAAGTTTTACACAAGTGAGGGCTCAAAATCTAAGTTGGAAGGTAAGCCATCTATGGCTAGAAGATCTTGATCAAACGGGTTCAGAGTTGGGAGAACCAGTGCTAAGAAGTTGCAGGTGTCAAAGTCGCCATTGCAAGAAGCAGTTTCAGACATAGGTAAAGTGTTTTCACATATTTCTCCCAGTATACTCAATCATTTTGAGAGATTTAACTTGGTAAAGTTGCGCAACCTCAAGGCGAAGTGTTTGTACAAAGTTTTATCAAAAACTTTACAGGATTGATTAGTCAATGAGTGATTAATCTGCAGCAGACTTTTCTGAAGAAACTGAATTTTTCAGAATAATCAATTTTCTGATAAATTGGTGAATGATCTCTAAGTTTGGTGGAGTCTAAAGTTAATCTTGATATAGAGGTGATCTAAATTCAAGGTTAACTTGTTCTTTTGGAGATTAACACTCTCCATCAGTGGTATCAGAGCAGGTTGTGTCAAAATTGAAGTGAAGAAGACTCCGACTATTGCAGAAATACAAAACTTTACATTTCGAAGGTGCAAAAGGTCAAAGTGTGAAGAAAGTTTAAAGGAAGACATACAAAGAGCATCAAAAGGATCAGAAGGAGCAACATTCGAAGTAAAGGTACATTCATTATCTGTAAAGGTTAAAGATTTGAAGCTATAGGTGAAGTAAAGATGGGAGATAGTCTCCAAATTGAAAAGTTGGATAGAGAGAACTATCCTGCATGGTCTATGAGGATGGAAGCTCATCTTATGAGCAAAGATCTGATAGGATACATCACAGGAGATGAAGAAAAGCCAGAATTCAGAGATCCTAGTGTTCCAACTAGGGAGGAGCTTGCAGATTTGAAGAATTGGATGAAGAAGGATGCTCAAGCAAGAAGCATCATCTACATGACAGTCAATGACTATTTGCTTCCTCACATTAGAGGACTTGAAAGTGCATGTGACATTTGGAATGCTTTGGAAGAGCATTTCCAAAATACAACCAAATCAAGGAAGGCTTCACTATGGGCAGAGTTTACTACCTTCAAGAAGAAGGCCTCACAATCAATTTCTGATTATGTGACAAAGATGAAGGACATTGCAGATTCTTTAGGTGCAGTGGATGAAGATATTGAAGAAGACAAATTGGTTAAGACAAATACTCACAGGGCTAAGAGGAGATGAGAATGGAAGCCTTCATTTTATCTACAGAACTTTCATTAGATCACTTTACTCCTGACTTGAATCAATTGTTAGGTCATATGCTAACTTTTGAGAATGATGTCAAAGGAGATGTTGATAAGAGTGCAGGTCATGCATGTATTCTAAAGGACAAGAAGAAAGCCAACAAAGGGAAGCAACAATCAGGTGAAGAAGAAGGTACTTCAAACCAAGCAAACTTCATAAGAGGAAGAGGAAATGGTAGAAGTAGAGGAAGAGGCAGAAACAACAAAGAGAATGCAAGAGCTTGTTGGATATGTGGTAAGACCAATCATCTATCTCATGATTGTTGGCATAATAATCAAAACAATGGTAATTATCAGAACTTTAATCAAAGAGCAAGATGGTGGTAGATTTCAGAGAGGAAACTTCAGAGGTAGAGGTGGTAGGAATTCTTTTGGAAGAGGTGGAGGAAGAAGCTTCCAAAATCAATCCTATAATAACACCTACTACAACTATGCATCAGATCAAAAGGAGGACTCGACTCTCATTATGAATACATGTGAAACTTCACATGAGGACATGAGAGTGTTTTATATTGATTCAGGATGTAGTAATCATTTGAGTGGAAATATTGCTTTGATGACTGATCTAGATCATAATGCAATTAATCATACAGTTCAGACAGGTGATAATACAAAGCATAAGGTAAAGTCAATTGGTTCAGTCAAAGCTAAGGATGGGAGCACTCTTCTGAGTAAGGTACTTTATGTTCCCACAATTCCAAAGAATTTGATCAGTGTAGGTCAAATTGTGGAAAAAGGTTATGAGGTAAGGTTTACCAATGATGGAGTTTATGTGGAAGACCCTAGTCAAGGGTATAAACAAGTTATTGCAGGAAAGAAAGAAGGAAGGCTCTTCACATTGAAGGTACAAGGAAATGTTGGACATGCTATGTTCACATATGGAGAGCAGAAGGTGTCAGAATTGGATCTTTGGCACAAAAGACTTGGACACTTTAATGAAAGAGGTATCAAAGAAATGATTAACAATGATTCAGTGCTTGGAATGCCTAACATTGCAGGTCAACACATGACATACAGATGTGAGGCATGTCAATTAGGTAAGGCTCATAAGCAATCCTATTCCAAGCATGGGTTTATGTATTCAGAAAGACTTGAATTGGTGCATACAGATGTGTGGGGTCCTTCAAAGGACTTTAGTATAAATGGTTCAAGATATTATGTCATATATGTTGATGATGCTACCAGGTGGATCACAATTTATGTGATTAAAGAAAAGTCAGAAGTGTTTAATACATTTAAACACTATCATGCATATGCAGAAAGAATTACAGGTCAAAAATTGAAGAGACTAAGGTCAGATGGAGGGGGAGAGTATTTTTCAAATGAGTTCAATGATTATTTGTGGAATGCAGGTATAAAGAGAGAAGTTACTTGCAGGTATTCTCCTCAACAAAATGGGGTAGCAGAAAGAAGAAATAGGACTCTTGTTGAATTTGCAAGGTCCATGATGAAAGAGAAGAATTGCCCAAATTATTTGTGGGCTGAGGCTGTTAATACAGCTACATATTTGGTTAATAGATTGCCTTGTAAAGCTTTGCAGGGTATGACACCATATGAAGCTTGGTGGGGTAAGAAACCTACCTTGGATCATTGCAGAATATTTGGATGCTTGGCATATGCATATGTGCCATCTCAATTGAGGCATAAGTTGGAGCCTAAGGCAGAAAAGTATGTATTCATTGGTTATGATGATAAGCAAATGGGATACAGGTTGTGGAGTCCATCCACAAAGCAATTTATTGTATCCAAGGATGTTACATTTGATGAGCAAGGTACTTGGTATGCAGGTAAATATAATGTACATACAGATGATGAAGAAGTAGTGGATCAAAGAAAAGGTAAAGCAAAGATTCAATTACTTGATGAAAGTGAGAGTAATGAAGTGCAGATTGAAGTTGAAGAGAGGCCAAGGTTTGATCCAGAATGTGATGAACCAGAAACTTCAAGAAGTGCAGAAGTTAGGAGATCATCTAGGCACAAATGGCAACCTACAAGGTATAGCTATGACACTTCATTCTTAACTACTAAAGATTATGCTTATTTGGTAAAAGCAGATGAAGACCCTTCTACATATGAAGAGGCCAAAGGGAAGAAGAATTGGGAAGATGCTATGCAAGAGGAGTATGATGCATTGATAGAGAATCAAACATGGGATTTGGTTCCTAAACCTAATAGTCAGAAGATCATTGGTTGTAAGTGGGTTTACAAGACTAAAAGATTTGCAGATGGAAGTGTGTCTAGGTACAAAGCTAGACTTGTTGTGAAAGGGTATGCACAGACATATGGAGTGGACTATGATGAGACCTATAGTCCTGTGGCAAAGATGACAACCATCAGGACACTCATAGCAATTGCTGCTTGCAAAGGTTGGAAGCTATCTCAATTAGATGTAAAAAATGCTTTCTTGAATGGTTACATTTCAGATGAAGTCTACATGGAGCAACCAGATGGGTTCAAAGATCAAGTGAGTCCAAATTATGTGTGTAAGCTCAAGAGAGCTTTGTATGGGTTAAAGGAAGCCCCAAGGGCTTGGAATTATAGGCTTGTAAAATTCTTGAATGATCTTGGATTTCAAGCATCAAAGGCAGATAGTAGCTTGCTAGTCAAAGCAAGTGAAGATGGGTTCATTTATGTTTGTATTTATGTTGATGACATAATACTTACAGGAACAGATGATAAGGGAATACAAATGATCAAGAAGCAGATGGAGAAAGAGTTCAAAATCAGTGATTTGGGGAACCTATCATTCTTCTTGGGAATGGAGATTTCTTATACTCAACATGGAGTATATGTGACCCAAGAAAGGTATCTTAAAAATTTGCTAACCAAATTTAAAATGGAAGATTGCAGGGTTGCACCTACACCTTTGGAAGTGAACCATAAATTGTCTAGGTTTGGAGGAGAAGAGTTCAGAGATATGAAACTCTATCAAAGTTTGGTTGGTAGCTTGATTTATGCTACATTGACAAGGCCTGACTTGTCATATGCAGTTGGTGTGCTTTCACAATTCATGCATTGTCCTAGAAAGGAACATTGGATTGCAGGACAAAGAGTACTTAGGTACATCAAGGGTACACTCAGAGAAGGGTTGTACTATGGGTTTACTTCAGATACAAGAATCAAGATATATAGTGATGCAGATTGGGCAGGTAATGTGGATGATAGAAGATCAACACATGGATACTTGTGCTATGTAGGAGACAAATCGATTTCATGGAGTTCCAAGAAGCAACATACAGTTGCTTTGTCATCTACAGAAGCAGAATATAAAGGTATGGTGGAAGCTGCAAAAGAGGTAATATGGCTAAAGACACTTTTGAAAGTTTTTGATGTGATTCAGAGTACTCCTATTATTTGTGGAGACAATATGAGTTCATTATACTTGGCAGCTAATCCTGTATTTCATGCTAGAACTAAGCATATTGAAATACAGTATCATTTCCTGAGAGAGAAGGTCATTGAGAAAGAGATTGAAGTCATACACACTCCTACAAAAGATCAACTTGCAGATATGATGACTAAAAGTTTGGATGGACCTAAATTGCAGAGGTTTAAAGATATGGCAGGAATAAAGAAGATACAGGTAATCACAATTGAAGATTGAGGGGGAGCTGTTGGAGCAGAGCAATCATCAATAGGTGATTACATGAAGTCCAAAAGTGAAAAGATATGTGGAAGGATGAAGATTACTTTCAAAGGAAAAGAATAGAATCAGAAATGTTTTCTTTTGTATATTACTCTTGTAAATAGTTCAATGTATTTTGAAAAAGATGACGAGTTAGACTCGTATATATATCTACAGATATGTATTCGTAAAGAGAGAGAGTGATATAGATCAGATAGAGAAGACAATAGGTGAATAGGTGATGAACATTGTATGTATCATCAACCATATGCATGAAAAGTAATGAAGAAGAAAATGTTGTAGAATTCTGCGCGTCGATCTTCTCTCCCATTCTCCTTCTGTGCTTAATCTTTTGAGAAATCCTTTTGCACGTGTCTAAGTCCATAGATAATCTATCTATGGCTAAAATTTGAGAGGTTAATTGTAATCAGGTTGAGAGAATTTTGATTAGGAACATTCATATGTAAGAATGTTCTAAGAGTCGAAAAATCTGGCGCACATTTCATCTTCAAAGAAATGGTCAGTGCTCAGTCCACAGTGTAAAGTTTTACACAAGTGAGGGCTCAAAATCTAAGTTGGAAGGTAAGCCATCTATGGCTAGAAGATCTTGATCAAACGGGTTCAGAGTTGGGAGAACCAGTGCTAAGAAGTTGCAGGTGTCAAAGTCGCCATTGCAAGGAAGCAGTTTCAGACATAGGTAAAGTGTTTCACATATTTCTCACAGTATACTCAATCATTTTGAGAGATTTAACTTGGTAAAGTTGCACAACCTCAAGGCGAAGTGTTGTACAAAGTTTTATCAAAAACTTTACAGGATTGATTAGTCAATGAGTGATTAATCTGGAGCAGACTTTTCTGAAGAAACTGAATTTTTCAGAATAATCAATTTTCTGATAAATTGGTGAATGATCTCTAAGTTTGGTGGAGTCTAAAGTTAATCTTGATATAGAGGTGATCTAAATTCAAGGTTAACTTGTTCTTTTGGAGATTAACACTCTCCATCATACTACCACTTACCTCATAAACAGGTTACCATCTAAGTCACTTGATGGGATGACACCCTATGAAGCATGGCATGGGAAGAGACCCTCACTTGACCATTGCAGGATATTTGGATGTGTAGCATATGTACACATTCCTTCTCAGATAAGAGGTAAGCTAGATCCAAAGGCTGAAAAGTGCATCTTTATTGGATATGACCTAAATAAAAAAGGTTACAGGTTTTAAAACCCTTCCAATAAGGGATTCATGGTTGGTAGAGATGTTGTCTTTGATGAAAATGATTCTTGGTATGAGAATGAATGCAGGAAGTTTAAACTACCCTATGACTTGGAAGAGGAGTTTCCAAGTCTTGCTAAGGAAGAACCTATTCAGAATGAAGACTCAACTTCAGATGATTAAGATGTTATGAACCTTGAAGTGTTCAAGGCATGGAAGTCCAAAGGCAAAGTCAAAATGAAGAGGCTTGAAGATATACCTGAATCTTCAAATCAGTCAATTAGAAGATCACAAAGAGAGAGCAAAAAACCTATTAGATATGGGTTTGATACATCTCTTGTTACTAAACACTCTGTTTATCTTGCCAAAGATTTGTCAATTGAAGAACCAGGGTCATATGAAGAAGCCATAACCAAGACAGAATGGAAAGAAGCTACGGATGAGGAGATTGAAGCACTCAAGGAAAGTGACACATGGGAGCTAGTACCAAAGTAGGACTCCATGAAGGTAATAGGATCTAGATGGATCTACAAACAAAAGAAATTATGATGGTTCAATTAACAGGTATAAAGCCACATTGGTAGCAAAAGGTTTTGCACAAACCCAAGGCATTCACTATGAAGAGACATTCTCTCCTGTGGCCAAGACGCCAACAATCAGAGTGTTGGTAAGTGTGGCTGCATCAAAAAATTGAAACATGTACCAATTGGATGTCAAGAATGATTTCTTGAATGGATGGATTTTAGAGGAGGTATATATGTCACAACCTCTTGGTTATGAGGACCCTAAGAAGGTAACATATGTTTGAAAATTGAAAAAGGCTTTATATGGATTGAAGCAGGCACCTAGGACATGGAATTATAGGTTAACTACATATCTCCAAGACCAATGTTTTTTCATAAGCAAGGCAGATACTTCTCTATTCATCAAGAGAAGTAATTCAGAGGTAATATACCTTTGTATTTATGTTGATGACATCATACTTACAGGTAATGATGTTAATGGAATCAGACAAATCAAAAGCCAGATGATGAAGGAGTTCAAGATCAATGAAATTGGTCTACTAAAGTATTTTCTTGGGCTTGAGTTAGTCTATACTAACTCTGGAATATACATTACTCAGAAAAAGTACATACAGGATATGTTGAAGAAATTTCACTTGTTGGATGCCAAAGTTGCAAGTACTCCAATGGAGGTAAACCTAAAGCTAAGTGCCCATGATGGTGATGAAATTTATGACATTAAAGCTTATCAAAGCATGGTGGGTAGCTTGAACTATGCTACCTTGAAAAGGATAGATATTGCATATGGAGTTAGTGTGCTAAGTCAGTTTATGCACAAGCCAAGAGTACCTCACTTAGAAGCTGCTAAGAGAATCTTGAAGTACCTCAAGGGAACACAAAATCATGGATTGAGGGTGATGGTGGGGGGTTGAGGGGGATGGAGGGTGTAGGAGGGTGGAGGGTGATGATGGGGAGTGGATGGGGATAGAGGGTGGAGGAGGGTGGAGGGGGTTGGAGGGTGACGGTGGGGGGTGGAGGGGGATGGAGGGTGGAGGAGGGTGGAGGGGTTGGAGGGTGATGGTGGGGGGTGGAGGGTGGAGGAGGTGGAGGGGGTTGGAGGGTGACGGTGGGGGGTCGAGGGGGATAGAGGGTGGAGGAGGGTGAAGGGGGTTCGAGGTTGACGGTGGGGGGTGGAGGGTAGAGGAGGTGGATAGGGTTGGAGGGTGAGGAAGGAGCGTGGAGGGGGTTGGTGGGAGCTTCTACTCCCTCATGCTACACATTCTCGAATAAAGAAGGAGTCCAAATTGATCGACCTGCTTGCATTGAGCCAAATAATGCTCCCTCCTTCAACAGTCCATTAAACAATTTTCATAAATTATTCAAACTTAATTTAAACAATTAAGCTTTTAATTTTTAATAATATTTTAAGAGGAATAAATTCTTTTCAACAGTCGCTACTTCCTCAAGTACTTGCTCTATGAAGGGCTAAGGAAATCCATCTTGAACAGATACCTTATTCAAGGCACGAAAATCAATGCAGACTTTTATTTTCCCACTATTTCTCTTGGGTACAATAACCATAGAAGAAAGCCACCTAGAATGTTCTATTATAATAGTTATACCTAATTCTTCTAGTTCTTTAATTTCCAACTTTATCGCCTTTGCATACTTTGGATTGAGTCGATATGGCCTACTTCTTACAGGCACGACTCCTTCGACTAAGGGAATTCGGTGTAATCCAAGCTCCTCTGGTATCCCTGTTAGATCTTTTGTAGGACCATGCAAAGACATTTTTATAAGAAAAAAGTAAAGAAGTTTCCTTCTACAGTAAAGGGGGATACAGCCATAGCCTAGAGGCCAAGTGGACTACTTAAGGGTTCTCTTCATCTCCTAGATTTACTTCTTGAACAAGTGTTTCAGGATTGGTCTTACTTGAGAAATCATCCCCATTGTATACAAGAGTGGAATTTAGCTTATACTCTACAATATGTTCTCTGCTCCATCCTTGAGGTATATCCGAAAAGGGAAGGTCTTCTCTGCATTCAGGATCATAACTTACCTTCCCTAATACTTCTTAATTTGTTGCCCCTTCAATGTTTGTATTCAAGTGCAAACCCTCATTCTCTAACTCCTTGTGAATTCCATGGCCTTTTTCTGCAACTCCTTCATCTGCAACTTCTTCCTCTATTTCATTGATTGCCACCGTGCAATACTCAATACTTTCCATCATCCCTTCAATAATGTATCTTCTTTTTGGGGTAAAAAGAGCTTAACTTGAATGTCCAAAGTATACCTAGTACCTTTTCCTGAGTTGAATCCTTCTTCCAAATGTAGTTGTAGTTGGCTATTGGTGTTTGTTGAAATCCATAGTTTGTTTTTTCCTCAATCTTGCAAAGCTTTTGCTTGCCTTAGCCAACCCTTCCCAGACGTAAAGGGTAATAAGTCTCTTGTGGAAGTGCAATAATGCCAAGTGGTGCAACCCGATGTTGATCTGCTAGTATAACTGTGAATGGTGCCATCTTGGTGGGGTTCAAATTTATTTTCCTCATTCTAAAATCTAGCATCAAATTGATGCCAGAGCCTCCATCTATGATCACACCTATGAGAGCATCCTTTCTAAAAACAGATAACCTTGAGATTTGGTAGTCCGCCAAGGGTGTAGGGGGAAAATCAACCATGAAACCATCTATGCTAGGTGGCTGGATCAAGTGAGCAGTGTATAATTTTTAATAAGTCACTCCTTATTTTTGAATCCATCTTTATGAGTTCGTACAGACTAACCTTGTGGTGAATACCTTTCAAGATCTGCTCAATGTTTGCCATGTGTGTCTTCTTGTAGACTTGTTGTTTCGTCCGTTAATGAAGTAGCCATCCTTTTATAAGCTCCTTCAATATCTGCTTGGCCCTTCCAGCAAGCCTTATCTTCCTCTTCTCTATCCTAGAGTCCTTGTTGTTCCTCTCTACAGGTTGCTACCACTTGTCTAGCTCTAGTCATCATGGGCATTGAAGAAGATGAAACAACATAAGACTGAGTGGTCATACCTTCCACTTGTGCGGAGACTGCAATCATGTTAATTGGAGCAGGGTGGCTTCTTGGGCAATCTTTGGTATATGATCCTTAGCCTCAGGACAATGTTGACAAGGAGATGCATCTTCTAGAAGGGAACACCTATTTTGCGTATGGCCATACTCACCATAGTGATAACACATCAATGGCCTATTATATCTAGGCTTCATTGGATGATTCTCCTCTCTATTAGGTTACCTCGTTGTTGTGCCCCCTCAGGTAGTAACAGTCTCTAGCTTCATGGCCATCCTTTCCACAAAATTGACAACGTACCCTGTTAGGACAATTAGCATTGGAATGTCCACTATTATTACATATTGTACACCAAATCTACCTCCTTATCTCCTGAGTGGTCCGCAAATCTTCTAATTCGTGACGAAGTTGGGCTACCAGTTCTTTCCTCAGTTGCCCAATAGGGTCTAGTTCTGCTGCATAATTTGGTTGTGTATCCCCTTCAAAATGTTGCCGAGCTTCTTCAATGTGTGATGCCACTGCAACAAAATCATTGAGGGTTGCATCCAATCTAAGAGACTCACGTAGCTTCTACTGAGATGACATGGGCAAAGCTTTTTATATCCATTTTCTAACCAGGAAATCACCTCGAGCATGTGGTAGACGTGCAACAATTGCTTTTGTCCTAGTGTGAAGTTCGTGAAAGGATTCACTGATCTTAACGTTAGGTTCTCTAGCTGATCTAGAGCTCTTTTTGAGGAGTCACTTGGTCGAAATGTCTATGAGAACGCCGTCTTCAGAGCCTCCCATGTAGCAAAATGGCCAATTGCATATTGATTGTACCATTTGTCAGCAAGGCCTTCCAACGTGGATGGGAAGAGTACCAGCATTGCATCCTCTCTATTTTGTAGACCTCATCCATGGCATAGGGAGATGAATCTCCTCACATGATCATCAGCATCCTCATAAGCTTGTCCCTTAAGGGTAGGGAACTTGATATTAAATCTAGAGAGTAAGTAAGAGAGATCCTCCATTGGCACTGGTGTTTCCTCTGACGTATCAGAGGAGAAATCTAATGCTCTCCTATGCTTCTCCTTTGATTGTGGTGTCGCACCCAAATCAATAGATAAATTAAAAGAGGATAGAGGGGATCTAAGTTTACTATTCAAAGGTAAAGATGATTTTTTAAGGATCTTCTATACACAAAGAGGCTCCTTATCTACTCAAATATGGGTCATGTACCTACTTACAAGATGCAATAGGGCAAAAAATAATGGAAAAAGAACTATTTACTATGCTAAGGGCCTCTCACAGAAATGCAAGTGTCCAACCGGGTGTGCCAAACTTTAGAGGAGGTACTAAGGTACCCAATTTCAACAAGAGCAGGCGATATGCACTTCCAGTACTTCGCCTACTCAAGGGAGGATCTCCTTAGGGAAGTATACCTTTTAATATTCCTGTGTGCAGGCACGATCGCTATTGTAGACACCCAAAGATAATATTAATGACAAATGTTAATAGTAAAGGACGAAACCATTCCTAAGTTCGGACAAATGATTACAAGATAGGCAAAAGAAATTCTCCAAAAGTTGATGCTCTGGGCTAACATGCCATTCTAGTACTAAATAGAATCAATAGAAGAGCTCCGTCCAATACAATGAACACAACTAGATGAAGACTTGCACCGATCTATACAAAGATATGAAGACTTGCTCCAAAGAAATACCATTGACTCACCAAATGACAAACCAAGCTACTCACAGACACTGTAATGCTATTAGCCCTCCACTAGGAAGCCCACGCTCTGTATCCTCACCACTGAGTGACTTCCTACAGTAGGCTAGTAACAACAGAGTGCAAAGAGAGGACCATAAGATATACCGGATATAAGATACATATCCGAATGAGTCCTATTCCATTGCTTTTATAGGCTTCAATAGGCCAAGAGCCCCTTGCCAATTTCCTATGGTCACTGAAGATGCAGTGATTGATTGCCCCAAAATTGGAGCGGTAGGTCAAATATGGTTTTGGTCACCAGCCTTAAATTAGATCCTTCAAGTATAGCTTCTTTCAAATACGGCTTCTAGTACTGTCAGACGAATAGTTATATTCCCTTTACTAAATCTTTCTTGAAATTTTGTTGAAAAAATATATTTGTCCATGGATGGGCAAGAAGGCCATGCCCATCTCTTACTACAAATTTTCCCTCATCTCCTGTTTCTTCTTATGCGAGAATGATAGTCAATCACAAAAAATGAATAGTGCCATTACACATGAAAGGAACAATCAACTTGCGAAACCTTGATACATTCAGAATGCAACTTCAACCACGAAACCCCATAGACTCGCCAGTTTACCCAACCCATGAATATTCTAGTATTGAGAATTCTTTTATATCCCGGCTGTATTTTCATCTGCACCTCTTCAACGCTGTCGGAGAGATTCTCTCTCCTTAATTTGATTAGAGCTAACAAAAGTTTTAGAGTTCAAAGGAAGTTGTAATGCTCTAAGAGTTTATTTTTGAAGAAGGGCCGGATGTTGTTCGTACTGATCGAAGTCTTGAATTTATGGATATTGACATGAGTGATTTCTGCTCTCGAATGGTGGTTTATTTTTCAATGAAGAAAATGATTTTTTGGTGCTTCGAAAGTTTGATGCACCATTTTCGGGGAAAAATTTCATGAGTACCAATCAAGCAAATGAAACTACTACTACTACTACTACCTTGACTTAAGGGAGGCTTCGGGGAGGAGGAAGAAAGGTAGCAAAGTTAACTCTCAGTTCTGCATGGAAAAAAAAATGAGTGAAGGTGTGCGTAGCCGTTGGCAAAGGAATACATAAAGGAGGCGCATGCTCACTCAATCAAGGGAGGCCATTTTCACCGTCCTAATCTGGCGTGGAAGCTCTGGGGGGGAAAAGAGGCCAATTTCATGCATTTTATGGGGCGAACTATCTACTCTTGTCTGTCAACATATTATCTGATACATATGCAGAGCTTGTGCTGTGTGATTCATGATATATAGGGAAAGAAACTCTACGGTCTTCACTGATTATCTGACGAAGGAGGATATGGGTTGCTGATCACGCGTGAAGGTCACGCTGCAGAAGAAAGGAGGCGAATTCCCTGGCAATTTACTGAGGGAATTCAATCTCAACTATTATGTGTTATTACAGTGTTTTGATGTACGACAATCTGGAATGATCTCTGCTACACTACGTTCATCTCTAGGGAATGTCAACTAAATTACTAGCGGAAAGGAATTTATCAACGAAGGCCCATCAAGACGCAGGAGAAATTTGGTTGTTATGATCCAAGAAATAGAAGTTATATGGGTGCGCAAGCAAAGATCAAAAGGTCGACTGCGGATCTACTGTAACTCTGACGTTCAGTGGAGTTCAACTTTATGGATAATAATCTGGCACGATGCATCTGAGATAACGTTTTTCTAATGCTATATATTACTTCTGATGTGGAATTTGGAGATGGAGGCATTATCCGACAAAGTTCAGAAATTCACGGATGGTAATTTTCTGACGACACAGTCTTCTAACGGAATTTCATTTGACATATAAACTATGATAGTGTTCTTTGTATCTTTGCGCACGTCACTTCGGAGTTGCTCACATGTTTAATCTCTAATTTGGTATATAGTCATCAAGCATGAGAAAGATAAATAAATAGTGTAATCGATGAAATTTAACTCTGTTCTGGAACACCGGAGATCTATACTTGTGAAGTTTTTTCGACTATACTGAAGGAGATCTGATACACTCTACGTTGTTGATGATTTGTTTAATGATTGTGCTGCATCTATGTGGATCATACAACACCAAATCATAAAACATTGAGCTGATCTGTTTGAACTTGGATGTTTCAAAATGATGAATGTTAAATAACATTTGAACAGACGCAAGATGCGCTCAACTTTGCTGTGTCATTCCGATTATGTTTAGTATAAATGTTTTACCTGATGAATCTTTTGCACAAGTGTAGGAAAAGATGAAATTTAATGGTTTGGGTCTTAACGATTAGCGGAAAAATTTGTGAATCTGTTCATATATATTTCGCATAAGTTTTGTTTTGCCAATCACCAGAAGAGCGAAGCTAAACATTTCCAACTTGCGCCTCTATAAAGATTCATTTTCATCAAAAAGTTCTAGAAGACTACTTCTTATAGATTTTGAGCTAAAAGTTTGATTGTTTATACATTGCACTCATGTATTTAATCCATTTCTGAATGATTCCTTGATGAGGAAAAAACAAAAAACAACTTTCTGACCACACGCGAAGTTCTGGAAATGACCGAACACTCATGCATTCTTCCTTGATGATCTGCAAGGATTCTGTTGTTTGTTGGTTCGCGTCTTTGTCTCTGATAATCTGTGTCGATTCTAGAGTTTGATTTTCAATTGAACTACTTTACTAAGTTAATGATAATGACAATCAATGTTTTGATTATTCCCTGATTAGTCCTTATGTATACAATTTGTACGCCATGCCAACACTCTGATTATAATCATAGCGCGACCATAACGCCACTGCTCTATATTAATTTTATATAGGCAGAAAACATTCTGCATATGAGATAGCACGCAAGTCAATTTCGCTGTAATGTTTGGACTGCTCACATCTCTATATACTCATACTTGAATTGTGTGCATGTTGTTTCTATATGTCATGACAACAACTATCTGTTTGTGTTGTGCGTAAATACTTTTACTGTTAATATTTCAATAGTGCTTGCAAAACTTTTGAGCCAGCGCAAATATCCTTGCATTTCACATAGATATAAAAACTCTGCAAAGTTTCAAATTATTTAACTAATGTTTCTCTTGGGTGTTTACATTTATAGTAGATGGAGATGCAGAGAACGGGATCTTGTAAATTGATTTATATGGTGCATGCACAAATAGAAACTGTACTCTTTTCGAGGCGATTGTTAAGCTATGATTGTTTGTGTTTTGGACTTTCATCAAACTCCATGCGATGATACACTGATGTTTAGTAAAAGGATAGTAAACAAAGCGAACTTTGACAATAGGATTTATGTTATGAGATTATCACGAAATTATCAAATGATTTAGCGCTAAATTTTGTGCTTCAGGATAGGAGTTTTATGAAGTCATGTATTGAACAAAAACCTATGTGTGTATTGAAGGTCTGCAATTATTATATTAATTATGAAAAATGCGATTTTTTTTTATAGAAAAAAAGAATAGGCCTATTTCTAAAAGCAATCAATAAACTTGTTTTAAGTTTTGAGATTTCTACAGATAGAGTTTCATAGAGGTAAATGTATGCGATTCTAACATCAAAACAGGGTTTTAGCAGATTGCTTTTGGCAAAGAACATACGTGGATTTTAATATATATATATATATATATATATATATATATATATATATATATATATATATATATATATATATATATATATATATATATATATATATATATATATATATATATATATATATAATAACTTGCAAATAGATATAGAACACTAATACTTATAAGTCATGATTGATAGTTAGCGTGAATATAATAGAACGAAACCTATGCGTCCTTCTGGATGCACCAACCAAGACCTTTGTGCTGCTTTCAAAAGTTCATCTTCGTAATATCTTATATGTGCATGGGTAAAAAGAAAAACAAAGTGTCTTATGCACGTCCATGTATTGGGCCCTATTAATGCATACTTTAAAAATGGATAGAAAACAAATATGGTGCAATGAGCAAGGTAAAAGGTTTTGGATGGTGAGTCTTGTGCACTCACTCACATACATAGCAATGTGATTATACATTCATCCTTACAGTCTCTCATATGTGCATGGGTATAGATCAGATCGTGTCTTGATGCATGGTCATATAATGTAACCCTACCACATGCATACTTTCAGTGCATTTTCAAAATTTATGGTGCATAAGGGATAAGAGCTTTTGATGAAGAGGTTTTTATCTACTAAACTTAGAATTAGCTCGCAGATTTCATCATACATGTTACAATCTAGATTGGTGCAAATGAACGTGCACCTAAGGGAAAAACTCACCATGTGTTTGTACATAATTTGATGCGTACTTTAAATGCAAAGTGAAACAAAATGGTGCAAAACTGGAAGTAAAAGGTTATTCATAGTCTACTTTTGATGAAAATCTTGGTTTTCAATAAACTCCCATTCTTCATCCTGAACCTGAAAAATAATTCATCTTGAAAAAACGCGTGAATAGAAAAGCAATATTTGCATCATTAATGAAATTCATAATTTTACTTTTTTTTTTTTAAGAAAGAAAGTAAAACAAATCCATATAAATACCTTTTTGATGAGGAAGTAGGTTATAACTCCCATTCATAATTATCTTTTGATGAGGGAGAGATAAAACTCCTCGTGCTCGTGCTCGTAATTATCTTTTAATTAGGGAGAGATAAAACTCCTCGTGCTCGTGCTCGTAATTATCTTTTGTTTAGGGAGAGATAAAACTCCTCGTGCTCATGCTCGTAATTATCTTTTGTTTAGGGACAGATAAAACTCCTCGTGCTCGTGCTCGTAATTATCTTTTCATGAGGGAGAGATACAACTCCCGTTCATATGTGTTTTTAATTTTGAGGGAGAACACTACAAAACTCCCGTTCATGTGTGTTTTTAATTTTGAGGGAGAACACTACAAAACTCGCGTTCATGTGTGTTTTTAATTTTGAGGGAGAACACTACAAAACTCCCGTTCATGTGTGTTTTTAATTTTGAGATTACTTGAGATTGCCGGGCCGTGGTGCTTCACGTCAGGTTCACCAAAGCTATCGTAAAGGGGTGTGAAGGGAGGCTGACGTTGATCTACAAGAATCACGCTAACCTAACTGTGTGACTGTGTTGATATATTTAG
Organism: Ceratopteris richardii; assembly: GCA_020310875.1. NCBI lineage: Eukaryota > Viridiplantae > Streptophyta > Polypodiopsida > Polypodiales > Pteridaceae > Ceratopteris > Ceratopteris richardii. Next base: position 129,937,074 of record CM035418.1, on the reverse strand, counting down.
GTAGTGATGTGTGTGAACACTCTAGGACCACCGGGGCACTTTTTTCCCTCTTTAGGAGGTTTTTTTCCCCCGCTTGTATATACGCCTATTGCCCTAATGGGCTACTTATCTTTGTACATTCTCTAGTAATACATTTAGTATTGTGTGTTTGTGCTCCAAGCTTCTTCTTCTTCATTGTGTTGTTCGCGTGCTTTATAGACGTCTATCTCCAACAATTGGTATCAGAGCAGGTCGTCGCTTCTTGTAGGGCGTCGTCGACACTCCTCCGTTTGTAGTATCAGATTCGCGCGAAATTTGGTGAGCATACTCAAGGTGTTTCCGAGATCAAAACTGCTTCGCTCTGTGGTGCCAAAATCGCGATCTGAGCTCGTTTCAGCCTCCGAATGCACTATCGCAGTGCTTGTGCAGGCTATTTCTTCCTTTTGTGCCAAAGGTATATACCAGTTTCTGTTCGCCAGTTTAAGCGTCTCGAAGTCTGCTACAGGTCTAGTAGAACTCGTTTGGGCAGTTCGGTTCAACTTTTTGAGATACAGTTAATTTTCTGCATCAAGGTATTTTAGTCACCGGCCATGGCTGAAAGCAGTGATGTATTCTGTATGTTTGCTGTTGAGGATAAGTTGGATGGTACCAACTACCCATTACGGGCTTATATGATGCGACATGTACTGGTTGCAAAAGGACTGTGGAACATTGTGGAGGGTGTTAAAAGACGTCCTGTTACATCTGCGACTACAGGTACTACAAATACAGGTGCTGAAGGTGCTGGAGCTGATGAAGATGGTGTCGAAGATGATATTCCACAGATTCTTGTTCGTGCTGCTGTTTGCAGAGTAGATTCGTTGGGATGGCAGAGATGCCCAGGCACATGCATTGATAGCTTTGTCTGTCAAACGTGCCATTATTCCTCACATTCGCTCTTGCATAATAGCAAAGGATGCTTGGGATACACTTACCACTTTGTACCAGGCTAGGAATGAGGCTCATGTTGCTTACCTTCGAAAACAGTTGGAGAGTGAGCACATGAATGAAGGTGATTCTATGGACAGTTTTCTTACAAAGATCAAAGACCTTAAGGAACAATTGATTTCTGCTGATGAGGTTATACCAGATAGCGCATTTGTGCAGACCGTTCTGAATGGTCTTCTTGATTCATATCAGAGTTTTGCCTCTACTCTTCGATTGATGATGAAAGGCAATCCGAATGCCTTGTCATTTGAGGAATTAGTCTCTGTTCTGTTGCAAGAAGATCAATCGAGGCAGAATATGTCCATTATGCGTGTTGCAGATCAAGCTTTCCTGGCTAGTCAGGGCAAAGGAAAATGGAGCTCTTCTACTAGTAAGCAGAAATCTGCAAATGCTGCACAATCGAAGAACCAAGATAAAGATGAGAAGAAATCAGAAAAGCAGAAATTGTTTTGCAAGTACTATACAGGAAATGATCATATTATAAAGAACTATCCAAAACTGGCTGCTAAAGAGGCAAAGAAGAAAGAGGCTGGAATGGTTGTTGCAGAGGCCTCTATACCAAAAACAGAGTCTACAAATCTTGTGCAAGAAGAAGAATGGGCGTTTACTACTGTTTGCAGTTTTGACCCATCTTCTCATGATCAGTGCATGTCTGCAGTAGACTCAGATGTTTGGTACTTTGACAGTGGGGCGACCAAACATATTACCTTGCAACGCAGTTTCTTCTCTTCACTAGAGCCTGCCCCTATAGGGAATACTGTCACATGCGCCAATAACTCCTCTTATCCTGTTATGGGAGTTGGTAAGATCATTATGACTATTGCTGATGGTAGTTCTTTCACTTTGTCAGATGCTTTATTTGTGCCAGGGATCAAAAAGAACCTGTTATCAGTTTTTGCATTAGCCAAGATTGGCTTGGTTGTGAAATTCGTTGATGACAGGTGTACAGTCCATGATCTCTCAAATGGTGATGTGATTATTGCTTCTGGCATCTTATGTCGTGGGCTGTATAAGCTCATAGACTATGAAAGATCTGTGAAAGATTCAGCATGTGCAGTTCCTGATTCTCAGGCTATGTCAGATGCAAAGCTTTGGCATGCACGCTTTGAATCATCTGAATTTTGCTAGTTTGTTACGCCTGCAGAAATCTGAAATGGTGTCCTCTTTGCCCAAACTTGAGGCTCCTGGAAAACATGTTTGTGAAGGCTGTGTTTTGGGCAAAATGCAGCGTTCTTTCTTTCCAAAAGATGGTTCAGTTTGGGCTATGCAAAAATTGCAGCTTGTACATAGTGATGTCTGTGGTCCTATGCAGACACCCTCTTTTGGAAATTTCCTTTACTTCGTGACTTTCATTGATGATTTTTCTAGGAATGCATGGATATATCCACTCAAAGCAAAGTCCGAAGTGTTCATGTGCTTCAAACAGTTTTTGGTTTTGGCTGAAAATCTGTCAGCATGTAAAATGGGCACCCTCCGTTCTGATCAAGGGGGGGAATATATGTCTTCAGATTTTAATGCATTTCTGGCTGAACGTGGGATAAAACACCAATGTACAGTGCCGTATACACCTCAACAGAATGGAGTTGCTGAACGAAAGAATAGGTCACTCATGGAGATGGCGAGGTGCATGGTCAAAAGTCAGGCTTTACCACATAGTTTGTAGCTTGAGGCTGTCATGTGTGCAGCATATGTACTGAACAGGTGTCCCACTAAAGCGTTGCAGTCTATCACTCCATATGAGGCTTGGCATGACCGCAAGCCATCTGTTGCTCATCTCCATGTTTTTGGTTGTTTGGCATATGCATTAGTGCCTGAACAACATCGCAGAAAATTGGATCATAAGGCAGTAAAATGTATTTTTGTTGGGTACAGTTCTGAAAGTAAAGGCTATCGTCTGTATCATCCATAGACTAAATGCATTCTGGTTAGCCATGATATTGTCTTTGTGGAAGATGCTATTCAGCCATTGCTTTCATGTACTAAGGAGACATCTGTTAGCTCCAAAGACATGTATGATACTTTGATGCCTCTTTTTACAGGTGGACAGGCTAGTGCTGGTCCTAATGAAGCAACTTCTCAACCTTTGCAGGTTTCATATGATGATGCAGATCATTCCATTTCTGATGCAGATTTACATGATGCACTTGTTGATGAGAGAGCTGATATTGAGCAGGCAAAAACTATGCCAAAATGGCTGGTGCAGACTTTGCGTTACAGCAAATTAGATGCACCTTTGTCATATCGTACTCGTTCAGGCTCTCATAGTGCCTCCTTTGCATCAGATTGCTATGCTATGGCTGCATCTAGTCTCTGTGATGAGAATGAGCCTGTTTCTTTTGATGAAGCACAAAATTCAGAAAATTGGATGGCTGCTATGCAATTTGAATATGATGCTATAATGAAGAATGGTACATGGTCTTTATGTGACTTGCCTCCTGGCAAGAAGGCCATTAGCACTAAGTGGGTATACAAGCTGAAGCGTAAACCTGATGGTACAGTTGAGAGGTATAAGGCTAGGCTTGTTGCAAAGGGTTATGGACAGGAAAGAGGCATTGATTTTGATGAGACCTTTGCACCTACATGCCGTATGACTACTGTTCGGAGCATTTGTGCACTTGCAGCCCATCATGGTTGGAATGTACATCAGTTGGACATTAAAACAGCATTTGTGAATGGTGACTCGCATGAAGAAGTGTATGTTTTTCAGCCCTGTGGCTTTGTGCAGAAAGGGCATGAAAACCAAGTTTGCAGGTTAAAGAAGGCATTATATGGTTTAAAGCAAGCACCACGTGCTTGGTATGAGAAGATACATGCCTATCTGATTGCACATGGTTTTGAGAACAGTCCAACTGAAAGCACCTTATATGTTAAACGTGCTAATGATGTGCTTCTGATCATTGTTGTCTATGTTGATGACATGCTGCTCACTGGTCCTATTGAGACACATATTGCTGATTTTAAGGCTGATTTGCATGCCTCATTTGAGATGTCTGATTTGGGGCATTTGCATCACTATTTGGGCATTCAGTTTATGCACGTTGATGGTGGAATGGCTTTGTGTCAAACGAAATATATTGACACATTATTGCAGCATTTTGGCCTTGAAGACTGTTAGCCTATTGCCACTCCTATGGAGGCAGGTTTACAATTGACTCTTCATGATGCAGGAGATGCATTTGATGATGTTCTCTATCAGTAGGTTGTTGGATGCTTGATTTACTTATGCATTACTCGGCCAGATATTCAGTTTGCTGTCTCACAGATGAGCAGGTTTATGCATTGCCCAGGAGTCACGCATTGGAAAGCGGTTAAACGCATCTTTCGCTACCTGAGTGGTACTCGGCTACTTGGGTTGTTTTATCCCAAGGGGGGATCACTACCGCCAGATTTGCATGCTTTTTCTGACTTAGATTGGGCTCGTTGCTATGACACTCGTGTGTCCACCAGTGGTTTTTGCTTCATGCTTGGTACCTCATGTATATCTTGGTTGAGCAAGAAGTAGCTTACTGTGGCCACTTCCAGTTGTGAGGCTGAGTATAGGGCTGCTTTCACAGCGACTCTTGAGTGTGTGTGGCTCAGACGCCTTATGGCTGATTTGGGTGTTGGCCAGTCTTCTGCCACCACCATCTTCACTGACAATCAGAGCGCATTGGCAGTTGCGAGGAACCCTATGTTCCATGCTCGCACTAAGCACATTGAGGTGCATTATCACTATGTCAGGGAGAGGTTCTCTGCTAGGGAGATCAGCTTAGCATATGTGCCCAGGCAGGAGAACATTGCAGACCTTTTCACGAAGGCTTTGCCTAGGGAGAAGTTTGAAGCTTTCCGCAAAGCTTTGGGCTTACTTCCTTTTGTGGAGTGATTTCCACATAGCTTGGCACTTCCTTATACATGAGTGCCAGGTCCTTGTTCACTGCATCACTCCCAGGGGGGATTTGTTGATATATTTAGGTAGTAATGTGTGTGAACACTCTAGGACCGCTAGGGCACTTTTTTCCCTCTTTAGGAGGTTTTTTTCCCCCGGCTTGTATATACGCCTATTGCCCTAATGGGCTACTTATCTTTGTACATTCTCTAGTAATACATTCAGTATTGTGTGTTTGTGCTCCAAGCTTCTTCTTCTTCCTTGTGCTGTTCGCGTGCTTCCACAGACGTCTATCTCCAACAAACTGCACGTAGGGTGCTTCTAAGTATGCCTAGGGCCTTAGGGTTAATTTTTCAGTTTAGGTGTGATAAAAACCTATATGTTTCTAATATATGGGAGTGTAAATTAAGAACTAATTATTTAGACTAAGGACCGTAAGGACGAGCGTTTCTATAATTTTCTATAGCTTCTAATTGATAAGACAAAACTAAGTTTTTGCTTTGTAATTTTATCTTTAACAAAGTCAACTTCTTCGTTTTCAATTTGATTTGAGTTAGGTTTTCTAACTAAATTAGGTGGGAATAAGTCTTTCTTGTCCTCCGGTTCTAGCAAAACTATGGTAATTAAAGGTAAAATTCTAGAAAGAAGACGATCATAATTGTTGGGGATTCGTGGACATGAAGGAGTTTGAGGGTTTGTAGGAGAAAAAGGAGATGATAGAAATGAAATAACGGTGAGAACTTCTGTAAGAGAGTACTCCTGGAAACCTTGAATATTGATTATCTTGCCACAGTTACAATGACTGAATATAGTCCAATCAATGACTAAATACAACTTCAGAGAATATCAATTACTGAAGACCAATTATCACAAGTCCTCTGTCAGCGGCCTCTCCTGCACCAATCCTTTGCTTGCTTCACGCTTCCCTTGTGCACACCTTGCACTAAGCTTCCACCAAGCTAAGGAGTTGGTATCTCGGCGGGCACACACAATAGACCTTGGGACTCTTGGAATCCAACCCGCCTTCTCTGCACACCTTCCTCTTGACACCTCTTGCACTCTTTAGTCTCGTCCCACACTGGTGGCTCTTCCTTTCTTTTCTTGCTTCCTCTGAAGCTCTCTCTTGCTCCTTCCTCTCCAATGTGTCCAAGAATAGCCTTTGTCCTTCCTCTTGAACCCGCCGGTCCCGTGACTTCTAACTGCCATGGACTCTTGGGCTTCCTTTGATGTCCCAAGATTCTCTTGTTAGTTGGCGGCCAACGAATTGCCCTTTGTCCTGTAGTGACTTTAGTGTAAAACCAAAAAATTTAATGGGGGTCATACTTTCACTTGTGCGTACACTTTTCCGCTTCACATGCCTTCACATTCCCTTTTAATTCTTCCTTTGTGTACTAAAGGGGGTTGACCTAAACCTTCCCAATTACTTTAAAACACATTTTGATCCTTAGGAAAATTAATTTACCCTTTGCGGGACAATTAATTGTCACTTAGGCACTTTGACTTTGCACCTGTTGGCTTGACCTTGACCTTGTTGACTTTGACCGGGTGGCTTTGACCATCATGACTTTTATGGGCTCAACAGATGCCCACCACCTAAAGGACTCTTCGACCCGGAGAGACAACATACTGGATACAAGAACTGCTTAAGAACCAAAATGAACATGTAGATGAACAGAGAGAAATTAAAGCCGAAAAAGAGAGAAAGGGTACTATTATTGATTACTAAAGAAAGGAAGAACAATATCCGATGATTATTGAATTTTGATAGGCATAAGCAGAAGTATGATACAATTATTGGGAAGCTAGAACTAAGGCTGAAGCCATATAATTTATTGAAAAGGGGCCAGCACATTATTAAAATTGGGACTGATATTATTGCGGAGGTGGCTGAGGTGAAGACGGGAGGGGAACGGAAGCTTGCTCAATAAGGTGTTGGATAGAACTCAGGCAATTGCGAAGATGGTCCCGTTCGCGTTTGATACGCCAACACGCTGCATTATCACATAAACCTAACTATAAACGAGTTTGAAGATCCTCTAAAGTTTGGAGCGCAGAATCCGCAATGTCGCGATACCTATCTCGCTCCTCCTTGAGCAAGCGGGCGGATTCAGTGAGAGATTGCCACTGTGAGGTGGCCATGCGATTTATGTTGTCTATAGTCGAGATATATTGTTGATGAATGCTGGCTGCAGCTGAGATGGAATCCATGGACAACTTGGAAGCGTCATCACTTCCCTGAGCAATGTTACTGGCTTTGCGAAGTAATAGGAAAAATGAGGGTTCAGCCTTGGTATCAGATGGAGGAACAGGTGCTACAGGCGGAGTTTGAGAATTGGTTGGAATGGGAGAGGGACCGGTTGTGGAATGAAGATTGGAATGGTGGGGTTGGGTGGGTGGTGCATTACTTGGAGTAGGAAATTGGGAAACAGGTGGACATGGGGGAGTACAGGTAGGGTTGTGGGGGTTCATCTACGTTTGAATGAGTGGGCGGAATGAAGAGGATCCATGTGGGGGAACAGGAGTATGAGGATGAATGGCGGCCCTGGCAGGAGATGTGGTAATGATAGGGGAAGGAGATGGTGGATTAGGTGGAGGGATATCCGGTGGTGCAGAAGATTGGGTTGAAGCGGATGTGGAGGCAGCGGAGAGTGAAGGGGAGGGGGGAGGCCGGGATATGGAAGGGATAATGGGATCGTTTGGCGGGTTGCTAACAGGGAATTGAGGGGATGGGGAAATAGTGGAAGGGTTAGCCAATTGTGCAGGGATTTGATAGACCCAAGCTAGGAGGGGAGCAGAATATATGTTAAAGGTACGAGAGCGGCGAGGGATAGCCTCACGGAGTCTACGGAGCGCACGCTCAAGGAACTATAGAGGAGGGCGGCGTAAGGGTAGGGGTGGCTAGTGAGGAAGCAGTACAATGGATCGACAACACGAATGTCTGAAAGGGGAAGCGCAGCGGTGGGGCTTTTAAGTAAAAAGAAGAAGATAAATGAAGTCAGAATTGCTTGCATGCGGATGGAAAAACCGGCTTGGTTCTCAAATCGCTCTTTACAAAAAGCAATTGTGTCCGCGGGTGACACTCCTGAATATAAGAGGGGAGGACTTATGAAGTTGGTGAGGGATGATCCTATACCGGTGGCAATGTCCGGAATGGTAAGAGTGCCTGTACGAAATTGGGGGAACAGCCGAAGAGCCTCGTAGACGTCATTAAGGTTGGAAGGGTCCTGCAATAGAACGTCCGCCAAGCCTAAAAGACCTGCATACCGAAGATTTTCGACCGAGAAAAGATTACGGAGGTCAATTGGAGGTGGAGATAAATGAACTTTTATTTGGATAGGTAGATCAGGTGGGAGGAAAAGGCTCATATAATCGCCTGTAGGGATCAAATTATGGGAAGCAGAAGGAGAGGGAGAAGGTGAAGGGGGGCGAGGTAGCGAAGGGGGAGAATAAGGGTCGGTGGATTCTGAGGGAATGGAGTAAGTAGGAATATTAACAAGGGGAGGATGAATAGCGGAAGGCGATGCAGATGCTGTAGGAGAGTTGGTGATGGCGGATGGTGGATTCAGTGGGGTAAGAGAGGCGGGCACTGACGGGACTGGGTAGACCTGGGTGGGAAGGTATTGGGTATGCGACGGATGAGTAGACTCTGAAGGAGGGTGTGGGGGAGGATCAGCCATAGATGAACACGATGAAGTGGACACGTTGAATTGGAGGTCCTGAACGGGGAAGAAGTCCGAAAAATCTGATGGGCTGGATAGCTGGAATGATAGATGAAGGAGGTGATATTTGGGAAGGGATTGTGGATAGGTGTGGGGGAAGATCCGCGAGGAATCGTAGTTGGAGGGAAAAGGGGTGGAGGGGTAATCGGAGAGAGAGGTGGAGGGCCGGGGGCTTGCGGTTAGTGATGGAGGGCGGGGGTAGACGGAAGGAGGGGTAGTCGGGGAAGAGATGGAGGGCGGCGAGGGCGCGGCAAAGTGATGGAGGAATGGGGTGGGGGTTTGAGGGTGGCGGAGGAGGGGGCAGGGGTTGGGGAAGGGATAGGTGGGTGGCGGAGGCGGCGGAGGGGACTGCGGAGGTGGAGGGCAGATGTGGGAGGCGGAGGTAGGAGGCGGAGGTAGGCGGAGGAGTTGTGGCGGCGGCGGAGGATGTTGCGGAGGCGGAAGTACCGGCGGCTACGCAGTCCGGAGAGAGGGGGTGCCGTTCGTCGATCCTTGGCGGAGCACTGAGCACGGAGGCACGGCGGAGAACATGCGTGGGCGGAAGGGGAAGGCGGGGTGCGGTTCGTGGAGAAGGGCGGGCGGAGGACAGAGGGGGTGCTTGCAGGGGATTAAGCGGCCGGCGAAGGATTATGCGGCGCGGTGCAGGTGGTGCTGAAAGCGGGGTGCTGGAAGGGGGTTGGAGGATGGGCGGGGCATCGGCACCGGCGGAGGAGTAGGCGGGCTGGGGAGGTTGGTGGAGGGGGAAGGGCTGGAGGAGGAAGGGAGGTCGGCGGAGGGGGGGGAAGGAGGGGGGCGTGGCGGTCGGCGGAAGGAGGGGGGAGGGATGGTTGGGCTTGGCGGTCAGCGAAAGGGGGAGGCAGGGGTTGGGAGGGATGGTGGGCAGCGGAGGGAGCAGCGGCGCGGATGGGGGCGGAGGGTGTGGTGCGGGGCGGAGGGTGTGGGACTTTGTGGCGTGGCGGCGGCGGGTGCGGCGGAGATGCGGACCGGCGGGGAGATGGGCGGCGGATCACCTGCGGAGGCGGATCACCTGCGGAGGCGTGGAACTTGGTGGCGTGGCGGTGGCGGGTGCGGCTCGAGCGGCGCGGAAAGGTGTGGGAAGGAGCAAGAGCGGGCGGAGACGATCGGAGGCGGAGGGAGTCGGGTTGCGGAGGTGGTCTACGGCCAGGGAGGAAGAAGACTAGGCGGCGGAGTCCGACTGCGGAGCGGAGGTAAGGGCTGCGGATTGCGGCGGATACGGCGGGGCGGAGGTGTAGGCGCCGGCGGCTACACCTGCGGGGGTGCTGGAAGCGTCGGAGTCGGGCGGCGGAGCGGAGGTAAGGGCTGCGGATGGCGGCGGATACGGCGGGGAGGAGGCGGAGAGGGGCGGAGAGGGGCGGAGGCATGGCGGTGGAGAGGGGCGGCGGAGCTGTTGAGCGGGCGGAGGAGGAGGGCGGATGCACCAGTGGAGACCAGCGGACGGCGGACGGCGGACGGCTGGCGGCGAACGGCGGAGGCGGCTGTCGGAGGCGGCGGCGGGCGGCGGGCGCGGACGGCGGTCGGTGGGCGGAGTGGGAGGCGGGTCGGCGGAGGAGGGCGTCAGCGAGCAGCGGGAAAAGGGCAGCGGCGGTTCCGGAAGTTGGGGCTACGGCGGATGGAGGTGTGGTTCCAGCGGGCGGAATTCGTGGCGGAGGCGGGGGCGGCTGAAGGAGGGGTGCGTGGCGGTCGGCGGAAGGAGGGGGGAGGAATGCTTGGGAGGTGGTCAGCGGAAGGGGGGGGAGGGAAGGAGGGGGCGTGGCGATCGGCGGGCGGGGCGGGGGGTATGTGTGCGGAGGAGGGGGGGCGCTGCGGGGTGGGAGGGGAGGAGGGGGCTGAAGGGGTATGTGTGCGCAGGAGGGGGGCGGAGGAGAGGGGTCACTGCGGGGTGGGAGGGGAGGAGGGGGGCTGAAGGGGGGTATGTGTGCGGAGGAGGGGGGGCGCTACGGGGTGGGAGGGGAGGAGGGGGGCTGAAGGGGTATGTGTGCGGAGGAGGGGGGGCGGAGGAGAGGGGTCGCTGCGGGGTGGGAGGGGAGGAGGGGGCTGAAGGGGGTATGTGGGCGGAGGAGAAGGGGGGGGGCGGAGGAGAGGGCGTTCGGCGGCGGAGTGGGAGGTTTAAGGGGGAATGCGGGTCGGCGGAGGCGGAAATGGGGGAGGGTGGAGGCTATGGTGAGGCTGCGGGTGTGCGGAAGGTGGCAAGGGGATGGCGGAGGGTGTGGGTGGTTGATGGCGGATGAGGGGGTGGGGTCGGAGGATGTTGGTTTGCGGGTTGTGAGGGTGTAGGTTGGAATTGGTGGGGGCGTAGGTTGGAATTGGTGGTTGAGGGCGGTTGATTGCGGAGGAGAGGGGTGCCTTCGGGTGGTTGAGGGGTGGATGGTGGTTGAGGCGGAGGTGGGAGGCACATCAGAACTTCGTAATCGATGGCAATCGATGGGGTTGGAGGAGAGGTATTGCGCCGGGGAGAATGATATTTGCACTTCTGAGGGGATCAAGAATGAAAGAGAGAACACCTTATATAGCAAGTAGGTATGAAGGATTACCTCACAGGAATGGATGGTTCAACCCAAAAGAGAGCTCAAAAGAGAGGAGATGCATGATCTAATCTCATCCATTCAAGAGTTAAACAAAAGAAGAGAACATGAGTGAAAGTTTTTTTGCTGAATTGAGATCCATCCAAAAAAATGGCGCCCAAATTTTATTTACTATGATTTAAATTCATTTAGTGGGTGAAAATAAAATAAAAATATAAAAAATCGACTCCAAAAAATGCGTGAGCATTTTGATTATTATTGAACCTATTAAAGCATTTCAAAAACACTGAGGAACAAAATAGGAAAAAAGCAATGTTTATGATTTTTGGTGGTAACCCTTGAGTCTGGAAATGTTTACCAAGGGTAGGGTGTCACCATCCAGTGTTTCCACTTGGACAGCACCCCACTGCAGCATCTTCGTAATGCGAAAAGGGCCTTCCCAGTGAGGGATCCATTTCCCTTTGGTTTGATTAGACAATTTTGGTGTAGTCTAGGTACGCACTACCCCATGAAGTGGGTTGCAACATACACTCCTTTCTTAACATTGCAATTAAAACCTTATTCGTGGACTCAGCCTGTCCATTTGCTCGTGGATAGTAAGCACAAGAGGTCCTATGAAGAATTCTATACCTATTGAAGATTTCTTGCAGGACTTTATTGACAAAATGGGTACCTTGATCAGTACAAATTTCAAGTGGACAACCAAACCTGCAAATGATGTGACTATAAATGAAATCAGCAAGAGTTTGGGCAGTGCAATCGGAGGAGGCAATAGCTTCAGCCCACTTTGTGGCATAATCAGTAGCTATCAGGAGATATTTTTCTCTTTTTGGAAACGCTGGAGGGAAGATTGGCCCTACAAAATCTAACCCCCACTTCTCAAATGGTTGCCAGGAGGTGGAAATAACCAAAGGGTTATGTCTCTGCTTTGTTGGCTTAGGTCCACACCTCTGGCAAATGTCACATGCTTTTCCCCATTCATCTGCATCCCTAAATAGTGTAGGCCACCATAGACCCGCATCCAGTATCCTCTGACTCATAATGTGTCCTGGGAGGTGCCCACCACCTGTACCTTCATGTGCAGAGTGAAGGACTTCTCTCACTTCTTCTTCTTCCAAACATTTCCTGAACCGGTCATCTTTGCCCTGTTTGTACAATTTATCTTTGATGAAGGTATATGGTCTACTCTTGATTAGAAGGCTCTTCTTTTGTACAGCACTAGCCTTTTCTGGATACAATCCAGTTTTAATGAAATGTTTAATGTCGAAATACCAGCCTTGAGCTTTTACAGCAAACAGATGACCATCGGGAAAGTCATCATTGATTCCACTAGATTGATTCATCATATTTATTCTAGATAAGTGATCCGCCATAACATTGTCTTTTCCTGGTTTATGGACTACAGAAAAATCAAACTCTTGGAACAATAATAGCCACCTCCATATTCTGCCGGTGGCCTGGGGTTTGCTGAGGAGGTATTTTAGTGGTTGGTGATCTGATATAATAATAAATTTTACCCCCAATAAGTAATGACGGAATTTTTGGACGGCAAAGACCATTGCTAGTGCTTCCCTTTCAGTCGTACTGTAATTCCTTTCAGCCTTGATCAAGATTCTACTGGCATATTGAATTGGCCTGTCCATTTTAAATTCTTCACTGGGTTGGGTTAAAACTGCCCCCACTGCATAGGCACTGGCATCGACATGTATATGAAAGATTTTTGACCACTCCGGGGTGACCAAGATAGGAGCACACACTAACCGTGACCGTAATGTCTGATATGCTTCTTCCTCCTCTTCTTCCCATTTAAAGGGTACTTCCTTACCTGTAAGTCTAGTCAGAGGTCTAGCTATCTCTGCATACATTTTTATGAACCTTCTATGATAACCAGTATGCCCCAAGAAACTCTGGATCTCTTTAGGGGATTTAGGTTTAGGCAACTTTAATATAGAAATGATTTTGTCAGGATCTGGTGCCATACCTTTAGCCGACACCACATGTCCTAAGAGGGTTCCTTCTGTCACAAGGAAATGACATTTGTTTGGATTGAGCTTTAACTTAGTCTCCCTGCATCTTTTGAAAACATTCTGCAGCTGCCTCAAGTGGTGGTCCAAACAATCTAGAGGAGTTTCCTTGTGAGATCCTGAAAACGAAGAGAAGTCATCCATGAAGATTCTAAGTGATTCCAGCAGTAGGGGGACAAAAATGAGATTGACCGTTCTGTTAAAGGTGGCTGGAGCATTTCTGAGCCCAAATGGCATTTTTACATACACATATGTTCCCCAAGGTGTGATAAAAGCAGTCTTTTCCCGATCCTCTGGATGTATTGATATTTGATTATAGCCACTGAATCCATCCATAAAACTATATAAGGCATGCCCAACCACTTCTTCAATGACCTGTTCTGCAAAAGGCATAGGGAACCCATCTCGAATGGTCACCTTGTTGAGAGCTCTAAAGTCAACACGAATTCTGATTTTATTTGTATTCTTCTTCGGTACTATAACCATAGGTGAGAGCCACTCTGAGTGCTCCACAGGAATGATGATTCCTGCATCCTCCATCTTTTGGATTTCCACATAGACGGCTTCGACATACTTTGGATTGAGTCTATAGCTCCTTCCTCTGATGGGTCTGGCTCCATCAACTAGTGGGATTCTGTGCTCTCCATAAGATGCAGGCACTCCTTCTAAGTCTTTATAATGCCAGGCAAAAACATCTGCATACTGGGTCAAGAATGATTTTACCTTTTCCAGGAGCTCTGGGTGGCTCCACAACCAAGTGGCCACCAGAACTGGTTGATTATTGTTTTGAGTGCCTAAGTATATTTCTTGGACCGGATTTCTTGTTACCATATTATCTCCCTGTGCATCTGCTTCCTTTTCTTCTTCTACTAGCTTTTCGTGCATTGCTTCATAAGCAGGTGTATTTTGGATTTTGATGTGTTCCTCCTGCATCCATCCTGCACGGATTTCTTGAATTGGGAAAGAACATTCAACGTGAGAATTTTTTACCTTGTTTTTAGCTTTAGAAACTTCGTTATCTGTGGTTGACACATCCTCCTCTAATTTGTGTTTGAGGGGTATCTTTTTGCCCCTTCTGTGGTCAATGATGGGCTCTCCCAATCCATCAACCTGGACCTTTTCCTTACCTTCATCATAATCTTCAGTCGTGCCAGGATTATCAAGAAAAATTCCAAAACAAGAAGAAGAGTTGCCTGCTTGGAGCCAACTTAGAATATCCTCTTCTTCCTCAAAATCTATTTGGGGCTGATCCTCCGCTTCTGTTTCCATGCAAATGCTCACTGTTTGCATCATACTAGTGTTTCCTTGATTGTCTGGGCCTTCTTTTAAATGAATTTGTGTCAGCTCCTACCCTTTCTTTTGTACCCACATAGTGTCCTTACCCCAATCATGAATGACACTGGCATGCCTCAGCCAAGGTCTTCCAATTAAGAGAGGAAATCCTCCTTCAACCTGGGGCAATCTTAAAACCACAAAATCCAGAATGAATAGATTACCTTGTACTTCAAGTGGAACTTTTGGGATTACCCCCAAGGGCCTTACTTTGCTCTGATCTGCCAAAGTAACCGTGAAATTTGCAAGTCTTGAAGGGTGGAGCCCAATCCTTTTCATGGTATGTTCAGGCATCAAGTTAATGCCAGAACCACCATCTACAATAACACCTTGAAATTCATGACCCTTGATTGATATTGTAAGCCGAGGACTTTTATAATCTGTAAGGGGTGCTTCCCCCCTAATTATCCCTTTATGTAAAATAGCAGTCTGGGCCACTAACCTTGTAGTAGAAGCCTCATCAATTATCTGCAATAATTCAGACCTGAATTTCCCATCCATCTTTATTAAATCAAAAATACTAACCTCCTTCTTCATTGACTTGAGTAGTTTTGAAGCCTCTGACTCTTTAAGAGAGTGAGCTTCATTTGCTTTGCCAAACTCTTCTTGAGCCCTGTTGAAGGCATGCCCAATGGCATCACTGGTGCCTATGAGACATTCATTGTGGTTTGTGTCTGCACTTGTAGTATCTTTGTCTTCAATTGCAACTCTGTCTTTGTTCAATTCCTTAATTATCAATTCTTGATTTTCTACCACTTTTGCCATTCCCTTGCTTCTTGTCTGTACTACAAAAGATTCGAGTTCTTCTAATTGTACCACTCTAGTAGATGGTGAAGGTTCATTCACCTCAGGGAGTGTTTCCTCCTTGAATACAGAGATCATTTGGAGATGGGGTCCGGAAGTAGAGGCTTGATTCTTAGGACAACAGTTTGTATAGTGATCCCTGGCCTCTGGACAGTTCCTGCAAGGAGGTGCATTTTCTGGGAGGGTGCACCTAGATTGGTAGTGCCCACATTCTCCACATCTGAAGCAAATAATTGGCCTTCTAGGCCCATTTGCAAAGTTAGTTCTCGGTCTAGGATTATAGTTATTACCTTGGTTTGCTGCTGCTGCCATTACATTTGCTGGTGGCAAAAGTCCTCCTTGTGTCCAGTATGTCGTTGTCGGTATTCCCCTTACTTGGCATTCATGGGCCTCATGCCCAATCTTCCTGCATAATTGACAAGTCACATTTAGCAAAGGACATTCACTTACTATGTGCCCTTGCTTGCTGCACATGGAGCACTAGAGTCCGTTCTTAATGCCGCCTCCTTTTAGTTCTTGCAACTCCTGCCTCAGCTGAGCTAGTTCTTCTGCTTGGGCTTCCTCTTCCTTTTGGAGCTTGAGGGCTTCAATCTCTTTTCTCAGCTGAGCTACAGTAGTCTCCTCCTCTGTGTAGGGCTTATTCCTTTTGAAGCCCTCCAGTTCCCTTCTTAACTGGCTCACTGGGTCCTCCAGTTCTGTACCGTATGATGGTTGGGAAGAAGTTGCACCATACTGGTGCCTTATCTGTTCCAAGCGTGTGGCCGTATTGATGAACTCCTCAACAGAGGCAGTAGGTAGCACTAACTCTTTTATTTTGCATTGGGTGACCACAGGTAGAGGTTTGGCTAACCACTTCTTGACAAAGAAGTCGTGGGGTGGATCCGGTAGTTTAGCCATTAGTGATTTGGCCCTGGTCACGAACTCTGGGAACTTTTCTCCTGGACCCAGTTTCAAGTTTTCCAATTCTTCTATAATGATCTCAGCCGTGTTGCCATGCTGAAATTGGTTTTTGAAAGCCTCTTACATCAAATCCCAAGAGGTAAAGTGATTTTCAGCAAACTGGCTAAACCACTTGTCTGCCAGACCTTCCAATGTGGCGGGGAAGAGTATCAAGAAAGCATCTTCCCTACCCATTAGCCCTCTAGTCTTACATAATGCAAGAAATCTTCGAATGTGCTCATCTGGGTCCTCATGGGCTAAACCTCTGAAGGAGGGAAATTTTATGTTTAATCTGGAGAGCAAGATTTCTAGGTCCACCTGTCCTGCCATGCTTCCTACCGATGAAGTCGATGAAAGTGTACTTGATGATCTTCTGTTCGTCTTTCTTCTTGTCTGCTTGCACTTGATCCTCAAGGTTTGTGACCGGGTCGCGGTCATGAGCTATTCATAGTCCACTTAAAATGAGACACTTGATAAAAGTATGTACCTTTTGGCCCACTGGAGTAGTGTTGTCGACACTGGAATATTGCTCTCCAATGGCAATATATAGTCTCCTATGCTCAAATCTCCTTGGAAGTCCCACCGGGCATGCCAAATTTGTTGGGGATTCGTGGACAGGAAGGAGTTTGAGGGTTTGTAGGAGAAAAAGGAGATGATAGAAATGAAATAACGGTGAGAACTTCTATAAGAGAGTACTCCTGGAAACCTTGAATATTGATTATCTTGCCACAGTTACAATGACTGAATATAGTCCAATCAATGACTAAATACAACTTCAGAGAATATCAATTACTGAAGACCAATTATCACAAGTCCTCTGTCAGCGGCCTCTCCTGCACCAATCCTTTGCTTGCTTCACGCTTCCCTTGCGCACACCTTGCACTAAGCTTCCACCAAGCTAAGGAGTTGGTATCTCGGCGCGCACACACAATAGACCTTGGGAGTCTTGGAATCCAACCCGCCTTCTCTGCACACCTTCCTCTTGACACCTCTTGCACTCTTCAGTCTCGTCGCACACTGGTGGCTCTTCCTTTCCTTTCTTGCTTCCTCTGAAGCTCTCTCTTGCTCCTTCCTCTCCAATGTGTCCAAGAATAGCCTTTGTCCTTCCTCTTGAACCCGCCGGTCCCGTGACTTCTAACTGCCATGGACTCTTGGGCTTCCTTTGATGTCCCAAGATTCTCTTGTTAGTTGGCGGCCAACAAATTGCCCTTTGTCCTGTAGTGACTTTAGTGTAAAACCAAAAATTATATGGGGGTCATACTTTCACTTGTGCGTACACTTTTCCGCTTCACATGCCTTCACATTCCCTTTTAATTCTTCCTTTGTGTACTAAAGGGGGTTCACCTAAACCTTCCCAATTACTTTAAAACACATTCTGATCCTTAGGAGAATTAATTTACCCTTTGCAGGACAATTAATTGTCACTTAGGCACTTTGACTTTGCACCTCTTGGCTTGACCTTGACCTTGTTGACTTTGACCGGGTGGCTTTGACCATCATGACTTTTATGGGCTCAACAGTAATCTAACGTGTGTAAAGTTTCGTTAACTACTTTATCTTTAATAATTTCAACTTCTAAATTTTTGTTATTATTTGAACTCTAAATTGAAGTCGGAAGTAGTGTTCCTATAATTAAGTTTTCTAATTCTTGATGCTTAATATCAGAATCCTTTGTAGATACTAGTTTAGAACTACTTGTAGATCCTATCTCTTTAGACATACGAAATAAAAAAGTAAAGATCTCAATTAA
Organism: Ceratopteris richardii; assembly: GCA_020310875.1. Classification (NCBI taxonomy): domain Eukaryota; kingdom Viridiplantae; phylum Streptophyta; class Polypodiopsida; order Polypodiales; family Pteridaceae; genus Ceratopteris; species Ceratopteris richardii. Next base: position 129,919,132 of record CM035418.1, on the reverse strand, counting down.
TTTTCAGAGAAACAAAATGAAGAATTTCATAATCAATCTTAATTAAGCCTATAAAATCTTTAATTATATCGAAATGTGGAAGTGCTAGAAATCTTTAGAAATTAAGCTTATACAAAAGCTAATTCAATTCTCTTTATAGATAATCCTATACAACTTAATAAACAATCTTCAAATATTGTATTTTTGTGATCCCGTATGCTTGTTTTCTCGTATCCTCCTTTGTAATCTCTTCAATGATCTGCAGAAGTAATATTAACCGATAAGTATGCTTTTAGTAAACATAAAACACTCATTTAATAATTTTACATTATAACTTAAACCTATACTAACACATGTATACATAGACTTTTAACTTCCTATCTTTCATGCATATGTATCCTAACTTATATGTATACAATATAAACATATACGTATATACTAGTTTCTCTCACTCATGCAAAGCATTATTGATTACTCATGCATGCATTTATGCTAATCATGCTCATTCATATGCATATGCAAAAGACACATATATATATATATATATGCACATATACAATCATACATGCATACATTTCTTATCATGCACATGCATACACATGCACTACACTTATTAACATACATTCATACATGCTAACATGCAAAACATATATTATTCATAAATGCATGAATGAAATATAGACGATCCTCTTTATTTTCCAAGAGATGGTTTTTAAGGTCAGAACTTGGAGGTATCAAAGTACAATAATCCATATTTACCCCTTCATAGCATAAATCAACGCCACTTTCACATAAGATATTCACTTTACTTCCCGAATGGTTAACTAAACAATCTTGATTGTCACAATTAACAAATCATTCCTTCCACTTGGATGAGGAAATCTGCCTGCCAAAAAATAAAGAGGGTAGGAGCATTTCAAATATGTTTATAGCAGATGTATCTTAAAGATAATCATAATATGGGATATGAAAAATTATATTTTTGTACCTAAAAGTAGTATCATAGACAAACAATGCTAATATTATGAAGTTTTCTTTTGTGGCTAATGCTACATATCAAACTCATATTGTGCTACAGGTATTGACAAGGATAAGAATCCTAGATTGAAATGAAAACAAAAAAAAGTTAATGCAATCAAAGTTTAATGACACACTCACAAAGGTTTTTGAAAAAAACTCTGTGAACACATATGTACAGATTATACTGTTGCTATGGGCGATGATAAAAAACTGAAAAAAAAAATAGATGCGAAAGAAATCTCTCTCTCTCTCTCTCTCTCTCTCTCTCTCTCTCCGTGCATCTGCCACTCTCTTGCTTTGTCAAGCTCTACAGCCAAGGGGTCTTTCGCTCGTGGCCCACACCATTTGGAATAAATATCGAGCACACCAAGCTTGTCACCAGCTCCTTGTCAACATCTTTCATGTAGTCACTCTACCTATTGAACATCATGTGCGAATTCTAATCTTCGTACGAGGTACAAGGGTGGGATGGAGGCATTGTGGTGCAATCGAGCTGCATATTGACGCACATCGAATCGAAGGAGATAAACACAATGATATTCCATGCGAAAGTACGTCGCAAGAATCAACCTCGAATGAAAACGCGAACAAGCAAGAAGAAGCCATGGCCTTATGATGCAACATGCAAAGAACTAGAGTGGACTACTCATCCATGCAGAATCCAATCCTAGCTCTTATGAAAATTTGAAAGACGGCCTACATAATATTTGAACTCTTCTGCTAGGGGGCAAGGATCTTAACAAACTCCGATCTGAAGCGACACCACTAATTAACCTTACTTCTGTCATTACATTCCTGTCATTGTCACGTGTGTGCTTATAATAGTGGTATCTATCGGTGCCCCCTCTATAGTCACTCGATGCAGGAGTCATGCTTTCATTCAAATTAGTGTAGCTATTTGTGCCGCACATGACAAACAATGCATACAGGAACCAACACATCATTAATCCAGACATTTAAAATTCGCAAGATCATGGTCAGGAGAGTTGAGGAAAAGGGCATAGATGAGTCTCTCCCCCTCTCTCTGTCTTTCTATTTCTCTCCCACATACACACATAGCAATTGATCTCTACATATCTTCTACACATAACAGTCGATCTTTGCATATCTTCTACACAAGCGGCCTCTCTACCTCTGATACATGACAATGGTTCTATGTTTATACAGATATCAAGCAGACTCCCTTCGTTTACAGCCATCAGAGATATTGAGGGAACCCAAATCGATTATAGCTTCTTTGTCAAAGAGAGAGCGAGCAGATAAATGAGACATAGCATAGTCTCATTCTCACTCTCTCCTTTTCTCTCTTCTTTCTGTGTTGTGCCTCCACGCTTGAGAGAAAGAAATTGTTGATCTATATCAATATAATCAGGACGAGGGGATAATGAAAACGAATAAACTCTCTCTTCCCCTAATATCTGAGATGTCGACCTACTTGCGCACATCACTACCATTTGCTTCTGGAAGGAGGCTGTAGAAAAACTCTCTCTCTCTGCTTGCGCAGAGTCGGAACAGGGAGGAGGGGAAGGAGCAATAGATTCTCTCTCTCTTTCTCTATCTCACTTTCTCTCTCCCTCTCTCTCTCTCTCTTCAAATTCAGATCACGTACCTGCAGAAGTAATATTAACCGAAAAAAAAATACATAAGTTTACATATATATACCTTTTAGAGAGAACGTCGTACGCAGTCATTCTTTGAGTTTAGTGAAGTTATGCATTTACTTTAACTAACACTCAATACATGCATACTTAAATGAACTCTAACTAACTCAAAGGAGACTAGAGTTTCACGTAACGTATTATTTTCGTTATTAATTGTTGGAGCAAGTCTATGACAAGCCTAAGTATTGGCTTGAGTCTCACAAAGTCTTAGAAGAAGCTTTAAAAAGAAGACTATGTAAAGTTCACTTGTGAACTACCTCTTGTAACTTTTGAAGAGTTTACTTAATGTAAAAGTAAGAGAATCTTAAGTGGTTGAGTCCACTTGATCAAGAATGGAAAGAGGAGCCACGAATTCGTGATTTGTGGTAGGTAGAGAATCAAATCAATCATTGATTGATTGGAGAGTGATTGAGGGAAGTTAACCTCCCAAACTCAACTATAAATAGATGGCAGTTTTAGTCGTGGTTAGAGAGACCTATGTGAAGACCTCCAAGAGCTGAGCTTTATGCCATATCAAGGTGTGATTACAAGGCACACATATGTATCAGTAAGTCATTGTATTGTACAAGAAATATACTTCCATTTTCATGATTATTTGAGTTCATCTTTCCATGTTCTTGTGAAGTGTACTACTCACTGCCATTACTCTCAGTTTTCTCAGTCAGCTTGCAGAGATGTTTTCTCTGAGCTTGGTGCATCACTTTCAGTGATTTAACTTGGTAAAGTTAGCTCTATACGTCTACTATATGCTCACAAATTTTCATGTCATTTGGATGTTGCAGTCTTCAGTTATGTTCATTTGAAGTCAACAGGGTTTGTTCATCTTCACTTCTCTGTCAGGTACCTGACTTTTTCACTCATCTTGTCAGAGCCATTTCTCAGTGGTTACCTATCCAAATTCAGTGATTTAAAGCTTGTTAGATTCAGCTTACTGTCTACTATAGCCATACAAAGTTTCATAATCATTGGATTTCTACATTTTGAGTTATGTTGATTTTTCGACTCACTAGTCTATTTCTGTAGCACCCCGTGAAAATCGGGATGATGTCATCACTTGTTAAAACTCATTCTGAGTGTGTGGCTCATTATTTTTGATGAGATTACTCTTGAAAGTTAGCTCTTTCAGCTACCTAGACTTCCCCAAGAGGAATTGAGCTAATTGCTGCTATGCTCAGAGAATTATGTAAAACACTAGACAGGTGTATGAACCAAGAATAGCAAGTTTTCACCTCTGAGCTAACTCCAACTTATCTGTTTTGATCTATCTTTTTGAGAGTGATCTTCCAAGGTACATAGGGTGTCTAATACATCCATTGGCAAGCTAAAAGGGCCCATCATATACTCCTGGAGTTCATTTGGCTGGTGTAGATCAAGGATTTTGCCACACCTCTTCATCTTCAAGCACATACCTATCCATCTCTTCACATTAATTATATTACATATAAATTTAATAAATACTAAAGAAAATATTAAATATCATATGATATAGATTACATTTAAATATATATATATATATGTACATTATTAATCCAGATGTATTAAACACACACACACACACACACACACACACACATATATATATATATATATATATATATATATATATATATATATATATATATATATATATATATATATATATATATATATATATTTAAACTTATATATATATATAAAATATTCTTAGGTCAAATATAAATGTAGACACTTTAGGTTAGCACATATGAAGAGATATATATAAAATCCATGTAGTATAGGTCTAATCACATAGAGTAATCTCATAAATCCTTATAGACTTAAACACATTGGCACACATAAAATCATATTAACATATATGCGCATAAATGATCACTTATGAGAAACTAAACTATTAATAGATTTAAATGTACTCACATACATTTATGGAACTCCATATTTATATTCATGCTTAGTTAGATAATAATTCATAAATACTTAAACATAGGAGCACACAAATAAATATATTAAGTATGCATATGCAAACACATTATTTAAAGCATAAACCCTACATTCACATACACATACATAGGCACATAATTGTCTTTATATAATTATGAATACACATAAATTATTTAGAAATGAACATAAAAAATGAAGAGCCTAAGTAAGGGTTCAATTAATCCTCCATCTCTATTCAGAACATATTTTCCTCTTTTATCTGCAGGTACCCAAGAGATAACATTAGTCATTTTAAATCAGTACATTAAAAAATATGAGAGAGAGATATCATTTAACCGACTTTAAAGCAAAATATTTTTTATTTTTCCTTATGACAATTAAAGTGAGGAAATCCTTATGACAACGCATGGCCGCTCTCTAGATTCCCCATGAAAGCGAATTCTGCGTCACTTGTGAATGTACATATAATACATAGATAATTGAAATGCGAGCAAGAAGATAACCTCCACCTTGTAAATTGTCGTAAACACTTGCCCAAAGAAGTGCCACACTCCAATGTCAACACGCACATTGAGAGAGAGAGAGAGAGCAGGGGCTACATTGGTTGGCAATGGAGAGAGAGAGAGAGAGGGAGGAGGAGGAGGAATGGTGGAGGGTGGAGGGGGGGGGGGGGGGAAGATGGTGGTGGGGGGTCGAGGGGGATGGAGGGTGGAGGAGTGTGGAGGGGGTTGGAGGGTGACAGCGGGGGGTAGAGGGGGATGGAAGGTGGAGGGGGGTGGAGGGGGTTGGAGGGTGATGGTGGAGAGTGGAGGGGGTTGGAGGGTGGAAGGGGTTGGAGGGTGATAGTGGGGGGTGGAGAGGGATGGAGGGTGGAGGAGGGTGGAGGGGTTTGGAGGGTGACAGTGGGGGGTGGAGGGGGGGGAGGGTGGAGGAGGGTGGAGGGCGTTCCAGGGTGACGGTGTGTTGGTGCAGGGCAATCAACAATTGAAGTTTTGATGAAGGTTTCAAAGTCAAGGACTGAAGAAAAGATCAAGTTATGAAGCATGGAGAAAGTTTATACTCAGAGGATCAAGATGTGTATACATATGTACATTAATTAAGAGTCAGTTCAGTTTATACTTTTGTATGGTCATGAGATTGTAAATATTTGCCTATATATACAAAGAAAATGTCGGGGCAAATATGAGAGAGCATGTGAATAGAGAAATTAGAAGTTTTATGAGTCATTAGACACCTTAGAAATGAGTAAGATCTCTCTCATCACTCATATGTAAATTTTTAGAAATGAAGAAAAGTTACACCCGATATTTCTGAGTATTCTCCTTCTGTGTTGAGTCTTTTGTGAAATGCTTTTGTAGAAGTCTAAGTTTATAGTTGATTGACCTCTATACAAATTTTCAGCTTCTAACTGTGATCAGGTTGAGAGAATTGAGTGTAGGAACATTTACATGTGTAAATGAAAAGAAGGGAAGTTGTAGGAGGCCCAAAATGCGATGCTAATGTTTTGGTCAGTTCTCCTTCCACAGTGTAAAGTTTTGAGCAAGCAAGCACTCATTCTTCAAGTTGGAAGGTAAGCTACTATGACTAAAAGCCTTTGATGAAAGGGGTTCTAGTGTGAGAGAACCAAGCTTACGAAGTTACAGGTGTCAAAGTCGACTGTAAAGAATTACAGTTTTAGACATAGGTGGCTTGTTAACATCATTTCTCAAGATCTACTGAGTCTTTTGGAATGACTTAACTTGGAGGAGGTGCACAAAGTATAGGTGACACTTTTGCAAAGTTTTATAAAAAAACATTACACAATTGATAAGTCAATGAGTGAGTTATGTGTAGTAGACTTTTTGTGTGGTCATCTCCTTCACAATTTGTTCAAGAATTTGGAAATTAAGTATTGATCCTCCAAATTAGTGAAGGTTTTGAGTTACTCTTGATATAGAAGTGCTATAAATTCAAGAGTAGCTTGTTGTTTTGGAGATTAACACTCTCCATCAGTGGTATCAGAGCATGAAGTATCAAAGTTGAAGAAAGGAGGACCCCAATTGCTGCAATTATAAAGAATTCAACATTTGAAGATACAAAAGGTGAAAGCTTGAGAGCAAAGCTTGAGAAGGAGGCCATATGACATCAAGGAAGACAAAAGGAACCTCATTTGAAGAAAAGGTAACCTTATTCCTCATAAAGCTTAAAGGATTTAATACACAGGTGAAGAAAGGATGGGAGATTCTCTCCAGATAGAGAAATTGGATAGAGAGAACTATCCAACATGGTCAATGAGGATGGAATCTCATCTTATGAGCAAAGAATTGATAGGTTATATTATAGCCTCAGTTCATAGATCCTAGTGCTCCAACTAGAGAAGAATTATCAGATTTGAAGACTTGGATGAAGAGAGATGCTCAAGCTAGGAGCATTACCTATATGGTAGTTAATGACTACTTGCTACCTCACATTACAGGTCTTGAAAGTGCAAGTGATATATGGAATGCTTTGGAGGAGCATTTCCAAAACACCACAAAGTCAAGGAAGGCATCCCTCAGGGCAGAGTTTAACACGTTCAAGAAGAAAGCCTCTCCATCCATCTCAAATTATGTAACAAGAATGAAGGACATTACAGATGCATTAGGAGCACTTGATGAAGATATCAAGGAGGATAAATTGGTAAGGAAAATCCTCATAGGTTTGAGAGGTGATGACAAATGGAAGCCATTCATTTTTTCTACTAAATTATCACTTGATCATTTTACTCCTGATCTAAATCAGTTGTTAGGACACATGTTAACCTTTGAGTAGGATGTGAAAGGTTAAAGTGATAAAAGTGCAGGTCAAGCAATGTATTCAAAGGATAAGAAGAAGAATAGCAGAGGGAAGCAACAAATAAATGAAGATGAAGGAATAACTAGCCAGGCTAACTTCCTAAGAGGAAGAGGTGGTGGAAAAGGTAGAGGAAGAGGTAGGAGTAATAAATATGGAGTCAAAGCTTGCTGGATTTGTGGTAAGACAAATCATTTAGCTAATGATTGTTGGCATAATACTCAGAATAATGGTGGATATAATGAGAATTTTAATTCAAGAGGAAGAGGTGGCAGAAATCAAAGAGGTAATTTTAGAGGTAGAGGTGGTAGATGTTACTTTGGAAGAAATGCAGGTAGAGGATTCCAAAGTCAGCAATATAATAATACCTACTACAATTATGCTTCAGATCAGAAGGAGGATTCAACATTGATAATGAATGCAACTTGTGAAAGGTAAAGTGAAGATCAAAGAGTATTCTACATTGACTCAGGGTGTAGCAATCACCTAAGTGGCAACATAGCATTGATGACTGATATGGAGAATAAGGTAGCTAATCATGTAGTTCAAGCAGGTGACAACACAAAGCACAATGTGAAGTCAATTGGATCAGTGAAGGCCAAGGATGAAAGTACTCTCTTGAGTAAGGTTTTGTATGTTCCTACAAATCCAAAGAATCTGATAAGTGTAGGACAAATTGTTGAAAACGGTTATGAGGTAGGTTCACTAATGAATGAGTTTTTGTGGAAGACCCTAGCAAGGGGTATAAACAAATTGTTTCAGGAAAAAAGAAGGAATATTGTTCACATTGAAGATTCAAGGTAACATTGGTCATGCCTTGTTCACCTATGGAGGACATAAGATCTCTGAGTTAGATCTTTGGCACGAAAGGCTTGGACATTTTAATGAAAAAGGTATTAAAGATATGGTTAACAATGGTTTAGTGCTTGGATTTCCTAATGTTGCAAGTCAACATATTAAGAATTGACAAATCATAAGAGGACCTCCCAACAATCAACATATCATCGACATAAAGTATCAAGCATATCAAGCTTCCATCTGAGCATCTCTTTGTGTAGAGACAATGATCCTCATTACTTCGAGAATAGTCTTGAGACTTCATAAAAGCATCAAACTTTTGGTACCATTGTGTAGGGGACTGTTTAAGTCCATACAAGCTCCTCTTAACCTTACAAGCTAGACTTTCCTTGCCAAGAAATACATAACCCTCTGGTTGTTCCATATAGATCTCATCTGTAAAATCTCCATGCAAGAACATAGTTTTCACATCCATTTGGACTAGCTCTAAGTCTTCCATTGCAACGAATCCAAGCAACATGCAGAGGGTAGTCATCTTGACCACTAGAGAGAAGATTTCCTCAAAATCAACACCATGTTTTTGCTTAAAACCCTTTGCAACAAGTTGTTCTTTATACTTTGGAGAAGCACTAATCTGATGTGAATTTCAACTTTTATACCCATTTACATGGTAAAGCTTTCGTGCCATTTAGCAAAGGTACTAAATCCCAAGTACCATTCTTGTGAATAGAATCCAACTCACTCTTCATGGCACGCTCCCACTTCATATGATCCTCTGTCTGCATGGCCTCTTTGTAGCAAGAAGGCTCACCGGCATCTGTTAGCATAACAAAATCTAAACCTGGAACATATCTATCAGGTGGATGTGAGACACGTGCAGAACGTCTTAATGGTTGTTGAACAGGAACATGTGCAGACTGATCTGAATGAACATTATCTTGAACATCCCCATGTGTAGCATTTTTTATGCATGCTAACCAGAGGACTAGTATCCTCAAATATCACTCTTCTCACTTCAACCTCCTTAATGGGCTGTTTATGAATCTTAGTCTCATTGAAAATGACATCACTACTTCTGAGCACTGATCGTGTTTCAGGATCCCATAAGCGATATCCAAACCGTCCTTCTCGACCATATCTAAGAAAAATGCTTTTCTTTGACTTATGGTCCAACTTTTGTCTAAAATTCTTGGGTATATGAACATATGCTTCACACCCAAAAACTCGAAGATGATCATAATATGGTGGCTTCCCTGTCCATAACTCTTGTGCCACTTTCAGACCTTGGGCAGTACTAGATGAAAGGTTAATTGATGGAGAGTGTTAATCTCCAAAAGAACAAGCTACTCTTGAAATTAGAGCACCTCTATATCAAGAGTAACTCAAAACCTTTCCCAATTCGGAGGATTAATGATCAATCATAAAGATTTTGGATAAATTGTGAAGAAGATGATTCTACATAAAGAGTCTGCTGCACATATCTCTCTCATTGACTTATCAAATGTGTAAAGTTTTTTATAAAACTTTGCACAAGGTGTTGTCTACAGTTTGTGCACCTCCTCAAAGTTAAATCATTCCAAAAGACTCACTAGATCTTGAGAAATCATCTTAACAAGTCACCTATGTCTAAAATTGTTCTTCTAAGAAGTCGATTGAGACACCTATAAATTCTAACACTTGGTTCTCTTAATCTAGAACCCCTTTATGATAATGCTTTTAGCCATAGGGAAATTACCTTCCACCTTAAAGATTGAGTGCTTGCTTGCTCAAAAGTTTAAACTGTGGAAGGAGAACTGACCAAAACATTAGCATCGAATTTTGCATCTATTTCAGGAAACAATGAACACTTCTTCACATATGAATGTTCCTACTCAAAATTCTCGCAACCTGTTTTCAATTAGACTCTCAAACTTTAACCATAGACTCATTAACTATGGAATTAGATGTCTACAAAAGGACTCTTGAAATAATCAAGCACAGAAGGAGAATACATAGAAACATCGGGCGCAATTTTTCTTCATTACTAGAAAAACTTTACATCTACATGAAAGAGCTAGTCTTCTTCACTTCTCAAGTGTCTAATCACATCTAAATCTTCTCCATTCTTGTATTCTATACTCTTTCCCTATATGCCCCTACATTCTTTCCTTGTATATATAGGCAAATATTTACAAGCTCATAACTATACAAAAGTATAAGTAAACTATCTCTGAATTAATGTACATATGTGTACACATCTTTGTCTTCTGGATATGCACCTCTTTCAAGCTTCATAACTTGATCTTTTCTTCAGTCCTTGGCTTCAATTCTTCATCAAAACATCAATTTTTGATTGCTCTACACCAACAACTCCCCCTCAATCATCAATTGAGGTTTTCTCTATCTTCTTTATACCTGCCATGTCTTTGAATCTCTGTAGCTTTGGTCCATCCAAGCTTTTAGTTAGCATCTCAGCTATGTGATCTTTTGTTGAAGTATGTATTACTTCAATCTCTTTATCCATCACCTTCTCTCTTAGAAAATGATACTGAATCTCAGTGTATTTAGTCCTGGCATGAAAAATAGGGTTAGCAGCTAAATACAATGAACTCATGTTATCTCCATGAATAATGGGTGTACTTTGAATGATGTCAAAAACCCTTCATTAGTCTCAAGCCATATCACTTCCTTTGCAGCTTCCACGATACCTTTGTACTCAACCTCTGTGGATGATAAAGCAACTGTGTGTTGCTTCTTTGAACACCAAGAAACTAACTTATCTCCCACATAACATAAGTATCCATAAGTTGATCTCCTATCATCAGGATTACTTGCCCAATCTGTATGACTATAAATCTTGATGTTTGTATCTGATGTAAAACAATAATACAAACCTTCTTTGAGTGTACCCTTAATGTACCTCAACACTCTTTGTCGTGCAATCCAATGTTCTTTCCTAGGACAATGCATGAATTGAGACAATACTCCAACTACATATGATAAGTCAGGCCTAGTTAATGTAGCATAAATGAGACTACCAACCAAACTTTGATATAGCTTCATGTCCTTGAACTCTTCTCCTCCATATCTACTCAATTTGTGATTCACCTCCATTGGAGTAGGTGCTACCCTGCAATCATTCATCTTAAACTTGATCAGCAAGTTTCTTAAATACCTTTCTTGAGTTACATACACTCCATGTTGAGTGTATGAGATCTCCATGCCCAAGAAATATGACAAGTCTCCCAAGTCACTAATCTTGAGCTCTTTCTCCATTTTCTTCTTTAGGCTTTGAATGTCTTTCTCATCTCTACTTGTAAGAATTATATCATCAACATATATGCACATATAAATGAGCCCATCTTCACTTGCTTTGAAAAGCAAGCTACTATCTTCTTTAGATACTTGAAAACCAAGTTCTTTCAAGAACTTCACAAGTCTATAATTCCATGCCTTTGGGGCCTGCTTCAAACCATACAAATCTCTCTTGAGCTTGCACACATGATCTGGATACCTTCCATCTCTGAATCCTTCTGGTTGCTCCATGAAAACATCGTCTGAAATATAACCATTTAGAAAAGCATTCTTCACATCTAGTTGACATAACTTCCAACTTTTACATGCAGCAATAGCTATGAGTGTCCTGATGGTTGTCATCTTTGCCACAGGACTATAGGTCTCATCATAATCTATACCATATGTCTGAGCAAAACCCTTCACAACAAGTCTAGCTTTATACCTAGACACACTTCCATATGCAAAACTCTTTGTCTTGTAGACCCATTTGCATCCAATGATCTTCTGACTATTTGGTTTAGAAACCAAATCCCATGTCTGATTCTCCATCAATGCATCATACTCTTTCTACATAGCTTTTTCCCAATTTTCCTTACCTTTTGCCTCTTCATATGTAGAAGGGTCTTCATCTGCCTTTATCATATAAGCATAATCTTTGGTAGCCAAAAAAGGAGTGTCATAGCTATACCTTGTAGGTTGCCATTTGTGTCTTGATGACCTTCTGAGTTCTCCACTCCTTGAAGTTTCTGGTTCATCACATTCTGGATCAAATCTTGGCACTTCTTCAACTTCAACCCGTTCTTCATTTTTCTGCTCTTCATCAAATATCTGAACCTTTGATTTACCTTTCTTTTGAGTCACAACTTTTTCATCGCCTGCATAAATATTGATTGTACTTGCATAGCAAGTACCTTGCTCATCAAATGTAACATCTTTAGACACAATGAATTGCTTTGTGGATGGATTCCACAACCTATATCCCATCTGCTTATCATCATATCCAATGAACACATATTTTTCAGCTTTAGGCTCCAATTTATGCCTCAATTGTCATGGCACATATGCATATGCCAAACATCCAAATACTTTGCAATGATGTAAAGTAGGTCTCTTAACCCACCATGCCTCATATGGTGTCATACCCTGCAAATCTTTACTTGGTAATCTATTGACCAAATAAGTAGCTGTATTCACAGCCTCAGCCCACAAATAATTTGGGCAATTTTTCTCCTTCATCATGGATCTTGCAAACTCAACAAGAGTTCTATTCCTTCTTTCTTCTACACCATTTTGTTGAGGAGAGTACATACAAGTAATTTCCCTTTTTATACCTGCATTCCACAAGTAATCACTGAACTCATTAGAGAATTACGCTCCCCCTCCATCTGACCTTAGACTCTTCAACTTATGACCTGTAATTCTCTCTGCATACACATGATAATGTTTGAATGTATTGAATACCTAGTGAAATCCTTTGATGGTCCCCACACATCTGTGTGTACCAACTCAAGCTTCTCTAAATACATAAAACCATGCTTGGAATAAAATTTCTTATGAGCCTTACCTAATTGACATGCCTCACATCTGTATGTCATATGTTGATGTGCAACATTAGGCAATCCAAGAACTGAACCATTATTAACCATATCTTTAATACCTCTTTTATTGAAATGTCCAAGCCTTTTGTGCCTTATGTTCTCCATAAGTGAACAAGGCATGACCAACATTACCTTGAATCTTCAATGTGAACAATCTTCCTTCTTTCTTTCCTGAAACAATTTGTTTATACCCATTGCTAGGGTCTTCCACAAACACTCCTTCATTAGTGAACCTAACTTCATAACCTTTTTCAACAATTTCACATTGTGCTTTGTATTATCACCAGTTTGAACTACATGATTAGTTACCTTATTCTCCAACTCAGTCATGAAAGCTATGTTACCACTCAGGTGATTGCTACACCCTAAGTCAATGTAGAATACTCTTTGGTCTTCACTTTGGCTTTCACAAGTTGCATTCATTATCAATGTTCAATCTTCCTTCTGATCTGAAGCATAATTGTAGTAGGTATTGTTGTATTGTTCATTTTGGAATCCTCTACCTACATTTCTTCCAAAGTAACCTCTACTACCTCTACCTCTAAAATTACCTCTTTGATTTCTGCCATCTCTTCCTCTTGAATTACAATTCTGATTATATCCACCATTATTCTGAGTATTATGTCAACAATCATTAGCTAAATGATTTGTCTTACCACAAATGGAGCAAGCTTTGACTCCATCTTTATTACTCCTGCCTCTTCCTCTACCTTTTCCACCTCCTCTTCTTCTTAGGAAGTTAGCTTGGCTAGTTGTACCTTCATCTTCATTTGCTTGTTGCTTCCCTTTGCTATTCTTCTTCTTATCCTTTGAATACATTGCATGACGTGTACTTTTATCACTTTCTCCTTTGACATCCTGCTCAAAGGTTAGCATATGTCCTAGCAAGTTATTTAAATCAGGAGTGAAATGATCAAGTGATAGTTCAGTAGACAAAATGAATGGCTTCCATTTCTCATCACCTCTCAAACCTATGAGGATTTGCCTTACCAATTTATCCTCCTCAATATCTTCATCAACTACTCCTAATGCATCTGCAATGTCCTTCATCCTTGTTACATAATGTGAGATGGATTGAGAAGCCTTCTTCTTGAATGTGGTAAATTCTGCCCACAAGGATGCCTTCCTAGACTTTGTGGAATTTTGGAAATGCTCCTCCAAAGCATTCCATATATTACTTGCACTTTCAAGACCTCTAATGTGAGGTAGCAAGTATTCATTAACTGCCATGTAGATAATGCTCCTGGCTTGAGCATCTTTCTTCATCCAAGTCTTCAAATATGATAATTCCTCCCTAGTTGGAACACTAGGATCTCTGAACTGAGGCTTTTCTTATTCACCTATGATATAACTTATCAAGTCTTTGCTCATAAGATGAGCTTCCATACTCATTGACCATGCTGGATAGTTCTCTCTATCCAACTTCTCTATCTGAAAAGAATCTCCCATCATTTCTTCTCCTCTATATTGAATTCTTCAAACTTTATGAGTAATAGATGTACCTTTACTTCCAATGATACTCCTTTTGTCTTCCCTGATGTCGTATGGCCTCCTTCTCAAGCTTTTCTCTTAAGCTTTCACCTTTTGAACCTTCAAATATTGATTTCTTTACAGCTGCAGCAGTCAGGGTCCTCCTTTCTTCAGTTTTGATGTTTCCTGCTCTGATACCACTGATGGAGAGTGTTAATCTCCAAAAGAACAAGCTACTCTTGAAATTAGAGCACCTCTATATCAAGAGTAACTCAAAACCTTTCCCAATTTGGAGGATTAATGATCAATTATAAAGATTTTGGATAAACTGTGAAGAAGATGATTCTACAGAAAGTCTACTGCACATATCTCTCTCATTGACTTATCAAATGTGTAAAGTTTTTTATAAAACTTTGCACAAGCTGTGGTCTATAGTTTGCACACCTCCTCGAAGTTAAATCATTCCAAAAGACTCATTAGATCTTGAGAAATGATCTTAACAAGTCACCTATGTCTAAAACTGTTCTTCTTAGAAGTCGATTCAGACACTTGTAACTTCTAACAATAGGTTCTCTTAATCTAGAAACCGTTTATGAAAATTCTTTTAGCCACAGGTAGCTTACTTTTAAACTTTAAGATTGAGTGCTTGCTTGCTTAGAACTTTACACTATGGAAGGAGAACTGACCAAAACATTAGCATCGAATTTTGCGCCTGTTTCAGGAAATAGTGAACACTTCTTCACATATGAATGTTCCTACTCATAATTCTCACAACTTGTTTTCAATTAGACTCTCAAACTTTAACCATAGAATCATTAACTATGGAATTAGATGTCCACAAAAGGATTCTTGAAATAATCAAGCACACAAGGAGAATACACATAAACATCGGGCGCAATTTCTCTTCAATACTAGAAAAACTTTACATCTCGATGAAAGAGCTAGTCTTCTTCACTTCTCAAGTGTCTAATCACATCTAGATCTTCTGAATTCTTGTATTCTATACTCTTTCCCTATATGCCCCGACATTTTTTCCTTCTATATATACACAAATATTTACAAGCTCATAACTATACAAAAGTATAAGTAAACTATCTCTGAATTAATGTACATATGTGTACACATCTTCATCTTATGGATATGCACTTCTTTCAAGCTTCATAACTTGATATTTTCTTCAATCCTTGGCTTCAATTCTTCATCAAAACATCAATTGTTGATTGATCTGCAGCAACATTAATCACATGAAGTGTTGTCAATACTGCTTCTACCGAAAAGCCTTGTGAGAGGTTTGCATGATGCAACATAGAGACTACTCTATCTTGAATAGTTCTATTCATCCTCTCAGCTACACCATTCTGTACTAGGGTATAAGGAGTTTTAAATCTCTACGGATCCCTCTAGACTGATAGAAAAGGCTGAATTCATGTGAGTTATACTCACCCACCTTCTCTGAACGTAAAACCTCAAGCTTAGTACTTTTTTCAATCTCAACTGAAGCAAGAGATTTTTTTGAAAGTAGGGAATACCTCATCCTTCGATTTGATAGGATATACCTAAACCTTTCTAGCACCATCATCTATGAAAGTGAAAAAGTAGAGAGAACCACCTAAAGACCTAGTGGGCATGGGACCACACATATCTGTATGAACAAGATTTAAAGGCTAAATTGAAGAGTCAATGTGCGTTCTATGCACATTTCTGGTTTGCTTTCCATATTGACAATGATCACAAAATGAAAAATCGAAGAAAAATAACACAGGTAGGTAGCCAAATTGAGAAACATTTTCCATTCCGCTACAAGATATATGGTCCAAATGACCATGCCAAATACAAACCATAGGCTGTTCAGTAACAGCTAACAAATGTTCTTTCTGTGATACAAATAAAAGATAAAGTGAGCCAACTTTGCTTACTTTTGCAATAACCATATTGTCCTTTGACATGCAAAAGGATTGAGCATAGAAGACCATCTTGTAACCAAGGTCATCAAGTTGACCAACAGACATCAAACTCCTTGATAACTGAGGTACATGGTGTAGATTATGCATAGTAAATTTTGAACCATCAATGAACTTCACAACCACATCTCCAATCCCCACAACATCACACTAGCAAGAGTCAACAAGTCTCACACTACCAAGAGACTTTGTTGCGTAATTAGAGAACCATTCTCTATGTGATGTGACATGGAAAGAAGCAGCAGAATCTAGTAGCCATGTCTGGGAAAGAGAATCAGCATCATCAGAATTAGAATTAATTTCTTCAATCTTCACAGTGGAAGTAGATGGTGTAGGTAACTATTTAACATGCCCATCAACATTCTGTCCTTTACCTTTAGCATTCTGTAATGCATAATAGTCTTTCCTCATATGTCCTTTCTTATGAAAATAATGGCATTTGATATCCCTCTTCCTTGATTTGCTTCTACTCTTATTTCGTTGACCA
Source organism: Ceratopteris richardii (assembly GCA_020310875.1). NCBI lineage: Eukaryota > Viridiplantae > Streptophyta > Polypodiopsida > Polypodiales > Pteridaceae > Ceratopteris > Ceratopteris richardii. The sequence continues at coordinate 129,902,154 of CM035418.1, read as the reverse complement.
TTCTTTTCCTTGTTCTTGCTCATGCCACGTTGCTCATTCTTTCCTTGGTAAGAATCACAAACATTATATGCATCTCCACTCTGAGTGCCAACCATAGATTTTCTATGAATCTCCTCACTCTAGAGTTCTCCACATATGTCATCATAGACAAGTTTACCAGCAGGTGCACTATTGCTAATAGCTGTGCAAAATGTATCCCATGATGATGGCAGGGTGCATAATAGCAATACTGCTTTCATTTCATTATCCATATCCATTTTATGAGCCTCTAACTCGGAGAATATAGCATCAAACTCATTTAGATGGGAAAGAACACTATCTATGTCCTTCATATGAAGGTCATATAATTTTCTCATCAGATACACTTTATTTGATGCTGTCTTTTTTTCATATGTATTGCATAACTTCTTCCAAAGCTCCTCTACACTTTCACAGTCTAATATTGTAAAGTAAATATTATTTGCCAGGTGCAAGTGAATGGTAGACCTGGCCATTTCATCTAACTCATCCCAATCATCTTCATCCATGTCAGCATGCTTCTTTGAAATCCCATTTACCGGCTTCCATTGTCTCCTTTGAATTAGCACATCTTTAATCTGATTCTTCCATAGAGCAAAGTTTGAGCCATCAAATTTTCGGATCTCAAAATGGTCTTTGCCCTGCAAGTTATAGCTCCTCTAGGGAACACTAGCACTAGACCCGGATCCACCAGATGTGCCAGAGACCTATGAGGCCATGATGGTAGAGAACTGAATGGAACGATAATGGAGCTAGAAGAGTCCAAACACCAACTAATAAGTGTATCAAGGTGTAAATCGACCATTGTATAGCTGACAAAACCAAAAATCTAGAAAACGTTTGCCAGAGTATCCTCTGCAAAATGACCGTAAGACCGGTGTCAGAATATCATGAAACTGCAAGTAATGACATGTTTTCCTGCATAGTGAATCACTGAATCCACTGCATAAATTTGTAGCGGATGCTGCCACCAAAATTGAAAACCTTTCCAGAAACCTGTAGTTTTGCGAGTATGGCTAAAAAACACAGCCCCAAAGGTTGATGTTTATTGTCGGAGAAGTACAAAGAACACTCTTCTTGGTGTTTCAGACCTGTGTGAACAGAACTATGTGCAAAAGTATTCCAAAATGGCTCCAACAGACACCCAAAAATGCTTCAAAAATACGCTTTAAAAGAAAAGAATGAAGGTTTGAAGCTCCAAAACATGTTCAAGGTAATGTCAACCTTAGTCTTTCCCCTTCTTCAAACATGACAAGAGTGTAGCTTAGTGGCAAGAGATTGTCACGGTTAAGGAAGCTCTAGGGGGAACAGTATTGGGATGGGTGACCCATCGGGAAGTATCAGGAACCTCTATCTTCCATGATCATTGGGATCCTCCCTCGCATGCAGCTAACGTTGCCAACGGTGACTTCCGTGACTAGGATGACAAGGTATGCCAAGTTCTATGCCTTGGGCACCGCTTTAGTCGTACACCTTGGAGAAAACCTGGGGGGGGGGGGGGGGTGGCTCGCTTCGCTCGCACAAAAAGAACAAAGCTTTTTGCATCCAGCTACTGTGATACCATTGAAGTATTTCTAGGACGATGCAGCACAGTGCGCTCTCCTTCTTGAGAGCTCCACAATGATATGCTCAGAGTAGAAACCCGAGCTCCTAAGGCTGCACACACTACTTCGCACAGATGCTGCAGAATACACAGAAAACACAGTACACAGGGAGCATGAAGACATACTTCTTAGGTCGCACAAATGTGGTCTAACATACATTTTATGGCAGACCAAGCCACTATATGTTTTATTAAAGAACATATACAAAGAAGTGTCCAGTGGCCATTTGGCCTTTCACGTGGACACTAACGGTAACAATGTCAAGCCACCAGCCATGTCATTTCGAAGTGTATTGCTCATGTCAGAAGTTAATCCACCTCAGTCAGCAAGGTCACTCATCTTGGCCCCTTGGAGTCTATATAGGCAATATTTGGGCTCGCATTCTGCTACTCTATCTCTTTGTTTGTTTTGGAGTCGTTGGCTAGTTGTTGGTTCTACCATGGAGTAGATTGCGCTACTTGAGCCACATGTATAGTTTCTTTTGAGGGCTCATTGTTAGCTCTAAGGGTAAATTGGCCATTTTTGTAATCTTTGTAAGGTTGTTGAAATATATATCTTTCTTCAATTATCATTATTTCTTGACTTAGTGATATTTTATAGTCATTGAAGTGTGACTATCATTACATCTTTGGACACGATCACACCATTTTATTGCTATATGTTGCACTTTTAGTGGAAAGGGAGCCTTCTTAGTAAGAGGAGTGAGAATAAGTATCCTTAGGGACAAGCCAATAGCCTCACGAGACTAGTGTGAGATCTTTTGATTTTCTCATCCTTACTCACTTCATTTGAAAAATGTCTGTCTAGACGTGCATGTTGCAGGATTTACTTCCCTAAGGAGAATCTCCCTTGAGTAGAAGGAATCCTAGGAAATATGTCTACTCCTCTTCTTAAAAGAGGTCCCAAGTAGCACTTACCCACTAACTCTTTATTATTGTTCCATGCTTAACAAGCATTGGTCAGACTTGGAATACCTTTTTCATGAAGCTCCGATTGGAACTACTCTCAATATTACCCAAGTATTGGCAATAAAGCTCATGAGTATTACCTCTTTAAGCAATAATTCCTCAGTTGGATTAAATTTTGGAATCACATTCTTCCAAAGTCAAATCATAAAAATGTGAAAAGGTCTAGATATAGTCTAGATGATTTCTCTAAAAGTTACTTGCAAGAAAAAGTAGGTGTATATTTAGAATATGAAACCTTTGTCTTAGCTCTCAATATTGGTGCCAACAAGGATTCTAGAGAGGCCCATTAGAGATGATCATGAGAGCATCTAAAAGAAATAGAAAGAATGTCAAATGTAGGATGTGTTTTTGTGGATTGGAGAAATTATCCAATGGTATGGATAGTTCATTTTGAGAATATTTATTTGAGGTCAAGAAAGGAAAACAACGCATGATTCCTAGAAAAAAATCAATGATGTTATCTGTTGCTTGGGAATGCGCATTCAGTTAATATACTTAAACATCGAGATGAAGGGATAAAGAAATTAAGGAGAGCATTTCTATCATATTTAGATTAAAAATGAAGTCTCTAAAACTTCACCTAGTGAAAATTTCTCAATCGAGCTTCAAGATCCTCTCAATCAAGGTTCGAAAAACTAAGTTAGCACCAACTTCGTAGCCGAACCCGCAAAAGTAAATGTTGTGGCTCAAATTAATGCACAAGAATTTATTAAAAAGAAAGGCATTTATAGAGAGATTGAAGAAAAGAGACATCAACTTATTCTCAAGGTTAAGAAATAGTATTTTGCGTAAAATGCCATCAGTTCAACCACACTAGTATCTTTTGATGAGATGATGTTTTAGATTTACTCCAAGAATATTTTCAACAATCTAGTTTACATCTTTAAAAGATAGATGAAATGCTTCAAACAACTTTTTATAAAAGCTCTTTGAACAGTTCGTCTTATGTTACTTACATTTTGACTCATAAAAAAATTAATTATCTTAAAAATTTCAGCGTTTTGGTTGTTCAGCCTTTTGGTTCTTTCTTTGTTTATTGCAAATCTTTTGAACTTGACTAAGATAGAGTATCTAATCTCGCCAAGAAAGAATTGGGTTTTTTGCTTCAAACAAGTTAACTATATCAAACAGCCATGATAGATGTTTTGTACAGGAAGCCATCAATCTCAAAAATATGGGAAACCTAATTTCCCTTACTCGTTTGAGTTTTCTTTTAATTACATAGCATAAATCGGATCGCTTTCATAAATTATAGTGCACTTGTAAAAAGAAGAGTTAGGAATTTCTTGTGAGATTGACAATTCACAAGAATCTAAAGCTAACATATTTGAGGAAAGTATCATAAGTCTAACATCTTTCATTTTGGATTTGAATTGGTCAATTTCAAGTACGTTTGATCAAAAGAAAATGGCACAGAGTTGTTTTCGTTCTACATGGGATCTTCAAGCATAATAAAACAAATTAGTCCTCTAGTGGGGTGATAGATCAAGTAGATTCTTAATCCCTATTATCAACCTTGGTGTCTTGAGACTCATTTTTAATCCCCCCTTATATCTTGAATCCTCAAACGAGTTCCACCCAAGATGTCCCAAGAGCTTCACACTTTCAACCTACCTCATAAGATGTGGAAGGTTTTTTGTGAAACCTCTGCCCCTTAGTACCCTTTCAAATGATAGAGTGCCCAAGTACTATTTGTAGAGGCCATTTGGTTCCATTGATCCTTTTGGAATCTATCCACCATTCCCAAGCCTACTTCCTAGGATCTCATATCCATGTTATATCTATAGGAGATTTGAGTTCACAACCTCACACCTAGGAGTATGATGGGCTAACTACTTACCCCAAAAGCCATGGTTGATGATTAGTTCGTAATCCTTCCTCTTCGGATCTAGTTCAACCGTCATCTTCTTATCCAGGGTGTGGTTCAACCATCTCCTACCTATCAATTTATTTCATACATGTTGATTTTTAAGCTCTCGAGACAAGTACTAAAACGTTAACAACTATAATTATAAATTTGATTCTATGATGCTTATATTCAGATGTTGTATATGTTTTTTATTGGAGATCCTAATTATTGGTAAATGAGGGAAAAAATCGTATTGGATTTCTTTTAGTTGATTGTGGACAACAAGAAATCTAATATATTTTGTCTTTGACATAGTAGAAAATGACTAAAGAACGAAAGGAAAGCCATTGTCACAATCTAGAGGAATCTCTCCTAGTGTAGCAAAGAAAGATGTTATTTTATCTCTTAATTGTGGAAAGTAAAGGCTCAAATAAATAAATAAATAAATAAATATATATATATATATATATATATATATATATATATATATATATATATATATATATATATATATATATATATATATATATATATATATATATAGTGATTGTTGACAACAATAATTTGAATATGTTTTGTCTTTGGCATAATAGAAAATAACATAGAAAATGACGAACGAAAGGAATGCCATTGTCACAATACAAAGGAATCTTTCCTAGTGTAGGAAAGAAAGATGTTATCTTTTGTCTAAAGTGTGGAAAGCAAAGGCTCTCTCTCTCTCTCTCTCTCTCTCTCTCTCTCTCTCTCTATATATATATATATATATATATATATATATATATATATATATATATATATATATATATATATATATATATATATATATATATGTGTATATATATGTATATATATATATATATATCTATATATCTATATATATATATATGTATATATATATATATATATATATATATATATATATATATATATATATATATATATATATATATATATATATATATATATATATATATATTACCTTTGCAATCTTTACACAATCGATTCTAGTAGCAGTCTTTTATAAATATCCTCTAGCTTTTGTATTCAATCATACTTCTTCATATCTCGCTTTGCAATGTGAAGAGTACGAGTAAAACAATACTGAGAGAAGTTGAGGGAGCCTTGTCAAATGACTTCTAAATTGTAGGTGGAGTAGAATCATTTAATATTCGATCCCTTTCACATCCTTCCTTCATGTACGTAAAGATTCAATTAGATTTTACGGGGAATCTTATCAGTGGGTAACTTCAAGCATTTTATTACACGGTTTGTATATCAATTTCCAATTTCCTGCATGCTTAATATGTAAATCGATCCAATTAGAAGTATAATTGTTAGATATAAAAATGTGCATATAGAGTGAGGAAATAATTCGTTCATCCAATAGATATAAAGTAATGGTAAATGGAGATATGAAGTGGAGTGCAGTTTAAGAGGCACCATTATAAAATTCGGGGAAAAGGTAGAAAACGCATAAAATAAGAAAAGAAAATGGAATACATCATTTGAAAATAAATTAAGATCATTGAAAGAGAACAAGACTTGAATCAATGCGCAAATATGCAAGGATCTAAGCTCTTTTATAATTGATTGGATAGGTCTTCTTTGTTATTGTTGGCACATGCAATGCATAAGATAGTTGGATCTCTAGTTATCTTCTAATGTCGTATCTCTCTTATATGAAATACGAAAATCTACATGTTAACATCCCATAGCTTTTGTATTTTTTTTTTAAGGAAACCTCCATTTATTTAATGGATGTACGAAGCCATAGCTATTTTATCTAAATTACTTGAATTATCCGATTGCCCGTAAGGTCATCGAGAGTAGAGGATTTCGGTATTATTACATATCTAGACATATACTTGGATCAGAGAGTTGAGAATGCTTAGTATTAAACTTGCATACCTAGCTAGTGAGCGTGAACTTGGTAGAATAGCTTCAATTACGTACTAGTGATTTCGAATTCTTTAGTACTTATAAGTTCTCCCTTGTATTCCGATGTACGCAAGTAGCTGTGATGTCTTCAATGATAAAGGAATGAGCCCCATGTGCAATTACAAGAATGGTTTGCTTGGAAAAATGGACATGCAAACATGCACTATTGTATGAAATCCCATGTTTCTCGAGATTAGAAAATAGTATTGTATAGGGAGGTGTCATAGTGTCGGCATCGACAATAGAGAAGATGTAGTGATAGTGCAAGAAATTGTTGCGCATCCGTTTTAGGAAAAACCTTTTTGTTTAGAACCATTCTTTTAGCACTTTAGATATGATCCATTATCTTTATAAGAAGGGTCATTAAAAGTTGAAAACTATTTTAGTGCTTTAAAATATCATTCATTATTTTTGTGAAACAATTGTTGAACAACCTTTTAGTTATTATCCATTCCTTTAGTACGTAAAATATTCTTCACTATTTTTGTAAAAGAAAATCATTGGTACATATTCATTTCGAAAACTCTATATAAAGAGATTGGGAATTCATTTTTGTAGTGAGTTTTTGATACTTCATCTTTGTGAATATAGAAACATTTTTGTATGAAGAACTTCTCTTTTTTTATCTAGTCTTGTTCATCTACTCTGCTCTATCATCTTCGCACTCTATTCTATTTTCTGCTTCCCTTGATGCTTCTATTTTGTGCGACTTCTTAAACTTCATATATTCTACATTGGTATCAGAGCGAGGTTGATCCATCAAGGGTGCTATACATGAGGTATATGCATAAGATGAAACACCAATAAGCTGATAATTTGCAACTACCTTCGTTTAGAATTATCTTCTTTTAGGATGGCCGATGGAAATAGCCAAATAGGAAAATTGAGTAAAACCAACTATCAAGCCTAGTGTTTTTGCATGTTTGCATATCTTATGGGTAGGAATCTGCATGGTCTTATTAGTGGTACGGAACTTCAACCAGACTTGCCTGACCAAAATCCGACACCACAGCAAAGTCCAAGAATATCAAAGCTGGAATGAGCGTGATAAGAAGGTAATCTTTGTATTATCACAAAATATTGAGTCAAGCATGATAGGAAACATACATGACTTGAGAACAAGCAAAGAGATTTGGGAACCATTAGAGCAACTCTTCTCAACAACCACAAAGGCACGGAAAATTCAATTGAAAATAATTTATGAAAGGATGTACAACAATCAGTAAATGAAGCAGATTGTGGATACACTTTCTTCAATTTTGTGCATAGTTGAAGAGGAGGATTTAGTTGCATTTGTTTTAAATGGTTTAAAAGAAGATGAAAAATAGAAATCTTTTATAACTTCTGCTTTTGTGAGAGAGGAGTTGCATGATTTTGATGAGTTGGTTTCGCTTATGATAATAGAAGAAATTAATATAAATGGTGGATACTCTATGCAAAAAGGTACTATAGGTCATGCACTTTATGCAAGAAATCAGCGTGGTCGAAGAGGTGGTAGAAGAGGAACTTTCAGAGGTCATGGAGGTCAAAATGAGACAAACAACAAATATGATGCTAGCAGCTCAGATATGAATATGCGTCATAGGGGGAGATATTCCTACCGTGGTAGTGGACGTAATGGATATTAAGGCAATTTAGGTATAGCATGTTATAATTGTGGTAGAGCTATTCATATATCTCATGATTGTTGGCATAATCAAGGGTGAGATGGATATGCACGACAAAACCGTACATAGGGTAATTTTGTTCAAGAGAAAAATCATGAAAATGTACTAACGATGAATGTGAATACAGATGCAACTCATAGCAATGATGTATGGTATGTTGATAGTGGATATAGTAATCATATGAGCAATAATATTGATTGGTTTGGTAATGTACATGCACCTTTCTTTGATGGTAGAGTTGAAACAGGTGACCGTTCAATGCACAATATAGCACAAGTTGGAGACATGTCTTTTGAAGATAAAAAAGGCAATAAAATTTTAAAAGATGTTCTTCATGTACCATCAATAAGTAAAAATTGTATTTCAGTTGGTCAAATGGTGGAGCGTGGTTATAACAAAACTAGGTGTTTTGTTGAAAATATGAAGCAGAATTATAAAATGTTGGTGAAAGGTCAACTCCGAGGAAGACTTTTTACATTGGATGTAGCTCCTAATTTGGTTTCTTATTATTCAATTGGTAATAATAAGATATCTCAAATTGAATTATGGCATAAGCGAATAGAACATGTAAATTTACATAAGCTAAAAGACATGGCTAAAAGAAAGATTGTTGTTGGTTTACCTGATATCTCAAAACAAAAATATGATACATCCGTGTGATGCTTGTCAATTTGGTTAGCAAGCAAGGCATCCTTCTTCTAGTGCAAAATTGCAAAGCACGGATTTATTAGAATTGGTGCATACTCATGTTTGGGGTCCTACAAAGGAGACATCACTTGCAGATGGTAAGTATTATGTTACTTTTGTGGATGACTTTAGCTGAATGACTTTTGTGTATTTTCTTAAGCATAAGAGTGATGTGTTTGATTGCTTTGTCAAATTCAAAGCAATGGCCAAAAAGCAAACAGGAAAGGTAATTAAAAGGTTAGGATCTCATGGTGGTAGTGAATATTTTTCAAGAATATTTAATGATTTTCTTTGGAATGAAGGTATAAAGAGGGAAGTCATCAATAGAACAGAGTAGTAGAAAGACGGAATAGGATTATTGCAAAAATAGCAAGAGCAATGCTGAATGAAAAGCATCTGCCATTTAAGTTCTAGGTTGAAGCAGTAAATACACTAGTATATTTGATGAATCATATGTCAACATCTACAACACATAATGTAACTCCTTTTGAGGTTTGGTTTAATAGAAAACCTATTATTGATCACTTGCGTGTATTTGGTTGTGTTTGTTTTGTTATGGTTCCATATGCATTGAGAACTAAACTGGAGCCAAAAGTAGAGAAATGTATTTTCATGGGTTATGCATATAATCAGAAAGGATATGTGTTATAATCCAATAAGTAAGGAAATGATTATTAGCCGTGATGTACACTTTGATAAGTTTTTATCTTGATCCTATTTTGTAGGTTCAAGAAGGAATGCAAGAAGAACTTGAGAATGGTTTATATGATACTACATGAGTGAGCTCAGAAGATGAGAATTGTTATAATGAAGAAAAATCATCACCTACATCAAAAGAGAAAGGAAAAGGTAAAGCAAATCTTGTTGAGATAAGTGCTGATATAAAAATTGATGAAAGTTCTAAATCTGAGTTGATAAAACATGAACATGAACTAAGGAGACATTCAAGAGAAAGAAAGCCAACACAAAGGTATATTGAGTCTTATTGTGTTTCACATTCAGCGTTTATGTCAAAAGTTATTGAAGAACAGGAACCTACATGTTTCCAAGATGCAAATTCAAATGTTAATTGGTCAAATGTGATGTAAGAGGAGATAGATGCATTGTATGAGAACAACACATGGCAGCTTGTACCACAAAATAATAAGATGAAGGTAATTGGAAATAAGTGGGTATTTCATATTAAAAGAAATAGTGATGGTTCTATTTCCAGGTACAAGGCAAGGTTCCTGGCAAAAGGTTTTGCACAAACATATGGAATAGATTACGAAAAAACATTTAGCCCACTTGCTAGAATGTCAACTATACCAACAATTTCGAGTGTTGCAGCAAGTAAATGTTGGAATATATTTTAGCTTGATGTCAAAAATGCATTTTTGTATGGTCAATTACAAGAACAAGTTTGTCTGGAGCAACCAAAAGGATTTAAAGATGAAAAATATCCAAATTTTGTTTGCAAGCTAACAAAAGCATTATATGGTTTGAAACAGGCACCTAGAGCTTGGAATCATTGCTTGGTAAGCTATTTGGAAGCTCAAGGATACAAACCAAGTGTTGCAGATCCTTCTTTATATGTTAAGCTTGTAACAGATCAACGTGTGTATAGTTGCATTTATGTTGATGATCTTATCATTACAGGAAGTGCTATTGATGTTGATGAAATTAAGAAGAAACTTGGTAAGGAGTTTAAGATTTCAGATCTTGGAATTTTACGTTATGCATTGGGAATTGAAGTTATTTACGATGAACAAGGTATATGGTTGAGTCAAAAGAAGTACATATATGATTTACTTCAAAAGTTTGGTTTGTCAAAATGTAAAGCTGTTGCAAATCCTTTTGAGCCTGATGTAAAATTGAGTATACATGATGGTGTTCATTTTGAAAATCTAGACATGTATAGATTGTTGATTGGATCATTGTTGTATGCTATAAGTACATACATGATATCGGTTATGCAGTTGGAGTACTTTCACAGTTCATGCACAAGCCTACAGATGTACATGGAATGTGGCTAAGCGTGTGCTAAGCTATTTGAAAGGCACTTTGAACGAAGGTTTATTTTACTCACATGATACTAATCTTGATATTAAAGCTTTTAGTGATGCAAACTCGGCAGGAAATAAAGATGGTCGATGTAGCATGAGTGGCTACATATTAATGATGGGAAATCGACTTGTATCTTGGAGCTCAAAGATACAACCAATAGTGCTGCTTTCATCTACAGAAGTAGAGTATCGAGCGCTTGTAGAATTCAAATGTGAAGTAATGTGGTTCAAAAAGTTATTTGAAGATTTACATCTTCTTTATATAACTCCACAAATTTATGGCGACAATATGAGTAGTATACATTTGGCACCTAATCCAGTTTTCCATGCACGTACCAAGCATATCGATGTTCATTACCATTATGTTCATGAGAAGGTAGTTTCCAAACAGATCAACATTTCTTTTATATCTTCAAACGATCAGACAAAAGTGCTTGATGGAACAAAGATACAAAGATTCAAACAACTCATTGGATTTTTAGAGTATTCAACCAAAGCTTGAGGGGGAGAATGTTGCGCATCCGTTTTAGGAAAAGCCTTTTAGTTTAAAACCATTCTTTTATCACTTTAGATATCAGCCATTATCTTTATAAAAAGGTTCATTAAAAGTTGACCACTCTTTTAGTGCTTTAAAATAGCATCCATTATTGGTGTGAGAAAATTGTTGAACAACTTTTTGGTTATTATCTATTCCTTTACTACTTTAAATATTCTTCACTATTTTTGTAATGGAAAATCATTGGTACATATTCATTTCCAAAAGTCTACATACAAAGCATTTAACAATGTTGAAGAACTACCATGAGTAGTAGTGAGCATAATTTTAACAACTCACATTTTACAAGATAAGAGGAGTTGTAAGCAAATATGATAGTTTAACCTATAGGTGTAGGCTCACGTGAACTCAAGAAACTAGGCTACAAGGTAATATGTTTTATTTCCCCACTATGAAAGCACGAAACATCTGTGTCTAGTACAAACACATGCTCATTAGAACATGGGTCATAAGTTCATACAATAGTAATGGCCAGTATTACTTTTGAACAAGATTAGAAAACTTTATTTTAGCTGGAGAGGCCTCTAAAGCAAATATTCCAATGATTTTCTTCTTTGCATCTTTTACAAAAAATTTTGAAAAAAATCTTCATTAGATGATCATATTCCTATGGTATTTGAAAATTTGTTTTCGTTTTTCTGTTTTTTCTAACCTTCGTCTTCCTTCTTCAACTCAAAAACATTTTTATATTTCTCCTTAGTAGTAGATGAGCTCCATTTCCCCTTTGCCCTTCTGACAAGCTTCAAAAACTTGATCTACAACATGCATAATGGAACTCTTCTACCTAGATTGATCTTCCTCTAACAAAATAGAGACTAACTCCTAAAATGTTAAGGCATTTGGATTGCCTTTCATCATCAATTGAAGACTAGGTGCAAAAATCTCATATGAATCAGGAAGACCATTCAAAATATTTTGCACAAGTGAACTATCTTGCAAGACTTCAACACTAGAAATGAGTTGCTCCCTCATATGAATTAAGAAGGCCATTCAAGATATTCTACAAGAATGAACTATCTCACAAGACTTCATCACTATAAATCAATTTCTCCCTCAAATCTTTGATCTTTGTGAAAACAATTATCCATAGAATCTCCTTCATTCCTATGCTCTATCCAACTATTTTTGCACGTAAGCAACACAAGCCTCATTTCTTGCATGTTATAAAGTGCTAATTGTATCCCAAGCATCCTTTCCTATTTTGCAAGAGGAATGTGATGGATAATGATACATGAGACAACAAACTAGATATCTGGCCGAGTAATGCATAAGTAAATCAAGCATCCTATAGACTGCTGATAGAGAACAACATCAAATGCATCTCCAGCATCATGAAGACTCAATCATAAACTTGTCTCCATAGGAGTGACAATAGGCTTACAGTCTTCAAGGCCAAAACGCTGCAATAATGTATCAATATATTTCGTTTGATACAAAGCCATTCCACCATCAACTTGCATAAACTGAATGCCCAAATAGTGATGCAAATGCCCCAAATCAGACATCGCAAATGAGGCATGCAAATCAGCCTTGAAATGAGCAATATGCTTCTCAATAGGACCAGTGAGCAGCATTTCCTCAACATAGACAACAATGATCAGAAGCACATCATTAGCATGCTTAACATATAATGTGCTTTCAGTTGGACTATTCTCAAAACTATATGCAACCAGATACGCATGTATCTTCTCATACCAAGCATGTGGTGCTTGCTTTAAACCATATAATGCCTTCTTTAATCTACACACTCGGTTTTCATGCCTTTTCTGCACAAAGCCACGGGGCTGAAAAACATACACTCGTTCATGCAAGTCACCATTCAGAAATGATGTTTTAATGTCCAACTTATGTACATTCCAACCATGATGGGCTGCAAGTGCACAAATGCTCTGAACAGTAGTCATATGGCATGTAGGTGCAAAGGTCTCATCAAAATCAATGCCTCTTTCCTGCGGATAACCCTTTGCAACAAGCCTAGCCTTATACCTGTCAGCTGTACCATCAGGTTTATGCTTCAGCTTGTATACCCACTTAGTACCAATGGCCTTCTTTCCAAGAGGCAAGTCACATAAAGACCATGTACCATTCTTCATTATAACATCATATTCAGATTGCATAGCAGCCATCCAATTTTCTGAATTATGTGCTTCATCAAAAGAAACACGCTCATTCTCATCACAGAGACTAGACACATCCATAGCATAGCAATCTGATGCAAAGGAGGCACTATGAGAGCCTGAACAAGTACGATATGACAAAGATGCATCTAATTTGCTGTCACGCAAAGTCTGCACCAGCCATTTTTTTGGCAAAGTTTTTGCCTGCTCAATATCAGCTCTCTCATCAACAAGTGCATCATGTAAATCTGCATCAGAAATGGAATGATCTACATCATCATATGAAACCTGCAAAGGCTGAGACGTTGCCTCATTAGGACCAGCACTAGACTGTCCAATTGTAAAAAGAGGCATCAAAGTATCATACATGTCTTTGGAGCTAACAGATGTCTCCTTAGTACATAAAAGCAATGGTTGAATAGCATCTTCCACACAGATAACATCACAGCTAACCAGAATTCGTTTAGTCCGTGGATGATACAAACAATAGCCTTTACTTTTAGAACTGTACCCAATAAAAATACATTTTTACAGCCTTATCATCTAATTTTCTGCGATGTTGTTCAGGCACTAGTGCATATGCCAAACAACCAAAAACACGCAGATGAGCAACAGATGGCTTGCGGTCATGCCAAGCCTCATATGAAGTGATAGATTGTAGCGTCTTAGTGGGACACCTGTTCAATACATATGCTGCATACATGATAGTCTCAAGCCAGAAACTATGTGGTAAAGCCTGACTTTTGACCATGCACCTCGCCATCTCCATGAGTGACCTCTTCTTTCGTTCAGCAACTCCATTCTGTTGAGGTGTATACGGCATTGTACATTGGCTTTTTATCCCACCTTCAGCTAGAAATTCATTAAAATCAAAAGACATATATTCCCCCCCCCTCGATCAAAACGGAGGGTGCCCATTTTACATGCTGATAGATTTTCAGCCAAAACCAAAAATTGTTTAAAGCACATGAACACTTCATACTTTGCTTTGAGTGGATATACCCATGCATGCCTCAAAAAATCATCAATGAAAGTCACGAAGTAAAGGTAATTTCCAAAAGAGGGTGTCTACAAAAGACCACAGACATCACTATGTACAAGCTGCAATTTCTGTGTAGCCCGAACTCAACCATCTTTTGGAAAGGAGGAACGCTGCATTTTGCCCAAAATACAGCCTTCACAAACATGTTTTCCAGGTGCCTCAAGTTTGGGCAAAGAGGACACCATTTCAGATTTTTGCAGGCGTAGCAAACTAGCAAAATTCAGATGACCAAAGCGTGCATGCCAAAGCTTTGCATCTGACATAGCTTGAGAATCATTTACTGCACATGCCAAATCATTTTCAGATCTTTCATAGTCTATGAGCTTATATAGACCACGACATAAAATGCTAGAAGCAATAATCACATCGCCATTTGAGAGATCATGAACTGTACACCTCTCATCAACAAATTTCACAACCAAGCCAATCTTAGCTAATGCAGAAACTGATAACAGGTTCTCTTTTATCCTTGGGACAAATAAAGCATCTGACAAAGTGAAAGAACTACCATCAGCAGTAGTCCAAATGATCTTACCAACTCCCATAACAGGATAAGAGGAGTTGTTGGCGCATGTAACAGTATTCCCTCTAGGGCCAAGCTCGAGTGAAGAGAAGAAACTGCGCTGCGAGGGTAATATGTTTGGTCACCCCACTATCAAAATACCAAACATATGAATCTACTGCAGACATGCACTCCTCATGAGAAGATGGGTCAAAACTGCACACAGTAGTAAACGCCCATTCTTCTTCCTACACAAGATTTGCAGACTCTGTTTTTGGTGTAGAGGCCTCTGCAACAACCATTCCAGCCTCTTTCTTCTTTGCCTCTTTAGTAGCCAGTTTTGGACAGTTCTTTATGATATGATCATTCCCTTTACAGTACTTACAAAACAATTTCTATTTTTCTAATTTCTTCTCATCTTTATCTTCCTTCTTTCAATATGCAGAATTAGCAGATTTTTGGTTACTAGTTGAAGAGCTCCATTTTCCTTTGCCCTTCTGACTAGCTACGAAAGCTTGATCTCCAACTCGCATAATGGACCTGTTCTTCCTGGACTGATCTTCTTGCAATAGAACATAGACTAACTCCTCAAATGATAAGGCATTTGGATTGCCTTTCATCATCAAATGAAGAGTAGAAGCGAAACTCTTATATGAATCAAGAAGACCATTCAAAACAGTCTACACAAGTGAGCTATGTGGTATAACCTCATCAACAAAAATGAATTGTTCCTTCAAGTCTTTGATCTTCGTTAGGAAACTGTCCATAGAATCACCTTCATTCATGTGCTCACTCTCTAACTGTTTTCGGAGGTAAGCAATAAGAGCCTCATTCCTAGCTTGGTAGAATGTGGTAAGTGTATCCCAAGCATCCTTGGCTATTCTGCAAGAGAGAATGTGAGGAATAATGGCACGTTTGATAGACAAAGCTATCAATGCATGTGCCTGGGCATCTCTGCCATCCCAACAACTCTGCTTTGCAGTAGGTCTAGCAGAAACAGCAGCACGAACAAGAATCGATGGAATATCATCTTCAACACCATCTTCATCAGCTCCAGCACTAGTATTTGTAGTACCTGTAGTCAGAGGTGTAACAGGACGTCTTTCAACACCTTGCACAATGTTCCACAATCCTTTTGCAACCAATAGATGTCGCATCATATAAGCCCATAACGGGTAGTTGGTACCATCCAACTTATCCTCAACAACCAACATACGGAACACATCACTGCTTTCAGCCATGGCTGGTGACTAAAATACCTTGATGCAGAAAATTGATTGTATCTCAAAAAGTTGAACAGAACTACCCAAACTAATTTTGCTAGACCTGTATTAGACTTCGAGACGCTTATACTCGCGAACAGAAACTGGTATATACCTTTGGCACAAAAAGATGAAACAACCTGCACAAGCACTACGATAGTGCGTTTGGAGGCCAAAATCAGCTCAGATCGCGATTTCGGCACCGCATAGCGAACCAATTTTGATCTCTGAAACACCCTGAGTATGCTCACCAAATTTCGTGCGAATCAGAGACTACAAATGGAGGAGTGTCGACGGCACCCTAGATAAAGCGAGGACCTGCTCTAATACCAATTGTTGGAGATAGACGTCTGAGGAAGCACACAAACAACACAGGGAAGAAGAAGAAGCTTGGAGTACAAACACACAATACTGAATGTATTACTAGAGAATGTACAAAGATAAGTAGCCCATTAGGGCAATAGGCGTATACACAGGCCAGGGGAAAAAAACCTCCTAAAGAGGGAAAAAAGTGCCCAGGCAGTCCTAGTGTGTTCACACACATCACTACCTAAATATATCAACATGTTGCTTAGATTGATCAATCTATCCTTCTAGCTCTAGCATTCCAGCCAACTATGTAGACATTGTATCATAATTCTCTTGGATAGTGTAGAATTTATCTTCAAAGGCTGTAAACTCTGAATTCCACACTGGCAGTATCACTTCCACTTTCGTAATAGAAAAAAATTGTCTTTTAAGTTTTCCACTTTGCTCTTTTACCTTCGTCTTCAACCTTTGAACCTCTCGTTCTTCTTTCTATAGCTTGGCTGCAAGATCCTTGTTGGTCTTCTTGGGCTTCTGCTATACCCTTTGAGGTTGTTCGTTAGCATGTTATTTTGTTTCCACCTTTAGCATGTTATTTTGTTTTAATGCATCATTCAGATCCTCCATTAACTCATCATGAACCACACTTTCTCTCCCCACACTCTTCACTCTAGATTTTTTTTATTCAGCCCTTAATCGGCTTATTTATTCCATCATTCCTACTTTCTTCACTTCCCACATATTTTTTTGGAGTGAGGGCAATATATTTCTTCTCAAATTTCTCCAACCTTATTGCACTCTACTTAATTCCTTTGGCTAAGTCTCAGACAAGTTCTAGATGAACTCTTTCATTGGGATACATCTATAGATAGATAAAATCACTGCATTTGACTACAAGTAGCTCTACTTTACCATCATTTTGTTTCCATTTGTCATTTAGTCTACATGAGGAAAATGTGTTTAACACCAGAATTTTGTGGGATGTCTTTGCTATACGATCCCCTTGTTCCTATTACTTCTCACATCGCTCTTCACGTACTTATGACATTGGTTTCTTTTCTTCTACAACATGGTGCTATTATTCCTTTTATTCTTCTAGTCTCTTCCATCCTGCCTCTTCCTCTCTCTACGCTACCTCTTCCTCTCGTTTCTTCCTCTAAGCGTCTTCCTCTACTCCCTTCATCTCATCTTCTTTCCTCCTCTTCTCCTCCACTTGCTGCCTACGACACTTCTCCTCTTCATCTTTATCATCGTTGGTTTGATCTTGCGAGGTCCCTTTGAGTGGCTTCCTCTCTGCAGCTCTCTTCTTTAAGATTTGAAGGAAAACCTTCACTATGCATACTCTGTTTTCTTGAGGTAAGAATAGTGGATTTTTTTGAAACTCCAAAAGTAAATAAGACTCCAACTTTGGAGTCCATCACTACATTAACTAATCTTCCGGACCTCTGAAAAAATCTTCTCACCTCCTTCCTTAACTTCTTGAAAATGATTTTGGCCTAGCTCACTTGTGTTTTGGTTGATTCCCTCATCAAGGAAAACAACTGCTAGGATGCTCCATAATGTTTTTCGTACATGTTTATAATCATAGTCATTAAAAGTAATCCTAGCTTAATTTGGTTGTCGTTTAGAAGCAGGATGAATTGATATTCTCTAGAACACGGTTTTCTTAAGAACCCATAGATTCCCACACTAGCCACATGTAGTCATGTGGCTTTTAAGGCTGCAGATAGTTGGAAGGTGTCTTGCCCTATCCGCATGCTTATTCTTGGATGTTGAGGTCGGTACCATCAGTCTGTCTCGCTATCTCCTTGATGATATCTGTTGTATTTGGATGGGGATGAATGCTCCTCCAATCCAACAATCTTCAACTATTTCTTTTGTTCCTGCGAAAGTGTCTATGGTATATTCAAAAGAGGGCAATCAGAGAAGGTGACCACGATATCTGCACTTTTGCTTTGTTTGCTCATAGTTGTAGAATACTGTCGCTTTGTTTGATCTTTGCACTCTGCTCGCAACTTAGCAAAATAAGTCAGATTCCACATGGTCCTCAACCTTTTATGGCCTGCATTTCTATGTTGCGAGTGCGGGGTTTGCATCCTTATTATCCTAAATGGTATCTTAACTCGTGATTTTGCACTCATTATGACTCTGATAATAAGAATCTCTCTACCGAATTCAAAATGATATGAACCTTGTCATCATTGATTGCATGTTTTGCATGTATAGTAGTTATCCCATTGAAAATTATCAATTATTGCACGACCACGTATTTTCTAATCTCCAAGGCTCTATTTAATGTATATTTTTTTTTATTTTCTTTTTGATAATCAAAATTATCTGCTAGAGGACTGATAGGGCTAGATTTTGGACCCATTAATTGTGGTTGGTAAAACCTCACTAGAGAACATGACCAATCTAAAGGAACTAGGTCCGTAGAGGTCGTGAACTCAGCACGGACCGGTCCACTAAAATTTTAATTTCCCTAGTTTTGGTTTCATTTTGGAATGGAAGTACATCACTAGAACACAAAGCTGAAAAATCCTTGTTCATAAATTCTAGTAATATCATCCCTTCTTGCGACTTTGCACCTCTTATAGTAATAAAAAACTAAGATACTGATGCTCATCTAATTGGCATAGCTGATCCATCCGATAGGTGAATGCGTCTTCTAGCACCAATTGCTTCTAGACCGCATTCCATAGACTTGGCACTTCAAAATCGAATGGAAGGATCACCTCCTATCCCTAAAGCAGTTTGAAAGTTGTGCTATTAATCGAAACTTTATAGAATGTCATGTATGTCGAGAGCATAGTGGTGAGAATAATTTCCCACTGATTGGGTAATATGGGGAACTTAATTTATGCTTGATCTGATATTCAAAGGTTATTTTCAAAATTAACTGATTCAACAAGTGCGATCCCCTGTCTGACACTAATTCAAAGGGGAGACCCTACCGTGAAAAAAATTCATTTTGAAGCTTCTTAGCTACTATAATGTAGTAGTGTGTTTAGTTGCCCTAGCAGCCCATCATGTATAGTAATGTGTGCAAGTTAAAATAGACAATGCTCCCATTTGCATTGCTGGTGGCTTGATTGGCGCAATAAATTCTTAGCCTTATTTTCGAAAGGGCTCCAATGGCAAAATTGGTTGTAGGGAGAAATGATGACTTGCGAAAGGTTCTCTAGTTCCATATCTAGCCTATACTTGCCAAAACCATCGTAAATGTTTTGCCAAGCTTCATGCGTCATCAATGCATTCCACCTTCCATCACATAGTTATAGACACGTTCAAGAAAAACGCTGTGAAATCAATTTTTATGAAGTGATCCAGAAGTTCCCTAAGTGATCGAGAAATCAGGAAAGGTAGGTGTAAGCATTTATGACGAGATGATGCCTTTCAAGACAAGGCAAAGTGTTTAGAAGCAATCTGGAATGGATCCAGAACCCTTTTAAAAAGTACCTGAGCTGCCAACCGAAATGCCATCCAAAACATCGCCCTCATGTTCAGTGGTTAGATCTATCGTTTCCTACTGCTTTGCGTGATAGGTCCCGTCGTGGAGAGGAGGCCATATTGGATGTCGGAGCACTCACAAAGAGATTGGAGAAGCATTCCCATTACAAGGCATCTTTTTTATTCAAGAGCTGATGAGAAACGAACATCGAAATCAAGACAAAGAAGCTTAACACATATGCTTCATAATGTGTAATCGCCATGGGGTGATTGGAACTAACATGCACATCCGGGACACGAAGAAAGCTGAAGATCAGGTCTAGGAGAAAGAATCTCCGTTTAAGCTGTAACCCTGGAGATGCTTACCGATGGAGAAGAACAAGGCCCACGTGATTGGCCGACGCCAGCAGTTCAGCAAACCACCAAAGCACTGACGGGAACGCCACAGTTCTCCACAGCAAACCTGAGGGATAAAGCCGATGAGCTAGCAACCAACCCCAGCCAGTGACGGAGCTGACGGAGAGCTCGAAAGGCCAGAGTGACAAAACAAGGTCTCATAGAGAACAACCATCGACGGAGCAAGAAACGATAACGGTCAATATCTTTGCACTTCATCGTTGATGGACGACATATCAAGATCTCTTTAGTCTTGGCTATTCTACACAAGAAGTTGCTAGGAAAACATTTTTTGCGGTTTGAATTCGTTGGTTCCTAAGCATCCTCGTCAAAATTAGCATGGCAAAACCAATATTGCGCCCTCACTCGGAGTGTTCTCATGACATTGTCAAAGGAGAGAGGAATAAAAAGTTAAAATTACTTTTGAAATGAACGTCTGATTTTCTACTAAAAAACTGATCATAGCGATCCGTTGACATACAGGCGGACAATGGATATCACGATTCACTACTCTATCGCAGCTTTTACTCTATTGTGTAGGTAACGATCTAAATACGTTCTTTCCTTTGACATCTTGGTTTAACGTACTTTTAAGTGGTATAAATCCAAGCATCCTGAAAGGTATCGAGTTTAAGTCTTCATTAAACAGGAACTACTCGTGAGCGGTGGGGGATCGACAAGGCTCATTGGTGCTGAAATCAAAGACTTCATAGTGCATAGCCCTCGAATTTCATCATTTCAAAAGTATATAATATTCCAAGGCATAACTGCTTATATTTTCGCACGTACGTTTTATGGTTTGGAAGAACAGTACTTTGAAAGGTTATATCCGCTGATGAGTGATATCGCTGTCGTGTTACAGCCGATGAAACGCTCTTTACCTGCTTTGCCGCAACGACCTTCATCTTCTTCTTCACCTACAGTAGCTCCGGGATTCACATGGTAAAGCCTCCAGCTGCCCAAGTCCGTTACCACAACGACAGTCAAACGGAGCTTCATTCTTCTTGAGCCTGTCGGCAGCAAACCGGCCCCTCAAAAGCTTGGAGCATTTTATTTTCGGAGCTATGGCGGCCTCAACGTATGCAGTGACGATGCACAGGAGTGAACAGGAGTGAACTGTCGCGATACGTGGCCCCAACTGTCGCGATACCCCCAACTCCGCCTATCGCGATACGTGGCCCCAACTGTCGCGATACCCCCAGCTCCGCCTATCGCGATACGTGGCCCCAACTGTCGCGATACCCCTCTTGTCGCGACACTCTGCCTTGGTTTTTGCGCTCCGCAGACGGCGTCTTATAAAACAACTGTTTAGGTGTTCTGAAAAAATGTTAATCCTGTAGACCCATTTTATCGTGCCGGCTCACAATGTCTTGTCGATGGTAGCTAGCCCGTTATGATATGCAGGAACTTTTGAGAGCATAAGCTCACTCCCATACTTCTGTTTAAACGAGTTGGCTGCACATATTTATTTGAAAGATGTTAATATTTCAAGCTTCTGTTCTCCTGCTTGATGTGTCTTTTTCAATCGGGCGCCATTAACGGAAGTTTTCGCAAGCCATGCGTCTGCTGTCAATGCGTCATTTTCACTCGCCATCGCTCAGGAACTAATTTCTTCGAAGCTCGCACTCAAGTCCAAAGAAGGAAAATAGAAAAGAATTGTGGGACATTCAAGGCTTCTCAACTCCTTTCGATTTAGCTTTTGTCTTGGACTTTGTGGCTCTCCCTCAGTCCGTGTCCCCCCTGGAGATGGAGTCTGTCCCAGTGGACGTTGCGCCCCCAGAGGTCTCTTTATGCAAGGAGTCTGTGGCGGCGAAGTAGGAAGAACTGAAGAAAACTTGCCTGATCGGTCAAATGTTTGGCCCCAGGCCCCCTCTTGAAAAAGTGAGAAATTGGCTTCGCAAGGAGTGGTTCCCGCGAGGCTTAATTGTGTCCAAATGCCAATTCCTGCCGGCGAATCACCTGCTTCTAGTATTTGAGAACGAAGAGATGGCTTTCCAAGCCTTGCAAGCCGGCTCCTGGCAAGTGGGCCGGTCCACCCTTTGCCTTTTTAAGTGGACCCCAGACTTTGTCCCGAACAGATCAAAGCCTCTTCGTTACCCGCTTTGGGTGGAGCTTCCCAATCTGCCTTTCATCATGTATGGATTTCTTCATGAAATCGTCTCACCGATCGGTCGCCCGATGGCCGCAAGACAGGATGTCGGGGGGTTAATCTACGATGGAGCTCAACATTCTTTCAATGCAAGATGGCATCCTTAGATCTGCGTTGAAACAGACCTGAACCAGGTCCTTCCCTCGAAGATCTCCATAAACTGTGGAGATGGTAAGACCTGGACACAAGAGGTTACTTACAAGAATCTGCCTAACGCGTGCTTCCGGTGCGGGCTTCAAGGTCACAGGATCAAAGACTGCCCCCTAAAGAAAAGTACCAATAAAAACAAGCTTAAACCAGATGGGACCCTGGACCCCCCCCCCCAAGATGACACTCGGGGTCATCCCCCTCCAATGGAGGAAGAAGAGGAAACTCGCATTGCTGAGACGGATTCAGAAGGCTTCACTGAAGTGAGACGCAAGAGGAAAGTTAGCCCTCGAAGATCAAAAACAAGGAATACTACGACAAATGCCCCCTCGAATAACATATATAGTAATCTAGAAAAAGAGATTAATGAGCTCGACTTCCCAGGGGACAACCTCTTTGAAGAAGACCCCACTGATAATCCCCTCGGGTGCTCTACCAGCAAAGAAGATAACCAAGAAGGGTACACCACGAGCAAAGAGGAAGGCTTCACTACCAGCAATGAAGACAACCCAGACAGCAAAAGCTCCACTCTTGGTACTACCCTCCCGGTATGCTTTCCAAGACTACCGCAACAAAAGTCCAAGCTTAAAGGTAAACAACCTTCCGGCATGCCTTGGAAGAGCCCCCTCAAGGGTAGGATCCTAAGTCAAGAAGTAGGGAAAAAAAAAGAAGACCACAAGAAGAAAAAAGATTGGGTCCCTCCCCTCAAAGAGGGCAACCATCATTAATGAAATTCACATCTCTAAACGTTAGGGGTCTGTCTGACCCGTCAAGAGCTTCGATTCTTGGCCAGTGGTTCAAAGATAGGTGCTTCGCCCCTGACTTTATTTGCTTACAAGAGATTAAAATCGACGGAGAGGATCTACAAAAACGGCTTAAATGCATTTCTCCGAACCACCTTTGGTTCTCCACTTCTCACCCTAGAGGGACGGGGGGTGCTTCTATCGGTATTAGTCACGCCTTGTCTAGCAATGTGACCTCGACCTTTGAAGGTCGGAACCATCGTTGGATTGCTGCCTCTTTCGGGTCTCCTTTCCAGTTCACTGTGGTCTCAATTTATGCCCCTAATGGTGAAGCAGATAGAATGGATACTTGGGCTTCCCTTGACTCCCTTTCACGCAATGTTCTGATTTGTGGGGACTTCAACATGGTTGAGTTTCCTGAGGACCGATGGAATAACAAAGGAAAAATTATTGACGGTCAGGAGAAAGAGATATGGGATAAAATCAAGCTCCACCTCGACCTGGTCGAAGTGAAAGACAGGGAGGGGTTCTCCTGGTCTAATCTCTAGTCGGGGGACTCTTTGAGGAAAGCAAGACTTGATAGATGCTACATCGATCAGAACACCATCCTTCAGTGGGGTATTCCCTCGATTTCTCAACACATGGACCTCACTATCTCAGACCACTATCCGATTACTCTGTCCTTCAAACCGATTCCCTTGCTCCAGAAAGCTCCTTGGTTTCATGCTTGTCAGACATCCTTTTCCCTCCCCTCTGTCCACCAGGAAATTTCTGAGGTGTGGACGGAAGCATTTGCTCACTGTAATGAACCGGCTAAGTGTTGGAGAAATGCAGTAGAAAGGACTCGAAAAATTCTAATCAGGACTCAAAAGACTATAAGAGAAATTCGAAAAAAAAGAAGAGAAATGGTGTACCGGAGCCTCTCACGGCTTGAAGAAGAGGTGAACAAAGGTAAGTTACATTGCCAACAGGGTCTTTTGAAAATCAGGGGAAGCCTAAGATTAGAGGAGGAGGTCCAAAGGAAAAATCTTCAAATTTTCTTCAAAGATTGGTGGGCAGGGAAGGCCGACAAACCAACGAAAGAGATGTGTAACATCCTCAAAAGGAAACAAGCTAGGGAATCCATCCCCCTAATGGTCGATAACAATGGAACTGAATGTTGCACGGAAGTGGAGAATAGAACTATCATCGTCGAACATTTTACCAATCTTCTCGGGGTCTCGACTCCTCTTTCCCCCCACAGGCGCGACTCCATGGCAACCATCTCAAGGGTTGCTCAAACCAGAATCCCACAGAACTTGAATGCTCTACTGGATGCTAACATCTCCGAGAATGAAATTATTGCGGTTATTGATGCCCTTCCCAATGGGAAAAGCCCAGGTCCAGATGGCCTTAGCAATGAGTTTTTCAAGTCCTTCAAACATCAGGTGGCCACCCCACTGCGCCTCGTGTGGCAAGAGGCTCTCTCTTTTGGTGCCCTCCTTGAGTGCCTGAATAATGGCGTCATCAAGTTAATCCACAAACGGGGAGATAAGAACAAAATTGAAAACTGGCGTCCGATTACCATGCTCCAAACTGGATACAAGATAATTGCAAAAGTTATCGCCAACAGAATCTCCTGTCATTTAAAGTCATGGCTGTGCGAGGACCAGAAAGGTTTTATCAAAGGTAGATCTATACTTGAAGCTATTATCGATATTTGGGAAGGCCTTACTTTTGCTGAGGAGTCTGCTCAAGATCTAGTTTTCATTAAGATCGACTTCGACAAAGCGTATGACAGATTGGAATGGGACTTTATTCTTCAATCATTGAAAGACCTTGGATGCAGCCAAAAATTCACGAAGATGGTTTCCACTCTTCTTGGAAATGCTTCAACTAGAATAAACATCAACGGTAAGCTCTCTGAGCCCATTCGTTTAAAAAGATCAATTAGGCAAGGCTGCCCTCTGGCCCCTTTACTATTCGCTATCGCCTCGAATGGGCTCAGCTGCCTATTAAAGCATCACATGGACGCTGGCAATCTCAAGGGTCTTTCCTTACCTCTAAATCACGGCCAAATGGTTGTGAGACTTTTTGCTGATGACATGAATGCCTTTGTGCATAACGATATAAACAGCATTGAGGTGTTTTGGTGGTGCCTCCACACCTTTTGTGTGGCATCAGGCTCAAAAATCAACCATGCTAAAACTGCTTTTAGAGCAATCAACGGACCTTCTCCCCAATTGCTGGTGGATCGGGGGTGTCGAGTTATCCCTAGTGGTCAAGTCTTCCGTCTCCTTGGCATTCCGATGGGTTTCGGCATCTCAATGGACCAACGCTGGAACTGGGTGCTATCCAAGCTGGATAGCAAGCTGAATCAGTGGAAAGGTATGCAAGTCAACGTGGCAGGACGTGCTATGGTTATTAACACTTTTATGTTGTCTACAATTATTTACTTTATCTCGTGTTGGAGACCTAAGGAGAAAGACCTGGCCAAAGTGGAAAGAATCTGCAGGAACTTCCTTTGGACTGGGGACCCCAACAGAAGGGGGGTTCCCAAAATCAAATGGGAAACTTGCATTAGCCCTAAAGACTCAGGGGGCTTGGGAATTTTGGATATTGCTGGATTGGCTGACAAGCTGGCGGCAAAATGGCTTATCAAGGCCTGGTGCAATAGAGAGTCCTCTTGGGCTAAATTGATCTTCAGAAACACGAAAGACCTTACCTTTGTTGGCCTCCCCGGTTGGCAGGACATAGGGATTCTCTCGCTTTTGTTCTCCCCCCACCCGGTCTTCCCTAAAGGCTCTAGCCTCGTGTGTTCTTTATGGAAGAATTGGAACAAGGCCAAACAGTTCATCAGAATCAGTGATGATTGGAAGTGGGCGGCTGGCATAAGACAAAATGACTCGATTTGGTTCCCGATTAGTGGCATTCAGGGAGTGGAGTCTTGGAACCTCCAAACCGCAAGGCGGTTATGGAACAAGGGGTTCAAACAGTGGAAACAACTCTGGAAACAAGAGACCAGCCAGTGGATCAGGTTCGAAGAATTGGATCCGAGACTTAGTGTTACCTTTGAGGAATGGACTCTTCTTCAAAGCAGGTGTCTTGCCTGGGACCGCTCAACTACCCGCCTTCTATGCGGTCAGGATCTTCCTTGCTTGGAGGGCCTCAAATGGAGCAATGGTAAGAAGCTATCCAGAATCCCGAACTTCAAAGGGGATTTGGATGTTCACCACACCCTTAACAAGCGATGGTGCCTTGCGTGGACCAAACTTCGATGGGAGCTAAAATTCATGTCTCTTTGGCACCCCCTGATTGAGGTCAAAAAGTCCGTTCTCATGTGGCAGATCTTGCATAAAGGAATCTGGACCAATGCAAGGGCTAACAAAATCTGTGGTGTACAGCCATGGTGCAAGCGTTGCCATCGGTGCATCGAAGATTTAGCTCACCTGTTCTTCGACTGCCCCAAGTCCCGTGTTATCTGGCTACACGTGTCCCGCGTTTTGAGACTCACGAGTCAAATCCACTGGCAACAAGTGATGTTGGGTGAGGCGATCGGATGCTCATCGAGGCTGTGGAATGCAATCAGAGGTGAGGCTCTCTGGAAGATTTGGCGAGAGCGCTGTGCCGTCAATTTTGGCCAAACTCCTAAGGAATGGTCGATCGAGAAATCTTTGTTTCTCCTTGGTAAAAGGATCTCCCGAGTCAAGAGATCGCCACCGTTTAGACATCACTGTATTTATCTCCTTGAAAACAACAAGTTGAAACCCAAATGGGTCCCGCATGAGGGTGATGGTAATGTTATCCGCCTCATTTGTAATGCCCTGTAACTTGCCATACTCCTCCCCTGCATTGTGGGATTTGGGGGGTCCCATGGGCACTAGTCCCACTCACTTGTAACTTTTTCTCTTTATTATAATTAAAGTCCGGGAGATTAGGCTAAGGCCGAACTTCCTTTATTTAAAAAAAAAAAGGTTATATCCGCTTACCAAGCTAAAAGGAGAATAGAAAGTCTTTTCTTCATCTTTTTTCTTTCTGCGATGTTCCGCTTTGAAAAAAAGGAAATGCTTGGACTGATCTCTGTTTCGGAGCGATACAAGTGAATTGGTAAACTGCGAATCAAATGGTCCCTTCATATATAGTAAAGTAATGAAATAACAACACTCACATGAGAAAATGGTGATCGACCGAGGTCCAAATGTGAACGGTTTCTTTCTTCATTACTCTGATTCAGCGTGTGATTGATAGATGACGTCAATGTTGATTGCACGCTGTCATCTTCATAAACAACGACCCATTGTTCTTAAGATTCGCGCGCCTTTCATAAATACATGGTTTTCAGAAGGTACTTTACGAACTATTGAACGTTCACCCAGGAATGTCAACGAAGTGAACTTACTTGTCCCAGTTCGCTGATCTAATGGGTGGGCCTCTTGTCTCTTGAGGCAGGGGCGAGAGTTCAATCCCTGACAGCAACATGTAATGGACATGTAATCTGGAATGATGTTGCATTGTGGCTGAGTGCCACCGTTTGTCTATCCTTGCGGTAGTGTTGACCGCCGTTGAACCCAGTCTTGTAAACCCTTGTTCTTGTGGGATAAGGGGGGTCCCATGGGTACTATGCCCTTCCTTGTACAGTTGCAATTTCAAAGTTAAAGTCCGGGGGAGTAGGCCTCGGCCGAACCTCCATTTAAAAAAATAAAGAGTGAACTTCACATATTCACTGATGCTGGTCCACGAACGTGAACTTACTTCACCCAGGAATGTGAACGATGTGAACTAGCTGGTCCACTTAAACAGAATCCAAAAAGCACGCCTTTTGTAGATCCCTTTCGACGTCCACTTTGAAACAAAAGTCGTTCAGACGAAGGTCAAGAAGACCATTGTGCAATTCATTTCTAGATTAAGATAGCGATATCGAATAAGGAACCCAAATTCGTATAATGTCGTTTTGACGATGTACAGAAGTAAACAACGAGAAAGATAGTCTGCATCATCTGCGAGTAAATGAAAGAGGACGTTCCTTTCCGTTTAAAATTAAGTATATTGATTACCATCAACGCCTGCATACAGAAGTTTGCTTGTAGGGGCGAGAGTTCAATCCCTGACAGCAACATGTAATGGACATGTAATCTGGAATGATGTTGCATTGTGGCTGAGTGCCACCGTTTGTCTATCCTTGCGGTAGTGTTGACCGCCGTTGAACCCAGTCTTGTAAACCCTTGTTCTTGTGGGATAAGGGGGGTCCCATGGGTACTATGCCCTTCCTTGTACAGTTGCAATTTCAAAGTTAAAGTCCGGGGGAGTAGGCCTCGGCCGAACCTCCATTTAAAAAAATAAAGAGTGAACTTCACATATTCACTGATGCTGGTCCACGAACGTGAACTTACTTCACCCAGGAATGTGAACGATGTGAACTAGCTGGTCCACTTAAACAGAATCCAAAAAGCACGCCTTTTGTAGATCCCTTTCGACGTCCACTTTGAAACAAAAGTCGTTCAGACGAAGGTCAAGAAGACCATTGTGCAATTCATTTCTAGATTAAGATAGCGATATCGAATAAGGAACCCAAATTCGTATAATGTCGTTTTGACGATGTACAGAAGTAAACAACGAGAAAGATAGTCTGCATCATCTGCGAGTAAATGAAAGAGGACGTTCCTTTCCGTTTAAAATTAAGTATATTGATTACCATCAACGCCTGCATACAGAAGTTTGCTTGTAGGCATAAACAACTACAATTCACGGGTTTTGCTTGAAATCCATTGTGACTTCAGTTGAACAAAAGCCCAGAAAAGCAAACTAGCTGCTCTGTTAAATTTCATCATACACGCAAAGATAAAAAGAATGGAAAGCTATAGAGCAAACATCTTATTCATAGGCTTACTCAGATGCTTTTCACATTCATAAGATCAGAAGAAGCATTCGATGTCAAAAACAAACTTGTTTTGTAGATGGTAAATTATGATGTACTTCATTTTACCCAATATATGAGGTTTGATGAAGTTTTATGTGGTATTGTTACGCGTGGAGATATACAAGAGATTCTATCATAATGTTTACGAAAGTAAACAAGTGAGCATTATATGTGGTTTGATGAAGTTTCATGATGGTGTTCTATGCGTGAAGAAAGATATAGAAGATTCTATCATAATTTTTACGAAAGTAAACAAGTGAGCAATTTAGAGCATAGATAACATAGTGAATAGAGACAAGTGAGAGTAAAGAATAAGATTAGGAAGAAAAAGAAACGAGAGAGAGAGAGAGAAGTCTATCATCGCTGCGAACAAGAAAAAAATAATAGAGACGCAATTGAAGCCTTTTCCTAAACGCATTGAAGAATTCCGTAGCCTTGAAAGTGCCTACAACTCAAGCATGCTTGAAAATGTAGCTTAGTTTATGAGCGAGAAGTTGAATATGAAAAAGTCGCGTAAATGTATCCTATAAAATGAAGATTTTTCTTATAGGTAAAGGCCTCTAGGGTCCAATCAAAGGAGAAGATGGGTGCATCGAATTGCGTAAGAACCCAAATGTTGTTCAAGAGAAACAATTATAAGACATGGATTTCCAAATCTAGGAAGGTACTCCATTGTATATCCATATGCATATCCAAACGTGTAATTCCACAAATCATGAAGAAAAGTATGACCAAAGAAGCTTAGGATCTCATTCACAAAATCTATGACATGTCTAGTTATGCAAAATAAAGCAAAATATGCATACTATATGGCATGAAAAAATATATATAATAGACTAGCTCGTAGAGATAAGGAAGATTAAAGATGACCCAACATGCATTAATTGTATAGTGGATGATGATATATAGTTTTAATCATGCTAAATGATGTAGGGCCACATAACTCGATTTCATGGAGAGGAACTATGCTTTATTTTGATGAGCTAATAGACTTATGCAAAGATAACAATTCTTTTGAATTTGTCGTACCATGCAATTCCCAAAGGCCCTTTTTTTTTAACTAGAGGAAGACGTGATATTCATGAAAGATCAACATCTAGAAACATTAATTTTCTCATATACCACGTAGTAGATGAATATCGAATTATAGAGGTAAATTAGATCCTAAGCACGTAGAATATGTAACAATTTCAAAAAAGGTAGCTTTTTTAATCTAGCTTGTTAGCATAAGTAGAACTCTCAAAGAAAACGAAATATGTGTCACATGGTACTTCTTTTTCATTATTTCTATGTAGAGATTGGAGCATAGATAACATGTTTTCCATAGATTTTACGATCAAAAGAATGTCTAGACCTATAAATGAATCCCAATATTGTTATGTAGGTAAGCACAGATGAAGAGGGGAATCAAGGTAGATGAGGAGCTAGAAAAGATGGAGGATGAAATGATGATCTTGAACAAGATTAAGGAGGAAATACTCTTGATCAAGAGGAAGAGGCAAGTTTAAAGGTAGAGGAGGAAGAAGAAGCTTGGAGCACAAAACACAATACTGAATGTATTACCACTACAATGTACAAGGATGAGTAGCCCATTAGGGCAATAGGCATAAATACAAGACGTGGGGAAAAAACCTCCCAGAGAGGGAAAAAAGTGCCCCAGCGGTCCTAGAGTGTTCACACACATCACTACCTAAATATATCAACAAATGTCCCCTAGGAGTGATGCGGTCAATAGGTAGTTGGCACTCATGTATAAGGAAGCACCAAGCTATGTGGAAATCACTCCACAAAAGGAAGTAAGCCCAAAGCTTTGCGAAAAGCTTCAAACTTCTCGCTAGGGAGAGCCTTCATGAAAAGTTCTGCAATGTTCATTTGCATGGGCACATATGCAAAGATGATCTCCCCACTAGAGAACCTCTCCCTCACACAATGATAATGCACCTCAATGTGCTTAGTGCGAGCATGGAACACAGGGTTCCTTGAAACTTCCAATGCACTCTGATTGTCAGTGAAGATGGTGGTGGTAGAAGACTGACCAACACCCAAATCAGCCATAAGGCATCTGAGCCACTCACACTCAATAATCGCTGTGAAAGCTGCCCTATACTCAGCCTAACAACTGAAGTGGCCATAGTAGGCTTCTTCTTGCTCAAGCAAGATATACATGAGCTACAAAGCATGAAGCAAAAACACTAATGGACACACGAGTGTCATAGCAACGAGCCTAGTCTAAGTCAAAAAACCATGCAAATCTAGCCGTGGTGATCCAGCTTGGGATAAAACAATTCAAGTAGCTGAGTACCACTGAAGTAGCGAAAGATGCGCTTAACCGCATACCAATGCTTCACACCTGGGCAATGCATAAACCTGCTCATCTTTGAGACAACAAACTGAATATCTGGACGAGTAATGCATAAGTAAATCAGGCATCAAAGAGTTTGTTGATAGAGGACAACATCAAATGAATCTCCAAATCATGAAGACTCAATCCTAAACCTACCTCCATAGTAGTCACTATAAGCTTACAGTCTTCAAGGCCAAAATGCTGCAATAATTTGTCAATATATTTCATTTCAGAAAGCCATTCCACCATCAACTTGCATAAACCGATTGCCCAAATAGTGATGCAAATGCCCCAAATAATACATCTCAAATGAGGCATGCAAATCAAGCTTAAAATCAGCAATATGCTTCTGAATAGGACCAATGAGTACCATGTCATCAACATAGACGACAATGATCAGAAGCACATCATTAGCATGCTTAACATATAAGCTGCTCTCAGCTGGACTGTTCTCAAAACCATGTGCAATCTGATAGGCATGTATCTTCTCATACGAAGCACGTGGTGCTTGCTCTAAACCATATAGTGCCTTCTTTAACCTGCACACCTAGTTTTCATGCCCTTTCTACACAAGGCCACAGGGCTAAAAAGCATACACTTCTTCATGCAAGTCACCATTCAGAAATGCAGTTTTAATGTCCAATTGATGTGCATTCCAACCATGATGGGCTGCAAGTGCACATATGTTCCGAATAGTAATTATACGACATGTAGGTACAAAGGTCTCATCAAAACCAATGCCTCTTTCCCGTGCATAAACCTTTGGAACAAGCCTAACCTTATACTTGTCAATTCTTCCATTAGGCTTACGCTTTAGCTTGTAAACCCACTTAGTGCCAATGGCATTCTTGCCAGGAGGCAAGTCACATAAAGATCAAGTATGGTTCTTCATTCTGGCATCATATTCAGATTGCCTAGCAGCCATCCAATTTTCTGAATTTTGTGCTTTGTCAAATGAAATAGGCTCATTCACATCACAGAGACTGGATACGGCCATAGCATAGCAATCTGATGCAAAAGAAGCACTATGAGAGCCTAATTGAGTATAATATGATAGAGATGCATCTAATTTGTTGTCACGCAAAGTCTGCACGAG
This sequence comes from Ceratopteris richardii, assembly GCA_020310875.1. Classification (NCBI taxonomy): domain Eukaryota; kingdom Viridiplantae; phylum Streptophyta; class Polypodiopsida; order Polypodiales; family Pteridaceae; genus Ceratopteris; species Ceratopteris richardii. Next base: position 129,869,372 of record CM035418.1, on the reverse strand, counting down.
CCATTTTGGCATAGTTTTTACTTCCACAATATCAACTCTCTAATCAACAAGTGCATCATGTAAATCTGCATCAGAAATGGCATGATCTGCATAGTCACATGAAACCTACAAAGGCTGAGAAGTTGCCTCATTAAGACCAACACTAGACGGTCCACATATAAAAAGAGGCAGCAAAGTATCATACATATCTTTTGAGCTAATTGATGTCTCCTTAGTACATGAAAGCAATGGCTGAATAGCATCTTCCACAAAAACAACATCATGGCTAACTAGAGTGTGTTTATTGTGTGGATGATATAGAGGATAGCATTTACTTTTAGAATTGTACCCAACAAAAATAGATTTTACTACTTTATCATCCAATTTTCTTCGATGTTGTTCAAGAACTAATGCATATTCCAAACAACCAAAAATGCAGAGAAATAGATGTCTTGTGATCCTGCCAAGCCTCATATGGAGTGATAGACTGCAGCGCTTTAGTGGGACACCTGTTAAGTACATATGCTGCACACATGACAACCTCAAGCCCGAAACTATGTGGTAAAGACTAACTCTTGACCATACACCTCGCCATCTCCATGAGTGACCTGTTCTTTCATTCAGCAACTCCATTCTATTGAGGTGTATACGACACTCTACACTGTTGTTTATTCCCACGTTCAACCAGAAATGCATTAATATCAGAAGATATATATCCCCCCCTTGATCAAAATGGAGGGTGCCTATTTTACATACTGCGACCTGTTCCACCTTTTCCAACGAGCAGATGGCTAGATACATCGGTTTCTCAAGCAAAGGCAGTGGGTGAAGATATCTTTGAAGAAGAAGAAGAACTCGCAAAGGGATGTGATTGGGAGTATACTAAATATGGTGCACTATGGTCTCATGGACGACACTTTCCGATCGCACGAATCGATAAAAATAGGTCTACTTTTGATAGTGGGGTGATGGTGAACTTTTTGCAAAAGAGTAGAGCGAGTGCAAGAGATGATAATGCTCAAGAAGGCCAGTTAGATTATTGTGGTGTGATTCAAGATATCTTAAAACTATCTTTTAGGTAGTTTGATTATTTTGTTCTTGATGTGAAATGGTTCAAAGTAGTTACCTCTGGAAGAAACGCAACAGTGAGGTGGGATAAAAGCGGTTTTCTTCAAGTCGACTCCACAAAATTATGGATGGATGAAAGGGATACATTTGTGCTTCCCGAACATTGTGAGCAAGTTGTTTTTATACCAGATTCAAGAGAACCAGACTAGCTATTTGTTTTACAAGTCGCTCCACATAGTAGACAAATTTGTGAGAATATAGATGTACAAGATAGTCGATCTCTAGTGGACTCTGAGATTCATTCGATAGTCGAGGAGGAAGAGATCATTGTTCGAGAAGAAGAGGTCATTGAAGAAGAGGTCATTGTTCAAGAAGATGAAGCAATAGACGATGATCAAGAAGAAACTAGCATAGTAAGCCATTTAGAAGCCATTAATATAGAGATAGATATCCTCGGTGCATCCGATCTTCAAGAGGATGCTAGATTAGAGGATTTTTGAATAAAACACTTGTATGTACTAATTTTTGTTTTATTTTTTTATTCTGTGTATTACCTTTATTATCACATACTAATTATTTGAGTTCTTTTGTTATAGATCACGATGGGAGAAAGTCCTCCAGTCACTCCTCATTCCATGATAGAGGAGCAGTTTTTAGATTTTATCTCTCAGGTACCTCCCGCGTGTATGGCCATTGTATCGCAGTATTGGATCGCTCGTGGTAGCACTCCTCCCGGCCTCACTCCTAGCGGCCTCACTCTTGCCGGCCTTACTCTTGTCGGCCTCACTCCCTCCGGTGTCACTCCCGCCGGAGTCACTCCTGTCGGTGTCACTCCTGCTGGTGTCACTCTTGCGGGTGGTGCTACTCCCCTAGGAGGTATGTCTTCTAGCTTTGTGACTCCACCATGACCATCTTTTCAGCCATCTCCTACTGGTTCTAGTCGTAGACATGTGCGTTTGATGCCTTAGCACGATACAAGTTTGGGCCTATCTTGTAGATCGAGGTCACACTCTAGAGCAGGAGGTTCTAGGAGTGGATCTACCGGTAGGTCTGGAGGAGGCGGCTGTTGTGGAGGCAGTGCGAGAGACGTTGTCTCCCCCACTTCTACTCCGAGGACGAGTACCTCCGATGTAGGTACGCCAGGCAATACACCACATGGAACACCACTTACACCTTGGGGTGCTCATGACCATGATGACTCCAGGGTGTATAGTATCCAAGATGGGGCTCCGATGATGGATGCGGCTAGCCAAGCAATGCATGCACGTATATGATAGCTTTGCTCCATATAGTTTGGACACTCCATCATGCTGAAATGAAGTGAACAAAATAACGGGCGGAACAATTATATCACACAAACGATTTATGAGGAGTTCCGACCAGTTGATGGACAGTCTCTTGTCAGTTTAGAGTGGATTCTGCACGCCGCATATGAAGTTATGTCCCATCGACGATCAAAGGCTCGTGATGCTTTCAAAGCAGGCTTACCAAAGCTTGTATGATTAGATGCTGAGGAGTGGGATCTGATTTGCGACGAGCAGTAGCAGACTTCTGACCGATATCGATAGTAGCGAGATGTCGAAGCCACACGTTTAGATACGGTTGGACCGTCACATTTGGGCAGCGACGGATATAACACGATGCGTCATGAGTTTGTAAGTACCATTTCATTTATTGAATTTATTTGTGTTAAGTTTCTCATGTATGTTCCTCTAGTGTTTTGTATATTTGTTGTAGGAGCTGGCAATGGGTCGTCCTCCAACACGAACGGAAGAGGCTTATGGATATCAGCACGGATTGACTGCACTATTGGAGGACTTGGAGGGAGGCGGTGCGGCCGTTCCATGGGAGAATTTGCGATGAGGTGATTAATTTATAAACTTGGTTTTTACTTGTTGTTTGTAATTTCATGTGAATTTATCTCATTCCATTAATATTCTTTGTTGCAGGACTATTGATATGGAACATTCTTTGCATAAGTATGGCAGTGGCACACCAAAATTTTGTATTTGATTTTTATATGGCAATGCATTGCTTTGCCACATTTTGTAAAAGAATCATATATGACAGTGGTTTTCCACACTCTTGTACATGCTTCATTTATGAAATATATCACTTTCTTTGTACATGGTTCATGGTTCATTCTGATTATCTCTTTTATGTCCAATAATATTGTGATTTATGAAATCATATTTTGGTTGACATTAGAGTACACATCACATGTACTCGGTATTTTTTTGCGCAGAGTGTATTGTCTTTTATTAAGCAGCATCATGGTAATGTTGCTGTAGCAAAAGACAACACACTCTGCCCAAAAAAAAAAATTTTGTAGATATGGTCACCACGCCGCGGCACTCACCATCACCGCAACCCCTCCAACCCCACCTTCCCCTCCTCTCTTTCCCCTCCACCCCCGCCGCCCCCACCAACACTGCAACCCCCCTCCGCCCACACCTCCCACACCCCCCACAACCTCCCACCAGTCCACCAACACCTTCCACACCACCCACAGCTTCCCAGCACTCGACCCACACCTCCCACACCGTCCACCATCACTCGATATGTAAGGGTCAAAAGCTACTACAAGGATTATGTGAAGGATGTGCTCTTGAGGGTCATTTGAATATCATGGGCGGCACAAAATGAGGATCTCAGGTTGCATGCAAAAGTGACAGTAAAAATGTAAGTGATAAAAGTGAAAGTGGAGAAATGTCTGTTGCCACCAACCATTCATGACGACTGCCTATTTTTGAGGATCCAATTCAAATCTAAAGGCATATTTGATCTACCCCTCCAATTTTGGGCAATCAATTGGTGCATGATCTGTGGACGTAAGGAATCGGCAAGGCTCTCTTGGCCTATTGGAGCCTATAAAAGAAATGGACTTGTGTTCATTTGGGATACACATATACATAGGTACGTACACGGGTCCTCTCTTTGCACTCTATGGCTACGAGCCTAATGTAGGAAGTCACTTTGTGGTGAGGATACAAAGCGTGGGCTTTCCAGTGGAGGGCTAATAGCACTATAGTGTGAAGGAAGTGGCTTGGTTTTTATCATTCATTGTGAGTTAGTGGTATTTTTGGTGTTAGTGGTATTTTAGTGCTCTTCCCCTTAGAGCAAGTCTTCACACTTTGTACTGATCAGTACCAGTCTGCATCTAGTTGTATTCATTGTACGAGTTGGATGAATCTCTTGTATTGATGTTGTTTAGTTCTAGAGTGGCATGTTAGCCCAGAGCATCAACTTTTGAGAATTTCTTTTGCCTATATTGTATTCATATGTGTGAACTAAGGAGTGGTTTCGTCCTTTAGTATTGCCATTGTCATTGATCTTCTGTCTGAGTGTCTACATTTAATGTACAATTATTGTGATCTACCTGCTCACAGAAATGTTAAAGGATATACTTCCCTAAGGAGGACCTCCCTTGAGTAGGCGAAGTACTAGAAGTGCATATTTTCTGCTCTTGTTGAAAGTGGATACCCCACTACCTCCTCTATAGTTTGGCACGCCCGGTAGGACACTTGCATTTCTCTGAGAGGCCCTGAGCATAGTAAATAGTCCTTTTTCAGTATTTTTGCCCTATTTCATTTGCAAGTAAGTAGATGACCCATACAGGAGTAGATAAAGAGCCTCTTTGTGTACGAAGGAGCCTTAAAAAGTCAACTATATCTTCGAATAGTGAACCTAGCTTGCCTCTACCCTCTTTGAATTTATCTATTGATTTGGGTGCGACACCAGTGTCAAAGGAAAAGCATAGTAGAACATTGGACTTCTCCTCACATACGTCAGGGGAACACCACTGGCAATGGAGGATCTCTCTCATTTACTCTCGAGACTCAATATTAAGTTGCCTACCTTCAAGGGACAAAGCTTATGAAGATGTTGATGATCATGTGAGGAGATTCATCTCCTTATGCCGTGGACTTGGTCTGCACAATAGAGAGGATGCAATGCTGGTACTCTTCCCATCCACATTGGAAGGCCTTACTCACAAATGGTACAGTCAATATGCAGATGGCCATTTTGCTACATGGGAGGCTTTGAAGACGGAATTCTCATAGACATTTTGACCAAGTGACTCCTCGGAAAGAGCTCTAGATCAGCTAGAGAACCTAAGGCTAAGATCAGGTGAATCCTTTCATGAACTTCATACTAGGACAAAAGCACTTGTTGCATGTTTACCACATGCTCCAGGTGAGTTCTTGGTTAAAAAATGGATAGAAAAAGCTCTGCCCAGGTCATCTCAGCAGAAGCTCCGTGAGTCTCTCACATTGGATGCAACCCTTAATGATTTTGTTGCAGCAACATCATGCATTGAAGAAGCTAGGCAACATTTTGAAGGGGAAACACAATCAAATTATGCAGCAAAATTAGATCCTATTGGGCAACTGAGGAAAGAACTCGAGGCATTGAAAATGCAACAAAATCAACAAGAAGACAAGGTCTTGCCACCACTGCGTCGCAGTGATGATGAAGTATCCCAACTTTTTCGTGAGTTAGAAGATTTGCGGACCACTCAGGATATAAGAAGGCAGATTTGGTGTACAATATGTAACAACAATGGACATTCCAATGCTAATTGTCCTAACAAGTTAAGCTGTCAACTTTGTGGAAAGGATGGTGATGAACCTAGAGACTGTTACTACCTCATGGGTACACAGCAATGAGGTAACCTCAAGTTTTGGATTCATATTATGCTAGTACTTCAAATGCACCTAATAGAGAGGAAAATCGTACGACAAAGTCTAGATATAATAGGCCATTGATGTGTTATCGCTATGGTGAGTATGGCCATATGCAAAATAGGTGTTCCCTTCTGGAAGATGCACCTCCTTGTCAACATTGTCTAGAGGCTAAGGATCACTATACCAAAGACTACCCAAGAAGCCGTCCTGCTCCAATCCACATGATTGCAGTCTCTCCACAAAAAGAAGGTATGAACACTCACTCTTATGCTGTTTCATCCTCTGCAATGCCCATGATGATAAGAGCCAGACAAGCAGCAACAATCCATAGAGAGGAACAACAACGATTCTAGGATAAAGAGGAGGAAAAAAAGGCAGGGTGGAAGGGCCAAGCAGAAATTGAAGGAGCTTATGAAAGGATGGCTACTTCTCTAAGCGACCAACCAACAAGTCTGCAAGAAGACACTCATGAGGTAAACATTACAGATCTTGAAAGGTATTCATCACAAGGTTAGTATGTACGAACTCATAAAGATGGATTCAAAAATAAGGAGTGACCTATTAAAGACAATACACTCTTCTCACTTCATCCAATCACCTAGTATAGATGGTTTCATGGTTGATTTTCCCCCTACACCCCTAGGAGACTACCAAAGCTCAAGGTTATCTATTTGTATAAAGGATGAAGCTCTCACAGGTGTGATCATAGATGGAGGCTCTGGTATCAATTTTATGCCAGATTTCACAATGAGGAAACTGAATTTGAACACCACTAAGTGGTACCATTCACATTTACACTAGCAAATCAACTTCGGGTTGCGCCTCTTGGCATTATTGAAAAGGTATTGATGCTAGTATAGGGTTGCCACTTTGTTCTTGATTTTGATGTTATTGCACTTCCATAGGAGACTTCTTACCCTTTAATGCTGGGGAGACCTTGGTTGAGGCAAGCAAAAGCTTTGCAAGATTGGGGAAAAAAGAAATTGTGGATTTAACCAAACACCAATAGCCAACTACAACTACATTTGGAAGAAGGATTCGACTCAGGAAAAACTACTAGGTATATTGTGGACACTCAGGTAATGCCCTATTTATGCCAAGAAGAAGATACATTATTGAATTGGATGATGGAAAGTACAGAGTGTTGCACGGTGGAAATCAATGAAATAGAGGAAGAAGTTGCAGATGAAGGAGTTGCAGGAAAAGGCCATGAAGTTCACAAGGAGTTGTAGAAGGAGAGTTTGCAAGAAAATACAAACTTTGAAGGGGCAACAAATATAGAAGTATTAAGGAAGGGAAGTTATGAGCATGAATGCAGAGAAGATCTCCCCTTTTCGGATATACCTCAAGGATGGACCAGAGAACATATTGCATAATATAAGCTAAAATCCACTCCTGCATACAATGGAGATGATTTCTCAAGAGCGACTAGTCATTAAACACTAGTTCAAGAAGTAAATCTAGGGGATGAAGAGAAGCCTCAAGTACTCCACCTGGCCTCTTTGCTATGGCATTATCCTCCTTTACTACAAAAGGTAACTTCTTTACTTTTTGCTTACAAAAATGTCTTCGCATGGTCCTACAAGATCTAACAGGGATACCAAAGGAGCTTGGATTACATCGGATATCCTTAGTTGAGGGAGCCGCACCTGCAAGAAGTAGGCCGTATCAACTCAATCCAAAGTATGCAAAGGCGGTAAAGTTGGAAATTACAAAACTAGAGGAAGCATGTATAATTGTTCCAGTAGAACATTCCAGGTGGCTTTCTTCTATGGTTATTGTACCCAAGAAAAATAATGGAAAAATAAGAGTCTGAGTTGATTTTCCTGCCTTAAATAAAGTGACTATTCAAGATGGATTTCCTCAGCCCTTTATAGAGCAAGTACTTGAGGAAGTAGCCAGTCACACTTTGTATAGCTTGTTGGATGGTTTTAGTGGCTACAATCAGATAGTGATCCATCCTAACGATAGGGACAAAACATCCTTCATTACTCCATTGCGCACTTATGTCTATATCCGCATGGCTTTTGGTTTGAAGAATGCACTAGCTTTATTTAATAGAACAATGTATCTAATATTGGGAAAATGGTTGACTACCTTTATACGCATTTTCATGGATGACTTTTCAGTATTTTCAAGCACAGATAGAAGAGCAGTAGTTCAAGATTTCCATGACCATTTGGAAAATCTAAAATAAATCTTTGAGCAATATCTCAGAACAGGTTTGAATCTTAATCCTGCTAAATGTCACTTTTTGGTCACTAAAGGCACTCTTCTTGGTCACATAGTATCTGTTGAAGGGTTAACGGTGGATCCTCCAAAGGCTACTACTATCCTTTCCATGCCTATTCCACAAAGCCCAAAGGAAGTGCAATTTTTTTGGGCCATGCACGATACCATAGAAGATTCATACGAAATGTATTCAGAAATAGCTAAGCCCTTGTCAAGGCTTACCAGTAAAAAGCTCCCCTTCTCATGGAGTGGTGAAGCTGAGAAAGCATTTTGTGAACTAAAATTGAGGTTATGTACTGCTCCACTTTGAAGTGTTCCTAACTGGTCATTGGAGTTTCCTGTCCATACAGATGCCAGTCTTCATGCTGTTGGAGCAGTTCTGGCTCAACCATCATCACACAAGGTTGATAGACCTATCTCCTATGCCAATAGACTACTCACCAAGGCAGAAAGGAACTACAGTACGACTGAAAGGGAAGGTTTGGCTATTGTATTTGCTCTTCAAAATTTTTGACATAAACTTCTGAGTGTACATTTTATAGTCATATCTGACCATCAACCCTTGAAGTACTTGATAAACAAGCCTAGAGTAGATGGCAGGGTTTGGAGATGGTTACTCCTGTTTCAAGAAATTAACTTTGATATTCATATTAAGCTAGGAAGAGAGCACAACATGGTAGATCAAGTATCCAGGACCGCAATGAGGGAGAAGGCAACATGTATTCATGATGAATTGGTGGATAGTAATCTCTTCCTACTGATTGGTATGATGGGATCCTCAAATTTCTTACCACTGGAAAACTCCCAGAGCATTTGAAGCCTATAGAAAAGAGAAGATTACTCCTTAAAACCAAGGCGTACTCACTCATAAATGGGAATTTATACAGATATTGTCAAGTTGATATCTTGAGAAAGTGCGTTTATCCAGAGGAGATAAACCTTTTGATTGAGAGAACACATAGTGAAGGACATCTAAAAAGGAGAATTGGCTCAGAGAATCATCCACAAAGGACTATGGTGGCCTCATATTTTCAAGGATGCGATCAAGTTTGCTAAGGAATGCCATATTTGCTAGAGATGTGCTCCTACACCAACGAGATTGAATTTCCAACCATTAGTCATATCTACAGGTTGGCTCCCATTTGAACAATGGGGTCTTGATTTCATAGGACCTATTAGTCCAACTGGTTACCCTAGGGGTAAGAAGTATATTTTGATGGCCACATGTTATGCAACTAAATGGATAGAGGCTAAAGCTACGACGGACTGCACGACTTTAACAGTAGCTAAGTTTTTGTATAAACGTATTTTCTCAAGATTTGGTTGCCCATTGGAGATCACTAGTGATAGAGGGGACACATTTTGTGAATCTATTGCTCCAATTTATATTTGACAGGTACAAGGTCTTCCATAAAAAATCTTGTGCCTACTATCCAAGGGAAAATGGCCAAATAGAGAGCTCCAATAAGATTTTGATCGGGTTTCTGCACAAATTATCTTTTGATCGTCAAAGCTTCTCGCCACAAAAGCATTGATCGGTGCAATTGGGGCTTTCAGAACTACAAAGAGGGGTACCATTGGCAAGAGTCCATTTCACTTAGTATATGGAAAAGAGGCATTAGCACCATTCAAATTTATTATCAAAAGAGAACTTGGAGCCAAAACCATTGGAATTGAACCTCCCATTAGGAGACTTGTGGCATTAGAAGAATACAGAGAAGGAGCAATGCAAAAACTTCAGGTAACACAAGAAGAACCAAAAAGATTACACAATAGGTATTAGAGCCAATGAAGTACAGGAAGAAACCTTGGTTTTGGTGCATCAAATTCCAGCAGTTTCAACCAAATTGGCACCCAAGTGGATAGGACCATATAGAGTGCTAAAGGAATTACCACATGGAGCAGTGCATCTAGAGGATTTGCAGGGCAAGAGGATACCCCTAGTTAATATCTCTAGGGTGAAGAATTACCTACATTATGTCAAGAGGGAAGAACTTCATTCACTTCACATATCATGTTTCATTCAGCCTTCGCATCTCTCTCTCTCTCTCTCTCTCTCTCTCTCTCGCTCTCTCTCTCGCTCTCTCTCTCTCTCTCTCTCTCTCTCTCTCTCTCTCTTTCTCTCTCTCTCTCTCTCTCTCTCTCTCTCTCTCTCTCTCTCTCTCTCTCTCCCCGCAACCCCAGCCCCCGCTAGTCCCTCTATCCCCCACCTCACCCCGCAACCCCCGCCCCCTAGTCCCTCTCTCCATCGCCCCACGAGTCCCTCTCTCCCCCGCCCCACCAGTCCCTCTCTCCCCCTCCTCGTGCAGTCCCCCCCCACACAACCCCTGCCCCCAGTCCCCACCAGTCCCTCTCTCCCCCACCTGCACAGCCCACAGCCCACAGCCCATGCGCACCCCACCGCCTCTTCTCTCTCTCACTCACTCTCTCTCTCTGACAGACACACACACAGAGAGAGTACGGAATCCGATTTGTAATCAAGATTTAACTAGATAGAACATGACCTATGTGAAGGCTTTAGGTTGATATTAGCGATCCTACAACCTGCATAGATCAAGTTTATCTATCAGGTTAATATGGGTCGCCTCTTTTTGACAAAACTTGATTGAGCATTTTATACCTACAAACTTTGTCATACTCATCTCGCAAACATTGGGGAGCTCATGTCCAAGGTTTTTCATTATCGAAATGGTCAAATATATTTATTTAACTCTGTAGTCAATATCGCAGTGGGGGAGACTGAAGAGAGGATGATGACAATTAGAATCATCATTTGATGCGGCTCAAAAGCACAAGGAGAGAAAATTCATTTTGGAAAGGTTAAACTCCTTTTAGAAATTTTCAAGAAGTTCAAGAAAAAAAATATTCAACCCCCTCCAACCCCACCCTCCCCTCCTCTTTTCCCCCACCACCCCTATGGCCCCCACCATCACCGCAATCCCCTCCAACCCCAGCCTCACCTTCTCTTTCCCCCACCACCCCCACGGCCCCCACCATCACCGCAACCCCCTCCAACCACACGCTCCCCTCCTCTTTTCCCCCACCACCCCCGTGGCCCCCACCATCATCGCAACCCTCTCCAACCCCACCCTCCCCTTCTCTTTTCCGCCACCACCCCCGTGGCCCCCACCATCACCGCAAGCCCCTCCAACGCCACCCTCCCCTCCTCTTTTTCCCCACCACCCCCATTGCCCCCATCATAACCGCAACCCCCTCCAACCACACCTTCCCCTCCTCTTTTCCCCCACCACCCCCACGGCCCCCACCATCACCGCAACCCCCCTCCAACCCCACCCTCCCCTCCTCTTTTCCCCCACCACCCCCCTAACCCGCAACATCACGACAACCCCCCTCCAACCCCACCCTCCCCTCCTCTTTTCCCCCACCACCCCATGGCCTCAACCATCACCGCAACCCCCTCCAACCCCACCCTCCCCTCCACCCCCACGGCACCGACCATCACTGCAACCCCCTCCAACCCCACCCTCCCCTCCACTTTTCCCCCTCCACCCCATGGCCCCCACCATCACCGCAACCCCCTCCAACCCCACCCTCCTCTCCTCTTTTTCCCCACCACCCCTATGGCCCGCACCATGACCGCAACCACCTCCAACCCCACCCTCCCCTCCTCTTTTCCCCCACCACCCCTCTCGCCCCCACCATCACTGCAACCCCCTCCAACCCCACCCTCCGCTCCTCTTTTCCCCCACCAACCCTACGGCCCCCACCATCAACACAACCCCCTCCAACCCCACCCTCCCCTCCTCTTTTCCCCCACCACCCCCACGGCCCCCACCATCACCGCAACCCCCTCCAACCCCAGGCGCCCCTCCTCTTTTCCCCCACCACCCCTGCGGCCCCCACCATCACCGCAACCCCCTCCAACCCCACCCTCCCCTCCTCTCTTCCCCCTCCACCCCTGCGACCCCCACCATCACCACAACCCCCTCCAACCCCACCCTCCCCTCCTCTTTTCCCCCACCAACCCCGCGGCCCCCACCATCACCGCAGCTCCCTCCAACCCCAGCCTCCCCTCCTCTCTTTCCCCTTCAGCCCGGCGGCCCCCACCAACACCACAACCCCCTTCACCCACACCTCCCACACCCCCCACAACCTCCCACCACTCCACCCACACCACCCAAAACTTCCCACCACTCCACCCACACCTCCCACACCGCCCACCATCACTCAAGGCGTAAGGGTCAAAAGCTACTACAAGGATTATGTGAAGGATGTGTTCCTGAGGGTCATTCGAATATCACGGGCGGCACAAAATGAGGATCTCAGCTTGCATGCAAAAGTGACACTAAAAGTGTAAGTGGTAAAAGTGAAAGTGGTTAAATATGTGTTGCCCCTAACCATTCATGACGACTGCCTATTTTTGAGGATCCAATTCAAATCTAGTGGCATATTTGATCTACCCCTCCAATTTTGGGCAATCAGTTGGCGCATGATCAGTGGACGTAAGGAATCGGCAAGGCTCTCTTGGCCTATTGGAGCCTATAAAAGTAATGGACTTGTGTTCATTTGGGATACACATATACATAGGTACGTATAGGGGTCCTCTCTTTGCACTCTATGGCTACAAGCCTACTGTAGGAAGTCACTCTGTGATGAGGATACAGAGCGTGGGTTTCCCAGTGGAGGGCTAATAGCACTATAGTGTGAAGGAACTGGCTTGGTATTTGTCATTGATTGTGAGTCAGTGGTATTTTTGGTGTTAGTGGTATTTTCGTGCTCTTCCCCTTGGAGCAAGTCTTCACACTTTGTACTGATCAGTACCAATCTGCATCTAGTTGTATTCATTGTACGGATTGGATGAATCTCTTGTATTGATGGTGTTTAGTTCTGGAGTGGCATGTTAGCCCAGAGCAATTGGTATCAGAGTAGGTCGTCGCTTCATCTAGGGTATTGTCTACACCTCTCCGCTTGTAGTTTCAGAATTGCATGAAACTTGGTAAGCATACTCAAAGTGTTTCAAAGATCAAAACATCTTCACTTTGTGGTACCAAAATCACAATCTGAGCTTGTTTTGGCCTCCAAACGCACTATCATAGCGCTTGTGTGGCTATTTTGTCTTTTTGTGGCAAAGGTATGTACTAGTTTTGGTTCGTCGGTATTGAATCTAAAAGTCTATTAGAGGTTTAGAAGAATTCATTTCCGCAATTCTGTTCAACTTTTTGAGATACAGTCAATTTTTTGCATCAAGGTATTTTAGTGAATGGCCATTGCTAAAAGCAGTAATGTATTCCGTATGTTGGTTGTTTAGCATAAGTTGGATGGTACCAACTACCCATTATTGGCTTATATGATGCATTATGTATTGGTCCCTGTCACTCTAGCACAATGGTGAGTACCAACGTGAGGAGATACACCTCATAAGTGTCAATCCGTGGAGACGTGAGGACCGGTATGAAGACCGCGAGCAAGTGATGGCACAAGTGCGTGAGTGAAAGCACATAAGCATGCACACACATACACACACACGCGCACAAGGTAAGAACAAAGAGTGGAACAATGGAAAGCTTCGATTACCAAAGAGCTCTCTTACAAAACTGAAATCTACCACCAGCTAACCTCAAAAATGAGCTCTCCAGCCCTTTTTATAGTTTTTGAGTGGTTTTGGCCCTGTCCAGACCTAGTGTCCAGCCTAGTTAAAAAATAGGTTCCAGGGCTTATTTGGGGGCTCAAACGGAGTCTAAAAATCATGAAAATTGGTAGGATGGTAGTTCTAATACTCCTCAAGCTCGAGGACTCCTCGGCTTGAACAAAATGGAGTTACAAAAATGGAAAATGGTATTTACAATGGTTTTTAGTGATAAAAATCACTATTTTTGTAGGGATTTCTTTTGAAAATTTGACAGGTGCTTCTTGGAGCTCCCTACTTGCTCCTTCTTCTTGTGTGTCCACCTCCTTGATGCACTTCCATTCTTTGTCCTTGATCTTGAGCTTCAACACTCCCCCCCCTCTTGAGTCTGTCGTCCCTGACAGACCCTTGTTGTAGTGGTCGTTCCATGTAGTACGTTGAGAGGTAGCGTCCTTTGCGTCCAACAGGGGCGATCCCTCTTCCCAATGTATCCTGGTCGTTTGTCTGGTTCTTCACTTTGCCACTATTATCTCTTGCAGTTTGTAGTCCCTTTGTACGTACTTCTGCCTTGTATTCCATCTGGGTGGTGCATTTGTGAGTTTTCCAAAACTGCTAGCTGCTCAAAGGATGTGGTCAATGTTGATTGTGAGCAACTCTCGTTGGTGGATGGCTCCCTTGTTCTTGTAGTGGTCATCGTGATGTCCTCTGATTCTTCCAAAGATGGCTTTCATAGTTTTTGTGCCAAGTACTTGTAACCCATAATGGATGATGGTTAAGTGCATTAGTGCATGGGTTGAACAAATTATGTGCCTTGTGCATGGCCTTGTAATGTGGCCCTACGTATGCATACTTGGATAATGCATGGCAAGAAGTATGGTGCAAGAGATTGGGTCTTGAGCTAAGTGCTCAAGGGTATGCTGAGGAAGAGGTTTCCTAATCTATCATGGTTATAGTGTTGTTGAAACATACACGTCTTACCATGGTGAAGGGTCTGTTGATCTTCATCTCTTCGTGTTGTGGTTCCCTCATGATGTTTGACCATCGGCTTGTCCTTTTTGTTGAGGGATGTCCTTGCTAGAAGTTCGCTGATGAGCACTTTCGAGCACATAGTCTTTTTTTTTTTTTTTTTTTTTTGGAACACGATGGCATCAAACAAGAAGAAAGAGGTTAGTATCAATAACATATTTTGCATGTGAAAATTGTGTCTCATGTGCCTGGGATTTCTCAATTGTGTCTATGCACGGCCATGTAAGGTGGCCCTATATTGATGCATACTTTGGAAATGCATGACCTGAATGGTGCAAACGACTTGGTTATGCCAAAGGCACATGGTTGCTGCTGGTCGAGGCTTTTGATGTTACTTGTATACTTGATGAATTCTTTGTTTGGAGGTGTCGATTGGATCTCGAAATGATGTAATCCTCCTAATGGGAACCCATTTCCGAATAGTATTTGGCCCTCTAGAGATCACCTCAGGCCAGTTCTTCTTTGGATGCTGTCTAAACTTTGGTATCTAGTGTGGTTGACCCCTTGGTTCTGTGGATGTGGCTTGTGCTTTTGGCTTCCAAACCCATATCCTGGGTGAGTGCCTGCTTATTTTTGTAGAAGGGTTAAGTTTATCTTCTTTTGGTCTTTGTGCTCTGTTCTTACCCTTTGTTTTCCTTGGCTTCTTTGTTGAGACCTTTTGCATGGTGGGGAGCATAGGCCGTTGCGTATGTAAGAGCTTCTTGGGTACCCACATCTGTAATCGCCCGTGTTGAGCTGTAGCTAATTTTTTAGGCACCCAAATTTGTACCTTATTGTGGTCGGCCTTCATCGATTGTTTCGGTACCCAAAGTAGTTGGATTTCTCGTGTTTGATCCTGTCGTAGGTGCTTGGTCCTTCTGTTGTCATGGTCGATCTGGTTGGGTGGGAGTCTTTGAGGCAACATCGATGGTTGTACTCCTTTCTTTACCCAGATCTGTGTCATGCCCAACACTTCTTTCTTCTTGAGGGCTCTTTGTCTATTTGATAGACTGACTGTCTTGCACTGTTTTGCTTGCTTCTGAGGTTGAGCTCCTGTGGATGCTTTGCTCTTTAAAAAACAAGAAGAAGGTTCATCTTGCCTTTGCGACTGTCCTTCCGTGATTGCGTCCGTCTGATCATAGAGCTTTTGACATCTACAACATCTTGTTTGAGAAGATTAGCCTTAGAGGAACAAAGAGAGTGTGTGGTGTCAGTTTCAGTGGGCATGCGATTCTCCAATTCTAATGTAATGCATTGATTATATACCCACACTTGAAGAAGTTGACTTCTTAGGTTCAAGTTGACAGCATGGTCGTAAATCCAATCTTGACCCAAGACAAGTGGCTCTGTGAGGTCCTCATCATGACACACTAGCATCTTGACTTTTATTGGAACATCTTGAAGGTAGATGGGAAGTTCCACCTCTCCTAAACAAGGGGTTTCCACGCCTCCTAAACCTATGAGATAGGCTTCTATGGGCTCGATGTTCAATTGCAGGTCTTGGCAGTATGAAAGTCTAATTGCACTAGTTGCTGCTCCTGAGTCAATCAGTGCTCTCACAGTTCTTACACTCTTTCCTTGTCCTACCTCTATAGTCACAAAGGGTCGTCGATCAATTATTTGAGAAGTAGTTATGCCCGATTTTTGGCACATGCCCATGTGATATTTTGGAGCTTTTGTGTTGACATCTAGGCCTAGCCGCCATAGCTTATTTCTTCTGATGCGCTCTCTAGCCTCTGCTTGTGCTTCTTCTCTAACCCTTAACTCCTCTTCTTTTCGCTTCTTAGCGGTATTGAGTCTCATGAGCATTTCCTCTGTAAGAGGTTCTTGATATAATTTGACTCGGCATCCACTAATATAGTTTGGTAGGATATCACCTTCTAAAGTGGCCAATTGCACTGCACCGCTAGTGGAGAGTCTATTAATGATCATGGGTCCATATCCTCGTTTCTCCAATTTGCAGGCATGTTGCTTTAGCGTATAAACCAGCACTAGATCTCCTTCCTTCAATCCTTTATCCTTTACATGGGCATCAAAGTATGCCTTTTGCCTTTTCTTTGCAGCATAAATGCCTGCTGCTGCCCGTAGCCTCGTCTCACCTAAGCGTTCTAGATCAAAGATCCTGTAAGACAACTCATGTCCATTCCACTCATGCTCTTGTGCTACTTTCAAGGCTGGGATTAGGAAGTCCAATGGTAGCACAGCATTCTGTCCAAAGACCATCTGAAATGGGGTAGCATTGAGTACCGTTTTGTAGGCAACTCGGTATGCCCAAACAGCATGATGAAGTTGTTTGTCCCAATCAGAGCGTTTATTATTTACAAGTTTCGTCAACACGTTACATAGGATCTTATTCGTGCTCTCGGCTTGTCCGTTGGCTTGTGGGTGATAAGGTGTAGACTTCTTGTGTATCACCATGAATTCTTGAAGGAGATTTTCAATGACCTCATTCAAGAAGTGCATACCTCTATCACTGACCAACTCTATTGGTAATCCGTATCTGGTGAACACGTTCTCGAATAAAAACTTGGCCGTCGTTTGAGCATCATTCTTCGTTGTGGCTTTTACTTCCACCCACTTTGTAAGGTAATCTGTGGCTACAATAATGTATTCTGCATGGGAGTTTCTAGCTGGGGGGTTAATAGGACCAACAAAGTCTATACCCCACTTTGAAAATGCACGTCCTCCCATCATTGGCCTTAAAGGCATCTCGTCTTTTCTTATCGGATATTGGGCACGTTGGCATGTGTCACATTTCTTCACATAAGTATGGGCATCCATATGAAGAGTGGGCCACCAAAGTCCTGAGAATAAAATGGTCTTAATTACTCTGTCAGGCCCAAAGTGTCCACCTGCAGCACCACTGTGTGCAGTATCTAAGACTTTTAAATAGTCTGATTCATGAACGCACAGTCTTAGGTAACCATCCTTGCCTCTTCGATATAGGTTGTCTCCTACTAAGGCATAGTCTTGAGCCTCTTGCTCCATGCTCCGTTTTCTTGCAAGACTAGCCTGATTGGGTAATGTTCCCGATCTCATGAACTCAACCAATGGAGCACTCCAATCTGGGATTAATGACACATGATAAAGAGTGGCATGCTCCACTGGGGGTCTCTTCTGGCACACTGGACAATTTTGGATCCACTCCTGTCTTTCTTTGTCCATGCTAGGCCAATACACTCCTAAACGTTTTAGATTATGCAATGTTCGTTGTTTAGAGTAGTGATTTCCTAGCAGTCCCTCATGGGCTTGTTGCATCCAACTAGTATGTTCGTCATCCTCAACACAACAAGCTAATATGCCCTCGGTATCTTGCTTGTACATACTTCCGGCCAATATTTGATACTTTTGTGATTTTACAATTTCTTCTTTGCTTGTTTTCACATTCTTATTTGCAGGCCCGAAGGTAGGACTGGTACTAACTTATTTGCCCATTTAGGAACAACTTCTAAATTGAACAAATAAGCATCGGGCAATTCATCAGACACTCCTTGCGGTGGCTCTCCTGAAGTGATGCGAGAAAGATGGTCTGCCCTAAGATGGGTTCTACCTTTCTTGACAACAACTTCAAAGTCGTATTCCATTAGTAAGAGGAACCATCTCACTAAGCGGCCTGTATTGCAAGGTTTATTGACCAAATATAGTAAAGCTTGATGATCAGTGAAAAACTTGAACTTATTGGCCAATAAATAGTGTCTAAACTTTTTCACGGCATATACCATACCTAAGCCTTCTCTCTCCGTTGTGGTATAATTTCGTTCAGCTGCATTTAAGTGCCTACTAGCATATGCTATCAGCAAATCTAGGTTTCCTTCACCTGTGGGTTGTGCTAGCACACAACCTATTGCATGATTGGAGGCATCTACATGGACATGAAAGGGTTTGCTCCAATCCGGAGTAGTCAATATTGGTGCTGTGCACAAACGTCTTTTCAGCTCGTTGAAGGAAGTCTCGCATTCCTCGTTCCACTCAAAATTTGTTAACAACCCATAAAGAGGTTTTGCTATGATGGCATACATGTGGATAAACCTACGGTAATATCCACAATGGCCCATAAAGGCTTGTACCTCTTTAACATTTCTTGGTCTTGGCAACTCTTCTATCGCTCTTACCTTGTCTTCATCTGTTGAAATTCCATTCTTAGAAACAATGTGACCTAAGATTTTACCTTGTCGTACCATGAACACACACTTCTCTGGGTTCAGACAAACTCGATAATCTCTACACTTGTTGAAAATTTGTCTGAGCTCAGGGATGTGGTAACTTCTCTGTTGGGAATGCGCACATAAATCATCCACATATACTTCTAAGCTCTTCCGCAAGAACTCCTTGAAGACATGACACATGAGCCTTTGGAATGTTGCAGGTGCGTTGGTGAGCCCAAATGGCATCACACGAAATGCAAAAATTCCCCATTCTGTGGCAAAGGCCGTTTTGTGTTGATCTTCGGGGGCAATGGCTACTTGGTTGTAACCTGAAAATCCATCAAGGAAGCTATAAACTTCCTTGCCTGCAACACGCTCCAATAGATGTTCGGTGATTGGAAGTGGATAACTATCTCTGATCGTTGCGGCATTAACTTTTTTAAGGTTAATGCACACGCGCAATTTCCCATTCTTCTTGGGTACTACTACAATGGGGGACACCCATTCAGTGTGCTCAATCTCATAGATGAATCCAGCTTCAATCAGCCTGTCAATTTCCTCCTTTATTTTGGCTGCATAATTGTCATTATATGTGTAGGGCTTTTGTTTGGTGGGCTTGGCATCAGCGGTCATCAGAATCGTATGAGAGCAAATCTTTGGATCTACTCCTTTCAAGTCTCTATAGTGCCATGCGAATACATCCCTATATTCCCTTAATAGAGCTACAAGCTCCGCTTCTTCTTTTGCACTTAGGTCATCTCCTATGTACGTACATCGTTCTTCGTTCTCTTCAATGGTCACTACAATTTTTTTGGTCTTTTCCTTATTGTCATATGCTTCTCCTATGATGGCCTCTCTCTTAGGCATTCGTACCAAAATTTTTCGGTCTTCCACTTCATATTTCTTGAAATTTTTTGGTACTTCAAACAATGATTCTTCCTCTTCTTGTTTCACCGCTTTTCTTTTCTTTTTCTTTTGACCTCCTTCACTTCCTTCCTTTGAATTTATCGTTTTAATACTCGTGAGGGGTTCTTCTTCTTTTTGGGTTAACACTCCTATGTCTTCTAAATAGTGTTCCTCTGAGTCAAAGTAAGTATCCATCACAATGGATTCTAGATCATCGTCATTCTCTTCTTCTTCTATGAACTCACTAGGATCACACTCTTCCAACAGGGGCTGACACATGAACACTGAAATATCATAACCCTCCTCATCACAATGAGGTGTCCACTGTTCTTCATTGACTGCTATGTCCATGGTAGCTAAGATTTCTGCCCAACCATGAGGCTCAAATTCCTCATCTGGAAATATCATCGGTGTATAGGCTGGGTCTTTTATTGGTCTATCTCCTGGGGGAGTTCCTTCTTCTCTCGCTTTTAGGCCCTTTTCCTCTTCCTCTGCGACCTTGCACATCCACAAGTGAGTATCTTCATGCAGCCAGCATGGATCAGGTGAACTTCCAAAATGCATAGAGATTGAATCTTCTTTTGCTTTGTGGATAGGATTCCACTGTAGGGGTGGTACATCTCTGAAGGTGTAATCCTTCAGATTAACCTTGGTTGTGACCCCTAAGTGCTGTAAGTACAAGGAGTTGGTTCCCCAATCCTGTACTATTTGCAATTGTCGTAGGAAGGGTCTTCCTAGGATCATCTCGTAGACATTATTTTTCTCAAAGTCACATATAGAAAATGTATGTTCAAACTCTACACCACAAGTGGTTAGAGTTATCCCTTCAAGCAATCCTAGGGGTCTTTCAAAATGACCATCTGCCATTTGAAGTTTCATTCTCGTTGGTCTTAAGGTGGGTTCGCCCCATCGCTTCCACAAGGAGGTGGTCCCAATAGCCACACCAGCACCCGAATCTACGATTGCTTTGGTTGTGTAACCGTGATAGGTGATCGGAAGATAAGTGTTACCTTCTTCACCTTCGCTCATGTCTCCTATCTTGTCGAGAGGTATCTCTGGAACTTTTTGCTTAGAGCCTACTTTTGGCATATTGGATTCATGTTCTGGAACTTGATCCTTCACATGATTCCAGAGCTCAAGTTTTGCTTTGAGCAGCTCTTCCACAGTGAGATGACATTGAACCTTAGTGTTCTTCACAACATCAGTGTTTCTTGGAATCACTGAGTCTTCATTTCTTACCAATATTGTGGGAGCTCTGATCTGGAGAGAATTAGATTCCCATGGGCCTGTGTAATGAGGCAATTCTTGTAAAGAATTAGAGAGACCTCAGAGAAGACCTCAAAGAGCTACACTTTATGCCATATAAAGGTGTGGTTTCAAGGCACACATATGTATCAATAAGTCCATTGTGTTCTAAAATCAATATACTTTCATTTTCATGAACATTTGAGTTCATATTTCCATGTTCTTCTGAAGTGTACTACTCACTGCCATATCTCTTTGTTTTCTCAGTTAGATTGCAGAATTGGTTTCTCTAAGCTTGATGCATCATTTTTAGTGATTTAGCTTGATAATGTTAGCTCTATAAGTCTTGGATATGCTCACCAATTTTCATTTCATTTGGGTGTTGCAACCGTCAGTTATGTTCAGTTGAAGTCATCCCTGTGTGTTCATTTTCACTTCTCTGTCAAGTACCCGACTTTTTTATGCATCTTGTCAGAGTTGTTTCTTAATGTGTACTTGCCGAAATGCAATGATTTTAAGCTTCTTGCATTCATCATACTGTCTAGTATAAGCGTACCAATGTTCATAATCATGGAATTCTTAAATCTTGAGTTATGTTCATTTGTCTGCTCATTGGTCTCATTACTATACCAGCCCATGAAAATCGGGATGATGTCATCACTTGTTAAACATCATTCTCAGTGTGTGGTTCATTATTTTTTATGACATTACTCTTGAAAGTTAGCTCTTTAAGTTAGCTAGACTTCACCAAATGGAATTAAGCTAATTATTGCTATGCTTAGAGAATCATGCAAAACACTGGACAGGTGTATGAACCAAAATAGCAAGTTCTTCACCTCTAAGCTAACTCCAACTTATCTGTTTTGATCTATCGTTTTGAGAGTGTTCTTCCAAGGTACATAGGGTGTCTAATACATCCATTGGCAAACTCAAAGGGCCCACCAAATACTCGTGGAGTTCATTTGGCTAGAGTAGATCAAGGATTTTGCAACACCTCGTCATCTTCAAGCACATACCTATCCATATCTTCAGAGTTCAACGGTTTGCTTGAGGCCTTCATATCATTGAGGCCTTCATAATGATCACCTATAACAATCAAGTGATCTACATACACACATAACTAGGTAGAAGTTTCACCTTCTCTTATTTATAATTATGATGGATCGTTCCTCCAAAACCTTGATATCCTCATGCATAACCTCTTTCCAATCGTTTTATGTATTTGCTTCTTCAAATCATGTATGTTTCTTAACATTTCTACTCATATGTGCATAGTGTCCAATGATAAATGAATCATAGGTAAGTCTTTCATTTGGATACCTTAATCTATGAAACCTTCTTGTTTCATCTACCATCCATTCAAATAATTTTTGTCTACCTTTGAGGTCTGCCCTTCTTTGCATGATTTTTCTATATTGAACTCAGTCCATACCTCTTTATCTTCTTCTATCTCTCTAGTTTTGGGCTTGCCTTTGTTCATCTTATCATGAAGCTAACTTGATGAAGGGATATTTAAACTCCATAATGGGTATTTACCTATATGTATGATGGCCTGAGAGGTACACTACAACATATGAGGGGCATACCGACGCTGCATATACCAACGGTCATAGTCGGCGTCGGTATAGCCCTTGGAAAATCTGACTAAGAGATACCGACGGTCAAGTGACCGTCGGTATGACCGTTTTAAACGGATCGTCGGTGTGGCCTGCAGCCGCCGGTATAAGCGTCGGTATATGCATTGGTATGAGCGTCGGTATAAGCGTCGGTAATTTATTGGCATCTACCGACGCATATACGGACGTCCATACCGGCGCCTATATCGGCGGTGAACTTTTAAACATACCATGAACCCGACAGCAAAACTTCACATTTCTGCGCGTGTTTGAGTACTATCGGTCTACTGTCAAACTTGCGCGCCCGAACCTGCATTGTCTTGTGCACACACACACACACACACGGATCTCTCTCTCTACACACACACACACTCTCTCTCGGCTTAGCTCTCACATCTTGGTAAGTGCTGCGCGTACTGTTAGCATTTGTGTTTCTCTATGCTTTAGGGTTTCTAATTTCTCTTTTCGTTGCTTTTGCAGAAGTTTGTTGGCGTCGATTGTTTGGAATTGGACGAGAGACGACCTACATTACGCTTTGACGACAACGATTCAAAGAGAGACATACTTGTAAGTGATTCTTTTATTCGCTATTGATAGAGAGAGAAGGAGAGAGAGAGAGAGAGAGAGAGAGAGAGATAGAGAGAAAGATAGAGAGAGAGACAAAGAAAGAGAGAGAGAAGAGAAAGAAAGATACACATTAATTTACACATGCATACATACACACATACATGTACACACATGGATGCTTACATACACACACCTATACACACATACATACACACATATGCATGCATACACACACACATAAATTTACACACATGCATACATACACACACATGCATACACACATACATACACACACATATATACACATATGCATACATACATATACACACACACATATAAACACATACATACACACACGCATATATATACACATATACACACATGCATGCATACATACACACACATATACCGGCATGCATGCATACACACATATATACACACATGCATACATACACACATATACACACATGCATGTATACATACACACACATGTATACACATGCATACACATACACACACATACACATACATGCATGCATACATACACACACGTACACACACATGCACACACATGCATGCCTACATACACACACATACACATACACACACATGTATACACATCTATACATACACACACACATGTACACATGCATACATACACACACATATATACACACATGCATACATACACACATGCATAGAGACACACATATAATCCTATTTTTATTTTGAAGTTTTTGTTTTACATCAAATATATAAAAATAGGATTAGGGTTTTAGGGTTAAATATTTAAGATTAGGGTTGTAGGGTTTTAAATAGGATTAGGGTTTTGGGGTTAAATATTTAAGATTAGGGTTTTAGGGTTTTAGGTCTAGATATTTAAGATTAGGGTTTTAGGGTTTACTATTTCAGATTTAAGTCTAAGTCTTTATGATTAGGGTTTTAGGATTTTAATACGTAGATAACAGATATACACAAACACACATATACATATAATACATACATACATGTAGATACACATGCATACAAAAATATACATATGATTTAAATCTTTAAGATTAGGGTTTTAGGGTTATAACACCTACATAACATATAATATGCACACATACACATACACATCTAATACATATATACATGTATATACACATATATACAGAAATATACATATTTTAGGTCTAGATATTTAAGATTAGGGTTTTAGGGTTTAGTATTTTAGATTTAAATCTAAGTCTTTCTGATTAGGGTTTTAGGATTTGAATACGTAGATAACATATATACACAAACACACATATACATATAATACATACATACATGTAGATACACATGCATACAAAAATATACATATTTTAGATTTAAATCTTTAAGATTAGGGTTTTAGGGTTATAACACCTACATAACATATATGCACACATACACATACACATGTAATACATATATACATGTATATACACATGTATACAGAAATATACATATTTTAGGTCTAGATATTTAAGATTAGGGTTTTAGGGTTTAGTATTTTAGAGTTAGTCTAAGTCTTTCTGATTAGGGTTTTAGGATTTTAATACGTAGATAACATATATACACAAGCACACATATACATATAGTACATACATACATGTAGATACACATGCATACAAAAATATACATATTTTAGATTTAAATCTTTAAGATTAGGGGTTTAGGGTTATAACACCTACATAAGATATATGCACACATACACATGCACATGTAATTCATATATACATGTATATACACATGTATACAGAAATATACATATTTTAGGTCTACATATTTAAGATAAGGATTTTAGGGTTTAGTATTTCAGATTTAAGTCTAAGTCTTTCTGATTAGGGTTTTATGATTTTAATACATAGATTACATATATACACAAACACACATATACATATAATACATACATACATGTAGATACACATGCATACAAAAATATACATATTTTAGATTTAAATCTTTAAGATTAGGGGTTTAGGTTTATAACACCTACATAAGATATATGGACACATGCACATGCACATGTAATACATATATAAATGTGTATACACATGTATACAGAAATATACATATTTTAGGTCTACATATTTAAGATTAGGGTTTTAGGGTTTAGTATTTCAGATCTAGAATTTTAAGATTAGGGTTTCAATTAAATAAATATAATTAAATATATAAAATTAAATATATAAAAATAGGATTACGTAAGGAAAAAAAATCTGAGTATATAAATAGACTTATATATAAAATAAGATAATTATATACATAAATAAATATAAAAAGAACTAGTGTTTTAAATAATCTAATTAAATATCTATAATTAAATATATATAATTAAATATATAAAAATAGGATTACGTAAGGAAAAAAATCTGAATATATGAATAAATATATATATATAATAAGTTAATTATATACATAAATAAATATAAAAAGAACTAGTGTTTTAAATAATATAATTAAATATCTATAATTAAATATCTATAATTAAATATATAAAATTAAATATATAAAAATAGGATTACATAAGAAAAAAAATCTGAATATATGAATAAATATATATATAAAATAAGATAATTATATACATAAATAAATATAAAAAGAACTAGGGTTTTAAATTATTTAATTAAATATATATAATTAAATGTAATTAAGTAAAGAAAAAATCTGAATATATAAATAAATATATAAATACACAAACACACATACTTATATACCTATCTATATTCACATATATATATATACACGTATATATACACATGCATACATATATATACATGTTTTAGTTCTAGATCATTTGGATTAGGGTTTTAGGGTTTTAACACGTACATAACATATATACACACATACACATACACATATAATACATATATACGTGTATATACACATGTGTATAGAAATATACATAATTTAGGTCTAGATCTTTAAAATTATGGTTTTAGGGTTTAGGCATACATATAACTTAATTAAGAGGAAAAAAATCTGAATATATATCTTTAGGCATACATACATCTTTATAAACTTGGTTTTTACTTGTTTGTAATTTTCATGTGAATTTATCTCATTCCATTAATGTTCTTTGTTGCAGGACTGTTGATATGGAACGTTCTTTGCATGTGTATGGTAGTGGAAGACCAATATTTTGTATTTGATTTTCATATGGCAATACATTGCTTTGCCACATTTTGTGAAAGCGTCATATATGACAGTGGTTTGCCACACTCTTGTACATGCTTCATTATTGAAATATATAACTTCTTTTGTACATGGTTCATTGTTCATTCTGATTATCGATCTCTTTTGTGTACAATAATACTCTGTTTCATGAAATCATATTTCGGTTGTCATTAGAGTACACATCACATGTACTCGGTTTTTTTTGGGCAGAGTTTATTGTCTTTTGTTCAACAATATAATGGTAATGTTGTTGTAGCAAAAGACAAAACATTCTGCCCAAAAAAAATTTTGCAGGTATGGTCGTCGGTATAAGCGACGGTACTCCCAGTAGTGTCATCGGAATAACCATCGGTACACCCAGGAGGCGATGCAGTAGAAGCCGATTATCGACACATATACCAATGTTTATACCGACGCATATACCGATGCATATACCTCTGCTTTTACCGACGTCTACACCGAGACTCTTTGGTACCGACGCGGAAACCGACCTTTACACCGGTGTCGCGGCAAATAAAGCCACGTTCATTTTCCTCGGTAAAAGCCTCGGTATACCATCGATCTGTTGTAGTGGTATAAGCACCTTTCTTCACATACCCTTTGGTTGAGGGTACTTACATATTTGAGATAAGCCTCCTTGTTTCATCTCATGTGGTGTCCCATTCACTATCAATGTACCATTTTCTTGACCCTAGTAATCACACCTCTTACTCATAGATAAAATACTTTGATTGTCATTTGAATTTTATGCATAATTACATTTTCCTATGTGTGATGAACCACACTTGTTCTTCTTATAGCAATCCCTTGCATAGGTGCCAGACGTTCCACTAATGAACCATCGTTCTAAGTTTCTGTTGTGTCAAGTCTACTTTAGCCTTCATCCTCTTCCTATAGATGGAAATAATCTACTTCCTTAGTCCTCCTTAGAGTTTTAATTTGATTCTCTTCCATGTCTTCCTCTACCTTTGCCTTATTTTCTTTCTCTACCTCTTCCTTTACTTGCATAATGCTTGAGCTTCATGGCCCTTAGTCTTTGAGGCTCTAATATTCATCTCCTCATGGACCTTTAAGGACACTAGTTTCTTAAAGTAAAGAAGATTTTATATAACATACATAGAAGAGGTGAAACCCTTTAACTTCTCATCATCCCTAAGCCGATTCAATTTATATGAAACTTTCTCATCATCTTCTATGTGACGACATACGGTCCCAACGCATAAGTTACTTCCTTGATCCTGAGAATGGAAGATTGATGTTGCTACTTAGTGTCTTCCTCAAATTATTGAGTACATTCTTCATTTAAATTTGCATATATTTGGTTGAGGTAGAGTATATTTGACTTCCCATACTTTCATTGATCTCTCTAGATCCTCAATATGCCACATCATTGCATTGCTCATATGATAAGATAAGATGAAGATAACCTTCTTATTTTTCACATTCATTTCTTGAAAATCCTCAATTGATAAGGAGTTAGATTATCTCCCAATGTTGGCATTGCATATACTCCACTAATAAGGCCCCATAAACCCTTTCACATGAGAAAGATATAGATTGTAAAATTCATTCGTTGATAATTGTTTCTATCCACGTTTTCAATCTAGGTTCTATATTTCTCACATGATGTACACTAGTATACTCTTCTAGGGTTTTTTTAAGGCAATAAAAGTGATGAATATCAAGATCTATACCTTTCTACTATAGAAGTACGAAAAGAGAATGTGTATATGACTTGCTTCTCTATTGTTAGACTTCCCTTTAGTGGATCGTATGTTCATAAACTCAAATCGTAAGCTCATCTACTTCCAAGTTCTTCAATGGATCCTTAATTTCCTTTTTAAGTGCCTTTGTGTAAAAAAATGCTCTAGCACTATTGATGGGAGAATCTACGCTTTCTCAATGCCACTTAAACCACATGTATGCTCATAGATACCTCTATTCACTCAAACGTTAATTCTCAAACGAACATCGTGTCCAAGAAAGACTACTTTGCCTTCACTAAACATGGAAACAAAAACTGTTGTTCACCCTATACCTTAGCTTCAGGCTAGCTTTAGAGCAACATAATAGCTTTCAAAAGAACCTAATACTACAAGAAATTGATAAAAAAAATGGTAATGGAAATCTAATCATCACGTGGACTTAACTAGATCCATAGAGAAATTAGGGTGTGACATATGATTACTCTAAGTATATATAAAATTCTCAAGCAAGAAGGCACTTTACTTATTAAGGGGTCAAATAGCTTATTCAAATCCTCTAAATGATAACACACATGGGATCGCACCAATTTTACAAATAGTTTTATATAACTTTGAGAAATTCGATAAACGACAAGGACATCTTTTCCTAGAATATATGATTTATCACACATATAAGGGATAGATCATTGACTTGAGAGTTACGAGAGATGTACAAATTTCAAAATTGAATAGTTAATCTTCATGCTTTGCACCTTGCATCTCATATCTCTAACTTTCATCAATCCAAGAGGCTCATATGCTCCTCCTAGTGTTAGAGTTTGATTTTCAATAGCTTATTTATATATCTGTAACTGTTTGTTTTGTATGTATGTGTGTGTGCATGCATGTGTTTATATAACTGTGTTGTAACCAAGCATGAGTATTCGCAATTCTTGATCATGCCTTTTGGACCAAGGAATGCCCTTGCCAAGTTCATTACTCTAATGAGCACAATCCTATGCCATTACTTTGGAAAATTTGTACTTGATTTCCTTGATGAGAATATTTTCTATAATCATGATTTACTTACCCATTAAGATCGTTTGGAAAAGAATTTAGAAGTTATGAGAGAGAAGAAGATATATGGAAAGAAATCCAATTTTGATTTCTGGTAAATATAACTCACATATCTTGCACACACAATATGTGAAAAAGAAATTTAAGTAGATCATGAAAAGCTCGCACACCCTAAAAATATTATGGACCTTTAGAGTTTCTTAGGGTTAACAAGATATTGTAAAAACTTTATACCAAACTTTGCAAAGATCTCAATCCCTTTATTTCAATAACTAAATGGAAATCCTAAAATCCTTACTTGTGATAACCATGAGGCCAAAAGTATGGAGTGAATTATAAAATCCATAACACCAGTCCCATTTCTACAAGTAGTAGATGCAAATGAGCTCTTTCTAGCTGAAACACATGCAAATGGACTAGAAATTACAAGTGTGTTGTTTTGGAATAGTCAATCAATTCATTTTGAGATTCAAAACCAAAAATCAGCTAAGCGCAATTATTCTATGCATGAGAAAGAGCTTTATTCCATTGTGCATGCTCCAAAGCAATGGAATTGCTTGTTGCCAAGGTTTCTATAGTTTCTAATAAGAAACTTATCAATCATTTTTTAAAACAATATGGGTTAATAGGTATAAAATACATATGGGCCAGGATAATCCAAGAGTTTGATAATGAAATCAAGAAATAAAAATGGAATTTCAATGTAGTTTGTAATAGGCATCTTTTCTAGTGAAACAATTCATTCTGAACTTTTTGAATTTGATTGTGGGCATAATGCTTAGAATGAATAATTAGGTCATTGTATGCATGTAGGAAAAATTTTGGGATCACACGTTTCATATTCTCTCTCTAAAACTTATTCGCATCATGTTTTGCAGTTGAAATTTTAAGGTGAAGATGAAAGAATTAACAAAAACTATGTATGAGAGAAAGGTAGAGAAAGTATAGGAGAATAAAAGTGTTTGAGTGAAATTTTTATGAATCATGTTTTAAGCACCTCGTTTAGGGCTCTACATTTAGTTCTTTGTAACAAACTGTCTTGATTTTACTCTAACACTATTGTGTTAGATCGAAAAATTGAATAAAAGTGTCTCTCACAAGCTTAAGCTAATTCCTCACCATTTAGGATTTCTCTAAGATACCTACTCCCCTCACAAAATTGACTAAAAACAATGTAGGATCTCCATCAAGTGATGCCTATCAAAAATCATTTGAAACATTGAACCAAAAAGTCATTGAAAATTGTGTTTTAAAAATTCTAGAAATGGGAAAACCTTTTGTGGATACATGTAATGCAAGTGGTAGTCAAATAGGATGTGGTCTTTCACAAGATGGTAGGGTGGTCACATATGATTCTAGAAAATTAAGAAAACATGAACTTAACTATCCTACTCATGATTTACAAATGCTTGATATTGTGCATGCACTTAAGAATTGGAGACATCTATTGTTAGGGGTTAATTTTGATTTGAAAAGAGATCATGAGAGTCTAAAATACATTTTCACACAACCATTACTTAATAACATGCAGAAGCATTGGATTGAATTATTAAGAAAGTATGAGTTGGACATTAAGTATGTGGCTGGTAAGGAAAATAAGGTCGCTGATGCATTGAGTCCAAGACCTTTAGGTAATCTTCTTTGTGTAATAAATTCTGTTCTTCTCAATCAAATTCAAGAAGAACTCAAACATGACTCTTTTTATGCACTTATTTTGAATTTTTTGAATGCACACATGGGATTGATGTATAAGGAAAATTTTCACTTGCAAAATGGATCTTTGTATTGTAATAATCGACTCTGTATATCTTCTCAGTCTCTGTTAAAAGCTAGAATATTGCATGATTGTCATGATGCACCTTTCTCTGCCCATCCAAGTTATTCAAGGACTTAAAACAAATTATTCTTACTTTTGGCCAAGTATGAACCAGGATATTAGAAAATATGTTAGTGAATGTTTGAAATGCCAACAGGTGAAAACTAAGCTTAAGAGAATGCCTAGAATGCTTCAACCTTTGGATGTTCCAAATAAAAAATGGGAGTCTATTTCTATGGAATGTACCACTAAATTATCTCTCACCAGAAGTAAGCATGATACCATATTTGTTGTAGTCAATTGGCTTACCAAGATCACACATTTCTTTCCTATGAAAAAGACTCATATTGCTTTGAATGCTGCAAGAATCTTTGTAAAAGAAATTTTTCGATTGCATAAAATGGCGAAAAGCATAATTTGTGATAGAGAATATAGATTTACATTAAACTTTTGGAAAGCGACATTTGAGTTGATTAGAAGTTAACTTTGTATGAGTAAACATTTTCGTCCACAAACTAATGGGGAAACCGAGAGGGTTAACCACATAGTTGAAGATATGTTTCATATGTATGTGAATGGAAAGCAGCATAGTTGGAGTCAATATTAACCCTTGGTTAAGTTTGCATACAATAGTGCATGGCATGAATCTATAAAACCCACTCCGTTTGAGGCTATGTATGGTTTTAATTGTTTGACTCCACCTTCATTTTTAGGCTTTCCAAATAAAGTGGAAGTATCCAAAGAAATGCTTGTTATGACGGATGAAGAACTTGGAAAAATTAATAAACATATAAAAGAAGCTCAGAAAAGGCAAACGAAGTTCTACGATTAGAGAAGCCCACTTGAATTTCAATTCCATGATATGGTACTTCTTAAAGTTAATCCTCACCGATCTAACTTGTTGCTTGGGAAGGATCATCGACTTTCTCCTCGATATGTAGATCATTTTAAAGTTTTGAAAAAAAATGGATCTCTTGATTATTTGCTGGAATTACCTAAACATTAAAATGTTCATCCTATATTTCATGTTAGCTTACTGAAAAGATATGTACCTAATATTGCTCATGTTTTGCAGGAGAATTATAAGCTAAAAGATAATGTCTCTTTTGAGCTTCAAATAGAAATAATATGATAAGAAGGAAAGACTTCTTAGAAATAGATCTATAGTAGAAATTTTGGTGAAATGGAACTCATATCCAGTAGAAGATTCAAGCTGGGTGAACTTAGAGGATTTTCTAACAGACTATCCTTCTTTCCAAGTCTGAGGACAAAGTTCTTCAAGGGGAAAGAATTGTAATATGCCTCTTTTCTAGTTAAATAATTTATTTTGAACTTTCTAAATTTCATTGTGGGGATAATGCTTAGAATGAATAATCACATCATATGATGCATGTAAGAAAAATTTGGGATGACAAGTTTCATATTGTCTCTCTAGAACTTATTTGCATCATGTTTTGTAGTTGAAATGTTAAGGTGAAGATGAAAGAATTAAGAAAAACTCTGTATGAGAGAAAAGTAGATAAGGTATTGGAGAATAAAAGCGTTTTGAGTGAAATTTTTATTAATCATGTTTTAAGAACCTCGTTCAGGGCTCTACATTTAGTTTGTTGTAAGAAAATGTCTTGATTTTACTCGGACAGTATTGCGCAAGATCGGAAATTTGAATAAAAGTGTCTCTCACAAGCTTAAGCTAGTTCCTCACCATTTTTGAGTTATAAAGCTTTGAAAAGTGCCGTTTTCCAACATTTGAAGAAAAAAAGAGAGGGCTTGTCTAATTCTATTTGAGTCGGTGATTATAATGCTTACATGCACCATGACTTATTATGCATATTTTTGGATATGTATTTTTGGTGGTTTTCTAATATTTTTGGACAGGTAAGCAAAAATAAAGCACACTACGATTGCATGGATTTTTGCAAAAGTTTTGGAGAAACTCGATTTTTTTCTAAATTTGGTGGATCACACACTTCTTCGGCGGAGCGGCGATCAAAATCTACTATAGGGAGACTTGCGCATCAACAAAGGGGATGCACTGAAATCACAGAACTACCTTGTGATTGAGAATGAGCGTGATAGTGAGAGTGAGAGTATGATTGAGAATGCGAGTGTGAATGAGATTGTGATAGCTCAGGGGTGGTCGCGAGGTAGATGCTTCGTCTAGAAGCTATTTTCCAAGGCTGTTGTAATCATTGATTCTCATCTATAATATGAGAATTCTTCTTTCTCTAAGTCATATTCTTGCATATCAGATTTTCTCTTATCCTATGAAATCTCTGCATTTTCTCTCCTCTGGTATTCTTAAATGATCGAAAGATTGTGATTGGGGATAGACTATGATTGGGGAAACGCAACAAGTTGGAACATGTAAGATGGCAGTTTTCATTGCTTCTTATCATGTCATTAGAGTGGCATGTTTTAAGAATGGTCGTCAAACTCACCTCAATATTGATGACTCAGTCAGTTAGTAGCAAGTTTTTTTAGCGAGTCGATTTGCTACTAGACGTCCTGCTCAAACACCACGAAATGTGGGATCCCATGAAAACTTTAAAATCAAGTTTGTGTGATGAAGGTTGGGGAGTCTCTCAAGGATTGTTCACGAGAACTTCATACATTATTTAGCTATTATAACTAGAGAACATAAGGCGTAACTCCTACTTAGACGTAGGAAGGTGCGTTTTATTTGTGAATTAACTTAAACGTAGATGGTTCTCTCACGCAGGCTGTTAAAGACTCTTGAGCCTCCTTTTTATCTCCATTCAAACCTCTTGCAGCCCTCGTTCCTCATTTATTTCAAAGATCTCGTTTGTAAAACAAGACAATTTAATGTTCACATAAGCTGAACAACATCTATTTGTTAATAGAACCTATGAGCATGTAGAAAAGTAGTCTTAACACGCACATGGTCTTCTATTATGCAAAAATATTTCAAGAGACATGCATGTGAATATATGATCAGTCTATATCAAGAAGCTCAAATCTCTTGTATAGAAGGATTGTCTTAGGTACATCAAGTATCTAAGGTCACATGGAGAGGAATTATACTTCTAACGAGGTCCCTGATTGCTTGGAATCCAATTGTATCAAGAGACAAATTACATGTCGGTATAGACCCTAAGAATATGAAGTAGCAGAAATCAAGAATAGGTACATTTCCATATGTGTTATGGATATGATGAAGGAGACGGGGAATGCCTAATTCCTATTGGGAAGA
Organism: Ceratopteris richardii; assembly: GCA_020310875.1. Classification (NCBI taxonomy): domain Eukaryota; kingdom Viridiplantae; phylum Streptophyta; class Polypodiopsida; order Polypodiales; family Pteridaceae; genus Ceratopteris; species Ceratopteris richardii. The sequence continues at coordinate 129,835,362 of CM035418.1, read as the reverse complement.
TGCAATAACCACTATCATACAGATCTTGAACAGAGCACCCACATCAATCATACATGCTTCAACACAATATGGAGCTTGGTATAACATAAAACTACATGTATAATAATTAAGAGTGTTTGGTTGTACTTGCTATGTCTTAATACCAAATGAAACAAGAAGTACAATCGATGATAATTTACAAAGATGTACTACCTACGTAGTGTATGCAGTGTTCTAGTTTGAGGTCTACGGAAACACATGAATAGAACAAGAAATCATAAAAAGCTTGGAGCACAAAAAAAATAGTGAATGAACTACCAAGTGAATGTACAAAGATAAGTAATGCCTTAGGACTATGCAAGTATATACAAATCGAGGGAAAAAACCTCCTAAAGAGGGCGAAAAGTGGCATGGTAGACTTAAGTGTGCTCACACACACATCACTACGAAGTATATAAATAAATACCCCTAGAAGTGATGTAGTGAAGGAGATGGCACTCATTGATAAAGAAGTGCCAAGATATTTGGCAAGAGATCAAGCCACAAAAGAAAGCAAGCCTAGAGCTTTGCAAAAACTTCAAAATTTCCCTACATAGAGCCTTTATTGAAACTTATGAGTCATTATCCTATGTGGGAACATATTGCAAATTGACATCTCCAAAAGAGAGCCTCTTGATCACAAAATGATAGTGCACCTCAATGTGCTTTGTGCAAGCATGGAATAGAGGTTTCGTTACAACTACCAATGCATTCTGACTATCAAGTATGACCAACACGTAAATCAGCCAAGACGCATCTGAACCCCAGACACTCAAAAATTGTTGTGAAAGTTACCCCATATTGGGCCTCACAACTAGAAGTGGACTTAGTAGGGTGCTTCTTGATCAACCAATATATGCATCAACTACCAAGAATGAAGCAAAAATAATTGGTGGGAACATTAGTGTCATAGAAATCAATCCAATCCAAGTAAGAAAAAACATGCAAAGTTCATATAAGTCATCCCCCCTTGGGATAACACAATCCAAGTTGTCGGGTACCTATTGAGTAATGAAATATGTGCTTAACTGCATGCCAATCTTTGACATCTGGAAATGCAAAAGCTTTCTCAGTTGCGAGAAAACAAACAAAAAATTAAGTTGTGTTATGTGTAAGTTAATCAAGCAAATGCATCTTGAACATCATGAAGACTTGACTATAAAATTGTTTCCAAAAGAGTGCCAATAGACTTGCAATCTTCAATGCCAAAAAACGTGATACTTTTTCAATATATATTGTTTGACACAAAGCTATTCCCCAGCAACGTGCATAAATTGGATGCCTAAATAATGATGCAAAAGCCCCAAATTTGGCATCTGAAATAAGGCATGCAAATGAGCCTCAAATTTAGCTTCTCATTAGGACCACTAAGAAGCATGTAATCAACACATACAAGAATGACCAGAAGGACATCATCTATATGCTTGACATATAAGGTGCTTTTACTTGGACTATTGTCAACGCAATGGTGCTTGCTTCAAAAATATAATGTCTTCTTCAACCTCCACAGTTATTTCATGCCCTTTTCAACAAATCCACATGCCTCGAATACATACACTTCTTCATTTAAGTCGCCATTGAGAAATTCTGTTTGAATTTCCAACGAATGTACATTCCAAGCACGATAAGCTTCAACCATAGAGATGCTACAAATGGTGCTCATTTTCCAAGTGGGTGCTAAGGTCTCATCAAAATCAATGTCTTTCTCCTAAGCATAACCTTTTGCAAAAAGCCTAGCCTTATGCTTGTTAATTGTTCCATCAATTTGATGTTTTAGCTTCTATAATCATTTAGATTCAATCGACTTTTTTCCTAGAGAAAAATCACATAAAGACTAGGTACCATTCTTGATCATACCATCATATTCTGATTGCATCATGGTCATCTAATTCTCTGAATTTTTTGCTACATCAAAAGAAATACTAGAGGCAAAAAATTGAAAAAGACTAGAGGTAGCCATTGCATAGAAATCTAATGCAAAGCAAGCACTATGAGAGCCTGAATCATTACAATATCACCGAGGTGAATCCAATTTGCTATCTATCAAATTTTGAACATGCCATTAAGGCATAGTTTATTCCTCCTCTACAACAAGTGCATCATTCAAATATGCATAAAAAATGTAATTATCTACATCATCATATGGAGCCCTTAAAGGTTGAGAAATTGCTTTATTTGGAGCACTTGATTATCCACTTGTAAAAACGAAGCAGCAAAGTGTCATACACATTTCTAGAAGTAACTAAAATCTCTTTTCTACATCAAAATAATGGCTAATTTGCATCTTCCATAAGAATGAGATCATGACTAACCAGAATTCATTTAGTCTATGATTGTAAATGATAGCCTTTGCTTTTAGAAAAGCACCCTTCAAAAATGCATTCCCCTATTTATCATCTAGGTTCTTGTTTTTTTTTTTTGTTCATGCATTGATGCATATAGAAGACAACCAAAGACACATAAATGAGCAATAGATGACTTGAGACCATGCTGATCCTCAAACCGAGTGATAAATTCAATTTCTTTAGTGGGACACCTCTTAAGTATATATGCTGCACACATAACACCTTAAAGCGAGAAGTAATATGGCAAGTCTTGACTTTTGACCATACACTTCAACATCTCCATGAGAGACCTATTTTTTTTTAGGAGATCCAGTTTGTGGAGGTTTATACTACAACATACATTGATGTTTTATCCCACTTTCATACAAAAATAAATTAAAATTAGAAGAAAGTATTTCCCCACTCGAATAGAAGGGAGGGTGCCCGATTTACATGTTGATAAGTTTTTAGCAATAACGAGAAACTATTTGACGTAAATAAACAATTCCAACTTTTCTATTAGTGGATACACCCATGAACTCCTAGAAAAAGCATCAACAAATTTCTAGAAGTAAAATTAGCTCCCATACGATACGACAGTATCTGCATAGGCCCAAATACATAACTATGAATAAGCTATAAATTATGAGCACATCAAATTGAACCATGTTAAAGGAAGAATGAACGCTGCACTTGTTTCAAAATAAAGCCTTCATAGACATGTTAACAAGGTGCCTCATGTTTGTGTAGTGAGGAAACCTTTTCAGATTTGAAGAATGAACGCTGCACTTGTTTCAAAATAAAGCCTTCATAGACATGTTAACAAGGTGCCTCATGTTTGTGTAGTGAGGAAACCTTTTCAGATTTGTGCAAGATGCCCAAAGCTTGCATGCCAAATCTTTGCATCACACAAAGACTAAGAATCTTGAACAGGAAATTTCTAAATAATTCACTGATTCTACATATTCTATGTGCAAATAAAAACCATAAATTTTTTTCCAAAACCAATAAAAAATCATCATTTGAGAGATCAGGAACTCTACATCTCTCATCAACAAATTTGACAACCATGAGTATATATAGAATGAAGTACATATAAAATCTAATAGTGTTAAAGAACCACCATGACTAGTAGTGAGCATGATCTATCACAACTCCCATTTTAAATGATAAGAGGAGTTGTTAGCACACATGACAGTATTATCTATAGGTATAGGCTCAACTTAACTGAAGAAATTAGGCTGCAAGGTTATATGTTTGGTTTCTCTACTATCAGTAGCAAACATCTATGTCTACTACAAACATATACATATTATTGTTAACTTCCTATCTCGATTAGAAAATGGTGAACCACTAGATGAAGTGGACGATTCCTTTCTTGATGAAAATTTACTCCATGTTATAGAGTATACTAAGCCAGATTTAGGTACTTCGACTTGGTATAAGGAAATTCTTTCCTTTCTGGCAACTAGTGTTCCTCCCTCTCATTTACGATCCATGGCAAAAAAGAGGCTACGATTTCACACCTATAGATTTACCATTATTTTAGACAAATTGTATTATAAGGATTTGTCTTCATTGTGTGCTACCTTATCCTGTGGCGATTAGGAAGTTGCATCTTCGAGTGTCTGGTGGCCATCAGAGTATGGAGTTAACATTTTAGAAAATATTACATAGTGGATTATGGTCGCCTAGTGTTGGGAATCAAACTCACAACCTCCCGTTTAGGAGCAAGATGGGCTAACCACTTGCCCCCAAAAGCCATGGTTGAGGATTACTTCATAATCCTCTCTCTTCAGGCATGGTTCAACCATATCCTACTAGGATTATGTGACATTGCTTCCCCCTTAGATTGAGCATTGCCCTCAATGCTCACTTTGTGGAGCCGTAAAACTCTTGGACCCACTTTCCATGCATGAGTGCCTCCACCAACCTCAAACTCAAGCACATGGTCCAAATTTGGACATATCCCACCCTCCATGGGTGCCCAAATGCCCATGTGCCTTCACCCAAGGCCAGTTTCACACTCACCACGGATAAGCGCTTTTTCTAAGTGCCCATGAATGAGGCGCGAACCTCCATCTTGCCCAGTTTCTAAACTAGGCTCTAATACCAATGTTGGGAATTGAACTCACAACCTCCCGGTTAGGAGTGTGATGGGCTAACTACTTGCCCCCAAAGCCATGGTTGAGGATTACGTCTTAATCCTCTCTCTTAAGGCATGGTTCAACCATCTCCTACTAGGATTATGTGACACCTACCATCGATAAGGACATGTGCGATTGTGTATTACACTGCGCTCCTTTCCAATCCAATGCACAGGTGAACCATGCAATATTCATCGATTCCCTTTATAGCCCATCTTACCTCTCCAGCCTTTTCAAAAATCGGGTTGGATTTGATTGGTTCGACCTACCCTCCGATCACTTCATGTAAGCCATTTATTTGGATTTGCACATATTATTGTACATGCTAGGTAGAGGCCTAGAGTTAGCACCATTCAACTACACATAGTGTTGCCACAGTTTTAATTATGGAACTATTTCCTTAGTAATGGCTTCCATTGGAGTTATTTTTTGATAGGGACTCTCAATTCTTAAGCAGACTTATAAAATCGATCCCTCACTATTTGAGCATAAATTAAGCTCCCTTGACTATCCTTATGCCAATGGATAGGTCGAGAGCACCAACAAGGTTTTACTAACTATGTTGGAGAAGTCTTCTCGAGTGTTTGACTAAATGGGACTAATACTTATCTTTGATACAATGGGCTTATCACACTTCGTATAAAGTGACCACAAGCTTTGCACACTTCAAACTTGTCTACGGTTTGGAAGCGATCGTGCCTATGGAAATTACAGCCCCAAGCATATGCATTGCTATTAAGAAAAGACTCTTACTAGAGGAATCCTTGATTTTCTAGATTGACACATTGCGACAACTCAAAGAAAATTGGTTTAATGGTTTTTTGCTGATGCAACCAATCTACAATCAACAATGTTGCTTGCATGATGGACAATTAGGGAATCCTAATTTTTTTGGTTTGGTGTTTTGGTTCTATTAGTTAAATTGAGAATGAAACGAAAAGTGAGTAAATTTAGGTTACAAAGGACACGTCGTTTTCGCATCCATCAAGATATTAGACAAGCAACATTCGAGTTAGCCATGCAAGTCGGTGAGATTCTATGGATCCATATTAATGGGTCCTTCCTTGGAGTGTGCATGAGACGATGCAACACACTAACTCCATAAAAGATATCTACTCTAGTTAGAATAGCATAATTCAAGCTTGCAACTAAGCTTTGATAGCTATTAACATCTTCAATTAACTTAGCTTCATGAGCACTCAGCCTCAGATTTACCTTCATGGGTGTACCTGCAACCTCTATATTTTCCATCTTAAACTTAGAGAGCATGTCTCCAAGGTACTTTCTCTGAGTGATGAACATACCTTTCTATGCATATACCACTTTCAAACCTAGGAAGTAAGTGAGAAACCCAAGATGAATGACGTTAAACTCTTCTTGCATTTGAGCTTTGATCTTCCTAATTCCATCTGCATCATTACTAGTAATGATTATGTCATCTACAGATACACAAATTTACATGATCTCTAAATGATTCCTCTTAATGAAGAGGGAAGGATCTGTCTTGCTTATAATGAACCTTTGATCCTGTAAGTAGCTCACTAGTCTATGATTTGAAGCTCTAGAATCTTGATTAAATTCATACAAAGATTTCCTTAGCTTGCACACATCTTCAAGGTATGTTTGATCTTCAAAACGTGGTGTTTGAGCCATGTACACCTCCCCTCAAGTCCAATCATTTACAAAATCATTTTTAACATCCATTTGAGATATCTTCCAATTCTTGGAAGATGCAATCATGAGTACCCAAATTGTCGGCATTTTTATCACATAGGAGAATGTCTCTTCATAATAAATACCTTTGGTTTGTGGAAACTTTTTGGCCAGAAGTCTTGCTTTGTACTTGTTAATAGAGCCATGAGAATTCTTTTACCTTGTAAATCCATCTTGAGCCAATGACCTTCATACACCGTTTCTTGGGTACCAATTCCTAAGTTTGATTTTCTTGCAAAGCTTCTATTTAATCTTCCATGGCACTTCTCCATTCTATTTCCTTCTTGGGCTCTTCATATCTAGATGTTTCTTCATAGTTTGAGTCATGTGCTATCTACATTGAATGTTTAGTGACTAAAGAGGTATCCTAACCATACCTTTATAGATTCCTTTTCTCTCTAGTAGATTTTCTTATAGTTTTTTGAAATGATATTCTCATTCTTCTTTGAGAATGTTGGAAAGTTTCCTCTAGATCATAGAGTAGTTTGATTTTTCTGTAATCATCTTCAAACCAAGATTTGTTTTCATCAAACACAACATGTATAATTACAATAATACCTTTATTGCTTGGCTTATGTAGCCTATAACCTTTTTGATTAAGATCGAAGCCAATGAAGATGCACTTCTTTACCTTTGGTTGGAATTTACCTTTGATTTGTTGAGGTATGTGTGCATATGTTATGCACCCAAAAAGTATGCAATGATCAAGACTAGGCCTTCTTCTATTCCATTCTTCATACGTTGTTATCCCTTCTAATGCTTTTGATGGACATCTATTGATCACATAGGTGGTTTTGGATATAGCCTCTACCGATAGGTAGTTGGGCAACTTTGTCTTGTTTAGCATTGACCTTGTAGCCTCGATTGTGATTCTATTGCTTCTCTCTACCACTCCATTTTGTTTTATGGAGTATACCTGGTTGTAATATCTCCTTTGATCCCTCTCTCTTAGAGATAGAATCAAGGTCAAGGGAGGAATATTCTCCCCCTCAATCTAACCTTATCCTCTTGAAAGTGTTACCTATTTGATCTTCTACAAGTGCTAGATATATCTTGAAACATGAAAACACTTCTTCTCTATGCTTCATAAAGTATAGTATTGTCCAAATGCCAAAATCATCAATAAATGACACAAAATTCCTAGATCCAAAGATTGAAGGATCCTTGCTTGGTCCCCATACATTTGTATGCACTAGCTCCAATAGGTGTCCATGAATGTATCCCTTCTTTGTGAATGGTTATCTATGCGACTTTCAAAATTGACAAGCACTTCATTGGTATATCATGTGTTCTTTGGATATCTTTTCAGAGACCATTCACACTTTGATCCCTATTTATTTTCTTCAAAGCCCTTTCTCCCATATGAGACAACCTGTTGTGCCAAATTTCCAATTGTGATAGGGTTTTACTGATGTAAATTAAAAATGTAATGTTTCTAGTATCTTGGAGCTCAAATGTGAATAATCTACCTGATTTTTCTCATCTTGCTATCCTCTTGAATCCATGATGTGGATCGTCAACAAATGCTCCAATCATTGTGAATCTCACCTACAATAGTTTTTCAAGAATCTCACCTACACGAATGAGAATTTTGGTAATAGTTGGCACATACAATACCTTGCACAATAGGTTCATATTGCCATCTAAACTATTCAAATTTCTTTTCCACTACATTCCTTGTGTCATCTCCTATTTGGACTTCATGTCTATTCCTAGGATCTTCCTAATTTGAGAGTAGAGCTACATTCCCTACTAGATGATTTGAGAAACCTAAGTTTGTATACAATACATGTTCATCTCCCCTCATAGTCATATTCATCGGAAGTAATGAATCCTCTTGAGTTTGATCATCTGCTTAACTTTTCTAGTCTCTTCTTCCTCTATATCCTCCTTGATATTTATTGTTGTTTTATGGGTTGTTCTTGTAACCATTTTTGTTCTTGAAACTTCCTCTTGAGCATCCATAGCCTGGTCTATTGTAACCTCTTCCTCTTTGATTTCTAGGATTCCTGAAATAGTTCTAAATAATATGATTAGTTAGGCCACATATGGTACATTGAGATGAGCATTGAGCTCTCCCCCTGGCATTACTTCATCCTCTATCTCTTCCAGTTGATCCTTGACCTCTATGTGCAAAGTTTGCTTGAGTGGTGCTTCCTTCATCATAAGACTATTTATCCTTGCCTTTGCTATCTTTATTCTTCTTCTTATCTTTATAGATAGTAGATAGTTTATTACCTTTTGATTTTTCTCCATTCTTCATAGGCTTTGCCTCATTTGTGAAAAATTGTCCCATGAGGGTCTTGAAATCAGAAACCTCCATGTCCATATAGAGGTCCATAGTTGTGCTGAAAGCTTTCCATTTTTCATTTGCCTTTTTTTGCTCCTTGAGCTCTCCCATTCTTCACATGATATTTTGTGTTGAGCGCAACCTATAAGTCTTCATCTTCTTCTATTTCTATGATTTTTACTTTAGCTTCTATCCCATGATGGCTAAGAACCCACCTCTTTTGGTCTATTAAGAACCATGCTCTATCGTTCATATCTTGTTATCCTCTTTTATTCATCTTCATTACACTACATAGATAGATTTAAGGCAAACAAATGTAACAATCATCAAATCCAAAATATCTTGATAATTTTAGTTCTTTTCTTGTAGAATTTTAAAAACTATAGCCCTTGTGCCCATCTGTATATACCTTAAAGAGCTTTCTAATTTACGATCAAGCTTGATCCTTGATTCATTTGGAATCAATACATAGCATGTTCAACCAAGGACTCTCAAGTGTGAAACATGTGGCTTTCTATTGTACCAAGCTTTGTAAGGTGTAGTAGCATGTTTACTAGATGCGAGAGCTCTATTCTTGATGTATATTGCTATGGTTGCTACATCATCTAAATAACAATTTCTCATATCCATGTCCTTCATCATTGTCCTAGAAATTATTGTAGTATACCTATTCTTTCTTTTTAACACACCATTTCTTTGTGGTGTTTACTTGCATTTTTTTGTCCTTTTGATACCATGAGTGTTCAATACATCCCATAGATGCACCTACAAAGAGGATATACAAAATCAAAATCTCAAAAAAGTACTCAGAGAATAGAAAGAGAAAAGAGAATTGGCATTAGATGGAGTACAATCTCCCTCCACATACTCTGATCGACGAGTCTCTTAGAGCATATGTATTTATATGTATTTTGCATTACATTCTGAATAGAAGATACATGAGGGTAGCACTTCAAAAAGCTTGCATTTACAAAAATTTGCTTCATTTACAAAATCATCGCTTTTCAGGTGATCTATGATTTTTACAAAAATATATCTTTCTAAATCAATCTATTATTTTTACAAAAAAATAACTAAAATACTATATTTTAAATATTCTTTTAAATATCTTCAAAAATATCTGAATAAGTCCATGCACTTTCAAGCCCTAATAAGTCTTCACCTGCTAAATCAAAACATAAATCACATTAAAAACCTCAAGACAATAAAATCCATATAACTTTCCATTATTCCATAAATCATAACATGCCTCCAAGTTGGCAAGCAAATCACCTCAATTGATAAGAATAAAATAGTCATGGATGGCTAGTCACATGTCCCATCACAGAAAAATCATCAGAATGTTCCATGTAAAAATGCATTCATACAATAGGAAGAGTAGAATTTAATGTGACTCTGAATGATATGCAAAACTCAAAGGATTAGAATATGAAGCTAGTGATGTCTTATGAATCCATGGAGATTCCTCAAGTGAGTGAGTTTTATATTTAATTAAATATATGTGATATTGACTAGTTGTGCATGTAGAAGTAACATCATAATCGAGTATTTTCTCTGGAACTAAAATTTTAGCATCCTCTTCAAGTAATTGAGGATCATCTAAAATAGGATTGAGTCATAAAGTTCCTTTAAAAAATTTCAATAAAATGATATAAAAAGATGTATTTAGATTCCAATGAGAAGGTATGTCTAGTCTAAAAGTATATTAATTATTTTTTTTACTAATACGGAAAGGTCCATAAAAACGTGGTGCAAGTTTAACCTTAAGATGTTGTGAAATATTTTTCAAACACATTTTAATTATTCCTAACCATACAAAGTAATTTTAATTAAATTTCTTTGGTTGCTCGTTTCTTATTAACATTACCCATGTAACGTTCTTGACTCTTTTTAATGTGCTCATGACCCTCGTGAAGTGTAGAAATATGATCTTGTGCAAAAGAAGCAGCCATAGGTATATCAATTTGAGTGATAGACATGAGAGTGGGAAGCTTTTTACCATACACAATTTCATATGGTGCACGTTGAGTAGTGGTATGTGTTGTGTTATTATATGCAGATTGTAGTAAGGCAAGTTTCTCATCCCAATTACTTGGATTATCTAAAGAATAACAACGTAATAGATCCAAAATAGTACTATCATAGTTTCGCTGTGCCCATTACTTTCAAGATTAAATGCAGAGCTTAAGTCTATTTTAGAACCTAAAATTTGAAATAATGTAACCCAAATGTGATTACAAAAATGAACATCTTGATTTTAAAGAATAACTTTTCTGTTGAGAGAGATAGTGGATACATTCCAGAAAATGAAGTGGTGTTGCAATTCCCTACTTCACACCAGCAAAGTGTTTACTAAATCTATCAACAATTGTCCAAATCATATCATTGTGAGATGAAGTTGTAGGAAGATGAGTAATATTATGCATACAAATTGGTTCCCATGGCCCATTAGGTATGGGAAGTGGCATCCAAATGCTTTTCCATCACGTCTTTTCACATGTTGACACACAATGCTATGGGAAACATATTCTGCAATATCCTTTTCCATATTTGGCAGAAAGAAAAAATATTTACACGTAGAAATAGTACTTTGTATGCCTCTATGACCCATATATGGTGGTTTGTGCATCTCTTTCATACAAAATTATTTTAAAAATTGTGTGATGCATGAATGTTGTTGGAAATACAAGAATCCATTATGAAAAGTGTAGTGATCCTCGCTAAATGTTGTAGAATTATTGAAAGCATTCCATGTTTGTGAAAAATACAAATCAAATGCATATGTAGGACTCATGTCATTAAATGAACGAATATGAACACTGGAAATGTTATTGATTGAAACAATATTTATTTGTGAGGATGGGAAGCGAGTAAGGGCATCAGACACAACGTTTGCTCTGATAGGGTGATATTGAATTTGAGGCTGAAAGTTTTGTATGAATTGTGAAGAGAGATGGTGGATGCAATCCAAAGACGAGTAGGTGCCGCTACAACCAGCTTCACACCAGCCAACTGAGACTTCAGAGTTGATTAGTAGACCCTTTGAGCTTCCTAAATCCACCAAAATATCAGCCAAGTACTTTGGAACATGTATCCCAAAAGTTTAAGTCAAGACAGGCTAGTTGCGAAATGACTAGCTCCCAAAACTTGCTATTTTTGGACATACACTTGCTGGAAAAAATGAACAGTGCTCTCAACCTGGAAGGAATTAGAAAAATTCCTTTTGGGCATAGCAAATAGACTTAGCAAGCTTCCTATTCCAAGTTAAAACACTTCAAATGATGGACTGAGCACTGAGAACAAGTTTCATCAAGTTCTGGAACATTCCCACAATTCTCGGGGCTCTGCAGAGATAGACCAGTAAGCAGTAAAATGCAGATATCTCCAAAAGTATAAATCCAATGACCTTGAAAATTTGTAGGTAGACACTAGATAGTGGGAGCTATCCAACGCACTTTAAAACACTGAAAAAAGTTCAGTAAAACTCGAGATATGACCTTCTGAAGTTACTGCTCTGAGTGAGTATAGCAGAGAACAAAACAGAGAGGTAGATGATAATAAATGTATAGATTCACATATGATTACAACCACATTGGCAATGAATCTTTGCACAATGGGAGTAGAATGATAGAGCTATGGAGTAAGCTCTTCAATCTCTACAAAATGACATGAAGTGGTCACGTACAAGGCTTGCTAATCGCCTCTTCCTTCTTGCTCCTTTTATAGCAATTCTTGGAGGGAGTTTTGAATTCGAATTCGAATGGCTCCACCTAAAAGTGATCCCCAAAGTTAGGAGAGATTCCCTCAGCTCAAAAATTCGTGATTTTGGTAGTTGGAGCCACGAATTTGCTTTTACATCATGGATGAGGTAAGCCATCCTTTTACTTTTTTCTTTTTCCATTTACAAGAGATAAAATGTACTCTTTTACAAGAGGTGTTCACATGACTACTCATGTGACTTACAAATGAGGATAATATCAAGCATATCAAGCATATCAAGCATGTAGGCTTGGGCAAAATGCACCAACAGCTCCCCCTCAAGCCTAACATGCTTGGCCTCCAAATAAGTCTTCAATTGTCCTTGATTTCCTGCAAACCAATCATCAACTTGAATCTACTTAATTTCGTACCATCAAGAGCTTTCGTCAACATGTCTGCACATTGCATATCTGTAGAGACGTAGGATAGTTGAATATCCTTGCTCATTAGCTTCTCCCTTACATAATGGTAGTGGACTTCAATATGCTTGGTTCTAGCATGGTATACCGGATTAGCTGCTAGATGTAGTGAGCTTGTGTTGTCACAAAAAATGTGAGGTGTTGAAGAATGAAGTCCAAGATCTGTGTACAAAGATTTTAACCACATGATTTCTTGAGTTGCATTAGCCAAACCTCTATATTCAGCTTCAGTAGAAGATAATGCCACGGTTGGTTGCTTCTTCGATGACCAAGAAATGATTTTTGAACCTGCAAATGATATATACCCTGATGTGCTTCTTCTATCATCTTTAGATCCGGCCCAATCTGCATCTGAGTAGACCTTTAGCTCAATATCTAAAGTATATGAATAGAACAAACCTTCATTCATGGTCCCCTTTAGGTACTTGAGGACTCGCTTGGCCGCTTCCATATGTGGTCTTCTCGGCTTATGCATAAACTGACTCAATATGCTAACACTATAGCATATATCCACCCTTATGAGTGTTGCATAGTTCAAACTTCCAACCAAGCTTTGATAGCTTGTGATGTCTTCAATTGGCTCTCCTTCATAAGCACTAAGCTTATGATTTTGCTCCATAGGTGTACATGCACACTTTGTATTTTCCATCTTGAACTTGACGAGCATGTCATGGACATACTTCCTTTGTGTGATGTATATACCTGAATCTGTGTAGATCAACTCCAATCCAAGAAAATAAGTGAGTGGTCCGAGGTCACTTATTTTGAACTCCTCCTTCATTTGACTCTTTACCTGTTTGATTCCTTCAAGATCATTGCCTGTGATAATAATATCATCAACATACACACATAAATAGATCACTTCAGATCCATTCCTCTTTATGAACAAAGAGGTATCCGCCTTGCTAGCTTTGAATCCTTGGTCCTGCAAATAAGTAACCAATCTGAAATTCCAAGCTCTTGGAGCTTGCTTCAATCCATACAAAGCTTTCTTTAGTTTGCATACATAGTTAGGATGATGTGCATCCTCATATCCAGGAGGTTGTGCCATATACACTTCCTCAGAAATCCATCCATTCAAGAAAGCATTCTTTACATCAAGTTGATAAAGATTCCAATTTCTAGATGCAGCAAGACTTATGAGAACCCTAATTGTAGGCATTTTTGCAACAGGAGAGAAAGTCTCCTCATAATCAATACCATGGGTTTGAGCAAACCCTTTAGCAACTAACCTTGCTTTGTGTCTATTTATACTTCCATCTGGATTCCTCTTGATTTTGTATATCCATCGAGATCCGATTATCTTCATAGATGGCTTGTTAGGTACAAGCTCCCAAGTGTCATTCTCCTTCAAGGCTTCCATTTCTTCATCCATTGCATCTCTCCAAGCTTTCTTGCTTTGTGCTCCTTCGAATGTGGTAGGTTCTTCATTGGTTGAATCCTTTGCAATGTAGATTGAGTGCTTGGTGACCAAAGAAGTATCATAACCAAACCTCTCTGGTTTCTTCTTCTCCCTCGAAGACCTTCTAAGTGGTTGATGTGAGCTCTCGGGTCCATATGTAGCATCCTGCATCTTTGCTTTACCTTTGTTCTTCCATAGCTTTAGTCTTTCCAAGTCTTCTAGGTCAATCTCCGAATCACTTTCTTCAATCTGCTTTGGCTCCTTTGGTTGAAGTGATGGAAAATCTTCATCCAAGTCATATGGCAGCTTCACTTTCCTGTCATCATCAAACCATGATTTGTTTTCATCAAAAATTGCATCTCTACTCACAGAAAATCCTTTATTGGTTGGATTGTACAATCTATATCCTTTTTGGTTTTGATCATAACCAATGAATACACACTTCTCTGCCTTGGGATCCAATTTCCCTCTTACTTGAGAAGGAATGTGAGCATAGGCTAAGCATCCAAAGATTTTACAATGCTCTAGACTAGGTCTTCTTCCATTCCACACTTCATATGGAGTGGTTCCATCTAGTGACTTAGATGGAAGTCTATTTATGAGATATGTGGCTGTCGACACAGCCTCTGCCCATAGGTAGTTCGGCAATCCCTTTTCGTTGAGCATGGACCTTGCAGCTTCGACGATAGCTCTATTCCTCCTCTCTGCTACACCATTGAGTTCAGGTGTATACCTTGTAGTGACTTCCCTTTTAATGCCTCTTTCATGCAAGAAGGCATCAAATTCAGAAGAGAAGTATTCTCCTCCACCATCTGATCTGAGTCTTTTCAAAGTCCTACCTGTTTGATTTTCAACAAGAGCAATATACTTCTTAAAGCAATTAAACACTTCATCCTTGTGCTTCATGAAAAATAGAATGGTCCACCTGCTACAATCATCTATGAAAGACACATAATATCTTGAGCCTGATATAGATGGCTCCTTACTTGGACCCCACACATCCGTGTGCACTAGATCCAAAGGATTTTGATACATATATCCTTTCTTATTGAAAGGTTGTCTATGAGCCTTGCCGAGTTGACAAGCTTCACACTTATAAATCATGTGTTGCCTTGTGATATTAGGCAAACCAAGTACACTTTGGTCCCTGCAAATCTGTTTGAGTGTCCTCTCACCAATGTGAGCAAGCCTTTTGTGCCATATCTCCAACTCTGTTAGAGTTTGAGATCCATAGCTAAACAAAGCTATGTTCTTTGTATCTTCCACTTCAAAAGTGAAAAGCCTTCCTGTCTTTTCTCCTTTGGCAATCCTTCGAAAGCCTTGCCTTGGGTCTTCAACATATGCTCCAAATCGATTGAATCTAACCTGCAATCCTTTTTCAACAATCTGTCCAACACTTATTAAATTTTTGGTAATTGTAGGGACATACAAGACTTTGCTTAAGAGGTTCATATTCCCATCTGATGTCTTCACATTACCTATCTT
The DNA here is from genome assembly GCA_020310875.1 of Ceratopteris richardii. Lineage (NCBI taxonomy): Eukaryota > Viridiplantae > Streptophyta > Polypodiopsida > Polypodiales > Pteridaceae > Ceratopteris > Ceratopteris richardii. The sequence goes on along the minus strand of CM035418.1, from coordinate 129,819,805 downwards.
CTCCACTGAGTGCTTTGTGTCATCTCCTGTCTGCACTTCATGCTTGTTATGAGGATCTTCCAAATCAGAAAGTAAAGCCACATTTCCTGCTACATGGTTCGAGCATCCCGAATCAATGTAAAATATGTGATCATCATCCTTACCCTTCTTCGTTGATAGATTCATAATCAATAATGAATCTTCTTGACTTTGGTCCTCTGCATAGTTATTGTAATCTCTTCTTCCTCTATGGCCACTTTGATAGTTGTTGTTGTTGTTGTAATTGTTGTTGTAGTAGTTGTTGTTGTAGCCTCCATTGTACCTGCCTCTATTTGATCCATAGCCACCTCTATTGAATCCTCTTCCTCTTGAGTTCCTTGGATTCCTGAAACATTCTTCAGTAGTATGGTTAGATAAGCCACATATGTTGCAAGGTTGAGATGATTGGAATCTCCCCCTGCCTTGCTTTCCACTTCTGCCTCTTCCTCTAGCTCTTCCTCTACCTGCAAAGTTTGCTTGGAAAGAGCTTCCTTCATCTTCATTCTTCCTATTCTTGGACTTGTCCTTGACCTTAGCTTTATCAGAATATAAGGCAGAAGTTTGATTACCTCTTGAGGACTCACCACCTTTGCTAATCTTTGCTTCATGAGTGAAGAGTTGGCCCATGAGTGTGTTGAGGTCGGGTACATGCATATCCATGTATAAATCCATGGCTGTTGTGAATGACTCCCACTTGTCGTCTGCTTTGATTCCATTCATGATTTGTCTTATGATTTGCTCCTCTTCAATTACCTCTCCAATGCTTCCAAGTTGGTTGGAAATCTCCTTCATCTTTGTGACATAATCAGTCACATTTTGCTTCGGGCTTTTCTTCATTGTTGTGAACTCCATCCACAATTGGTTCTTCCTTGCTCGAGTGTTGGAAGAGAAGAAAGAAGCAAGTGCATTCCAGGTTTCTCTTGATGTCTTGCATCCCTTGACATGAGGTAAAAGAAAATCAGAGATTGAGTTTAGAATATAGGACCTTGCAAGTGCATCCTTCGAACACCAATTCGAAAGTCCTTCCACTTCTTCATGTGATGGTTGCCCTTTGTTCCTCATGGTTGGCATTGCTTCATCTCCGGATATGAATCCATATAGATTCCTTCCTTGAAGGTAAGCCTCCATCCTTAGAGACCATGCCGGGTAGTTGTTTCGATCCAATTTGTCAATTGTTGATGGAAATCCATCTCCCATGTTGCTTGACTATGCTCTGATACCACTGTGAAGAGAGATGGTGGATGCAATCCAAAGACGAGTAGGTGCCGCTACAACCAGCTTCACACCAGCCAACTGAGACTTCAGAGTTAATTAGTAGACCCTTTGAGCTTCCTAAATCCACCAAAATATCAGCCAAGTACTTTGGAACATGTATCCCAAAAGTTTAAGTCAAGACAGGCTAGTTGCGAAATGACTAGCTCCCAAAACTTGCTATTTTTGGACATACACCTGCTGGAAAAAATGAACAGTGCTCTCAACCTGGAAGGAATTAGAAAAATTCCTTTTGGGCATAGCAAATAGACTTAGCAAGCTTCCTATTCCAAGTTAAAACACTTCAAATGATGGACTGAGCACTGAGAACAAGTTTCATCAAGTTCTGGAACATTCCCACAATTCTCGGGGCTCTGCAGAGATAGACCAGTAAGCAGTAAAATGCAGATATCTCCAAAAGTATAAATTCAATGACCTTGAAACTTTATAGGTAGAAACTAGACAGTGAGAGATATTCAACGCATTTTACAACACTGAAAAAGGTTCAGTAAAACTCGAGATATGACCTTCTGAAGTTACTGCTCTGAGTGAGTATAGCAGAGAACAAAACAGAGAGGTAGATGATAATAAATGTATAGATTCACATATGATTACAACCACATTGGCAATGAATCTTTGCACAATGGGAGTAGAATGATAGAGCTATGGAGTAAGCTCTTCAATCTCTACAAAATGACATGAAGTGGTCACGTACAAGGCTTGCTAATCGCCTCTTCCTTCTTGCTCCTTTTATAGCAATTCTTGGAGGGAGTTTTGAATTCGAATTCGAATGGCTCCACCTAAAAGTGATCCCCAAAGTTAGGAGAGATTCCCTCAGCTCAAAAATTCGTGATTTTGGTAGTTGGAGCCACGAATTTGCTTTTACATCATGGATGAGGTAAGCCATCCTTTTACTTTTTTCTTTTTCCATTTACAAGAGATAAAATGTACTCTTTTACAAGAGGTGTTCACATGACTACTCATGTGACTTACAAATGAGGATAATATCAAGCATATCAAGCATATCAAGCATGTAGGCTTGGGCAAAATGCACCAACATGAATGAAGCCCATTTGATGTGTTTATTTGAATACAATGGTTGATTTAATAAATTTTTAATATATTGTTTATATGATTTGATTAGAAATTTAGAACCCATAAGGTAATGTTCCCAAATTTTTAAAGCATGCACAATAGCTAAAGGTTACTTATCATATGTAATATAATTATTTTCTGAAGATTTAACTTTCCTACTTTCAAATGCAATGGGATGATCATTTTGCATTAATACAACACCTACTAACATATATATGCACACATATCCTAAACATACATATGCACACATGCACCATCATATGGCATACACACGTGTTTATGTACTTGGATGCTCATACATGGGTTTGTATGCTCACACACTCAACTATCCACCATTCGAACTATCCACCAACTATCCACCAACTATCCACCAACTATCCACCATCACATAGAGACACTCACTCTCTCACAAAAATACATCCTCACATGGATACACCCATATTCACATTTAAACCACAAGCAGATGCATATGCACATCTATAGCACACATAATGGAACTAAATGACTCATGCTCTTACCTTTACTAACCCTTGTAGGTGCAAATGAGTTCACAAGGAGATACAATAAACATCACATTTTTCAATGATGTTCAAATGCAAATGATTCTTATTGAACTTCAATACATGTAGGATGGGTTTTTAAAGTTCACGGTTCACCAAGATTAACCATATTGAGATCTTCTCATTTGAATAGATTTGATGCTTTATAGAGGTGCCCAAGATTGAGTTTCAATTGTCGTTCATACGGTGTAGACAACAACGGCGAATGGAAACAAAGGAAACCAAAGTGAACCAAAGTGAACCAAGAGAACGATGAGTGCCAAAGAAGATTTTAACCATATTGATATCTTCTCATTTGAATCCATTTGATGCTTTATATAGGTGCCCAAGAGTGAGTATCAATTCTCGACCATAGCGCATATCCAATGGTTGTGAATGGAACCAAAGTAAACCTGAGTAAACCAAAGTGAACCAAGAGAACCAAGAGAACCAAGAGAACCATGCCAAAGGTACCAAAGTTATGCCATAGTTCTATGCCTTTGTTGATGCCTAGGAGTAGGCCGAAGGACTAACGAAATGATAAAAATTGATAAACGAACTTGATAAACTAATTTGATAACCATATCGAACTTGAATAGTGAACAATGAGGATAGTGAGCAGAGGGGGTATAGTGGGTATACTGAGTACAGTGAGAACAAGGGGTACAATGGGTGTTGTGGGTATAGTGGGTACATTGAGCATAGTGATCATAGGGAGCACAATGGGTACATTGAGTATATTGGGTATAGTGAGCATAGTGCACAATATGATAGGAGCAAAGGGCATATTACCAAATTCAAAAAATAGTTAAAGAAAAAAACAAATGAACCAAAAGCAATCGAGCTTGATAAACAAAAAGCTGGAGTGGATGGTTGAGACGGATGTTGAACCAGGAATGGAATTTATGCCACAAATCACAACCAGACATCAAGAAACCAATTCCGCAGATGTGCCTTTTCTTTGATACGAGTGTTGATCGGATTCGAGAGATGCACATATGCAAAGGATAATACAGAAATGAAATCTCACAAATGTACTTAGAGAATAGCAAGAGACCATAGAATGACACCAACTTGGGTACAATCTTCAACCACATACATTGATGGATGAGTATATCAAAGCATGCATATTTATAGGTATGTTGCATTACATCTTGAATAGAAGATACATGAGGGTGGCACTTCTAAAAGCATGCATGTATGAAAATCTGCTTTATTTATAAAATTGTCACTTCTCAAGACATTAAAATCCATATAACATTCCATTATTCCATAAGGTATAACAATTAGTCTCCAAAAACTAAGACAACTCATGGGAGAAGTATTCTCCCACTCCATCCCACCTAAATACAATTGATGTACCTATCACATTCTCTTTCAACCATAGCTTTGAACTTCTTGAAATAAAAAACAACATTTGATTTATGTCTCATACAATAGACCGAAATCATCCTTGTTCAATGATCAATGAAGGTTACAACGTACCTCATACCTCCAATTGAGTTCTTCTTTGGTGGTTCCCAAAAAAATTTATGAATGCGGTCACTTGAATGGTAGTTCACATAATTCTTCTTCTTAAATGGTAATCTTTTCTACTCTCCCAATTGACAAGCCTCACATAAATTTTTAATATTCTAAGTGTAGAGATTAGGTAATCACAATAGTAGCCTCTTCTTCTTCATGTCCTTCACTCTCTAAGTATTGATGTGTCCATACATTTTTTGGCATAAATCCAACCCTACCATCTTCTTATTTCCAAATATGAAGTATGTGTTATTGAAGTTGGGCTTCAATCCCAAATTGAATAAACATCCCTATATCCTACCTTTGGCTATTAACCTATATGCTTCTTTAGGGTTTTCCACAAAGCAATCTTTGTGATTGGACTTGACCTATAAAATTCTCTCAACCATTTTCGACACAGAAAATAAGTTCTTTGTGATTGTGGGAACATGAAGAATATCCTTTAAGCAGATTTCTTTCAGAGAAGTAGTAGAGGTAGATGTCTACGGAAGCGTGCACATAGCACAAGGTAGAAGAAGAAGCTTGGATCCCAACACACAGTATTGAATGTATTACCACTAGAATGTACAAAGATAAGTAGCCCGTTAGGGCAATAGGCATAAATACAAGTCCAAGGAAAAATCCTCCTAAAGAGGCAAAAAAGTCCCCTAGCGGTCCTAGTGTGTTCACACACATCACTACCTAAATATATCAACAAATTCTCCTTGGGAGTGATGCAGTGCACAAGGAGCTCGCACTCATGTATAAGGAAGTGCCAAGCTATGTGGAAATCACTCCACAAAAGGAAGTAAGCCCAAAGCTTTGCGGAAAGCTTCAAACTTCTCCCTAGGCAGAGCCTTCATGAAAAGGTCTACAATGTTCTCCTGCGTGGGCACATATGCCAAGCGGATCTCCCAAGCAGAGAACTTATCCCTCACATAATGTTAATGCACCTCAATGTGCTTAGTGCAAGCATGGAACACAGGGTTCCTCGCAACTGCCAATGCGCTTTGTTTATCAGTGAAGATGGTGGTGGTAAAAGACTGACCAACACCCAAATCATCCATAAGGTATCTCAGCCACACACACTCAATAGTCCCTATGAAAGTTGTCATATACTCAACCTCACAACTAGAAGTGGCCATAGTAAGGGTGCTTCTTGCTCAACCAAGATGTACATAAGCTACCAAGCATGAAGCAAAGGCCACTAGTGGACACACGAGTGTCATAGCAACTAGCCCAATCAGAGTTAAAAAAAGCGTGCAAATCTGGCAGTAGTGATTCCCCTATGGGATAAAACAACCCAAGTAGCCAAGTATCACTTAAGTATCAAAAGATGCACTTAACTGCCTGCCAGTGCTTAACTCTTGGGCGATGCATTAACCTCCTCATCTGTGAGACAACAAACTGAATATTTGGCTGAGTAATGCATAAGTAAATCAAGCATCCAACAACCTACTGATAGAGAACATCACATTAGGGCGAAAAACGGCCAAAAAAGGGCCGTGTAAGGATTTCAATTAGTTGTGCTTAATCTGGATTAAAGTTGTCAACTCATTTTAAAAAAATCCGTGTAAGCGCATTTAAAACGTATCTTGTGCAAATTTTGAAGAGAGAGAAACTCGTGTGATAATCATGAAAAGTATGTGTGATATCTTATGCCTCAAAGTTTGTGCTCATCGGGCGTTCATGAAAATTTGAATTTTCCTCTTGTTCACGGACCTATATAATGTGTGCTTATGCCGTTTTGCATTTTTTTACTCTACTTTCGATAGCAGGCTTGTTTCTCTCTTTCATGTCATTTTAGACACTTTCGCGTCACTCTTCGTAGTAGACCATGGAGAACCTCAACCCAAACACTCTCACTCACCTTTCAACCAGCCAAAATCATTGTGATAAGTTCCACATCAACATTGCAGTTAGTCATGAGTATGCAATGACAAGAAAGGTATGCCGAAGGGCTCTTCAACATTCTAAAGTGGTTGGATTGCAAAAAGAAGGAAAAAAACATATCGACATATGGGCAGATGGATTTGTTTATCCAATTGATCCACAAACTGGAAGGTATACCCCTTTTCATAATCTTCATGATCTAATTAGACTTTTAGGAGAAACATGGGCATCCCTTCTTATGTAAAAGAAATATCACAGGCAGTGGAAGCTACATTTTAGGATGGCGACTGACTTGCGTACACTGCTCCTACCACTTTTTTTCGGAGCCGTTATGTGGAGAGCTACACAAGCGACTGTTCTATTTCATAACACCAGAACTGTCACGAGCTGGGACTCCATCAATCAGGTAATCACACTTCCTCTGCTTCTTCCACTCCCGTGATGATAGCGGCATCCGTTGAAGTAGTGCCCATCTATCTATGTATGTGCAGGAGCACTATGGCACCGTGCAGGAAGTGACCAATGTCGTCTACAAGGGTAGCACTGCAATCAAGTGCACGCAAGTCTACGTTCACAAGGCTATCGTTCACCTTTTCATTAAAAAATGTGAATCTCTACTTTCATAAATGGGATTTCTTGGTGGTGATGTTCATCTAAGAAAAGATCCAAAGCTTCTACAAAATATAGGTAATGTACAAAAGAGCTTGGACTTTGGATAGCTTGGACTCAGAGGAGAGCTATCCTGAAGTACTGATTCATCCAGATTTTCAATCTAGGAAAATAACTGTCACAACAAATTGGAAATTTAGAAATGTAAGGGAGCTCCTAGAATACCTTAATGAGGCATCATCATAGTTCATATTCTCAATTGATGATGCAATAGTTAACATTGGATCAGAGAAAACATTATCTTGCATAACTTGCCTGCCACCCAGGGTGATCAAGTTCCAACCCTTTAGATTGTAACAAGTCTCCTTCTTTAAGAAGATTTTTTTTCAAACTTCTATTGATTTTTCTTTGCAAGATGGTGACTAAGAATGTGACTGATTACATCACTTCAATTATGTCTTTTTATGGACTATATTCATCTTGGCATTTTTTTGTTTATTTTCAAGATTGTGAGGAGGTTTCAATGGTGCAATGATTATACAGGAACTTGCATATGACAAAATGGATGGTATGACAAAATGGAAAAGATTGGATGACACGACCGATACAAGCGATATGGACCATCTGAAATTATCTGATTGCCCATATCGCTTGCATCGGTCGTGTCATAAAAACTTCTCTATCCTCTTCACATTTAACTTTTCTGTAGGATGGTGACTAAGAATGTGACTGATTACATCACTTCAATTATGTCTTTTTATGGACTACATTCATATTGGCATTTTTTTGTTTAATTTCAAGATTCTAATGAGGTTTCTATTGTGCAATGATTATAAAGGAACTTGCATGAGTAAATTCTAGGTGATTCAAGAATATAAACCAAGAAATTCTTACATAATATATCTCCCCTTTTAGAACCTTTTTCCATACTTCCATTGATTTTGCTTTTGCAGGATTGTAAGTAAGAATGTGACTCATTACATCACTTCAATTATGGCTTTTTATGGACTATATTCATATTGGCATTTTTTTTTAATTTCAACATTTTGATGAGGTTTCAATGGTGCAATGATTATACAGGAACTTGCATATGACAAAATGGATGGTATGACAAAATGGATGGTATAACAAAATGGATGGTATGAAAAAATGGAAAAGACTGGATGACATGACCGATACAAGCGATATGAGCCATCCAAAATTCTCCAATTACCCATATCACTTGCATCGGTCGTGTCATAAAAACTTCTCTATCCTCTTCACATTTAACTTTTCAACATGAATAAAGCAAAAAGCACCCAAAATAGACATTTTGATGATAGAACCAATTCAATTTTTCTGGAACCATGCAATGAAGTCACTTTTACTTAGTTCTCAAGAGGATCAATTCAACATTACATTACTCAAGGCATATAAATATAGTTACAATGACCATCTTCCAGATGAAGACTGGCATAATTACATACAATTTGTACATCAATAAATCTTCCAACATATGTTGGTTACACATTAGATTACAATCTTACATTCCAAAAATATAAGGGCATATTGCATGTTCCATAATGGCATTTATTGCTCTCTCCTTGATCAAGATGACCCAAGCATATGGATAGTCTGACAAGTTCAACTCAGGGTTGTAAAACCTGCTTTCCAAGAACCTTACTGCATTTGCAATCACTCTCCAGTCACACGAGGTGTTGTATTTCTGTAATGGCACATGTATTTGAGTGTATCCAAACCTTTTTTCTTCTTTCAATGAAGGAAGTCCTAGAATGTTTTGATCAATATGCATTTTGAGAAGCTTAGCAGCACTGCAAGGTAAACTTAAATTTAGAATGGATGGGAAGGCTTTAAAATAGAACACAACAAAATGTATGGCGAGGCTTACACTTTGGAGTTTCCATGTTGTGATTGGAGAGAATTCCTTGCTGTCTTCTTTGTCCTAGCCATAACCTACAAAAAAAAGATTATTATCATCAGATAAATAGGACTTTTACTAGAGAAAAACAAATCATGGATCAGTAAGGATTAATATTAGGACATGGATCAATTACACAAAAAAAGATTACATCCTTCATATTTGCAATGTCTTGTACCGCTTTGGGCAATAAATATGTGTATCTATGTACATTTCATGAGTAATAAGCTTTGAAAAGAAATATATTTAATAGAAATAACTCGAAACACAAGCAGAAACAAAGCATGAGACACGACCAATCCAAGCGATTAGGGTCATCAAAGAATATCGGATGGGTCTAATCGCTTGCATTGGTCCTAGTTGCTTGAATTGGTCATGTCCAAAGGAGGTCATCTTGAAGCTTAGATTGCATGTGAACTTTTGTATCTTATTATTGGTTAAGAATTTTAAGAAAATAATGCAACCATTGCGTCCGGAACGTGCCAAAACCCTAAGATTGACTGTCTATTTGCATGATTTTGATACCCGGAGGTCTCGATAAGCCTTTTTGTATTGATTTCCAGACACGACCGATGCAAGCGATTAGGCCCATCCAACATTTTCAGATGAGCCTAATCGCTTGCATTGGTCGTGTCCTACATTCATGCACAAATAGGCTCATCAAGACCTCTCAATATCAGAATCATGCAAATAGACAGTCAATCTTAGGGTTTTGGCACGTTTCGGATGCAATGGTATCATTAGTTTCTTGAAATTCTGAGCCAATAGTAAGATAGGGAAATTCATGACCGATGCAAGCAAAATAAGCCAACTTGCACAAAAAAGAGTTTAAAAGCTTGGAACAAATTTTAAACGCAGAAAAACTGATTAAAAAAGCTTTCACAAAGCACTCAAGAAACATGACCGATACAAGCGATTAGGGTCATCGGGAAATCCTCGAATGTCCTTAATCACTTGTGTCGGTCGTGTTGTAAAATAATTGATCATGATGACCCTAAACCCTCACACAAAATGTGGTCTATGGAAAGTTTTGAAAAGCATGTAAAAATGCGAAGACAACGGTAAGTTGATGGTAGCAAGGAGTTTCACAAAAAATGAAAAAAGTGAATAGAAGAGCTTAAATAGGTCTCTGGGATGATTTGACCGTTGGTGACACGTGGCAATGTGTGATTGGTCCATGTCATCTAGCCGTTGCGAATCCCAACGTTACAATGCCACGTGGCATCATTTGAGTGGGCCACGTCATCTAGCCGTTGTGATTCCCAACGTCTTTTGCCACGTGGCACTCACTTATTGGTCCACGTCATGTGACCGTTACCCGGTCCTTCTCGACTATAAATACGGGTCCCGTTCACCATTTCACATTTTCAACCTTCATAGAATTTCTCTCTTCATCACCCATGCATACTTGTGCTACATACCCGATACGACTGATACAAGCGATTACACGCGTTTGACCTACCTTTGACTAGCTTATTTCGCTTGCATCGGTCATGAACTTCCCTATCTTACTATTGGCTCAGAATCAAGAACCTAATGCTACCATTGCATCCGGAGGAACATGCCAAAACCCTAAGATTGATTGTCTATTTGTATGATTCTGATATGGAAAGGTCTTGATGAGCCTATTTGTGCATGAATCTAGGACATGACCAATGCAAGCGATTAGGCCCATCCAACATTTCCAGATGAGCCTAATCGCTTGCATCGGTCGTGTCTGGAAATCAATACAAAAAGGCTTATCAAGACCTCTGGGTATCGAAATCATGCAAATTCTGATATGGAAAGGTCTTGATGAGCCTATTTGTGCATGAATCTAGGACATGACCAATGCAAGCGATTAGGCTCATCTGGAAATGTTGGATGGGCCTAATCGCTTGCATCGGTCGTGTCTGGAAATCAATACAAAAAGGCTTATCAAGACCTCTGGGTATCGAAATCATGCAAATAGACAGTCAATCTTAGGGTTTTGACACGTTCCGGATGCAATGGTAGCATTATCTTCTCCAAATTCTTAACCAATAATAAGATACAAAAGTTCACATGCAATCTAAGCTTCAAGATGACCTCCTTTGGAGACAACCAATTCAAGCAATTAGGACCATCCAAGCTTCCTTGATGGGCCCAGTCACTTGAATTGGTTGTGTCCAATCAAGTATCATATTTATAGCTATATGAATGAATGCTCCATATAGAACAACTAAATGTGTTTATAAATATTATTTTCAACATTAATTATATGTTTCTATAAAGTTAAGGATGATAAATCAAACATGACTGATGCAAGCGATTATGCCCATCGGATATTCTCTGATGACCCTAATCGCTTGGATCGGTCGTATCTCATGCTTTGTTTCTACTTCTGTTTCCAGTTATTTCTATGACTTTAAAAGATCGTTTACTTTTTCTAACCTAGATTTTCAATTTTTTCCACAGATATCTATATTGGATGAAGGCAACTACATTGGGAGGGGGAAGGGAACAAGGAAAACCATAGAGAAGAAAGGAAAGACAAAGATGGATATTCATTCAGTGATCCACTATCTTCCAAAACTGAATCCAAAATTATTTTGTGTTATTCATAAGCAGTATAGTGAAGAGGTAGATTTTTCATTATTCTCCTTGAGGACTCTTTCAAGATACATGGGTTTTACTTCAATACCCTTTAATGCATACATAGTTTTTCTACTTGAAAGAACAGGTGCATTAAGAATTTTTGGATATGCCCCAGGATTCAATGCTTCAAGGGCAGGCTACTTCCTTTGTTACTCAAGCTATGCAATGGCTGTAGGGGTGTCATATGTTCAAAGTATTATTGTCTACAGGAGAAAAGAGTACCTCAGTTATAGAGGAGATTTGCTAGAGACAAGTTCATTCAAAAGGCTCAAGAAGGATTAAATATATTTCTATTCAAAGCTTATTACTCATGAAATGTACATAGATACATTGTAATATATTTATATGCCTTGAGTAATGTAATGTTGACTTGATCCTCTTGAGAACTAAGCAAAAGTGACTTCATTGCATGGTTCAAGCAAAATTGAATTGTTCTTATCATCAAAATGTCTATTTTGTGTGGTTTTTGCTTTATTCTTGTTGAAAAGTTAAATGTGAAGAGGATAGAGAAGTTTCTATGACACGATCGATGCAAGCGATAGGGGCAATCGGAGAATTTCGGATGGCTCATATCGCTTGTATCGGTCGTGTCATCCAGTCTTTTCCATTTTTTCATACCATCCATTTTTTCATATGCAAGTTCCTGTATAATCATTGCACCATTGAGACCTCATCAAAATGTTGAAATTAAACAAAGAAATTGCCAATCAGAATATAGTCCATAAAAAGCCATAATTGAAGTGATGTAATGTGTCACATTCTTAGTTACCATCCTGCAAAAGAAAATCAATGGAAGTATGGAAAAAGGTTCTAAAAGGGGAGATATATTATGTAAGAATTTCTTGGTTTATATTCTTGAATCGCCTAGAATTTACTCATGCAAGTTCCTTTATAATCATTGCACAATAGAAACCTCATCAATCTTGAAATTAAACAAAAAATGCCAATATGAATCTAGTCCATAAAAAGACATAATTGAAGTGATGTAATCATTCACATTCTTAGTCACCATCCTGCAGAAAAGTTAAATGTGAGGAGGATAGAGAAGTTTTTATGACACGACCGATGCAAGCGATATGGGCAATCGGAGAATTTCGGATGGCTCGTATCGCTTGTATCAGTCGTGTCATCCAATCTTTTCCATTTTGTCATATGCAAATTCCTGTATAATCATTGCACCATTGAAACCTCCTCAGAATCTTGAAATTAAACAAAAAAATGCCAATATGAATATAGTCCATAAAAAGACATAATTGAAGTGATGTAATCAGTCACATTCTTAGTCACCATTCTGCAAAGAAAAATCAATGGAAGTCTGAAAAAAAGCTTCTTAAAGAAGGAGACTTGTTACAATCTAAAGGGTTGCAACTTGATGCAAGATAATGTTTTTTCTCTAATCTAATGTTAACTATTGCATCATCAATTGAGAATTTGAATTGTGATGATGCCTCATCAAGGTATTCTAGAGCTCCCTTACATTTTTGAATTTCCAATTTGCAGTGACAATTATCTTTCTAGATTGAAAATCTGGATGAATCAATACTTCTGGACAGCTCTCCTCTGAGTCCAAGGCTATCCAAAGTCCAAGCTTTCTTTTCCACCTTTTGTTGAATGATCAGAAGCATCCCAATCTAATGAAGAGATGCAAGGACTAGGCAAATGTATAAGATTTCCATAAGAGCTCCTCCCTAATGGCACCTGATAATATGCAAAATGGACAAATAACTCTGTGCTATTGAAAACTTGAGCGGATTTGTCTGCATACATAAGCTCTTCATATTCCTTACGAAGAACTCTGAATGTTCGTGTTAAACATTCAAGAGGTTGCCACTCTAAAATATTGGAAGGAAAAATATCTGCAATACAAAAACATATATGTTGTTATACAAAACCAACTGAAATGATAGACGATCATTGTAAAACTTCACTTACAGTACAAAGGGAATTGCATATGCTTTTCCAGAACAAGATCCTTAGCGTTGTACACATGTTGTACTCTTGCAAACCAACCGCATCTCTTCAATTTGAAACTAAGAATAAGTCCCCTGCAATGGTTTCTTGTGTCGTCTCTTTTAGCATGCTTGACTTTATGGGCACCTCTATAGCTAGGAAGCATAGTTACTCATTCATTTAACTTCATAGAAAGAGGTTTCCATAAAGAATCCTCTCTTCTGTTGTAAACCTCACATGAGGTTACACGACTGGAAGGACGACAAGAAGAAGAAGCCATTAGAATCGAGAAGAAGAAGAATGCTCAAAGCGAGAAACCGACATTCACAAACTTTGCCAACATTTATAGATAAAAGGGCTTTGTACACGTGGAAACTTTTGATTTGATGTAAACCCTGTCGCCGAATGACCATGGAATTTCGTGAACCCAAAAATATTTCGTATCTTCAAAAATCATTTCCTTCTTGGAACTTTAAAGATATGCATTGTGTGATGTGCAAAGATATCTTTTTTTGCATCAAACCAAGAAATTGTACACTGAATACAAGAATCTTCATCACTCCGCGGCGCTTTTAGATCATATTCTCTTAAAAAAAGAATTTCTTTATACGGTTAAAGGAGACAACAATGTTATATTCTTGTACACGTGGAAAGACTCTATTTGTCAATTTCCTTAATCTCTCATTAGCAAACAGCCCCTTTTCGGCTGTTTTTCGCCCTAATGATCAAATGAATCTCCAGCATCATGAAGTCTCACTCGTAAACCTGTCTCCATAGGAGTGGCAATAGGTTCACAGTCTTCAAGGCCAAAACGTTGCAATAATGTGTCAATATATTTTGTTTGAGACAAAGCCATTCCACCATCAACATGCATAAATTGAATGCCCGATTAATGATGCAAATGCCCCAAATCAGACATCTCAAATGAGGCATGTAAATAAGCCTTGAGATCAACAATATTCTTCTCATAAGGAGCAGTGAGAAGCATGTGAACATACACCACAATTATCAGAAGTACATCTTTAGCATGCTTGACATATAAGGTGCTTTGAGTTGGACTGTTCTCAAAACCATGAGAAATTAGATAGGCATGTATCTTTTGATACCAAGCACGTGGTGATTGCTTTAAACCATGTAATGCCTTCTTTAACCTGCACACCTGGTTTTCATGCCCTTTCTGCACAAAGCCACGGGGCTGAAAAACATACACTTCTTCATGCAAGTCACCATTATTCAGGTATGTCTTCAAGCTTCTTCATCTTCATTTTGCCTTTGGACTTCCATGCCTTGAACTCTTGAAGGTTGATAGTGTCTTCATCATCTGAACTTGGGGCTTCATTTTGAGTAGGTTCCTCCTTTGCAAGTTTTGGAAATTCCTCTTCCAAATCATACGGTATTTTGACCTTCCTGCATTCATTCTCATACCAAGAATCATTTTCATCAAAGATCACATCTCTGCTTACCATAAATCCCTTGTTGGTAGGATTATAAAACCTGTAACCTTTTTTATTTAAATAATACCCAATGAAAATGCATTTTTCAGCCTTTGGGTCTAGCTTACCTCTTATTTGAGAACGAATGTGCACATATGCTACACATCCAGATATTTTGCAGTGATCCAATGATGGTCTCTTACCATGCCATGCTTCATAGGGTGTCATACCATCAAGTGACTTAGATGGTAACCTGTTTATGAGGTAAGTGGTAGTAGAAACACTCTCTGCTCATAGATAGTTAGGTATCTTCTTCTCATTAAGCATAGATCTAGTTGTCTCAACAATTAACCTATTTCTTCTCTCAGCTACCCCATTCTGTTCAGGAGAATACCTTGTGGTTATCTCTCTTTTAATGCCTCTGTCCTGCAAGAAGTCTTCAAATTCATTGGAGAAGTACTCACCTCCTCCATCTGACCTTAGCGTCTTCAAATTCCTTCCTCTCTGGTTTTCTACTAATGCAAGATGTTTCTTAAAACAATTAAATACCTCATCCTTGTGCTTCATGAAGTATAATAGAGTCCATCTGCTATAATCATCAATGAGGAATGATGCCATGTGGTATTTGTGCCGTCTAACCCAAAAGGGTGCATCAATAATGTTACATTTCCTTCCCCTTGAAAACATTTTCGTCCTCGAAATTGTAGATGAAATGTCCGTAATGGTAGAAAAAAGTGCTCGGACTCCCCTGAACCCCATGTACTCTATGTACATGGTCATCTCTGTGTGTTGTTTCCCCATATCCTTCTCCTTAAGAAGTCTCATATGAGATCATCTCAAAGGTGGGAAATTGTCTGAGTGGTGCCTACTAGCTCCCATGTACACTCCACCTCCAAACTATCACTCCAATAACATACAACATCATCCAAATGACCTAAGTCCATATGATGTAGCGTCTATGGAGTAATAATATAAAAAGAAAGTGTAAGGTGCCAAGCTTATATGCTTGACCATATCATAATGGAGATAATAGACCATATAATCCTATAAAAAATATAGAAAAAAGTTCCATAACAAGTGACTCCAAACCCTTCTAAGACTAAATGATAGATTGCCCTCATAACACTCCATGTCTTCCTAACCTTGAGTGTAAATCTAAAGTGCCTTGTGAACTATGCAAATCCATCATCTAGCTCATATATCAGAGTTTCTTGGTAGTAACGTGCAATCTCTACAGTTCACCAACCAAGAAGTTTGTGGTTTGTCATCCTTTACCATTGGACTAAGTTCTATTGGACTCATGATGTAACACCAACTAAGAGTTTGGTACCCTAATAGGTTAGATATATCTCTATCTCCTATAAACCCTAAAGAGAAGAGTCATACTCAACTCCTAGTCTCACTATTGTCAATAACTAGATCATCGACCACCACTAGAAATAAACATGACTAGTTCTCTCTAGAGTCACCACATAAGACTCAATCTAACCATCATGATTAACTGATCTTCATCTTGTCTTTGATAGAAGAGTGCCACTTCTATCTACACAACCAAAATGAGAAAGTGAAACTCTCTCCATGTCTCTCTCTCTCTATATAGTCTCCTCTAAGGAAAAGAACTTTGGTAGTTGAATCTATTCCACTTTTCCTTTTCCTTTGGAAGAGACTCCTTTGAATCCATTTGCTCTACTCCTGCATAAGTAAGAACTCATATATAAGATCTCCATACTTTTTCCACCCAAAATAGTGGAGAATCATACTCCCATGTGAAGGAAAATTACATGGAAAATTCAAGGAAATAAATTCCTTTTGAAATATAGACTAAGAGATGTTTCCTAAATCACATTTTCCTTTCCTTCTTTCTCTCAAAGAATAGGAGCTAAAGTGAGACCTCTGAGCTAAAGTGAGATCTCTCGTCGATCTCTAAGCTGATTCCCACTTTCTCCTTTCCTTAAAAGAGAAACTCATTAATTTATTTAGTCCTTTCTTCCAAAACTAATGCATAATCCCTCATTATACATATTCCTATGAAGATGGAGAACAGATCTCCCCTAACTAATGAAGGTGTATGTAGTGAAGAGTGGAGAAAATAAATTCCTAATAAGGGTCAAAGCCCTCTACTAAAATGGTCAGCAATGATATGACATGATAACATAAACACATATGTATCCATACTAAAAAGCTATCTTTGCCAACCATACTCTGTGCATGGATCTATAGGATCCAATAAAACTGATGGAATTATCCTTCGTGAAAAACTCAAAATGAGTATGTGATAGCAATGGTGATAAAATCACCTATCACATTCTCTACTGGAAGAATAAATCTTCCCTAAACTATGAAGGATAACTATGAGTCCTAAGGAGATGTCTACTAAAATCTCTCCTGTGATTTAGTGAGACATGACGCCATGAATGGTGGGTCCTTTTCTCCCTGGCCATAGAAGTAGAGTGATCAAAGGGAAGTCATTTCCACCATCCCATACCAGTGAAAACTTCTTCCAATTCATGGTGTCATACCTACACTAAACCGAATATATATTCCATGTAATGGAATATGTAGATGGACTACCATGAATCCCATATCCTAAAATCATGTGAGAGGACTCAAATGAGTCCCATGTTCTCGACCTAGTTAGTTTGGTTCTAGTCAATGTGTGACAATGGATATCATCTTCTGTTCTAAATCAACTTGTTCCTAGGTACCAAGACTAGGTCTAAGTACCTCTCTGTAGATCCCAACATACATATATGTATTGGGTACGCCATCTATTTCTTACTAAGGGATCTATGCTCTGAATCATGGAGCTAGTGCCATACCTCTGGCCTTTCTAACCATCACTCGAATCATATAAGCACCCGTCAATGCTGTTTCATGAAACCCATCTCTACAATCCCATCTAATTGGTTTCCTTAGTAGTGTAGCAGAAATGCTTCACTACTTGGTCAAGCGATGTGCATGAGTGAAACTAGTCACTTATTGGGTATTTCTAATAATACCCCATAGTCTCCTAATCATATTGTGAGCCTCTTGTGAAGATAAATAAATCTTCAATCGTTTGGAGAGTATCATATATGTATCTCCCGTACCTATATGCAACTTCCTAAAACCTATAGGATTGCTTATGCACATTACTAATGGTGAAGGTGTAGCTCCTTCCCTTAGCAATCTTATGGTCTAAATCCATAAGGATTATGTGTAGGGATCCTGTTACTATTGAAGTTGCGTTATAAATACTACTATGATGGTCCTAAGTCCATCAAATACATGCTTACAAGCATGCCTAGGTCTTATTAATGTTTGCAGAAAGGCATGTTACCATGCCATAACATGCTTACCTAAAGGCAAGTGCGTATATAATGCCATGTGGTAGGAAAAATTTTGACAACATTTCTCGAGGAAATGGAATCCCAAAAAAAAATTTAACCATAAGCTCAATGGCACAGAGGCCACCCAACAACATAGGGCTTGACAGGCCCATGGCATGCATGCCATAAACTCATATATGGACTCCATAACGTGTAAAACATAAAAACAAATGCTAGTAATAATTCTCTGTGTTGCATAGCCATGTAGTTTCTACAATCCTCTTTCCTGCAAACAATCAAAAAGTGTACTTCCCTATTGATCCATATTTTTAGAATTTCAACAATGATCAACATTTAATGTATGCAATCCAGTCTATGGTACATACAAAACATGCCATAACATAAAATAAAATGCCTCAAGCATAAAGCATACGTTCCTGAATAGTTTTGATTTTGGAATTGCATGCATCCAATCCTTCTCAACAAGCTTCGAGATCTCTACGCCTTCCTCCTTAGGTCCTAACATAAACTTTGAAGTGTAAGAAAACATCGGAGCACTCTCCAAAACATAAAGCATGGTTAGATGATTACTAAAATAATGCAATTTTACCCAAAAAATGCATTTGTAATCCCACCTTATACCTACAAAAACCATTTTACAACCTGCAAATAATCAGAAAATGAGATATGTATCACGTGCAAATGTTTCTACGTTAAATTACTCAGACCGCCTTCCCGGTTTGAAAGATATGGCTTCCGGAAGGTAGTTGCCAAAAACTGTTCAGACTTTGCAAAGCTATACAGACCTGAAAAAATACATATTTTCCAAAATTCTTTCTCATAAACTAAAAATAGACTTTGTGCTCTCCGAAACGCGCCATAGTGTGTCCAATTTGGAGTTTTCTAGCCCAAGATATGGCCATTCCAAGTGGGACATGTTAAACTAGTAGGACTCTTGGAGGGGCTAGAAAAGTGTGAAAATGTGATTTTTGGGGTGCCCCAAAGCATCCTTTGATGAAGCAAATCTTGAAATTCTCTTCATAACCTCAGAAAGTGATATATGAAGATGCTTGGGCCTATTTTCACCTTTCCAAATCCTCCCTTCGTGCATGATAATTTGCTCCCCAAAAGGAGGCCTAAATCAACATTTTTACTTTCATGCAAAAACTTAAATGGGAGCTCTTAGCAAGCTTTGAATCCACTCCGAATGTGGATTTTTCTTGGATTTTCTCTTCTCCAAGGTAATTCATACACCATACGTCATGTGAGTATGCAGTAATCCCTAGAAAGCCTCTTAAATGGTTTTTTTTTCTTACTCCCAAAAAAAATTTCATACCTGTGCTTGAGAGGGTATCTCCTCTTCTCTACATTCCACTCCTCACTTGATCATGTCAACTTTAGCTCAGCACTTGTCCAACACTCCAAGTGATCGAAATACTTCTCTATAGTATGGAAGACCGCTGTTCGAATCCTCTGACCATCATGGACTCCTTTTCAAATGGTCGCTTCCGATTTCCTTTGTCATCACTATGGAGCTCTCTTCCAAGTAGCCAACAAGAATAGGTACTTAGGGATTCACCCACCTTTGTTGTCCATATGCAAGGTTATGCATCTAACCTCACGGGGTCACGAAGCTCTCCTTCTCCGTTTTTCAAACCTATTACCTGCTTATAGTAAAATTCCAAAAGAACATTCAATAAATGGAAGTGGGAAACATGGGTAGCCCACTCCCCTTTCTTATGGAGGCCGCAGGTTCAATCGTAGCCTTCACCATCACAAATAGTGTGTGCATAAGCGCCTTCAAAACCAGCTCTGATACTAAATATTGCATCCTTTTAATCCCTACCACTTGTAGCTGCCGTCGACACATGCACAGAGCAAATTATGATTCATCGCCCAACCATCGTGGTTGAGGATTACTTCCCAATCCTCTCTCTTAGGGTGTGGTTCAACCATCTTCTACTACGATTATGTGACATTCCTTCCCCCTTAGATTGAGCATTGCCCATAATGCTCACTTGTGGACCCTCCTAACTTTCTTGGACCCACTTTCCATGCATGAGCGCTTCCACCAACCTCAAACTCCAACACATGGACCTATTTTGGACCTATCCCACCCCCCTCTATGGGTGCCCAAATGCGCATGCACCTTCATCTAAGACTAGTTTCACACTCACCACAGATAAGCGCTTCTTCCAAGTGCCCACGGGTGTACCTTGTCTGGATGTACCCTGATAGGATATAACCTGACAAGTGTACCCTGACAGGATGTACCCTATCATGTGCCACATCGCGTCGCCGTCTACCAAGCCCGATTTCGTAACTAGGCTCTGATACCAATGTTGGGAATCGAACTCACAACCTCCCAGTTAGGAGTGCGATGGGCTAACCACTTGCCCCAAAAGACATGGTTGAGGATTACTTCCTAATCCTCTCTCTTAGGGCATGGTTCAACCATCTCCTATAAGGATTATGTGACATATACATTGCCAATGTCATTGTATTTCTATTTGATTTAATACATACAGATTGATCATAACTCTACTTCACTTCTCTGTTATGACCATCTCAGAATAGTGAACTTCTCAGAGCTTGTTCTTAGTGCGTAGGTGATCATTTGTTGTGATTCAAAGTGCTATAAATTAATCATGTTTTCTATTTCATTTCTACAAAGTTTCATTAGCATTGTTTTTCTCAATCTCGAGATATCTTCATATTTCTGCTCACTCATCTACATACTGTAGCACCCCATACCACTAACTTGCTAGGCATCATTCCTAGTGTACAATTGATCTTTTTTATTGAAATACATTATGATTGGTAGCTATCTAAGTTAATTAGATACTTTTAAAAGGAATTTGGCTCATTGCTAGTAGGTTGAGAGCACTATTCATTTTACTCAACATGTGTAGAGACCAAAATAGCAAGTCTAGGCTCTTGGTTGAACTTTCTACTCATCTCTTTTGATCCATTGATTAGAGGATCATGCTCCAAAGCACATAGATGATTATTTGTGATCATTAGGAAGCTCAAGGAACATACTACACTCTCCACAACTTGTTCTTGTATGGTGTGATGCATGATTTTGTAGCACCACTTCATCTGTGGAATCTATCCACCATCTCCTCCAACAATGGTATCAGAGCAACAACAAGCAAGATCGGAGATGGATGTCCATCATTCATTGAAAACTTGGATAGGATCAACTATTCAATATGGTCATTAAGGATGCAAGAATATCTCTAAGGAAGAAGCTTATATGGATACATCTCTGGAGACGAGGAAATGCCAATATTCAGAAGCAAACATCAACATACAAGAGAACACCAAGAAAGTGTAACTACATGGTGTGCAAAGGATGCTCTAGCCAGGTCTTATATACTTAACTCAATATCTGATTTCTTATTACCTCACATTAGGAATTTCAAGACCGCCCAAGAGACTTGGGAAGTACTTTCCTTATATGGCTCATCAAATACAAGGGCTAGGAAGAACCACTTATGGATGGAGTTCACAACCTTGAAGAAGCAACCAAAGCAAAGTGTAGCTGACTATATAACCAAGATGAAGGATCTAGCTGACCAACTTTGAAGCATTGGAGAAGAGATAGAAGACGAGCACATAGAATGAAATATCATAAATGGCATCAAAGCTGATGATAAGTGGGGGTCCTTGACCAAAACAATGGACCTATATATGGATTTGCAAATACCTGACCTCAAGACATTGATGGGGCAACTCTTCACACATGAGACAAAGCTCAACAAGAATGGAGACAACTCTAGAGGTAATCATTCTTTTTCCCTTTATAGAGATAGAAATAAAAGTAAAGATAAAGGAAAAGGTAAAAAGAATGAAGAAGAGGCTAGTACCTCTCAAGTGAACTTCACATGTAGAGGAAGAGGTACTAGAGGAAGGGGAAGAGGAGGAAACTAAGGTAGGAGGAGATCATACAACTCTTCACCTTCCAACGTTTGTGGCCTAACCAACCATGCAACAGATGAGTGCTTCAAGAACACAAGGAATCAAAGAGGAAGAGGTTTCCATAGAGGAAGCTATGGACAATTCAGAGGTAGGTTCAACAATGGAGGAAGCAATTACCATCACAACTACAACCAAGGCTACTACAAAAACTATCAAGGACGCCTTAGAGGTAGAAGAGATTATAACAACTACACAAAAGACCAAGAGAAGTCTCTAGTGATCATGAACATGACATCCAAGCAAGGTAAAAATGATGAGCATCTTTTCTATATTGATTCTGGTTGTTCCAATCATGTGGCTCGAAATGTAGCATGGCTACTTGATATTGAAGAACCTAAAAGGGAGCATGAATTGTAGACAGGTGATGATACTAGACACTCTGTTAAGAAGATTGGAAATATCAAGGCTTCTAATGGTAACATGAACCTTTCAACTAAGTTTTTATATATGCCAACCATAAAAGAAACCTAATCAGTGCTAGGCAAATTCTTGAGAAGGGCTCACAACTTAGATTGACAAGGCATGAAGCATATGTGGAAGATCCTCAACAAGGCTTCAAGAGGATTGCAAAAGTAGAGAAATCTAGAAGACTCTTCACATTGGAAGTTAAAGATAACAAAAACATTGCACCCTTCAATTACAAGGATCAAACCCTATCTGAACTAAAGATATATGGCATAAAAGGCCAGGTCATATAGGTTAAAGAACGCTCGAGCAAATATGCAAGGATTAGAGTGTGCTTGGCATTCTAAATGTGTCCAAGAAACACATGATATACAAATGTGGAGCATGCCAATTTGGGAAATCTCAATAGGAAACCATTCAACACAAAAGGATATATGTATGAAGACTACTTGGAGCTTGTGTAGATAGATGTGTGGGGTCCTAGCATAAAGCCATCAATCTCACGGTCAAGGTACTATGTTTCATGCATAGATGATTATAGTAGATGGAAAATTCTTTACTTCATGAAGCATAAAGATGAAGTCTTTACTTGTTTCAAAAAATATTTGGCATTAGTTGAGAACCAAAGAGGTAGAAGCTTGAAGAGGATCAGGTCTGATGGAGGTGGTGAGTATTTCTCACATGATTTTAATTCATCCTTATAGGATAGAGGTATAAAGGGAGAAGTCACAACAAGATAAAATCCTAAACAAAATGGAGTGGCGGAGAGGAGGAATAGACTGATAGTAGAGGCTACAAGATCAATGTTGAATGAAAAGAAACTACCAAATCACCTATGGGTAGAGGCTATTTCCTTTCGAAATCCATACTTGATTAATAGGTTCCTATCCAAATCCTTGGATGGAATGACACCTTATGAGGCATGGAATGGTAGGAGACCCTCATTAGACCATTGTAAAATCTTTGGGTGTATTTCTTATGAACATATACCCTCACAGATTAGAGGGAAGCTTGATCCAAAAGCTGAAAAGTGTAAATGCATTGGCTATGACCAAAACGAGAAGGAATATAGGTTGTAGAATCCCACTAAAAAGGGAATTATAGTTAGTAGGGATGTGGTGTTTGATGAAAATAATTCATGGTCTTAAGATGATTGAAGGAAAATTAAGCGACCGTATGAGTTGGAAAGTGATTTTTCAACTTGACTCAAGAAGATCAACAAATACCAGAGGATGTCAACTCAAAAGATGAAGAGCAGATTGACTTCAAGGTTTGGAAGTCAATGGGAAAGACCAAGTTCAAGCAATTGGAAGACATTCCAAAATCCTTCAATCAAGCACTCAAAAGATCTCAAAGGTAGAGTAAGAAACCTATAAGGTATGGCTATGACACATCACTAGTCACCAAGCATTCTATATACATGACTAAAGATTCTTTGTCAGAAGAGCCTTCTTCATTTGAAGAAGCCAATAAGGAGAAAGAATCGAGAGAAGCCATGTAGGAAGAAATTTAAGAACTTCGATAGAACAAAACTTCGGATTTGCTTCCCTGGAAGACAAGCATGAAGGTAGTAGGATCCACGTGGATATATAAAATCAAGAAGAACTGAGATGGTTCTATAAACTCGTAAAAGCAAGGCTAGTAGCAAAGGGGTTTGCTCAAACCCATGGAGTGTACTATGAGGAGACGTTTTCACCTGTGTCTAAGATGCCAACAAATAGAGTTTTGGTAAATATTGCTACTTCAAAGAATTGGAACCTATTATGTTAGATTTTAAGAATGCATTCCTAGATGGATGGATCTCAGAACAAGTTTATATGGCTGAACCACTAGGGTATGAAGACAAAGAAACCCAAATTATGTATGCAACATAAGGAAAGCACTCTCTGGTTTAAAGCAAGCTCCTAAAGCTTGGAACCATAGGCTTGTCACAGATTTGCAGGATCAAGGATTTGTTACATGCAAAGCAGATTCTTCTTTGTTCATAAAGAAGACTGGCTCAAAAGTTATCTACTTATGTGTCTATGTGGATGACATTATCATTACATGTAATGATGCCAATGGCATCAAGCAAATCAAAATTTCTCAAATGATGAAGAGTATAATTTCATTGATCTTTGTTTCTTAACATACTTTCTTGGATTAGAACTTGTATATGCAGATTTTGGTGTCTTTATTTCGCAATGGAACTACATTCATGATATGCTAGTGAAATTCAAAATGGAGAACACTAAAATTGTAGGTACATCCATAGAACTCAACCACAAGCTTAGTTCTCATGAGGAAGAACTCCTTGAAATATTTAAGGTTACCAAAAGCTTGTTGGGAGTCTCAATTATGCAACCCTAACAAGAGTGGACATATTTTATGGAGTAAGTACATTAAGACAATTTATGCATACACCAAGAAAGCCTCACATGGAAGCTGCCATTCACTTCTGATTTGGATATCAAGATGTATTCTGATGGAGATTAGGCTAGGCTCCAAGGATGATAGGAGGAGCACTTCTGGCTACTTATTCTTTGCACGATCAAAGCTAATATCATGGTCATCAAAAAACCAACCAAATACAACACTAACATCAGTAGAAGCATAATATAGAGGCTTAGCAAATGCAATACAAGAGGCTATGTGGCGCAAACTACTCTACACCGATTTTAGGTTACATTCTTATACGCCAATGATTTTTGGAGGTACCACTAGTTCACTTCTATATCATGCAAGGAGTAAGCTTCTATATCATGCAAGGAGTAAGCACATTGAGATGCACTATCATTATGTAAAAGAGAAGCTACTCACAAAGGACGTCCAATTGTCCTATGTATCAACCAATTTCCCATGTGCATATATGCTCACAAAAACTATGGATGGAACTAAGATGAACAGGTACAAGATGATGATTGGATTGTATGAAATCAAAGAAAAATGAAGGACAAGCATGTTAGGCTTGAGGGGGAGCTCTTGGTGCAAAAGCATCCAACCCTACATACTTGGATAATTAGCGTATATCTCATATATTCACATATGACTATTCCCTTGTAAAATTCAATTACCTTCTATCCTTGTAAAAGTGCATATGATAAATTCACTAATCCCACGTGGAGCTAGGAGGAATCAAATCTCCAAGTCGTGATGAGAAATAGATGAGATAATAAAGACTAAAGTCTAGGATGAAATTTATGGTGAGAATTTCAATTTGAATTCAAACCTTGGCTCTAACTTCAGCTATAAAAGAGAGTCAAATACTCACATGAAATACTCTCGATTAGAGAGATCAATTAAGAGGGATTTGTGTGAATAGTGAGCTCATTCTATAGCCACTTCATGACGGTCACATTGTCCAATTCTATATTGCCAATGTCATTGTATTTCTATGTGATTTAATACATAGACATTGATCATATCCTTAATTCACTTCTATGCTATGACCATCTCAAAATAGTGAGCTTGTGAGAGCTTGTTCTTGGTGCATAGCCCTTTTTTTTAAGCAATAACAAATATGAATTAAGGATAGAAAATATCTATGTGCCCATGGTAGGAAACCACCTCCTTACAAGAAGTATAAGGCCCACCAAATTTGAAGGCCAAATAAACTAGGCTCAATAGAACTTACATAGACTATCAACAGAGGGAGGGCAAACAAGCACCAGGTAGGTGCTAAGACAAAAAAAGATGATTTCTAATGTGACACTAGAGTACAACTTCATTACGGACTCTCTCCATTGATTAGGAGGTAAATCTTGGAGAACTCTGGAAAGTAGAAATTCTGTAGCAGGAGGCTCTTTAATTACTAAGAGACACTTCATGGAAATCTTTCTAAAACCCTGATAAAAAGACAAGTAGAAGTACTTAAACCTCTTGTTGAAAACAGCTTCATTTCTACTTTTCCAAATGAACCACAGAGTATGAGCTCTCCATAAATTCCATAGTACAGGATCCATTCTATTGCAAGAACCCAACAAAATGTCTTTGTAACTAAACTTAAAGTTGCATTTGATGCAACAGGGTTGAAGAGGTTTCCAAAATTGCTTAGCATGCTTACAATTGTAGAAGAGGTGGCGCAAATCCTCCATAGTGCCACAAAATATACATTTTCTATCAATAATGCCATCCATCTTTATTCTAGGGCCACACCAAATGCCATTGTAGATAATTAGCCACTAAAGCAAGGACTAATTTATGTTGATGGGGAAATCTCATTAAGCATGTGAATCTATAATGTCATTGTCTAGTAGACCATTTCACCATCCACCTCCTATTCAACTTATTCAAAATCTTGTGCATAGAACCTCTATCATTCTTGAATCTTTAGAACATGTCCTAGGCCACCATGGAGAGCTTCACCTATCTGTTATTTTGGCACTACTAGATCTTATTCTGCAATAGACCTTTATGCTTGATCAAAACTTGCTGACAAGGAAAGGAAAGATTACTATTACCAAGAATATAATCATCAGACATGACTTCACCCTATAAGATGAATTCTAAGGAAACAAAGCAATTCTTTTTGCATTTGTGCTCTTTAATGCCAATTGCTATATTGTTCCATAGGGAGAGCCATCCACTCTAGATGCTTTTCTACAAGAAAAAGTTAGTGTACTGAAATCACTTAACAATAGGGATATAAATATTTTTGTTTTACCTCCATCCAGCCTTTCCTGAGTCTACAGCTAAGGGGACTACCCAAGGGAGTAAAGGAGTGGGGAGAAACAATAGTATCTGCGAAGGAGTTGTCTTTCTAGGCTTTGTAGTGTTCTAAAGTGAATTGTCTAGTGTTTCTTCTAATAAGGCAAGCCCAAATGTCTTTAGACTCAAGAGACCTAGCTATCCACTTAGGAGCCATATTGGTGGCCATATTTTTTTGGACATAAAATACCTACGCCATCTTCCTTTTTCAGGAGACAGCAAAGGTCCCAAGATACTTTGGGAATTTTGTTATGTTGACGCCCCCCTCCCCTCCACAAAAATCTTCTAGAAAGAACAATCACCTAGAAAAATACTTTTAGTTAGGCATCAGGCAAGAAATGAAATAGATCAAACTAGGTAAAAAAAATGATTCAACACAAAGACTCTGTGGGATAAGGCACTTTGACAGGCATACCACTTGAAAATTTTACCTCTAAGTTTGTTGAGAAGCCACTCCCACCTTTGACTAAGGGAGACGTGAAAACCCATAGGAATACCCAAAATTCTAAAGATTTCGCCATCCTTAATGATGTCACAATTCAAAACTTTAATACATTCAAGAAGAAAGTTATTAGAGGCTCTAAAGGTTGTTTTTTTGTGAATAACATGAGACAAACTAGCCAAACAAAAGATGTTCAAGCAATCCAGAAACACCTCCAAGGAGCTATTATTAGCTTTGAGAAGAACATTGGTGTCATCAGCAAAGGCTTGGAGGCATAAAGGTTTGCGAGAACTAGGGATATCAATGCCCTCCAAGTTCTTATGAGCAATAATATCATTGATCAACCAACCAAGGGCATCACTAACTATAGCAAAAAGAAGGGGGGCAATACAACAACCTTGTCTAATGCATCTCGTAAGCTTGAAAGGGGGGAGAAAGGGCACCATTGAGAGAAACTATAGAATGAGCATTTCCAAAAAGGATAATGATGGCTTTTATGAAAGACTGGCTAGCACCAATATCCTAGAGCGATTGAAGGATGAAGTCCCACTCTATTCTATAATAAGGTTTGTCAAAGTTAAATTTCAGGAAATAGAAATCTTGGTTGGTTTCATTGGCATGTTCAACACCTTCCTAGAGGGAGATAATGGCATCTAGAATGTATCTACCTTTTATGAATCCTTTTTGTTCAAGAAAAATGATGTGTTTCATTATAGGACTTAGTCTTAGCAAGGGAGGAGGCAAAGATCTTATAAATGGTGTTCAAGCAAGTGATAGGTGTCACGAGGAAGGAGATAAGGAAGAGAGCTTACACACACACTCTCACTCTCAAGGCGAATCACACACAGATTGAGGCGAGGAAGAATGATCTTCTTCTTCTTCTTCTATTACATAAAAATAATGTACAAGAATGACTTAAAAACAAGAATACAACAAGTGCAATATATAGAGATCAATACATAAGGAAAAACCTAATGTCCGCGAATGAGTGAGCTCACAAGAAAAAAATGTGTCATCACTCTCGGTAGATAAATCTAATAAAGCTCAGTGAAGTATCCCTGACATATATCGGCGTGACCACTATAAAGGTCACAGAAACAAAGAACTGGTAGGTGTCATCCTAGATTATCACATTTTGAGCTTGATATCTCAACACTTCCCCTCAAGCTCAATGCCATGTCCTCTAATCCAAGCATCTTCTGAAACTTCTTCAGCTTCTCTGCGACAAGCGCCTTAGTGAAAATATCAGCAATTTGCTCATTTGTTCTCACATAAATAAGATCAATATCACCTGCTAATACCTTCTCTTTGATGAAGTGATAATGTACCTCGATATGCTTTGTTGGAGCATGAAAAGCAGGATTTTGTGCTAACTGTATACTGCTAATATTATCACAATAGATAGTGATAGGCTTTTGCACTTCCACACCTAAATTTGCAAGTAGCATCTCCAACCATGATGCCTCACATGCTGCCATTGGAGCACCTCTATACTCAGCCTCAATACTCGACAAAGCAACAATGGTTTGCTTCTTGCTGCTCCATGTAATAGCTGCAACTCCAAGCGAGAATAGAAAGCCACTAGTAGATCTTCTATCTGGAGTAATACTAGCCCAATCTGCATCGGTGTATCCATGAACCTGCAAATCTACACGAGCTTCATAAAACAATGCATAATCCAAAGAAGCACTCACACAAGGTAGAGTGTGCCTCAAAGCATCCAATTGTGGATTCATGGGAACGTGCATAAATTGACTTTCAAGTCCAACAATATAGCTTAGATCAGGCCTTGTAATTGTGAGATATATAAGACTTCCCACGATTTTCTTGTACATAGTAGCATTTTCCAATGCTTCACTTGATGTAGTATCCAACTTCAAATTCTGATCTAATGGCATAGAAATTGGCTTGCAATCAGCCATACCATACTTTTGCAGCATATTCAAGGCATAGTGCGTTTGCGACATCCATATACCTATTTCTGTATGTATAAACTCAATGCCCAAGAAATAGTGCAGCACACCAAGATCTTTCATGTCAAATTCCTGCATAAGAAGTTGCTTTACCTCTTTGATGCTTCGTTCATTGTCACCACCTACAATCAAGTCATCAATGTAAATAGCCAGAATCGTGATGCCATCATCAACCTTCCTTGCATATAGTGAATGATCTGCATCACACATAAAAAAACCCAATGCTGATTAAGTAATTAGCAATCCTTGCATGTCATGCATGAGGAGCTTGTTTCAACCCATACAAAGCCTTTTTTGACCTGCAAAGATATTCTGGATGCTTTGAATCTTCATATCCTTGTGGCTGGTCCATATATACTTCTTCTTGTAACTCACGATGTAGGAAAGAATTCTTCACATACATTTGATGCAAAGTCCATCCTCTTGTTGTAGCTAATGCAATAAGTCTTCTGACGATGGACATTTTAGCTACAGGGCTGAATGTTTCCTCATAATCAATGCCATATGTCTGTGCATATCCTTTAGCTACAAAACGTGCTTTATACCTGCTTATGCTACCATCAGCATTATGCTTTACCTTGTAAACCCATTTGCAGCCTATGAGTTTCTTTCCTTGCGGCAATGGAACCAGCTTCCATGTATCATTTCCATAAAGTGCAGCCATCTCCTCATGGATAGATTTTTGCCAATCTGCGATTCCAATTGCATCTTCAAAGCAAGAAGGTTCAGCATCTTGTATTACCTTTGTCATGTAGGCACAATGGTGAGCCATGTAACTATAATATATCAATCGTTGCACTGAATTACGCATCCTCCCAGATCTTCTTGGTCCTGGGTTACTTCTCCTTGTACCATTTGCATGTGCCTTTCTTACCAGTGGAGTCTTCAGAGAGGATAATCCAAGCTACTCATCAAGACTCTTATCTGAATCGCTTGAATCTCCATCAACATCTTCAAAATCTGCACATGTTTTATGACCTACAAAAAGCTTTTCTTTACCTTTCTTGGATGTATTTGATGAATTTGCTGGACTGAAATTTCCACGTAATCTTCCACTCCATGGATTTGAGTTGGAACTATTGCTTGGTGATGCATCTGGTCCACTCAAAACTTGAGATTCTGCACCTGACTTTTCAACATTTTCTTTGTCATTTGATTCAAGATTTAGTCCTTCTTTGGCATCTGCATAGAAGCTTGACATTTCATCAAATACCATATCTCTGCTCACCTTCACTTGTCGAGTGAGTTGGTTATAACATTTATATCCCTTTTGCTCAAGGGATTGTCCAATGAAGACACACTTTTCTGCTTTTGGATCAAGCTTCATCCTCAATTCATCTAGAACATGTACATATCCAACACAGCCAAAAAATTTCAGATGTGATAAGTTTGTCTTTTTACCTGTAAACTTCTCTTTAGGTGTAACTTCATGTACAACAGTAGTCGGAGTTCTATTCATGATGTATACAGCAGTATGCACAACTTCTACCCAATAACAATGAGGCATATTCTTCTCAGCCAACAAGGCTCTTGCTATTTCTGCAATATGTCTATTCTTGCATTGAGCAATGCCATTCTGTTGTGGTGTGTACCTACATGAGAACTGATGCCAAATTCCATGATTTTTTAGAAAACTATTGAACTCATTTGACATTTGTTCACCTCCTCCATCAGATCTTAATGTCTGAATGTACCTCCATGTCTGCTTTTCCACCATAGCTTTAAAATTCAGGAAGTGAGTGAACACCCCGCTCTTCTCTTTCATGAAATATACCCATACTTTGCGTGTATGGTCATCAATGAAAGTAACATAAAACCTACAATTGCCCATAGATGTGGTCGTTGTTGGACTCCAAACATCTATATATACTAATTCTAGTACATTCTCACTAACACGATTGTCATATGGAAATGATGCTCTTGCCTGTTTACCAAATTGACATGCTGCACATACCTTTAGCATTTCTGGAACTTCGAAATTCGGTAGACCATGTACTATTTCCTTTGACTGCATCAATTTCAGCCTTTGCAAGTTTGCATGTCCAATCCATTTGTGCCACATCTCTATATATGCAATAACTCCTGCACCTTTTGCAAACATGACTGCATTCATTTCAGGAATCTTCACATTTAAGGTGAACATCCTACCCACTTTGTTTCCTTTAGCAACCAATTGTCCATCCTGCTTGTACTCTTCTACATATAATCCATCAGCATTGAACTTGACTTGTAATCCCTGGTCAATCATTTGTCCAACAGAAACCAGATTCTTTGTTATATTTGGAACATGCAACACATCAGCAAGATGTTTTACCTTTCCATCCTCCATAGATAGTGCTATGTTTCCTATGTGCTCAATAGGATGTGATGTGTCATCACCTATTTCAACATATCTAGGAACTCGCAATTTCTGCAAAGTACTAAACCATTCCAGATGACTGTTCATGTGATTTCAAGCACCTCAATCAACATACCAGCCATTATCATTTGATTTTGAAACACCAACAGACATCGTATTCGTCATGTGATGTAAAACCATGAACAGCTTCTCAGAATCATCTACACTTGTGGATGCATAGCTCTTTTGCTTCCTTCTGTTATTCGGATTCTTAAACCTGCAATCACGTTCAGAGTGTCGAGGTTTACCACAATTCTATTATCCTTTACTGCTATTACCTGAATCATTTCTTTGGAAATTTTGCGACCTCTTTGGCTCCTCCTGCCTCGAAATTGTCGTCTTCCTCCTGCATGATTCTGTTGTTGACCTTGATCTTGATTACTATTTCCTCTTCCATTTTTGAAACCTCTACCTCTGCCTCTTCCTCTGCCAGAGTAGAATACTTGCTCAGAACTGAGCTTTCCTTGGGAGTATAAATCCTCACCAAGATTCTTTTCTTCAATGATCAGCATGGATACCAAATCAAAAAAATTCGGAAAAGTTTCCCTAGTCTTTGATTTTCAAGGTGTAGTCACTTATCGACATGCTCTTCTTCACCAATGTATGCAGCTCGTTCTTGAGTTGCAATTCTCATGCCTTTGTATTGGTCTCATACAATGTGATCAAACTATTCCAAGCCTCTTTTGGAGTCTTGGCATATTGTATGTGTCTAATCATGCTATCCTGTATGCTAATAGATAGATAGTACATTACCTTTCATGCTCCTTGATTCCATTCCTCATATGCTCTTAGCTAATCTGCAGTCCGATTCCTTTTTGATAACTGCAGAGCATTTTCATTCTCTCCTTCGATGTAATTCCAATGGCGTTTTCCCATCATGAAATTCATCATTCTGGATCTCCAAGCATGGAAGTTGTTCTTGTCCAACTTATTGCTCATAAGCAAACTCGTTCCATCTGCGTTTCCCATTTCTGCAGCAATTCACAACACTCCAAAACACTACAAGCAACACTTCTGCTTAAACGGTGTCGCACTATGATGTGACAGTTCGATCTCAAAAAAACACAGTTTTCCTGTATCAACACTACACGAAATCGCTTAAAATTCTAGATTTTCATAGCAAACACAAGTTGTTTGTGAATCCTGTTTTCTCCACACCTTGCTGTGTACTCTTCACTGTCACCTTCTCCATGAGCACTCTATAGCCAAGCTGGCTCTAATACCATGTCACGAGGTAGGACATAAGGAAGAGAGCTCACACACACACTCTCACTCTCAAGGAGAAGCACACACACAGATTGAGGCAAGGAAGAATGATCTTCTTCTTCTTCTTCTATTACATAAAATGGAATGTACAAGAATGACCTAAAAACAAGAATACAACAAGTGCAATATATAGAGATCAATACATAAGGAAAAACCTAATGTCTGCGAATGAGTGAGCTGGCAAAAAACAAATGTTCCATCACTCTCCGTAGATAAATCTAATAAAGCTCAATGAATTATCCCTAACATATACTGGCGTGACCACTATACAAGTCATAGAAACAAAAAACTCATATGTGTCATCCTGGATCATCACATGTTGAGCTTGATATCTCAACAATAGGTTTGTAGTTGTTCAAGTCCTCTTTAGACCCTTTTTTTGTCAATAAGTTTTATAACTCCAGCATTAATCTCAATAGGAAGAGTGCTTCTACTCATAAGTTCTTTCCAACTAAAGAGAAGAAAAGGAGCAAGGAAATCGTTAAGAACCATGAAAATGCATTCGGAAGGCCATCAAGGCTAGGATTTTTGCAGGGTTTCAATTTACCAAGGGTTTCTTTAACCTCACCGTTAGTGAGGGGTAGGTCCAGCAAGGAGGGCAAGCCTGGAGGAATAGATTTCTTCCTTTTAAGAGCAATATAAGCCCTAGCTCTGCGGATATCCTCCCCACACTTGGGAGAGCTAGAGAAAACATTAGTAAAGAAGCTCCTAGCCTCCTATGAATTCTCTTCATTGTTGATTGCAAATCCACCCGACTCTTTCATCTACATAGGTATGAAGTCTTTACACTTGTTTTTCCTTAGCACAAAAACATACTTTTGTTAGGTCTATCCATATTTCCAGCCCACGATTCTCTTGATGCGGAGAGAATACTATTATCTTCACTGTACTCTTCATATTTCAAATTCTCGTGAAGGTATAAAGTCCTTTCCAACTTGCCTTGAGTAGGGTGAGAAGAGGCAAAGTGATTTCTCTCGAGATGTGTTTTCTTCTGATGGCCCTAATTTTTTTACTTGAGGTTCTTGTAATAAGTGAAGAGGGATTGAATATCTTTGATGGCTCTCCCCAAGCCACAAAGGGGTTAATCATATGTTTAAAATGGTGGGAGATGATCTATTTATACTTCTCAATCACACAGGGGATTTTCAATAGTGAGGGGTCAAGAGGAGGCCAACCATCCCTCACATTAGAGAAGTTCTTTTTGAGGGAAATGGAAGGGGAATGTGGTCAAAAATTCTTATTGAGAAATCAAGGGAGGCCTTGACATCCCAAAATTGATGAAGGAAGGGGATGTTTAAGGAGCATCTGTCCAAATGAGTAGCCAGGTGATTATCAGCTTTTTGTTTATTATTGCAAGTGAGGCCATTACCAGTAGAGCTATCAATAA
This sequence comes from Ceratopteris richardii, assembly GCA_020310875.1. Classification (NCBI taxonomy): domain Eukaryota; kingdom Viridiplantae; phylum Streptophyta; class Polypodiopsida; order Polypodiales; family Pteridaceae; genus Ceratopteris; species Ceratopteris richardii. The sequence goes on along the minus strand of CM035418.1, from coordinate 129,785,131 downwards.
GGGTGTGGGTGGACACAAGTTTGAGTGAAATGTTCCACTCTTGCCCACAAATGGTGCTACGTTTTTTACAATACCTATCAATGATGGTAGTCACCATGTTGAAATCTCGAAGCACGATGAGAGGCCCAAGAAGAGTAGTCTACTCTTCCCAACACCTAGTCCTATTAGGGGGACAATTAGCAGCATAGACACTAATGACACGAAGGTTTTTATACAATACCTTTTGCTCATGTAGCACAAACCATCTAAATCTTTGAGTTTAAGCACAGACTTTATGGGTTTAGAGACATCAAATTCAACCATAACCTAGGGGTCCCATTTAGGGCTAATTCCTCCCCCCCCCCCCCCCCCCCCTTGCCCTTCGACCTAGAACCTTACCAATAAGCAGCAAAGATTGTCGATCCATGGGTAATACTCCACAGGCAAGTCTGGAAACTTCATCAAAACTAGAACTTTGGTAGGTTTAGGGTTCGGGGGGTTCAACCCAAAAAACCACCTAAAAATTTAACATGAGTTGATTTAATCAACCACTGAACTTCACTGATGACGTGAAGGGTGCTATTAGAATTGTGAAAAAGGAATAAGAAGTATCCATTGGGTAAATACTGAATATGATTAAAAATAAACCCCGAGCTTCCCAATTGGTCTTAATCCAGAGCTTAAGGACCTGTTGTGGGGGCCTAGGCCCATGGCAAAGGGCAATAACAACTCCATCCACCATTTGGGAGTGCCATTTATCCAAGGCATTGAGTTTATGAGGATTTTCGTCCTCTACTATTTGCATAGCGCTATGATTAGAGGAGATGGAAAAACCATGCAAACCTTTCAAGTCAAAGGGAACTTGGATATTCGCGGAGGTTGCTTGAGCAAAAGTCCTTGAGTGCTAATGGGGAGACCTCATACCTAAAGATTAAGACGAAGCCAAGTGCATGAGTTTACCAGAGTTTTTCACTTGAAGACCTTGTGTAGAACCACCTTGTGTGTCCTTAGAGGACAACCCTTCTTTGAAGGTTCCTAACATCAATTGAACGCAAAACAAAGATTTTGCAAGAGTATCCATTGTGTTCTCCCCTCACGAGGGAGAGTGGGGGCACATGTTACTGTCAGTAGAAAAAATTAGCTCTTAGAACCAAGAACACAGGACCAAGGTGAGAGAGGCAGTAGGACACTCACTTGCATGAGGAAGCGATAGTGTTAGGGTTCTCGCTCGTCGAGCTTCTTGCTTACAAACCGCCTTTCTTCTTCTTGGTGCATAGTTGATCATTTGATGTGATTTAAAGTGTTATAGATTAAGCATACTATCTATTTCATAGGTAGAAAGTTTCATTAGCATTGCTTTTCTCAATCTTAAGATATCTTCATAATTCTGCTCATTGGCCAACGTATTGTAGCAACCCGTAAGCATTGAGATAGACCCCTAACTTGCTAAGCATCATTCTTAGTGTACAATTGATCTTTTTTACTGAAATAAATTATGATTGGTAGCTATCTAAGTTAATTAGATACTACTTAAAGGAATTTTGCTAATTGCTAGAAGGTTGAGAGCACTGCTCATTTTAGTGAACATGTGTTGAGACCAAAATAGCAAGTCTAAGCTCTTGCTTGAACTTATTGCTCATATGTTTGGATCCATTTATTAGAGGATCATGCTCCAAAGCACATAGGTGATTATTTGTCAACATTAGGAAGCTTAAGGGGCCTACTATGCTCTCCACAACGTGTTCTCGTCTCGAGTGAAGCAAGCTTTTGCAACACCACTTCATCTCTACAATCTATCCACCATCCCCCCAACTCTTATCTCTATGAAGTGGTTTCATGTGTTTCTTGGGATTTATGAGTTCATAAAAAAGCATTAGTATGAGTCCCGTAGAGACATTATTTCATTCCTCTCTCTCTCCGATATTGGTTCAACGTGGGTGTCAAATAACTGATGTTGTAGACTATGTTGTCGCTTAATAAAAAGTGGGAGATTAATAGGTGTAAATATCAACTACAGTAGTATGGTCGGAACTAGTGCATTAGAGACGATATGAAGGAAATTCGCGTTCTTTAACTTATGAAAAGAATGTGTCAACCGTATCTTTAGAAAAAATATCCTGATTGCTAATGTTAATATCTTTTCTTTTATGAATAAGAAAATCATTTTTATCGCTATGTTTCCCTACACTTCTTCCATCATTTGAGCTTAATATAAGATCAAAGGCTCTCTTTCATCTTTTTCCTTTAAGCTCGGATAAGATTTTCCTGACTGCGTATTGTTCCTCTAGATCTGGATCCTCTCTTAACTTCGATTATATTTTCTCTAAGGTATGATGATATCTATTTATGAAGACTCAATCGATCTTAAAAAAAAAAACATACCCTTGAAAGTGGTACTATAGCTGATTTTATGATAAAAATCCAAATGTAGACAAACAAAGGGAATATAAGACTTGGATATTGAAATCCAAGGATGTGCTCCAATTGATATACATATGCATTTTTGAGAGTCTCATTCCACACATTAGGAAAGTTTGGCCACCATTGGAGGCATGTGATATTATTCAAAAGATCTATCGTACATCCAAGTTGGCAAGGAGAATTCTTCCGAAGCAAAATTTGCATAGTGTATCACTTAGAAATAGGTCTATTATCCACTATGTGGTAGAGACAAGGAAGATTCGTAATCAACTAGCATCCATGGATTGTGTAGTGGAAGATGAGGATATGGCTTTTAGTTTTCTACATGGTCTAGGAACACGATATAGAAGTTTAGATACCTCCATTTCGTTAAGAAGTACTATGCCTAGCTTTGATGAGCTAGTTGCACTGTATATGACTAAGGACGTGAAGGTTACATACAATGCCTCAAGGAGTGTGAACTCAAGGGATGGTGCGTGTTTTCGAAAAAGAGGAAGAGGTTCTTGCCATGGTCGATGGGGCTATACATTTAAACACTTTTGTTATGAAAATAAGAAGAGGTAGGGTTAGATCCCAAGATCATGCACGTTTTTTTCATCGTGGAGAATATGTCATTATATGAAGGAGTGATACCATATAGAAAATGGCCAAAGAGAAAGGACTAAAGGTCACTATGTGTCAGATGGTAACTTCTATGAAAAGAATCCATATAGAGATTATGGAATTATCTCAAAGGGAGGTTGATGAACCCATAAGGTATGGCTATGACACATCATTAGTCACCAAGCATTCTGTGTACATGACTAAAGACTCTATGTCCAAACAACCTTCTTCATTTGAAGAAGCCAATAAGAAGAAAGAACCAAGAGAAGCCATGCACAAAGAAATTGAAGAACTTAAGGAGAACAATATTTCGGATTTGGTTCGCAAGAGTCCAAGTATGGATTTAATAGGATCCAGGTGGATATTTAAAATCAAGAAGAATTTAGATGGTTATATAAACATGTACAAAGCAATGCTAGTGGCAAAGAGGTCTGCTCAAACCCATGGAGTGGATTATGAGGAGACTTTTTCACCTTGGCTAAAATGCCAACCATCAGGGTTTTGGTAATTATTTCTGCTTCAAAGAACTCAAACCTATATAAGTTAGATGTTAAGAATGCATTCCTAAATTGATGGATCTCAGAAGAAGTTTACATGGCTCAACCACGAGGGTATGAAGATGAAGACAAACCAGGTTATGTATGCAAGCTAAGGAAAGCACTCTATGTCTAAAGCAAGCTCCTAGAGCTTGGAACTATAGGCTTGTCACATATTTGCAGGATCAAGGATTTGTTATTAGCAAGGCAGAGTCTTCTTCATTCATTAAGAAGACTAACTGAGAAGTTACTTACTTATAAGGCCTATTCAAGAAATTTGGGAATTATTCATGTCCCATTTATATTACTTACTATGTTTGATCCCAACCTTCATACTCTGTTTATAATACAATTCTGCTTAATATTAAAGTGTCAAATTTTAATACTGCAATCAGGAGATAATATCTGTAGTGTGTGAATGTCTCAAAAAAATAAAAATTTTGGATACAATGCATTATCTCAAAGTCATGTGGAATTCCCATTTATCTTGAATACGCCTTTTATGTGTTTATGTGGATGACATTATCATGATAGGGAATGATGCCAATGGCATAAATCAAATCAAATCTTACATCATGAAAGATTTTCAAGTGAGTGACCTTGGTTTGTTAACATACTTTCCTAGATTAGAACTTGTATACACAAATTTTGGTGTCTTTATTACTCAAGAGGAATTACATTCATGATATATTGGCTAAATTCAAAATGGAGAACACTAAAATTGCTGGAACACCAATGGACCTTGATCAAAAACTTACTGCTCATGCGGGAGAGATTTTCGAAGCTATTATAGGTTACCAAAAGCTTGTTGGCCAGTCTCAAATAATGCAATCCTAAAAGAGTGGACATATGTTATTGAGTAAGTACATTAAGCTAGTTTATGTGTACACAAAGAAAACTCACTTGGAAGTTGCCAAGAGGATCCTAAAATATTTAAAGGGTACCTTAAATAAAGGTTTGTTTTATCCATTCACTTTTGATTTGGATATGAATAAGTATTCTGATGCAAATGGCTAGCTCCAAGAATGATAGAAGAAGCACTTCTGGCTAGTTATCTTTTGCAGGCTCAAACCTACTGTCATGTTTATCATAGAAGCAACCAACTATGGCATTTTCAGCTATAGATGTAGAATATAGAGGCTTAGCAAATGCAACACAAGAGGCTATGTGGATCAAACTACTCTACACAAATTTGGGGTTACATTCTTATACTCCAATAATTTTTGGAGATAACACTAGTTAACTTCATTTGGCTGCTAATCCTCTATATCATGCAAGGACTAAGCACATTGAAGTGCACTATCATTATGTAAGAGAGAAACTACTTAGCAAGGACATCCAATTGTCCTATGTATCAACTCATTTGCAATGTGCATATATGTTCACAAAATCTCTAGATGGAACTAAGATGAGTAGGTTCAATGCTATGATTGGTTTATAGGAGATCAAGGAGGAATAAAGAACAAGTATGTTAGGCTTGAGGGGGAGCTGTTGGTGCAAAAGAATCCAAGCCTACATACTTGGATAACTAACATGCATTTCATATAGTCACATATGATCACTCCCCTATAAAATTCAATTACCCTTTATCCTTGTAAAATTGCACATGAAAAGTGCACTATCCCCATGAGGAGTTAGGAGGAATCATATCTGGAGTTACTTGGTAGATTATTAATGCGAGAATAAATCCTATATTTTAGGACACTTTATGGTGAGAATTTGAATTTGAACTCAGCTTAGCTTCAACTTCAACTGTTAAAGAGGATCAAAACAATTTGCGTGACTAGCCCAACTACGAGATTATTTGAGAGGGATTCTTTGTGATTAGTGACCTCATTCCATAGCTACTTCACTACCCTCACATTGTGCAATTGAACAATGCCAATGTCATTGTATTTCTAGGTGATCTGATACATATACATTGATTACTCTTCTACTTCACTTCTCTACTATGACCATCTCATAACAGCGGACTTCTGAGAGCTTTTTCTCAGTGCATGGTTGATCATCTGATGTGATTGAAAATGCTAGAGAATCACCATACAGTCTACTTCATAGCTACAAAGTTTCATTGTTATTGTTTTTCCAATCATGAGATATATTCATATCTTTGCTCTCTCGTCTCCAGATTGAAGCACCCTAAAAATGTCGAGCAAGTCTTCTAACTTGCTAAGCATCATTCTTAGTGTGTACTCAATATTTTGTATTGAAATAACATATTATTGGTAGCTATCTAATCCAATTAGATACTTCCAAAAGGAATTTAGCCAATTGCTAGCCAGTTAAGAGCACTGGTCACTTTGCTTAACATAGGTAGAGACCAAAATAGGAAGTCTATGATCTTCGTTCAACTTTCTACTTATCTATTTTGAAACATTGATTAGAGGATCATGCTCCATAGCACATATGTGATTATTTATGACAAATAGGAGCTCAAGGGCCTACTACACTCTCCACAATGTCTTCTTGGCTTGTGTCAAGTAGAGTTTTGGAGCACCACTTCATCTCTAGAGTATATCCACCATCTCTCCAACAATGATGAAGCTAACAAAATATTTTTCTTGATCCCTAGCCCATACAAAGAATCTAACAATGTGAGAGGATTACCATCAACAATAGTATGAATGCCCTTACCAATGCCTATTATAGGATAAGATGCATTTTTAGTGCATATGATAGTATTCCTTGTAGGGACACACTCTAGTGTACTCAAAAAACTATACTAAAAGGTAATATGTTTTTTTGCCCTATTATCAAAGAACCAAACATCTTAATCTACGAAAGACATATGATTTTCATGAAAAGATGGGTCATAGCTCCAAGTAGTAAAAAATTCTCATTATTCTTTCTACATAGGATTAGTAGAACTTGTTGTAGGTGTAGAGGCCTTTGCATCAAGCATTCCATCATCTTTCTTTTTTGCCTCTTTTGCAACTAGTTTTTGACAACTCTTTATGACATGATCAATTAACTTTCAATATTTTCAAAACAAAAACTTCTTTTATGTTTTTTTCTCATCTTTTTCTTCCTTCTTCTATTGTGCAACATTAGCATATCTACACTTACTAGTAGATGAGCCTAATGGACCTATTGTACCCTAACTGATCTTCCTCCAACAAAAGAGAAACTAACTCAACAAACATTAAGGTATTCCGATTCCCTTTCATTAAGAAGGAAAACTCTGATATGAATTTGGAAGACCATTAAGCACACTCTACACAAGTGAACTATCTACTAAGTCTTCATGAGTAGAAATCAACTATTCCCTCAAATCTTTGATCTTTGTCAAAAATATGGTGCATAGAATTTCCTTCCTTGATATGGTCACTCTGCAAGTCTTTTCACAGGTAAGCAACATGAGCCTCATTTCTTGCATGGTATAAAGTGGTTAGTGTATCCCGAGAATCCTTTGCTCTTCTGCAAGAGCGAATCTAAGGAATAAGGGCACATTTGATAGAGAAAGCTATCAATGCATGTGCCTTAGCATCTGTCCTATCCCAACGAAGTTTCTCTCCACTAAGTGCAATAGAAAATGTAGGACAGATAGGAATGTTAAGATCATCATCTTCAATGCCATCTACATGACCTTCAATAATTGTATTTGTAGGTGTCATAGGGTGTTTTTCAACACCATACACAATTTTCCATAGTTCTTTTTCTACCAATACATGACACATCACAATATGCCCACAATGGGTATTTAGTACCATCTAATCTATGCCCAACAACCAACATATGGAATACATCATTGCTTTCAGCCATGAACACTTTTTAAAGTACCCTAATGCAAAGAAATTAGTGTTTATTGAAAAATTGAGCTGAACCACTATATTGAGCTCTTAAACTTTTAGCAAAATTTGAGGCACTTGTACAAGAAAACTAGAACCTATATCTATCTTTGGCACCAAGAGACAAAACTGGATGTACAAGCACTATGATAGTGTGTTTGGAGTTTGAATCTGACTTAAATCAAAATTCTGACACCAGATAGCAAAGTTGTTTTGAACTTCTAGTCACCCTCAGTATGTTCCCTAATTTTTGGGTAATTTTGAGACTATTATCGAAGGGGTGTGAAAGATGCCCAAAATGAAGTGGTGAGCTCCTCTGATACCAATTGTTGGAGATTTAGGTGTGTGGAAGCACATGAAAAACACAAGGAAGAAGAAAAATACCACAAGCGAAGAAAAGAATCTTTGAGGACAACAAACAATACCAAATGTATAATCAAGGGAATGTACAAAGATAAGTGAGCGGTTAGGTTTATAATCATATATATAAGATATGAAAAACAAACTCATAAAGAGGGAAAAATGTGCCCGGTGGTCCTAAGTAAGTTCATACACATTACTACCAAAATATTTCAACACAAGAGAACTATGGGACGTTTGACCCATCTCACAATTACAAAGCTTGATATAAGGTACACTATGGGACTTTAGAGTCAGTTTACGTAGGTTCTAAGGTAACCAATTTTATATGATTTGAGATGCACTCTATGTTATGTGAGTGTTAGTTTGGCTAAGTCTTTGTTTTATGAACTTGTCATAGAATGCACATCCATATATACATGGATCTAGATTGGTTTGGTATGCTTCCAAATAGAAGATCTACTAGTAGTTTTCTATTTTTAGTTGGAGTGCTACTCTTACAAGGAGTAGTGGGAAGCAACTGATTCCTACTTTTTTTAGTACACATGCCGACTATAGAGATGCTACAATGGTAGCATATTGAGGCATCATGTCTTGAGATACTTCTTGCAATTTTAGGTACAAAAGGACGTAAGCTTATTACTAATTATTATGATAATCTTAGCAACATATAATTAGGAGAAAATATATTGTTTCATGCAAGAACAAATCATATGGAGAGAAATTATCACTTTATTTGGGTGAAGGTATTGGAAGGTGAGTTTTATCATTTCTATGTGAGCAGAACTGAGTTAGTTGCTAAAATTTTGACTAAAGTGCTTGGAAAATAGAAGTGGAAGAACTTTTAGAAGATGTTGGGCTTAGAGGACATGAGCTTGCGCTTTAGGGGGACTCTTGAGATATCGAGACCAACATTTGATGATCGAGGATGATATGTAGCACTTTTAATTCTCAAACATGCATATTGGTTTGGCTAATAACTGTCAAACTTATTTTCAAAGATTCACCATATTATCTTACAAGAGTGATGGAACATTTCTCTCTTACCGACTTACTCATTGTCAAACATATTTTCAAAGATTCACCATATTATCTTACAAGAGTGATGGAACATTTCTCTCTTACCGATTACTCATTGATGGACATTAGGGTTTTCTTTATGTATTTCTCTTTCCATAATGTTCTTATTTTATTGTTGTATTAGGTCGTTCTTCTATGTTCTCTTCATCTAATAGAAGAAATAGAAGACGAGTATTTTCCTTGCATCATTCTCGGTCTATTTCTTGCTTGGTGTGTGAGAGTGTGCGAAATCTCTTTCTAGTATCCTTTAAACAAACTCTATCTGATAAGCCATTGTAACTTCCTCACTTTTGTATTTGTTCTACTTTTTTTTGCTTTATTAGAATAGCTCGGGTAGTTACCAAAACGTTGCACTCATTTAACTAATTTCACAACTTGAGGAATTCTATATACTTTTATGAAATAGCATGTTACTGCATTCAAACGCACGTGTTTCCATGCATGTGGTTGCATGCATATATGATACAAGCTAATGCTTAAAGTTTTAAACTTATTTCATCATCTTGAAAGCTATTTTCGACCAAACTTGAACCTAATGTATTCAAGTCCTTGTGATGCTTCAACTTTCAGCCAAGATTGAATACAAGACAATGAAAGAAGGATCAAACACGTATTAATTTGAAGCATCAACTAAGAAGTACCTAGCTCTATTATGAACAACGTCCTTTCTTTGATTCACTCTATAGCCATCCTCCATTTCCGTGTCGACATCCTTGCTCCATGTTACTTCACAATCGTATGAAGGCATTCCCGATTCGGACGTGTGTAATGCATGATAGAGAAATTTCTTTCTTTTTATGTGTAGGATGGAAGAGCACCCTAATGGTTGAATCAATTTGCTATTTGCGAATAGTGATTTGATTTTCTCTTTTGATGATAATGAAGGCTCATTTCTTTATGTAAAGAGAATAGGGGAATATCAATCTTACTTTCTTATCAATAAGCAACGAACTAAATAATTTTTATGGAATTAATCCCATGACTGTTTTAGACTAAAGGAGGTATCTCAATATAGGCTGAATGATGTTAATCTAGAATAAATAGCATATTTCCTTGACATTGCTAGTTATTAGTGCTATTTTTCACATGTCTTGATCCTTTTGAACTCGCTTATTTCTCTCTTTCTCTTTCCTTTGTATATTTCTATGTCTCCGACTCTCCCTCTCTCTCTCTCTCTCTCTCTCTATATATATATATATATATATATATATATATATATATATATATATATATATATATATATATATATATATATACATATATATTTGATTAGTGTCTCTAGCATTCACCCATACGTTAAACTTGTCATCTTATCCCACCTCCAATTTCTCTCTATCTCTCTCATGCTCTCTGTCTCATGCTCTCTCTCTCTCACTCATTCTCAATTGTAAATAACACCATCCCTCACATTTGCATTTTGTTCTCTATCTTATTGGATTAGGATCTATAGAACGAAATGAATAGATAGAGTACATAAGAGGAGGAACAAGAGTGACCAAGGATACACTTAAGACATGCAAGGAATAAAGTCAAGGACACCTTGGAGGAGAAAATTGAGAGAGGTTTCTAAAGACATTCATTTATGAGTACATATTTATATTTTTTTCTAAATGGCTTCTTGCACCACAATAGCATGTTACATCCTTCACAAGGGACCATGGGAGGGAAACAAAGACAAAACAAAGAGATGTACAAAGAATTTGCATAAAGGAGTGAAACAAAGAGTTTTGAAATTCTAGAGAAGAAAGTGAGAGCCTAAAAACTTTTAAGTCGCTTTACAGAGAGGAGCCAAGGTTATGTAGGAACAAGTCCATGGCAAGTCAAAGTGATGGCTTGAGTCATAAAAAGACTTAGTTACTTGAAGGAAATGTCTAGTCTTTGTAAATTTCACTTGTGAACTACCTCTTGTAATTTTTGAAGGCCTTACTCGATGTAGAAGTAAAAGAAATCTGAAGTGGTTGAGTCCACTTGATGAAAAATGGAAAGAGAAGCCACCAATTAGTGATTGAGTGAGTAGGAGAATCAATCACTAAAACATTTGAGAGTGATTTTAGGAGAGATTCAAATTCAAAATTAGGCTCCAAACATGACTATATATACATGGCCTTCTAGTCATGGTTTTTGTACTCCATGAGCATGGCTTCATGCCATATCAAAGTGTAGTTTCAAGGCACACATATGTACGAGTAAGTCCATTGTACTTTGCAATCAATATACATTCATTTTCATTATCATTTGTGTCCATAACTTCATGGTTTTGCAAGTGTACTATTCACTGCCATATCTCTTAGTTTTCTGAGCCACATTGCCAAAATGATTTCTCTGCACTTGGCGCATCCTTTTCAGTGATTTCAAGAGGTAAAGTTTTCACCTTGATTATAATATATACTAAAAAAGTCTCATTGCAATTGAGTTTTTCAATCATAAGCTATGTTCATTTGAAGTCGCTTATATCTCTTCATATTCTACTTCTCTGTGAGCACTCCATCAGATTAGTGTCTTTCTCAGAGTTGGTTCAAAGTGTGTAGCTCATAATTCTCCATGATTCAAAGCTTGATAAAGTCCACATACTGTATGGTATGTGCCTAAAAAATATCATAAGCCATGAATGTTGGAATCTTGAGATATCAACATTTCTCTCCTCATGGTTTCGAGTACTACTACAACCCGTGAAAATGGGGGTGATGCTACAACTTGCTAAATACTTTTCTCTTTATGTGGTTAATCATTTTTTATCGAATAAGTCTTGATTTTTAGCTTTGCAAGTTAATAAGATTTCCCCAAAAGGAATCAAGTCAATTGCTGTTGTGGCCAGAGAATTGTTCAAAACACTAGACAGGTGTATGAGCATAAATAGCAAGTTTTTTGTGCTTGAATCCACTTCAACTTATCTCTTTTGATTCATCTTTTTTAGAGTGATCTTCCAAGGTACATAGAGTGTCTAATACATCCTTTGGCAAGCTAAAAAGGCCCTCTACATATCCTTGGAGTTTATTTGGCTAGTGTGGTGCAAAGTTTTTACAGCACCACTTCATCTTCTCCAAGTTCAAATCCATCTCTTCACAGTGCTATCAAACCAAGGTTGGACATCATGGCAGATGGATTTCCTTCATCAATTGATAAATTGGATAGAGCTAACTAATCAACCTCATCATTAAGGATGAAAGCTTATCTTCAAGGAAGGAATTTATATGGCTATATAGCTGGAGATGAGGTTATGCCAAGTTTTAGGAACAAAGGTTAACCAACACAAGAACAACAATAAAGATTGAGCACATGGTGCTCTATGGATGCACTTGGAAGGTTTTACCTCCTAAACTCTATCTTAGATTTTTTTTTCCTCGCATTATAAGTTTTAAAATATCTTAGGAAGCGTGGAATGCACTTGAGGCCTTCTTCTCTTCAAGTACAAAGGCCACGAAGCATTGACTATGGTTGGACCTCACAACTCTCAAGAAAGCTCCCAAACAAAATGTGACTCGTTTTGTCACAAAGCTCAAGGACATAGTAGGTCAATTTAGAAGCTTTGGAGAGGTAATAGATGAAGAGAAAATTGTAAGACAGGTCATCAATGGCTGGAAGGCAGATGACAAGTCGGAAGCATTCACCACGGCTATGGATCTATACATGGATATGCATGTACTAGATTTCCATGCACTCATATGACAACTACTTACTAAAGAGGCCAAGCTTATCACAAATGGAGAAAGCTCCAAAGGTAATCAATATTTTTCCTTGTATACTGATAAAGGAAAGTCCAAAGAAAACAAAGGAATATGAAAGAAAGTGGATGATGAAGTAGCTACACATGAAGCTAACTATGCAGGTAGAGGAAGGCATGGCAGAAGTAGAGGTAGAGGAGGAAGGCAAGGCAGGGGAGATCCCAAGACTCTAATTCATGCTCTACTTGTGAATTAACTAATCATACAACTACAAATTGCTTTAGGAGTTCCAGGAATCAAAGAGGCAGAGGCTACAATATAGGAAGTTATGGCTACTCAAGAGGAAGGTTCAACAATTACCATGGCAACCACAAAAATTACAACCATTCAAACTATCAAGGAGGCAATAGAAGAAGAAGAGGCTTCAATAACTACAGAGAAGAATCAAATCAAGAGGACTCATTTCTAATCATGAATATGGCCATGCCACAAGGTAAATCTGATGAGCATGTTTTCTACATAGATTCAAATTGTTCCAATCATGTGGTACGAAATGTGGCCCTCCTATCAGATTTAGAAGATCCAAGGAACAAGCATGAGGTACAAACACGAGATGATACAATACACCTTGTGGAGAAAATAGGAAATGTCAAAGCACCTGATGGAAACATCAACTTACTCAGTAAGGTACTCTATGTTTCTACCATTAACAATGTGCAAATATTCTAACCAAAGCATTGGATGGTACAAGACTTTGCAAATTCAACATTATGATTGGTTTGCAGGTAATCGTGGAAGACTGAAGAACTCAAAATCACATGACTTGAGGGGGAGTTGTTGGAACAAGTCCATGGCAACTCAATGTGATGTATTGAGTCATCAAAAGACCTAGAGACTTGAAGGAAATGTGTAGTCTTTGTAAAGTTCACTTGTGAACTACCTCTTGTAATTTTTGAAGGCTTTCCTTGATGTAGAAGTAAAAGGAATTTAAAGTGGTTGAATTCATTAGATGAAAAAGGGATAGAGAAGCCACGAATTCGTGATTGAGTGAGTAGGAGAATCAATCACCAAAAGATTGGAGAGTAATTTTAGGAGAGATTCAAATTCAAAATTAGGCTCCAAACATGACTATATATGCATGGCCTAGTCATGGTATTTGTTCCTCCATGAGCAAGGCTTCATGCCATGTCAGATTCTAGTTTCAAGGCACACATATGTACCAGTAAGTCCATTGTACTTTACAATCAATATACATTCTTTTTCATGATCATCTATGTCCATAACTTCATGCTTTTGCAAGTGTACTCTTCACTGCCATATCTCTTATTTTTCTCATCGAGATTCTAGAGATGATTTCTCTAAGCTTGGTGCATCATTTTTAGTGCTTTAAGTTAGTAACATTTTCTCACAAATTTTCATTGCAATTGAGTTTTTCAATCATGATCTATGCTCATTTGAAGTCGTCTATAGTGCTTACATCTACTATATACTCACAAATTTTCATTGCAATTGAGTTTTTCAAACGTGAGCTATGCTCAGTTGAAGTCACCTATATCTCTTCATATTCTACTTCTCTATCAGCACTCCATCAGATCAGTGTTTTTCTGAGAGCTGGTTCTTAGTGTGTAGATCATCATTTTCCATGATTCAAAGGTTACTAGAATCAGCATAATGTCTAGTATATGCCTACAAAATTGCATAAGCATTGAATCTTGGAAACTTGAGACATCAACATTTCTCTGCTCACAGGTCTGAGTAGTGGTATAGCCCGTGAAAATTAGGGTGATGCTACAACCTCCTAAACACTTTTTTCTTTATGTGTTCCATCATTTTTTTATGAAATAACTCTTGATTGTTAGCTTATCACATTAATAAGAGTTTTCCAAAAGGAATCAAGTCAATTGCTGTTGTGGTCAAAGAATTGGTGAAAACACTGGATAGGTGTATGAACATAAATAGCATGTTTTTTGTTCTTGAGTCCACTTCAACTTATCTAGTTTGATTCATCTTTTTGAGAGTGATCTTCTAAGGTACATAGGGTGTCTAGTACATCCCTTGGCAAGCTAAAAGGGCCCACTACATATCCGTGGAGTTTATTTGCCTCTCGTAGTGGACAATTTTATGCAGCACCACTTTATCTTCTCCAAGTTCAAATCTATCTCTTCACAGGCTAGACCTAGGAGGTAAAGAAAGACATATGGAATTTGGTTGCTAAGGATCTTACACCATGCATGGTTAACCATCTCATCATCAAAGACAAAGCACTTCAAAATTCAATAATTTCAAGCATTTTCTACATAGTAGATCATATGGAGCAACCAAGTTCGAAATAAGAGTTGTTTTATGGGGATTGTACATTGTCATTGATGTTGAATTCAAATGAAAACATGCCAATCAGAAAACGTTTTAGCGTCTTAAAAGTTATTTGGTACACTTTTGCACAATAATGTTGATATTGGATTATTTAGATTGATTGCTTCTCATAGGCGCCAACACCGAAGCCCACTCACACAAAAATCAAAGGATCCAAACCATAACTTCACAAAACATGAGATCTGCATATCCTCCAATAAAAAAGATGTCTACACAAAGATAAGTCAAAGAAAAAGATTTGTGGAAAACCCATTGTAGAAGAGAATTAGGTAATCTCTTACATGTCACTTGATTCACATGTCCCTACTGAACCCACACAAGGGAGATGATTGATACTACCTCCAATGTCTGATTGTGTGTAAAGGCCCAAGCTTTGCTAATATAGTAGAAACACCTATAGTATAGATAGTTTATGCTAATCCTATGAATACAATAAGGACTTAAAAAATTACTGTGTGATTCAATTACATGGAAATTTTTCTTACAGAATACGACATTTTAGACCTTAATCAGTGTTGGGGCTTCACTCACTAATTAGGCATTGATATATGAAGACATATGGAGACATATGATGGAGGAAAGAAGAAGTGAAGGAAAGACCTACAGAAAATCAAGCCTAAGTGAAGGGACAATTTCACTATTGTAAATTAGTGCAAAATTAGAGTCTAGATTTGTAATTGATCTTTAGAACTTACGAGTTCAAGTCTAGATGAATGTAAACCATAGGTATATAAGTTAATTTGAGTCAGAAACATGTAAGAGAGAACTCAATTTTGTAGTTTGAGGGAGTAGAGAAAAGTCGTGTAATTTCTGAGAGAGATGGTGAGAGAAAACTTCTGAGTCTGATAGAGTTTTCCATGGCTGTGAGCAAAATTAGGCCAAGCCATTTTGTACACACCTTCTCTGATAATCAACACATGTTTGTGTAGAAGCATTGTGTCTAATTCCTATTGTACATTGAGTCTCAAGTCATTTCATATGACTATGAAAGTTAGTTGACAGTTACGACTTTTCTGGCGCACATTTGACTGATCTTCTGAAGGTCAGATCTCGAAGCATGGTGTAAAGTTTTTGGTAAGTGATAGCTCGTTGGAAAGCTATAATCCTCAACTACAGTTGGTCAAAAGATCTTTGAGAAACGGGACGCGTACTCAGAGAAATCAGTTTAAGAGTGAAGGTCAGATTGAAGAATTGAAGAAAAGGCGCAGATTTCTGTGAAGTGAAGTTTTGATTTTCACTAAGTTCAGAGACGAAGACTCATAATGTGAGTGTTGCTAAGCTAATGGTGGTTATGGAGGTCTTCTAATACCACATTAGTTTAGTTCTTGTGGTGTTTTACACACCAACAAGTGGTATCAGAGCAGATAAGGTCCTCGAGAATAAAAGGAGTGCAGATACAAGAAGATTTGAAGAGTTCTTTATCAAAGAAGGAGGAAGCTGAGGTGTTCAACAACCAAAAGTCATCAGAAGAGTATTTCGAAGTTGCTCCCAAGAGTAAAGGTCTACAAAAGGTATCATTCTTTAACCTTACACTTACAGGTTGAAGCAGAAGCAAGGATACCATGGCAGATCATGTGTCCATTGACAAATTGGACAGAGATAACTATCCTGCTTGGGTAATGAGGATGGAGGCCTTACTTATGAGTAAGGACTTAATGGTATATGTGACAGGTGAAGAGGAGAAGCCTAAATTTGAAGATGAAAGTCATCCAAGGAAGGAAGAGTTAGAAGCTTTGAAGCTATGGCAGAAGAGAGATGCAAGTGCAAGAGCTTATATATACAACACTATTACAGATCACTTGTTGCCACATATCAGAGGTTTAGAAACAGCTGAAGATATTTGGAATGCTTTGGAAGACCACTTCCAAAACACCACTAAAGCTAGGAAAGCTAGCTTATGGTCAGAGTTCACCACATTCAAGAAGAAGCAAAATCAGAACATTAGTGATTATGTCACTAAGATGAAAGACTTGGCAGATAGCCTTGGATCTATTGATGAGGATATTGAAGATCATAGGTTGATAGCTCAATTACTTGCAGGATTAAGAGGTGATGAAAGGTGGAAGCCTTTTGTACTTTCAACAGAACTTTCATTAAATCATTATGTGCCAGAATTAAATCAATTACTTGGATTGATGCTCACATTTGAGCAAGACTTAAAGTCAGATGGAGACAAAGGTCAAAGTTCTGCAATGTATGTGAAGAACAAAAAGAAAGGAGATAAAGGCAAAGCAAAGGATGAAGAAGAGTCAACAACTCAAGCAAATTATGCAAGAGGAAGAGGTTTTGGCAGAGGTAAAGGTCGAGGTAATGGAAGAAGTAGAGGTAATCAGAACAATAACAAGAAGACATGTTGGATTTGTGGATTGAGCAATCATCTAGCATATGATTGTTGGCACAATCAACAAGGAGCAAATCAAAATCAGAACAACAATGGCAGAGGTAGAGGTGGAAGGTTTCAGAATCAATTTCAAAGAGGAAGACATAATTCAAGAGGAAGTTTTGGTAGAGGTGGTGGAAGAAATTGGAATCAGAACCAATCATACAACACTACATATTACAATTATGCAAATGATACACAGAATGACAACCATACAACATTGATGATGAATTCAATTAGTTCATCAGAGAAGGAGGATCTCAAGGTATTCTATATTGACTCTGGTTGTTCAAATCATTTATCAGGTAATATAGAATTATTGTCAGAATTGGAAGAAGGAAATTCAAGTCATACAGTACAAACAGGTGACAATACAAAACACAATGTGCATTCAATTGGAAAGGTAAAGTGCAGGAGTGGAGCTGATTTATTAACAAATGTTTTGTATGTTCCAACAATA
The DNA here is from genome assembly GCA_020310875.1 of Ceratopteris richardii. NCBI lineage: Eukaryota > Viridiplantae > Streptophyta > Polypodiopsida > Polypodiales > Pteridaceae > Ceratopteris > Ceratopteris richardii. The sequence continues at coordinate 129,767,489 of CM035418.1, read as the reverse complement.
CCAAAGAATCTGATTAGTGTTGGACAAATAGTGGAAAAAGGTTTTCAAGTCAGATTTACAAATGAAGGGGTATTTGTTGAAGATCCAGAGGATGCATACACACCCATTGTTTGTGGTAAGAAGGAAGGTAGACTTTTTACTCTCAAAGTGCAAGGAAATGTTGGTCAAGCCCTAATTACACATGGTAATGAAGTAATTACAGAGTTAGATCTTTGGCATAAAAGATTGGGACATTTCAATGAAAGAGGAATCAAAACTATGGTGGAGAATCAATCTGTATTGGGACTACCAAATGTAAAGAATCAACATATGATATACAAGTGTGAAGCTTGTCAGATGGGAAAAGCTCATAGACAACCATTTCAGAAGAAAGGTTTCAAGCATGATGGTTTGCTTGAACTCATACATACAGATGTATGGGGACCAACAAAAGAAGGTTCAATAAATGGATCTAGGTATTATGTTTTGTTTATTGATGATGCTACAAGGTGGATAACCCTTTATGTTCTAAAGGAAAGATCAGAAGTCTTTGGAGCCTTCAAACATTTTCATGCTTATGCAGAAAGAGTTACAGGTCACAAACTCAAGAGGCTAAGGTCTGATGGAGGGGGAGAATACTTCTCCCAAGAATTTAATGACTATCTTTGGAATGCAGGTATCAAGAGAGAGATAACTTGCAGGTAGACACCTCAACATAATGGGGTGGCAGAAAGGAGGAATAGAACATTGGTTGAATTTGCAAGAGCAATGTTAAAGGAAAAGAATTGCCCTAATTATCTTTGGGCTGAGGCTGTAAATACAGCCACATACCTTGTGAATAGGTTACCATGTGGAGCTTTGAATGGTATGACCCCTTATGAAGCTTGGTGGGGTAAGAAACCAACACTTGACCATTGTAAAGTGTTTGGGTCAATTGCCTATGCTTATGTACCATCACAACTCAGACATAAGCTTGAACCAAAGGCAGAAAGATATGTGTTTATTGGGTATGATGAAAAGCAAATGGGTTATAGGCTATGGAGTCCTTTAACTAAACATTTTATTGTTTCCAGAGATGTGACCTTTGATGAACAGAAGAGTTGGTATGCAGATAAAGAATGTGAGCTTGAAAAATTTGAAGAAGAGATAAGAAGGAGTGCAAGAGGTAAGTCACATATGCAAATAGATGGAGATGAAGAACATATGCAAGCAAGCACATCAAGAGTTGGATCATATAGAAGGAATGAAGATGGACCAATATTTGATGAAGAAGTACATCCAGATAGACATGAAGAGTGTGAACCAAGAAGGTCAACCAGAATAAGGAATCAACCTACAAGGTATTCATATGACACTTCTTACTTGACTCAGAAAAATTATGCTTACATGGTTAAGGAAGATGAAGAACCTCAAAGCTATGATGAAGCAAAGGGTAAGAGACAATGGGAAGTAGCAATGAAGGAAGAATTTGATGCTCTTGAAGAGAACAAAACTTGGGAACTTGTCCCAAAACCTAATGGTAAGAAAGTGATTGGAAACAAATGGGTTTACAAAGTTAAGAAGCATGCAGATGGAACTATAGCCAGATACAAAGCTAGATTGGTGGTTAAAGGCTATGCTCAAACATTTGGCATAGATTATGATGAGACATTCAGTCCTGTGGCAAAGATGTCAACCATAAGAACAATCATTGCCATTGCAGCATCAAAAGGATGGACATTGAGTCAATTGGACATTAAGAATGCATTTTTTAATGGATATATATCAGATGAGGTTTACATGGAACAACCTCAAGGGTTTGCAGATCATAAGTTTCCAAATTATGTTTGCAGGTTGAGAAGAGCCCTTTATGGTTTGAAGCAAGCTCCAAGAGCTTGGAATTATAGACTTGTAAAGTATCTTAATGACCTTGGGTATCAAAGTTCAAAGGCAGATGCAAGTTTACTTATCAAAAGAACAGATGAAGGTATGATCTACATTTGTATATATGTAGATGACATTATAATTACAGGTACCTCAAATGAAGGAATCAAGGAGGTGAAGAAGCTACTTGAAAGAGAATTCAAGATAAGTGATCTAGGAAAATTGTCATATTTTCTTGGAATGGAAATCACTTATGCAGAGCATGGCATTTATGTATCACAAGAAAGGTATCTCTTGAATCTTCTAAAGAAGTTCAACATGAAGAATTGCAGAGAGGCATCTACACCATTAGAAGTCAATCACAAACTCAGTAGATATGTTGGTGCAGAGTTCAAAGACATGAGGAAGTATCAATCTTTAGTTGGAAGTTTGATTTATGCAACTCTAACAAGGCCTGATCTTAGTTATGCAGTTGGTGTTCTTTCCCAATTCATGCATTGTCCAAAGGATCCACATTGGATTGCAGGTCAAAGAGTCCTTAGATATATCAAAGGGACTTTGAAAGAAGGATTGTATTATCCTTTTACATCAGATATAAGATTGAGAGCCTATAGTGATTCAGATTGGGCAGGAAGTCAAGATGACAGAAGGTCTACTCATGGCTACATGATATACATTGGAGATAAGCTTGTGAGTTGGTGTTCAAAGAAACAACACACAGTGGCCTTATCATCAACAGAAGCTGAATACAAAGGACTTGTGGAAGCAGCAAAGGAAGTCATATGGATGCAGACATTATTCAAAAGCTTGGGAATTGATCAAGGTATACCCATTATTCATGGAGATAACATGAGTTCATTATATCTTGCAGCAAATCCTGTGTTTCATGCAAGGACAAAGCACATAGAGATACAGTATCATTTTCTTAGAGAAAAGGTAATGGAGAAAGAGATTGAAGTGGTGTATACTTCCACAAAAGATCAGATTGCAGATATTATGACAAAAAGCTTGGATGGAGTAAAGACAAGTAAGTTCAAGGAGATGGCAGGAATAAAAGAGAAGGAGATTATGTGAAGAAGTCAAATTATGCTAATTAGTGATTGAGGGGGAGCTGTTGGGGCTTCACTCACTAATTAGGCATTGATATATGAAGACATATGGAGACATATGATGGAGGAAAGAAGAAGTGAAGGAAAGACCTACAGAAAATCAAGCCTAAGTGAAGGGACAATTTCACTATTGTAAATTAGTGCAAAATTAGAGTCTAGATTTGTAATTGATCTTTAGAACTTACGAGTTCAAGTCTAGATGAATGTAAACCATAGGTATATAAGTTAATTTGAGTCAGAAACATGTAAGAGAGAACTCAATTTTGTAGTTTGAGGGAGTAGAGAAAAGTCGTGTAATTTCTGAGAGAGATGGTGAGAGAAAACTTCTGAGTCTGATAGAGTTTTCCATGGCTGTGAGCAAAATTAGGCCAAGCCATTTTGTACACACCTTCTCTGATAATCAACACATGTTTGTGTAGAAGCATTGTGTCTAATTCCTATTGTACATTGAGTCTCAAGTCATTTCATATGACTATGAAAGTTAGTTGACAGTTACGACTTTTCTGGCGCACATTTGACTGATCTTCTGAAGGTCAGATCTCGAAGCATGGTGTAAAGTTTTTGGTAAGTGATAGCTCGTTGGAAAGCTATAATCCTCAACTACATTTGGTCAAAAGATCTTTGAGAAACGGGACGCGTACTCAGAGAAATCAGTTTAAGAGTGAAGGTCAGATTGAAGGATTGAAGAAAAGGCGCAGATTTCTGTGAAGTGAAGTTTTGATTTTCACTAAGTTCAGAGATGAAGACTCATAATGTGAGTGTTGCTAAGCTAATGGTGGTTATGGAGGTCTTCTAATACCACATTAGTTTAGTTCTTGTGGTGTTTTACACACCAACAATCAGGTCTAAGTTCTCTAGCATGCATTGATCAATAAAAATATTTAACCCCTTCTTCTTAGCAAAATGAAATGGGAAACTTTTTTATATTTCAATGCAAAATTTAGGAATGACTTCATTGTTATGTTGCACATACCCTCTCTATATAGTGATCAATTGATATTCCTTTCACTACAACAGATCGACCGTATATCGAGGTTTTTACCAAGGGAAATGAACGTGGCTATTTTTGTCGTGGCGTCCGTGTAGCTGTCAATATGTACATTGGTACTAGGGCACCGGTATGGGCGCCACTATGAATGTCGGTATGGGTGTCGGTATGGGCGTCGGTACTACCGATGCCCATACCAATGCTTGTGCTCGGTGCACCATCGCGTATATCGGCGCCTCCTGGGTGTATGGATGCTTATTCCGATGACATTATTGGGAGTACCGTCGCGTATACCGATGATCATATTTGCAATATTTGTTTTGGGCAAAGTGTGTTGTCTTTTGCTATAGCAACATTACCATGATGTTGCTTAACAAAAGACAATACACTCTGCCCAAAAAAAAAACCGAGTACATGTGATGTGTACTCTAATGTCAACCGAAATATGATTTTATAAAACAAAATATTATTCGACACAAAAGAGATAATCTGAATGAGCCATGAACCATGTACAAAAAAAGTAACTTCAATGACCTCTTCTTCTCGAACAATGATCTCTTCCTCCTCGACTATCAAATGACCCTCTGAGTCCACTACAGATGGACTATCTTCTACATCTATGTTCTCACAAACTTTTCTACTACGTGGGATGACTTGTAAAACAAATAGCCACTCTAGTTCTTTTGAATCTGGTATAAAAACAACTTGCTCACAATGTTCGGGAAGTACAAATGTATCCCTTTCATCCGTCCATAATTTTGTGGAGTCGACCTCAAGCAAGCCGCTTTTATCGTGCCTCACTGTTGCGTTTCTACTAGAGGTGACTACTTTGAACCATTTCACCTCAAAAACAAAATAATCAAACTTCCTAAAAGATAGTTTCAAGATATCTTGAATCACACCACAATAATCTAGCTGGCTTTCTTGAGCATTATCATCTCTTGCACTCGCTCTACTTTTTTTCAAAAAGTTCACCATCACCCCACTATCAAAAGTAGACCTATTTTTATCGATTCGTGCGATCCGAAAGTTTTGTCCATGAGACCATAGAACACCATATTTAGTATACTCCCAATCACATCCCTTTGCCAGTTCTTCTTCTTCTTCAGAGATATCTTCACCCACTCCCTTTGCTTGTGAAACTGCTGTATCTAGCCATCTACTCGTTGGAAAAGGTGGAAGAGGTCGAAGACTTTCTGGAAGAGGTAAAAATTGAGTGGAACGATTCCTTTGAAACTGAGCTCTTTCCTTTGCATTGGTTTCCTTGGCAAGCTCATACCTTTCTAACCACTTCTGCATAGGCTCAAATTTAACTATGCAAAACTTCATTGTCTTCTCTCTGAAAGCTGCATCCGTTTTCCTTCGCAATCCTTTACCTTGTGGTTCATCGCCCCTAATCCTAATAAAAAAAAAAACCTAAAACCCTATTTTATATATATATTTATTTATATATTCAGATTTTTTCTTTATTTTTTTTCTATATTTTCTCTTTATATAAACTTAGTTGACTTATATGTATGCCTAAACCCTAAAACCCTAATCCTAATCCTAGAAACATAAAACCCTAATCCTAATCATAAAAATCTAAAACACTATTTTATATATATATTTATATATTCAGATTTTTTCTTTAATTAATCCTATTTTTATATATTTATTTATATATATAATTACCCTATTATATATATATATATATATATATATATATATTTATTTATATATTCAGATTTTTCCTTTAATTTTTTTCTATATTTTCTGCTTATATAAATTTAATTGACTTATATGTATGCCTAAACCCTAAAACCCAAATCTTAAAGATCTAGACCTAAAATATGTATATTTCTGTATGCATGTGTATATACATGTATATAGGTATTATATGTGTATGTGTATGTGTGTATATATGTTATGTAGGTGTTAAAACCCTAAAACCTTAATCTTATATATCTAGACCTAAAATATGTATATTTCTATATACATGTGTATATACATGTATATATTGTTGGAAGAAACCAATCACAAATTGGTGATTACAAAGATTTTGAAGTAAGCTTATAATCCGATTGAAGTGAAAGAAGACACTTGAGAAAATGAAGAGATCTCAGAAGTGAAATTTGTATACATATGTACATTACATTTGAAAATTCTTGTAATCTGAGTATAGATAATCCTTAGGATGATAAGGAGTAATATAATAGACGTGGGATAAGTCTAAAACCATATGTATATAATTCAATGATGTAAAGAAATATGTGTGAGAGTCATTAGATGACAAGTTTCTTAGAGATAGATGTGAAGAGAGTCATCTTCAGAAAATAGTGATGAGTATTTCGTAGATTTCTCTCAGTCTAATCACGTGGATCAGAAATCCTTTTGTACACATCTAATCTGCAAGCTAATGAGGCTATGTTCAGAGTTTTATGATCTAATTCCTTTCCTACTATGAGAATGATCAATAGGAACATTTGCATGTAAAATCTGCAGATAGATTTCTGAGAGTCGTGCACTTTTCCGTGTCAATGTTTTGTTTATATCTCAGTGCACAGTGTAAAGTTTTTTATGAGTAAGCATTCAAAATCTAAGTTAGAAGGTAAGGAAGATATGGCTAAAAGCATTTAGCAAAACAAGATCTGTGCTGTGAGAAATCAACTTAAGAAGTTGGCCATGTCAAAGTCGCCATTTCTGGAAGACAGTTTTTGACATACCTTTGATCTTAAGGATCAAATTAAATTTCTAATGATTCTTTTGGACAACTAATGGTTGATGTGATTGCGCAAAGGTAGTGTGAAGATTTGTGCATCATTGGTTTGAAGAAATCTAAAGATATGTGCAGGTAATGAAGTCAATTTCTGAAGCAAACTTTCTGAAGAAGGAACTTCTTCACTCGAAGAAGTGCTAGTAGAAGTTTTGATAAATGAAGACAATATTTGTGTAAAGTTTGATCCATAATTGATAAAAGAAGTGTTCTTAGATCAGTATAGATCAAACCTTTGGAGATTAAGTGGTATGCAACAATGGTATCAGAGCTGAAGGTGCAATACAAGTGAAG
>CM035418.1:129668001-129755501 GCA_020310875.1 Ceratopteris richardii | reverse complement strand
AATAGCGATGAGTATTTCGTAGATTTCTCTCAGTCTGATCATGTGGATTAGAAATCCTTTTGTACACATCTAATCTAGAAGCTACTGAAGCTATGTTCAGAGTTTTATTATCTAATTCCTTTCCTACTGTGAGAATGATCAATAGGAACATTTGTATGTAAAATTTGCAGATAGATTTCTCAGAGTTGTGCACTTTTTCGTGTCAATGTTTTGCTTATATCTCAGTGGATAGTGTAAAATTTTTTATAAGTGAGCATTCAAAATCTCAGTGGATAGTGCACTTTATAAGTGAAGGTAAGAAAGCTATGGCTAAACGCATTTAGCAAAACGGGATTTGTGAGAAATCAACTTAAGAAGTTGACCATGTCAAAGTCACCATTTCTGGAAGATGGTTTTTGACATACCTTTGATCTTAACGATCAAATTAAAGTTCTAATGATTCTTTTAGAGAACTAATGGTTGATATGATTGCACAAAGGTAGTATGAAGATTTATGCATTGTTGGTTTGAAGAAATCTGAAGATATGTGCAGCTAATGAAGTCAATTCTGAAGCAGACTTTCTGAAGAAGGAACTTCTTCACTCAAAGAAGTGCTAGTAGAAGTTTTGATAAATGAAGACAATATTTGTGTAAAGTTTGATCCATAATTGATATAGAAGTGTTCTTAGATCAGTATAGATCAAACCTTTGGAGATTTAGTGGTCTTTAACATATATGTATTATATGTGTATGTGTATGTGTGTATATATGTTATGTAGGTGTTAAAACCCTAAAACCCTAATCAGAAAGACTTAGACTTAAACCTAAAATACTAAAACCTAAATACTTAAACACCTATTAAAATCTAAACCCCTAATCCTAAAACCCTAATCCTATTTTATATATATGTTTATTTATATATTTAGATTTTTTTTATATATTTTTTCTTAATATAAATGTAATTGAGTTATATGTGTGCCTAAACCCTAAAACCCTAATCTCAAATATCTAGACCTAAAATATGTATGTTTCTATGCGTAAATGTATATACATGTATATATGTATTATATGTGTATGTGTATGTATGTGTAAATAGCGTAAAAACCCTAATCCTGTTTTTATATATTTGATGTCAAAAAATCTTCAAAATCAAAATTTTATATATTTAATTATATATATTTAATTAAAACACTAGCTTATGTGTGTGTATATATATGTGTGTATGTGCGTGTGTATGTGTATGTATGCATATGTGTATAGATGTGTATGTATGTATGTGTGTATGCATGTGTGTGTATGTATGCATGTGTGTACATGTGTGTGTGTGTGTATGTATGCGTGTGTGTATATGTGTATGTGTGTGTATGTATGCATGCATGTGTGTATATGTGTATGTGTGTATGTATGCATGCATGAGTGTATGTATGCATGCATGTGTGTATGTATGTGTGTGTATGCATGCATGTGTGTATATGTGTGTGTATGTAAGCATGCATGTGTGTACATGTATGTGTGTATGTATGCATGTGTAAATGTGTAGATGTGTGTATGTGTGTATGTGTGTGTGTATGTATGCTCTGTTTTCCTATGTGTATGTATGCATGTGTGTATATGTGTATGTGTGTGTATGTATGCATGCATGTGTGTATATGTGTATGTGTGTGTATGTATGCATGTGTGTATATGTGTGTATGTATGTGTGTGTATGTATGTGTGTATGTGTGTGTGTGTATGCATATGTGTATACATGTGTGTTTATGTATGTGTGTGTGCATGTGTGTGTGTATGTATGCATGTATGCATGTATGTATATTTGCATCTGTATGTATGCATGCATGTGTTTATATGTGTGTGTATGTAAGCATGCATGTGTGTATATGTGTGTGTATGTAAGCATGCATGTGTGTACATGTATGTGTGTATGTATGCATGTGTAAATGTGTAGATGTGTGTGTGTATATGTGTGTGTATGTGTGTGTGTGTGTGTTTGTATGCTCTATTTTCCTATGTTTATGTATGCATGTGTGTATATGTGTATGTGTGTGTATGTATGCATGCATGTGTGTATATGTGTGTATGTATGTGTGTGTGTATGTATGTGTGTATATGTGTGTGCGTGTGTATGTATGTGTTTATGCATGTGTGTGTATGTGTATGTATGCATATGTGTATATATGTGTGTGTATTTATGTGTGTATGCATGTGTGTGTATGTATGCATGTATGTATATTTGTATGTGTATGTATGCATGCATGTGTGTATATGTGTGTGTATGTAAGCATGCATGTGTGTATATGTGTGTGTATGTAACCATGCATGTGTGTACATGTATGTGTGTATGTATGCATGTGTAAATGTGTAGATGTGTGTGTGTGTATGTGTGTGTGTATGCTCTATTTTCCTATCTCTATCTTCCTTTCTTTTCATCATTCTTTATCTCTCACTCTCTCTCTCTTTATCTCTCTCTCTCTCTTTCTCTCTCTCTCTCTCTCTCTCTCTCTCTCTCTCCCTCCCTCTCTCTCTCTCTCTCTCTCTCTCTTTCTTTCCCTCTCTATCTCTCTGTCTATCTCTCTTTCTTTCCCTCTCTATCTCTCTCTCTCATCTCTCTCTCTTTCTCTCTCTATCAACAGACAATAAAACAATCACTTACAAGTATGTCCCTCTTTTGGATCGTTGTCATCAAAGCGTAATGTATGTCATATATCGTTGAATTACAAACAATCGACGCCAAAGAACTTCTGCAAAATCAAAGAGAAGAGAAATTATAAGACCTAAAGCATAGAGAAAGACAGACGCTAATAGTACGCGTAGCACTTACCAAGATGTCAGATCTAAACCGAGGGAGAGAGTGTGTGTGTGTGTGTGTTGAGAGAGAGATCTGTGTGTGTGTGTGTGTGCACAAGATAATGCAGTTGTTCCCAATTCGGTTCACGCGCGCAAGTTCGACAGAAGACAAATAGTACTTAAACACGTGCAAAAAAGTGAAGTTTTGCTCTCAGGTTCCTGGTATGTTTAAAACTCGGCCTCGGTATGTGCGTCGGTATGGGCGTCACTATAAGGGTTGGTAACTTCCAGTAAATTTCCGACCCTTATACCGATGCCCATACCGATGCCCATACCGGCGCGTATACCGACGGCTGCAGGGCACACGGAGGATCCGTTTTAAATAGTCATACCAACGGTCACTTGACCGTCGGTATCTTTAAGTGAGCTTTTCCAACGTTTATACCGACGTCGCAAGTGACCGTTGATATAAGCAACGTCGGTATGCCCCTCATATGTTGTAGTGTTTTATAAATATTTCTATCTTCATCCAACAAGGTATATAACTAAGTAGAATAGTAAGTTTGGTAACAGCCTTAGTGAATATTCGTCTAGGCATAGTGAATGTTCTTATTGGAATAATGACAAGCATGTTACCACAATCACTATACTATGTAGTAGATTCCATATGCTAAATATCACAACTAATGTCTTTAGTAGCTTAGGAAACATAAGTACAAATTTAGTGAATATGTTGTGTACAAGATTTAAGGTTTTATTTAATCACTAATTATGTGAAGTGGTTTGTAAGCTTATTATTGATTGAACCAAATGTTGTGTAAAACCCCATCATTCATTGGATCTTCTTCAAATCGCACTTAGGTTTGATTCCTAATTTTTATAAAAGAAGCATATGACTTCTCATATATATATATATATATATATATATATATATATATATATATATATATATATATATATATATATATATATATATATATATATATATATATATATATATATATATATATATATATATATATATATATATATATATATCATTTTCATTCCAAATCAATAATACGGCATGGTTTGTAGTTAAATAGGTCACATATAGTGTACTAGAGTGTTATTCATAAAGCTTGTTGCTTAATCTAGCCTCATTATTTCTTCTTGGTGGTTTTGAATAGGCATACCTCTATGTGTGTGTATAAAGTGTTGGAACTTTCTAGCATTGAGTTGTCAACATTTTTCTTCCTTCATTAGGAATCAATTGTATGTAACCTTTTAGTCATTAGACACGTAATAGAGTTGTAGATTTCCTCAAAAGAACTTTTTTTTTATCCTTTTAAGTAAGCTCTAAAAAAAATGAAAAATAGTTAACTTTTTTTATTCATATCTCTCTCTTGGTTAAGGTTTTGTTAGATTTAATCTAGCTAATTGGAGTTCATTTCTCTAGGTAATTTTGAAGAAAATTTTATCGGACTAAATTGTGGTCAAAATGTCAATAGCTTGAGCATACAATCACTAGCTTGTGTTGTAGAGATTGTTTTTCTTAGTGTAGGCACAAAATTTGAAGGGTCAATTTGGGATGGGGAAGTGCAAACAAGTCTACTTGTGGAAATCATTCATGCTTCATCATTACAATGGGTTTGCAATACAACAACCATGAATGGTATGAGAGCATTAAGACTAGCATTAATTTTGTACTAGAAGGAAGAGGAGCTTTTGGAGGTGATGGAGTAAAATGAACCCTATATCTCAACATTCTTATAGTTGAACAAGCAAGATGAATCTATTTTTGAAGACTTGAGAAGGCTACATCATATTGACTCAAGTGCTTTGAGTCCAAAGCTAGGACTTCAAAAGTAACATCACTCATAAAGCTTCGAAGGTCACTTTGGGAGCATCCCAAGGTAAGAGGAGTCTACCATGGTTGACTTAAACACAGAATGCAAAAGCTTGATAAAAACAATTAACGACCATGAAAGTATAGGATGCCAATCTTCCTTAAGAGAAAAGGCTTGTGGATATTGATATGTGATGAGATCCAAGGCCTTGATTTGGAGATAAATCTACCATAACTTGGTTCCGTGCTTTTAGAGTGTGGAATCAAAGTGACCCGATTATTTTCTTCATTCTGTCACAACACATTAGCGATGCAATGATCAAACACATCGAAGATTAAGATAAATTTGTTAAGATATGGGAATCTTAGAGAAAATGTACTCTACATCAATGAAAACTAGGATTATACAATTGAACAAGGAGCTTAACGAATCATTAAACAAAGATTATCCATAATTTCATCTTAATGGTAAAGAAATTAAGTGATGAATTAGGTTTCATTCATTTTCATATTGATTATGATAACCTACCAATTTGTCTCTTCAATGGATAGAGGGAGGATGAAAAATCCAAAGCATTGAACACTTGAAATTATGTAAGAGAAAACCTACAAAAGTCTTAACAACTTGCGGCTTTGATTGTTCAAGAGACGATGGTGCTTGATATAGGTAGAAGTAAGAAAAAAAAAGGAGCATAAAGCAAGGGTAGTGGAAACAAGGAAAAGGCCAACTTCAAGAGCAAATACAAGAGCATGGACGCCATTCCTTATCAAAAAACAAGGAAGAGGTAACATAGAGGAAGAGGATCAAGGAAAAGTGATCTAGAGATGTACGTAATTAAGGTGGTTATTACATATGTGCCAAGTATGTGCATTATGCAAGGGACTACGATGTAGGTTTCATATCATAGAAGATATATAGTACATAGCTAGTTGACGTAGTAATCATATGAACTTACAAAAAGGAATTCTTCTCCAACATGTAGGTTCCATGAGAAAAGGGGCATGTTAAAACAATTGATGAAGGCCGTCACAATAACCCACACATAGGTGATGATATATTGGATGGATCACAAAAGGCAAATTTCTTGAAGGATGTGTTGCATGTACTACTATCACATAGAACCTTGTATGAGTGGGACAATTGTTGGAGAAGGCTATCAAGTTAGATTCCACGAAAGGGCCTATTTTATGGAGAGCCCCAAGGATTGCTACAAGGTGATTAAAAGTGGAAGAAAAGAAGGAAGCCTCTTCACACTTGAGATAAGTAAAAAACCTAATTAGATAATCTATTTTTTGTACAAGGGATGAAGCATATGAAGAAAACAAAAATTCATGTGTAGGGATTACCAAGATTAAACTCCCACCATTTGAAGCACTTATGTGAAGCATGTAATCAAGGCAACTCAACATGAATAACATTAAAGAAGATAAACTCTATGAGCAAACACCCCCTCTCATTGACTCATAGAGATCTTTTCAGTCTAACAAAAGAAAACTCCACTGTAGGTAAGAGGTACTTTGTGACATTCAGAGAGGATTGTAAAAGGATGAAATGTTTATAGTTGAGGAAGCATAGTCGTATGTGTTTTGTTTCTTCACGATATTCAAGGTACTAACTAAGAGTGTTTACAAAGTTCTACAGATCCAATGAAGGGAGAGAGTACTTCTCATGTGTTTTATTTGTTTCTGAATGCAATGGAATCAAGATGAAATTTTCTTGTAGGTATGCACTACAATAAAATGGTTTGCAATTTACATTCAAGTATACATTCTAATGAAATGGGGTTGCAAAATGAAAAACACGAGTATATCACATAATGTGTTAGAGCAATGATCAAACAGATGAATATGACAAATGTGTATAAAATTGATGCAACCACTACCACAATTCATAGCATTAATAGATCTCCAATGTTCGATATATATTCATCTAAGCCTTACAAAGCATCGTATCAAAGAAGGATTGATGTATCCAATGTCAAAATGTTTCATGTACACGTTATGTCTTCAGACCTAGTGAAGTAAGAAGTAAGGTGGATGCTAGAGCAAACAGAGTGCATTCAAAGGATGTATAGGTGAGAAAAACCCATAGAGGAGCTAAAATCTAAAGACCAATGAGCTTAAGATATCAAGGGTTTTAAATTTTGATTAAGTATTACCATGGTATGTATCCTTGTAACATATGTATGTTGAAGATGATATTAAAGTTAGTAGCAGCCATACAGAGGAGGATACACAAACATACACAGAGTTGAGTGTTCCTCAAGACTCAAACATGGATTATGGATAATCAAACTCATCATCCGAGAATGGGAACCTCAAAGAAAAAAATATTTCTTGCAAGAAGATATCTCTCACATGTGGATGGACACTATGCTTTTGTAAAGGGAGAAACCTCAAATATACCATAAACTCTCTAAGGCAAAGAAGATTCATTCCAACCAAACACAAAGAAAAGAAATCAACAAGGCCAAGGTATCCAATAGAGATGCTTACATATTTTCATTTTTGTTTTTGCAACATAGTATGTATACATAAGCAAAATAGAAGAAAAAGAACATATGTCTTATGGAGATGCAAGAAAGTATGGGCAATGCAAAGAAGCTATCAAAGAGGAGATCCACGATTTGGAAGAAAAAAACAATTTGGAGGAAATAAACACATGGATCTTAGCTCCTAGAACTAGGTACTTGAAATGGTCTTCAAGATCAAAGTGAATTCATATGAGAGCATAGCAAGATAAGAAAGGCTAGTTGGTAAATATTTTTGTCAAACATATGGAATCGACTTTGAGGAAGTAGTTAGTGCTTTGGGTAAGAACACCACAATTAGATCTTTCATTGTTAATAAGGGATAGAACATGTAGCAATTAGATGTTAAGAATGTCTCGTTAATGGAGAGCTAGAAGTGATAGTGTATATATATGGATCAACATATGAGATTGGAAGATTGCAAGAAATGAAATCATGTTTGTAGGCCCAAAACGGCTTTTTATGGACTCAAGAAAACACCTAGAGGTTGGAATCAAAGGTTCTTTGTAGTTCCATCATTGGCTCATTATTATATGCCACAAGTACAAGATCCGACTTGTGATATGTAGTGGGCGTCCTCGATTCATGAAAGCTCTTAGATTGCTACATCTTCTTGTGTGTAAAAGAATGTTAATTTATCCTAAAGGCCCTATGAATGAAGGTCTATATTATCTTTATGAGATTTAGTTGTAGGTTAAGGGATTCTTTGATGGTATTTGGCTCGTTAAGAGGATGATAAGAGAAGCACAAGTGGATATTATTTGATGCTAGGGAAGAAACTCTTCTCTTTGACATTAAACTAGATAGCAACAAAGGCATTTTGTCAACCAAAGCTGAATACATAATTTTGGGGTCAAAGAGATACCTTTCTGTGATAAAATAAGTAGCACATGCCTAGTTGCAAACCATAAAAACAAATTTAACTTCACAATCCTTTTGTCATGGACAAGGTGCAAGCATGACAGTTAGAACTCCATAATATTAGTAGCAATGTTTAATGTGCACATATTTTAACTCAAGCATTGTATTTCAAAAAATTTACAAGGTTCAAAAGAAGCATTCTAATGATAGAGCCTCGATAAAATTGTAGAAGCTTGAGGGGAGTCTTGAAACTCAATCTCTAACCTTACAAGAACTTTGGAGTAATTTGGTTGGTTTCAAGTAGAGAACTTTTGCAATATATCACATGGCACAAGTGGAGAGGTAATGAAAAAGGAATTACATGAGATCACTTCTTTATCAAAAATGTGTTGAACCCCCTTTGAATCATCTAATCTACGTCCAACCACACTTAGGTGTGGTTCTTGATTTTAGCAAAGATCATCTCACTTTTCGAGTTGTATTTATTTTTGAGTTCCATTCCAAATACATATTCTTGCATGGTTGTAGCTTCAATAAGTCCTCCTTAGTGTTCTGGAGTCTTAGAAAGAAAGCCGCTTGTTTGCTCTTTGTTTAGTTTCGAGTAAACATAACCTTATGTGTGCGTGTGAACAAGAAATGATGTAACTCTATAGCCTTCATTTGTAAACATTGTTTCTTTTTCATTAGGAATACATTTTATGTATTCTTTGAGTAGCTGAATACCTAATAAATTCTTATTTTGGGACACTAACTCTTAGGTTTAGTCTTTGAGTAAGTTCTTAATAACATGCAAAGTAATGAATAGTGGTGATTATTAATTCTCTTTGTGTAAAGTTCTTCTTTTAGCTATCTACCTCTAAGTGTTTAGAAATGGTTCTACGTCCCTAGCTATTCATTTTCTGTATTTTTTATATAGTAGGGTATAAGTTAACACTATCTAGATTTTGTTGGTGCAAATCAAGCCTTCACCTTTGGCTTGGAACCCTTGAAGGATATCACTATGTGAAGCAAGAACCATAGGAACCTAGTCTTATGACTTATTACCATTTTATCTCTTGTAAAAGTCTAAATGACTTGGCATGTAAATGATCACACCTACTTGATTAGATTCTTGAAAATTGGATGGTGTAATTGGAGAGAATATCTCCCTACTTTTAGAGGAGTGATTGAAGGGAGCCAAGAATTCAATTTTGAATTCAAACTCTCACTCATCTCATATATAAGTTGTACTTGAAAAGTCGCGGTAAGTCCTTCACTTTTCCCGAGGCTAATACTCTTGATCATTGAGTGTGTGAGTGCTACACTATAGCCTACACATCTCCAACTCATTAGGCTACATCTATCAAGCCAATGAGATTGTACATTCATGTGAACTAATAGAAAGATTTATATTCATCATCTCTGTTTTCTCTGAGTCATCATCTCCAAGTCTGTCAACTTCAAAGAGGCATATTTCAGGATCTACTGAACCAAATCAAGTGATTCAAAGCTTGTTGGAACCAACTCCAAGCATACTACATGCCTACAAAATTTCAAGGACAAAGGATCAGCCATCGTGGAAAAATCGCGCTCGAAGTGGTCCCTGGTATTCTTCTGCAGAATTCCTAAAAAGTCGGGGGTACATATTATTTTGCTAAACTCATTTCTCAGAGTATAGTTTGTCATTTCTTCTCATTCCACTTGCAAATGGTATCTTGTTAAGCTAATTTAATATGTCCAAAAGGAATTTGATCAATTGTAAGTGTGCTGGTCATACTGAGTGAAAGACTGAGCAGGTATCAAGATCAAAATAGAAAGTTTTCAAGTCTAGTGAAGTGCAAACTCATCTGTTTTGATCTAATCATTAGTCAAATCATTTCCAAAGTACATATAGCATATTTTGGTATCATTTGAAAGCTCAAGGAGTCTACTAAGCATATCTGAAGCAAAGGAGGGCTGAAGCAAAGCAGGTCTAGCAGCTTCAACTCAATCTCTTGAGTGCATCCAACCATCTCTCCCAACAGTGGTATCAGAGCAAATAAGGTAAACATGGGAGATGGTTTTCCTTCATTCATTGACAAATTGGACAGGAACAATTACCAAGCCTGGTCATTGAGAATGAAGACCTATCTACAAGGAAGAAGCCTATTTGGATTCATATCAGGAGATGAGGAATTGCCCTCATTCAAAGCTAGAGGACTACCCACCAAGGATGAAGAAGAGAGACTCAACCAATGGTGTGCAAAGGATGCTTTGGCAAGGTCTTACCTTCTTAACTCTATATCTGATTTCCTTTTACCTCATATAAGGAACTATAAGACTTCCCAAGAGACTTGGGAAACCCTGTCAACATATTTCTCTTCCAACACAAGGGCCAGGAAGAATCAACTGTGGATTGAATTCACAACCCTTAGGAAGCAGCCCAAGCAATCAGTCTCAGAGTATGTGACCAAGATTAAAGATGTGGTAGACCAATTAGCAAGTATTGGAGAGGAGATTGAAGAGGAGCAAATAGTCAGGCAAGTAACAAATGGACTCAAGGCAGATGATAAGTGGGAAAGCTTCACCACTGCAATGGACCTCTACATGGACATGCATACCCCAGATCTCACAACACTCATGGGCCAACTATTCACACATGAAGCAAAGTTTAGAAAGGCACGAGATCAATCAAAAGGTAACAACCCCTCTGCTCTATATACTGATAAGAAGGTTAAAGATAAAGGTAAAAGTAAGAAGGTTGATGAAGAAGGTTCTACCTCCCAAGCAAACTATGCAGGGAGAGGTAGATCCTGAAGAGGAAGAGGCAGAGGAGGTAAGTCAGGTAGGGGGAGACCCTACAACTCATCACCATGCAACATTTGTGGATTGTCCAATCATACCACAGATGAATGCTACAAGAACTACAAGAATCAGAGAGGAAGAGGCTATCAAAGAGGTGGATACTCTCAAGGTAGAGGCAGATTCAACCAACAAGGCTACAATGGATACAACAATCAATACAACAACAATTACAACCACAACCACAATGGTAACTACCAAGGTGGATTCAGAAATAGAAGGGATTACAATAACTACACTGAGGAGCAAGATGACTCCCTATTGATCATGAATATGACCTCCAAGGCAGGTACAAATGATGATCATTTATTTTATATTGACTCAGGTTGTTCAAACCATGTAGCTGGTAATGTGGCACTACTCTCTGATTTGGAAGAACCCAAGGGCAAACATCAGGTACAAACAAGTGATGATACTAAACATTCTGTTGTAAAGATTGGAAATGTAAAGACATGTGATGGTAACCAGAACCTATTCAACAGGGTACTCTATGTACCAACCATCACCAAGAATCTAATGAGTGTTGGTCAGATTGTGCAGAAAGGTTTGCAGGTCAGGTTCACTCAACATGGAGCATATGTGGAGGACCCAAGACATGGTTTCAAAAGAATTGCCAAGGGGGAGAAATCAGGTAGATTGTTTACTTTTGAGCTAGAAGACACCAACAACATTGCTTTATACAATTACAAGGATCAAACACTTTCAGAATTAGAGATATGGCACAAGAGGTTAGGCCACATAGGTGAAAGAACCCTAAAGCAAATGTGCAGGGATCAATGTGTGCTTGGGATACCTAATGTATCGAAGCAACACATGATTTACAAGTGTGGAGCATGTCAGTTTGGTAAGTCTCACAGGTTGCCCTATTCAAGGAAAGGTTTCATGCATGAAGACTACCTAGACTTGGTACACAGAGATGTTTGGGGACCTAGCAAGGACCCTTCTATTTCAGGTTCAAGGTATTATGTGTCCTTCATTGATGACTATAGCAGGTGGACTATCTTATACTTTATGAAGCATAAAGATGAAGTGTTTAATTGTTTCAAGAGGTATCTTGCACTTGTTGAAAACCAAACAGGAAGAAGCTTGAAAAGGCTAAGGTCAGATGGAGGAGGAGAGTACTTCTCCAATGAATTTGAAGATTTCTTGCAGGAAAGAGGCATCAAAAGGGAGATAACTACAAGGTACTCACCTGAACAAAATGGGGTAGCTGAAAGAAGGAATAGACTCATTGTAGAAACAACTAGGTCTATGCTTAATGAAAAGAAGTTGCCAAATTATCTTTGGGCAGAGAGTGTATCCACTGCCACCTATCTCATAAATAGGTTGCCATCCAAATCACTTGATGGCATGACACCATATGAAGCTTGGCATGGTAAGAGACCTTCTCTGGATCATTGTAAAATCTTTGGTTGTGTAGCATATGTGCATATTCCCTCACAGGTAAGGGGAAAGCTAGACCCTAAAGCTGAAAAATGTATCTTCATTGGTTATGATTTGAACCAAAAGGGATACAGATTCTACAACCCAACAAACAAAGGCTTCAAGGTAAGCAGAGATGTCATCTTTAATGAGAATGACTCATGGTATGAGAATGAATGCAGGAAGGTTAGTCTACCCTATGACTTGCAAGAAGAGTTCCCAAAGCTAATCAAAGAGGAACCAAGCAATGGAGAAGATCCAAGCTCAGAGGATGATGACACTATCAATCTTGAGGAGTTCAAAGCATGGAAGTCCAAAGGGAAGATGAAGATGAAGCAACTAGAGGATATTCCAGAATCCTCAAATCAATCTGTTAGAAGATCTCAGAGAGAAATAACCAATCAGATTTGGGTATGACACATCACTTGTAACTAAACATTCTGTATATCTTGCAAAGGATTTGTTGAATGAAGAACCAGGTACCTATGAAGAAGCAATCACCAAACCAGAATGGAAAGGAGCTATGGATGAAGAAATGGAAGCTCTCAAGGAGAGTGATACTTGGGACTTGGTACCCAAGAAGGACTCTATGAAGGTGATAGGGTCCAGATGGATCTACAAGCTAAAGAGGAATTCAGATGGAACAATAAACAGGTACAAAGCTAGGTTGGTTGCCAAGGGTTTTGCACAAACCGAAGGCATTGATTATGAGGAGACATTTTCTCCTGTGGCTAAGATGCCAACTATCAGAATATTGGTGAGTGTAGCTGCATCCAAGAATTGGAACATGTACCAATTAGATGTCAATAATGCTTTCTTGAATGGATGGATATCTGAAGAAGTCTACATGTCACAACCACCTGGCTATGAAGATCCCAAGAGGGTAAATTATGTTTGTAAATTGAAGAAGGCTCTATATGGATTGAAGCAGGCACCTAGAGCATGGAATTACAGGTTGACAACATATCTCCAAGACCAAGGATTTGTGATGAGTAAAGCAAACACTTCTCTATTCATAAAGAGGAGTAGTACAGAGGTAATCTACTTGTGTGTTTATGTTGATGACATCATCATTACAGGTAATGATGTCAATGGGATTAGACACATCAAAGGACAGATGATGAAGGAATTCAAGATCAATGATCTTGGATTATTGAAGTACTTCTTAGGTCTTGAGTTAGTCTACACCAACTCAGGTATATATATCACTCAAAAGAAGTATGTACAGGATATGGTCAAGAAGTTTGGCTTGTAAGATGCTAAAGACTCAACTACTCCAATGGAGGTCAACCTAAAGCTAAGTGCTCATGAAGGGGATGAAATACAAGACATCACAGGATATCAAAGTATGGTAGGTAGTTTGAATTATGCTACCTTGACCAGAATTGACATAGCATATGGAGTTAGTGTGCTAAGCCAATTCATGCACAAACCAAGGGTACCTCACCTAGGGGCAGCAAAGAAAATCTTGAAGTACCTCAAAGGAACTCAAAGCCATGGTTTGTACTTTCCTTATACATCAGATATTGATATTAAAGTATATTCAGATGCAGATTGGGCAGGATGCAAGGATGATAGGAGAAGCACATCAGGTTACATTTGTTTTGCAGGAGATAAACCTATTTCTTGGTCAGCCAAGAAGCAACCTACAGTGGCATTGTCATCCACTGAAGCAGAGTATAGAGGGCTTGCCAATGCCACTCAAGAAGCTATCCGGTTAAAGCTTTTGTATACAGAGCTAGGCCTATACACTAGTCCTCCAATCATCTTTGGAGATAACACAAGCTCTCTTCACCTTGCAGCTAATCCAATATATCATGCTAGGACAAAACACATAGAGGTTCATTACCACTATGTGAGAGAGAAGTTACTAAGCAAAGAGATTCAATTGACTTATGTGTCCACTAGTATGCAATGTGCAGATTTACTTACTAAAGCTTTGGATGGAAACAAGTTATGCAGATTTAAATCCATGATTGGATTACAGGATGTGATTGAAGAATGAAGATGAAGACTTGAGCCAAATTTTTGGCTTGAGGGGGAGCTGTTGGTGCAAATCAAGCCTTCACCTTTGGCTTGGAACCCTTGAAGGATATCACTATGTGAAGCAAGAACCATAGGAACCTAGTCTTATGACTTATTACCATTTTATCTCTTGTAAAAGTCTAAATGACTTGGCATGTAAATGATCACACCTACTTGATTAGATTCGTGAAAATTGGATGGTGTAATTGGAGAGAATATCTCCCTACTTTTAGAGGAGTGATTGAAGGGAGCCAAGAATTCAAATTTGAATTCAAACTCTCACTCATCTCATATGTAAGTTGTACTTGAAAAGTCGCGGTAAGTCCTTCACTTTTCCTGAGGCTAATACTCTTGATCATTGAGTGTGTGAGTACTACACTATAGCCTACACATCTCCAACTCATTAGGCTACATCTATCAAGCCAATGAGATTGTACATTCATGTGAACTAATAGAAAGATTTATATTCATCATCTCTGTTTTCTCTGAGTCATCATCTCCAAGTCTGTCAACTTCAAAGAGGCATATCTCAGGATCTACTGAACCAAATTAAGTGATTAAAAGCTTGTTGGAACCAACTCCAAGCATAATACATGCCTACAAAATTTCAAGGACAAAAAATCAGCCATCTTGGAGAAATCTCGCTCGAAGTGGTCCCTGGTATTCTTCTGTAGAATTCCTAAAAAGTCGGGGGTACATATTATTTTGCTAAACTCATTTCTCAGAGTATAGTTTGTCATTTCTTCTCATTCCACTTGCAAATGGTAGCTTGTTAAGCTAATTTAATATGTCCAAAAGGAATTTGATCAATTGTAAGTGTGCTGGTCATACTGAGTGAAAGACTGAGCAGGTATCAAGATCAAAATAGAAAGTTTTCAAGTCTAGTGAAGTGCAAACTCATCTGTTTTGATCTAATCATTAGTCAAGTAATTTCCAAAGTACATATAGCATATTTTGGTATCATTTGAAAGCTCAAGGAGTCTACTAAGCATATCTGAAGCAAAGGAGGGCTGAAGCAAAGCAGGTCTAGCAGCTTCAACTCAATCTCTCGAGTGCATCCAACCATCTCTCCCAACAAATTTGTGTTAAGTTTGAGTTTATTTATTTCATAAAACGTTGAGAAAAGTGTACTTAGTGGTGTGCTAACTTTGTGATTAGCTCTTGCATACAATCAGCTAGCCTATGTTGCATAGATTATTTCTCTTAGTGTAGGCAACCATTTTCTATGAAATTTTCTTTTATGGAAATCTCTATGGTTCTAGTGTAAATGTTAAAAATTTTACTAAAAGTAATTTCACAAAATATGCAAAAAAAGCATTTTGAGCTCCAAAGGTATATAGAATCTACCTATGGACATCCTTCATAATTTCTAAGTGCATGGGGGTTGAGATACATCTCACGTCATTATTGAGCATAATTTTAAAATTAACTAGCCTAGTCCATGAAAGAACTTGGAGAAGCTTTTAGGAAGAAGAAAAGTGAGTTTTGAAGTAATGAAGTTTGGTCCAGCGAGCCGACACAAGAACAACCCTTGAGCTTATGGAGACTCAAAGAGACCTTATAGGCATGCGATAAGTGCAAAGAAATGCACTATGTACATTGGAACATCAAGGAGGAGGAGTCGATACAAAACAGATAGGTTTGTGCATCGATTAGCTCAAAAAACTTACTATCAATGGAAGAGAGAATGAACTTCAGATAGCAACCAACGTGATTACAATTAGAAAACATCCTTTTATCGGAGTTATAAACATAGGGTTGAGTGTGTATAATGCACAAACGTATAAGGAATAAACAAAATATGCTGTAGGAATGAATCAGACACTCAATGGTGGTACCTCCTATTTTTGAAGAATACGTAGAGATTGACCCACTACAACATATGAGGGGCATACCAATGTTGCCTATACCGACGGTGTCGGAGGGATTTCCTCACTTTAATTGTCATAAGGAAAAAAAAAATATTTTTTTTTAGATTCGATTAAATGAAATCTCTCTCTCATATTTTTTAATGCTTTGATTTAATTTGACTAAACTCTTCTCTTGGGTACCTGCAGGAAAAAGAGGAAAATATATTCTGAATAAAGATTGGATGATTAATTGAAAACTTACTTGGGATCTTCATTTTTTTTATGCTCATTTCTAAGTGATTTATGTATATCCATAATTATATAAAGATAATTATGTGCCTATGAATATGTATGTGAATGTAGGGTTTATGCCATAAATATGAGTTGTGCACCTATATCTATGTGTTTGCATATTTTTACTAACCTATGAGCGAATATAAAAATAGAAGTTCCATAAAAAAAAATGTGAGTACATTTAAGCCTATTAATAGCTTAGTTTCTCATAATTGAACATTTATGTGCATATATATTAATATGATTTTATATGTGCCATTGTATTTTGGTTTATAAGGTTTAATAATTGTGTATCAGACCCATATTATATAAATGAGCACCTTCATTAAAGTGCATGTGTATTAAATTTAAGTGCTTAATTTTGTTCTTAGAACTTAAATATTAAATAAGTTGGTAACATACATATGTTAATGTAAGTATATAATATATTTATGCATATATGATTATTATATATATGGTAAAATAATATATATATATATATGTATATTTAAAAAATTTGTATATATATATATATATATATATATATATATATATATATGTATATATATATATATATATATATATATATATATATATATATATATATATATATATATATATATATATATATATATATATATATATATATATATATATATATATGTGAATATTAATATATATGTATTTAAAATATGAATTATAAGGTAAAATGGAATTTAATTAAGAAATAACTACAATAACTATTTGATAATTAAATATTATAATAATGAGGGTTCCTTTGGTTCTCGGCTTCTATAGAGCACAACAGTGCAGAAAAAGAGAAATATGCAACGTGCAAGGATTAAAAGATTACTGTTTTCTCTTTTAAACTTGTTTAGAAGCGAAAAAGTTTTAGAAAGCTCATAGAAAACAGATTTCATGCCTCCATTTCCTTCAATTCGCTGTAACTCTTCCCTTTGTCACTTGTATATTTAGTCCATGGGCACACAGATATATAAGTTTAGCTATGGATTAAAGACATGACATGCTGAAGATCTTGAAGTAGATAGGACAAAGTTAGCGTGTAGCTTTTCTCCTAGATCGGGTCCTTTAGTGAGAAGATAATTAGTCGGAATCGATTACAATAGAATGTTTACGAGAAATGTTGTAATGACGCCTCCATTATCTAGCACCTGTTGTAGTGTTTTCACTCACATTCTTGAAAATGAAGTTGAAATAGAGATTTCGTTTGCATATAATTGTTTCTCTATTTTTGTGATTTTATGACCGCATTGATCTTGTTTTGCATGTATAATACGACAAGTAAATTAATTTAAATAATATTGTATCTATTGGGTGTGCGGGTATGTGTGTAAGAACGAGAGAGATGCTCAAATTACTGGATGTTGTTGAATGAAGAACGATCGTACGTTACAGAGAGAAAAAGGCAGAGAGAAGATGAAAGCTATGTGAGCACTCAAATGATTGAGAGTTGATGTACATCGATTTTTCTGCATAAGAGAGAAAAGATTTGATCGGTTCATCATTCACGCTTTCAACTGAAAGCATGGTGGACGGTCTTTGACTTTCATTTTTTTAACAAAGCAGAATGCATAGAAAGAGATCTTGATATAGTTTTTTGGATTTGTAAACACAGATCTATTGCTACTTTTTAGTTCATGATGTCTGCTTCTCTCAGGTATGTGAGGGAAAGATGGTTTCTTCTCCATACCGTTAAAAGCTTCAATTGAAGGACCTGCTATGTGCACTACAAATAGTTCATTACTTGCATATGATCAGTACTGAAGCATCCACATTTTTCTCCTGGAGCGCTAAAACTTTCCATTTCTCTTGGAAAGGCTGCTATGAGATATGGAATCAGGGAGGGAAGTTCAGTTTATTACTTTAGGATTTTTGTTTGACTTTGAGAGTCCAAATAGATTTTAAAATCATCAGCCGAGCTAGAATTTGATAAAATCCCGGAGCTTATTGTGAGCACAATACTAATGCCATCAGAAAAAACAAACAGGCACGGAGGAGTGATCAAATTCGTCAATACATAACGCAAGAATTAAGATAGTGAATTTCATGCCCAAAACATAGTGAATTAAGATAGTGAATTTCATGAAATTTCTAAGAACCTTGAAATGCTTTGGGTTTGATTCACTTATTAAATTTTTGGTTCTACGCTTGTACATGTTTTCAATTTCTCCTGAAGGAGAAGTTTCTACTTTGACATCACTTGATAGACTAACAGGTTTTTGTTGCTTCCTTTCCAAAATAGCATTTATACTTCATAGAATGTTATAATCGATAGATTTTCATTGTTACTCTCATTCATTGTTGAGCTTTCTCGCTTAATGCTTCTCTATCATCCCCTTAATTCTTGCGCAAGAACTTAGAGAGAGAGAAAAAGAGAGATAAAGTACGCATGTATAGGTATGCATGTGTGTTTTTGCATGTGTATAAATGTGTGATGTATACATATATGCATGTGTAGTATGCATGAGTGATTAATAATGCTTGTGCATGAGTAAAAGAAATTAGTATATGCATATATGTTAGAAATATATACATATAAGTTAGGATATATGTATTAGTGTTTGTGCATATAAAGTTGAATGTGTTAGCATGTTATACATGTTGCATGTGCAGTGAGTTTTGCATATACGCATGTAAGAGTGCATATCTTTATTAAAGTTTTTACATGTGCATATAAATTGTGTGTGTATGTATGTATATTATGTATGTGCATGTGCATGCATGTAAGTATGCATGTATGCATGAAAGAGTATATGCATGTGCGTAAGTGAAATATAAGCATATGAAGTGAAAGTGCATATGTTGATATGCATGTATGCATAAGATTTATTGAAGTGTTGTATGATGCATGTTTGCATATATGCAAATGTGTGTTTGCATGTAAAGTAGATGTTTACATATGCATGAGAGTTAGGAAGTTAAGAGTCTTTGTATGCATATGTTAGTTTAGGTTTGAGTTATATATTAAATGTTAAATTATTTAATGAGTGTTTTATTTTTACTAAAAGCATACTTATTTTTTTCTAATGATTTTTTTACAGATCATTGAAGAGAATTCAAAAAGAAGATTACGAGAACACGAACATATGAAATTTTCAGGATCACAAAAATACAAAATTTGAAGATTGTTTATTAAGTTGTATAGGATTATCTATAAAGAGAATTGTATTTGCTTTTGTATAGGCTTAAATCCTAAAGATTTCTAGCACTTCCACTTTTTGATACAATTAAGATTTGTATAGGCTTAAATAGATTGATTTTGAAATTCTTCATACTGTTTTTCTGAAAAATAATTAAGATCTTTACTTTTTTTATTTCATATGTCTAGAGAGATAGGATCTACAAGTAGTTCTAAACTAGTATCTACAAAGGATTCTGATATTAAGAATCAAGAACTAGAAAACTTGATAATAGGAACATTGCTTCCATCTTCAATTGATAGCTCAAATAATAACGAAAATATAGAAGTTGAAATTATTAAAGATAAAGTAGTTAACAAAACTTTACACACATTAGATTACGATCGTCTTCTTTCTAGAATTTTACCTTTAATTACCATAGTTTTGCCAGAACCGGAGAACAAGAAAGACTTATTCCCACCTAATTTAGTTAGAAAACCTAACTCAAATCAAATTGAGAACGAAGAAGTTGATTTTGTTAAAGATAAAATTACAAACCAGAACTTAGTTATGTCTTATCAATTAGAAGCTATAGAACATTATAGAAACGCTCGTCCTTATGGTCCTTAGCCTAAATAATTAGTTCTTAATTTGCACTCCCATATATTAGAAACATATAGGTTTTTATCACACCTAAACTGAAAAAACAACCGAAAGCCCTAGGCATACTTAGAAGCACCCTGCGTGCAATCACACGGTTAGGCTAGCACGATTCTTGTAGATGAACGTCAGTCTACCTTCACACCCCTCTACGACAGCTTTGGTGAACCCGACGTGAAGCGTGAAGATAGTGTGCCTAGGACTTACGTTACATTTTCAGTTTTGATTTAAATCTCTAATTTCACTTTCTTCTTGTATGCAGAAAAATTGAAGATTGAAGCTGTGACAAAACCGTGGAAAAAGGATTTCCAACTGGTGGAGCTTCGTCGTTTCAAACCCCCCCCTCTCAACATTCAATGGAATCAAGATAAATTTTGTGTTTTAGATTGTTTTAACGTTTACTTTTGAACCTCTTCAGCAAAGATATCATCAAGTAAGGTGTTTATTTTTAGCTCTTTATTTTTACGCACATCACTTAAAAAGAAAAGTTGTTTTCATCTACACTAGATTCTAAGCACTTTCATATTAGCATTTAAAGACTATTTGAATCTTTCTTTGTATCTAGGAAATATAATTTTTACTTAAAGCATTTAAATATCTGCATTTTAGGAAAAGCCATTATTTTTTCATCATTAAAAAGAAAAAGATTTTAAGTTTTGAAAACGAAAGATTGTTTGTTTTATTTTCATTGCATAAAAAGAAAGCTTATAGCATAAAAATAGTTTAAATTTAGGTTTCTTTTGACTTATAGTTAATGCTTTTATTTTTTCAAAGAAATTAATTTTAAAGAAATTAATAGTAAACTAAAAAACTTAAATCAAGAAAAACTATTTTATAAAAATTACCTTATTAAAAAACCCTTTAAAATTGAAAAAGTTTAAAAACTTTAAAAATCTCTAAAAAACTTAAATTCAAAAAGAGTAAATATAAGAGATAAGTCAAAATTTAGATTTTAGAAAAGAAGATTAGAATTAGTAAAGCCTAGGATTAGGGTAAAGCCATCCCTGGCTTTATCAACTAGTGATAGATTTAGACAATTTAGAGAGCAATTAGATCTGGCTATTAGGGAACTTCTTCTCTATTCGAAACGTTATCAAGAACGCAAGATGGAGGAGATGTTTAGGAACATGATGATAGAAAAGCAAGGGACACGTACAGTCCAAGCTATTCTAAAAGAGAAAGGAAAATTTACCGGATTAAACATTACAGAATACCTGGATGCATTTGAGGAGCAAGTGCAAATCCAGGGCTTACCTGAAGATGTACTAGTGAAATACTTTGGATGTGTAGTTTCTAGTTCAATTCTAGAATCTATTCAAGAACACACTGAAAAAACTTGGGAGGAATTTAGAAAGGAACTTCATAAAATGTTCTACCTCGAGGATTTTAGCCAGCACACTCGAGAAGGTTTTTTGCGGTGGTTAAACACTGTTAAGAGCAATGAGTCTTTAACTCATCTTCACGGTGAGTTTATGAGACGTTTGGCTCAACTTCCTGAAGATGACAGAAATGCTATTAATCCAGATGTAATTATATATTTTCTTAAGATACTTAATCCTGAAGATAGGGCTGAAATTGAAAGACGAATAGAGGAGCCAGGAAAAAGGTATGGGCTAACTGATGATTGGGAGAAAGTCAAAAAAGAGATAGAGGTTGTTGCTCAAATGAAGCAAAGGCAAACGATTTTGTATGCTAAACCTAATGCTTCGCATCCTAGAGAGACTACGGCTAATAATACAACTGCTACTAAAGCTCCCATAGAATTTCAACTAGATATTCTATGTAAGCAAATGGAAAATGTTATGAACATGCAAGCATCTCTTTCAAAAGAGGTTGCTAATTTAAATAAACAAGTTTACTCCATGAGCTTTAACGATCCAGGGGCTAGCAGTAGTGGTGCAGGACAAGCACCGCTTAATTAACAAGTTATGCCTTAGTATGTTCCACCACAACCAGTATTTCAGTCAGTACCACAGCAAGCTTCTCAGTTTGCTGGTACAACCACCCTTTCAAAGAACTAATGAGAAAAGAGGGACTGGCGTGAAGCGTTGTGTTTGGTGTGATAGTCTGGAGCATGCATCATTTGCTTGTGAAGAGTTAAAAAGTGCTAAGGCGAATCAATTAGTTGTGGAAATAGATAGAAGACTATGTGACTTTAGGTCTCATCTTCCTTTGTCTGTCAATTGGGATAAAGGCGGAATGAAAAAGCTTTATCAAAATTTAACAGTCTGAGATCCGACTGCCAGTACTTCAACTGCAAGACTAGAGCCGGTCGAGGATAGGCCTTCTTCAACGCCTAACCAAAATCCATATTCGATAGAGGCACTGGTACGAGCTAGAGATGAAATAATGTACAAGACTCCATGGAAATCTCTTGTAGAACAATCCTCTGTCTTTTCTCACATTGCTAATGTTGAGGAAAAACGGAGACGAGAAGATCAACAGGATGATGTAGAAGAAGGTGATAGGAGGGTAACTAGGAGGCAAACAAGAGAAGATGAAAAGAAAACTGATAAAAAAGTTCAATTTGATGAATCAAATTCATCTCAAGAAGAGAAGAGAAAAATGATAAAGGAAGGCAAAAAGCCGACCAATGAAAATGCTCAATTGCAAGAAGAACAAAAGGAATTGGAAACCTCTAAACCTGAAAATAACGAGGATCAAAAGCAAAATGAAGAGAAAGGAAAGAAGAAGGGTAGAAGAGCTCCTCGTGCTATTATGATTTTTGAGCTCGAAAAGAAAAATGATGCTAGGGAGATTTTAAATGACATTCTTCTAAAAACTCAAGTAACGATGTCACTTGAGCAAGTGTTTTCCATAGCGAACCAGAGTTCAAGGACAATTTTATTCAACTTATTAGAAGAAGACGCTTTCCTTTGCCACAAGACGAGGATATGCAAGACGTGGCAGAAGAAACCCTAGCTATGAATGATGTAGTTACATTGAGTGAAAGTGATTATGAGGATGATGAAGAATTTACAACAGGAAGTGTAAATAGAAATTTTCTAGGACCCATACAACCTGATGAAGAAATGATAAAGAGTGAAAGTAAATACAATTCTACCTTCTGGGCACGAGGCACACCAGAAGTAAAGATTAGAATCGGGGATGAAAAGGATTCTTGTTTAGCTTTGGCTCTCATTGACTCAGGGTCAGAGATAAACGTGATTTCAAAAAAGTTCTTTGACAAATTTAGATGGCCAATTGATAAAGAGCATGGTTGGGAGATGAGAACAGCTGACAATGGCTCTGGCATTTTATTAGGAGCATGTGCGAATGTGCCTATAATGATAGGTGGTGTTCGAGAAGAGTTTCACTTCTTTGTTCAAGATAATTGTTCATATGAAGTGATTCTTGGATAGCCATTTATAGCTGAAATGAGAATGGAAACAAAAGCAATGAATGATGGATCAGCGTATGCAAGAATTCGATCCAAATCAGGGATGGATTCTTTGCAAGTTATGACGGTTTGCCCAAACCACACTAGAAATAGAAACAGCTTAAGAAGAAATCCTATTGACTCGATCAGTCATGTATGTGATGATCCACTGACTGTAAGAGAATATGGAGCGTACTATGATCAAAATTTCTGCTAGACTCCACTATTGAGCGAGACAATAGTGGACGTTGTTTTGATGTCTCGCCTATCAATGAACATAAATTTGAAAATTACTTAATTTGTACTCCTACAACTAGCTTACACTATATTACTAAAGAAAATCTTATAGAAACATTTGGAAACCAGACTGAAAAATATTTCAGAAAAACTGGATTAATTTTAAGTGACGAGAAAATTGAGTGTATAATTGAATTATCAAAAAGTTCCACTCTATTAGAAGAGCTCGAAAGTGTTTCTCATGAAAATTTTGAATCAAATCTGATAATTCTTAACTCTATTCAAGAGTATGAGATTATTAGTGAATTTATCTTAGAACATGAAGTTAGCATAGAAACCAAATACAAAACTGTAGAAAAGAAAATAAAGCCTGTAGCTCAACCCTTACCTAAAGATAGTCATGACATACTTCGTCGAGTATCAAATGATCCTATTCTTAGAGATCCATCTAAGATAGGTCACATATTTACTGATGAGAGTAAGAAGTTTATTAAATTTGGAGATGAATTTCTTTCTCAAATTAAAAAAGAGCAGTTTACTAAAAAGATTGTTTGTCATGGTAAAGCTTTTTCTTTATTCCCTCATGAGATAGGATGTGCAGACCCAAAGTTAGTAGCTCCAATGATTATTTTTACAGTACCGCATATTCCTTGGAATCTTCGTCCGATTCCAGTCCCAAAGGCTCATTTACCTGAGCTTATGAGATTGTTAAAGGAGAAGATCGCCATGAGAATCTTGGAACCATCCTCAGCACCATACTATAATAGGTGGTTTACGGTACCGAAAAAGAGTGGGAAGCTACGCTTTATTCAGGATTTGCAGCCTGTGAATAAAGTCACTATTAGGAATGTAGGAACGGGACCCATTGTAGATGCATTTGCCGAGGCATTTGCTGGTCACTCCATCTATTCAATGGGAGACCTGTATTCAGGGTATGATCAGTTTCAATTAGCAATTGGGAGTCGAAATGTGACCACGATGAAGACTCCTTTGGGTTTAGTACGTATGTGTACTTTACCACAAGGAGCAACGAATTCTGTGGCACACATGATGAATGCTATGAATCTGGTTCTACATGACTTTATCCCAAAAGTGACGATGCTTTTTATTGATGATATTCCAATAAAGGGGTGTGTGGAAAAAGAAAAGGATGAAATTTTAGATTCATCTGGTTGTAGAAAGTTTGTTTCCAGCCATATTTCATATGTGAAAAGATATTTGAAAGATTTGAAGAGGTTGGACTAACTTTCTCCCTAGAGAAATCAACTTCTGGTGTTAATGAAGTGCTAATAGTTGGGCATTTATGTGGCCATTATGGTTGTAGACCCTATCCAGCAAAAGTTGATGCCATTAGTAGGATTTCTGAGAGATGTCGCAATGTAAGTGAAGTAAGGAGATTCCTAGGTGCATGTGTTTTCTATGTCATCTGGATCCCTCACTTTGCTCATGTATGTGAAGAGATGGATAGGTATGTGTTGAAGATGAAGAGGTGTTGCAAAATCTTTGCTCTACACCAGCCAAATGAACTCCAGGAGTAGATGGTGGGCCCTTTTAGCTTGCCAATGGATGTATTAGACACCCTATGTACCTTGGAAGATCACTCTCAAAAAGATAGATCAAAACAGATAAGTTGGAGTTAGCTCAGAGGTGAAAACTTGCTATTCTTGGTTGATACACCTGTCCAGTGTTTTACATAATTCTCTGAGCACAGCAGCAATTAGATTAATTCCTCTTGGGGAAGGCTAGGTAGCTTAAAGAGCTAACTTTAGAGAGTAATCTCATCAAAAATAACAAACCACACACTGAGAATGACTTTTAACAAGTGATGACATCATCCCGATTTTCACGGGCTGCTACAGAAATAGACCAGTGAGTAGCAAAATTAACATAACTCAAGATGTAAGAATCCAATGATCATGAAAATTTGTATGCTTATACTAGACAGTAAGCGGAATCCAACAAGCTTAAAATCACTGAATTTGGATGAGTAAACACTGCGAATTGACTCTGACAAGATGACTGAAAAAGTCGGGTACCTGACACAGAAGTGAAGATGAACATACCCTGTTGACTTCAAATGAACATAACTGAAGCTTCCAACATCCAAATGACATGAAAATTTGTGAGCATATAGTAGACTTATAGAGCTAACTTTACCAAGTTAAATCACTGAAAATGATGAACCAAGTGCAGAGAAACAATCTCTGCAAGCTGACTGAGAAAAACTAAAGTAATGGCAGTGAGTAGTACACATCACAAGAACATGGAAAGATGACCTCAAATAATCATAAAAATGAAACTATATTGCTTGTACAATAAAATGACTTACTGATACATATGTGTGCTTTGTAATCACACCTTGAAATGGCATAAAGCTCAGCTCTTGGAGGTCTTCACATAGGTCTCTCTAACCACGACTAAAACTGCCATCTATTTATAGTTGAGTTTGGGAGGCTAACTTCCCTCAATCACTCTCCAATCAATCAATGATTGATTTGATTCTCTACCTACCACAAATCACGAATTCTTGGCTCCTCTTTCCATTCTTGATCATGTGGGCTCAACCACTTAAGATTCTCTTACTTTTACATTAAGTAAACTCTTCAAAAGTTACAAGAGGTAGTTCACAAGTGAACTTTACATAGTCTTCATTTTGAAGCTTCTTTAATGACTTTGTGAGACTCAAGCCAATACATAGGCTTGTCATAGACTTGCTCCAACAATGTATCAAATCCGCTTTATGATTTATTGAGAAAAAGAAAGAAATTCTTTTGGACTGATGAACATTCTAGAACTATGAGGCGTCTAAAGCAATTGCTTATCAATGCTCCTGTTTTGAGATATATTGACTATACAGGAAATAAGCCTGTAATCCTAACTGTTGACACTAGTCCTATTGGTATAGGCTGGGTCATTGGGCAGGATGATGAAGAAGAGCAAAGGTACGCAGTTCGCTTTGGAGCAAAGATTCTTCATGATACTCAAAAGAATTACCCGCAAATTAAGAAAGAATTATGGGGATTAGTTACAGCTTATTAATAGGTTTAATAGCTAATTGTTCATCTCCGGATATAGCCATGCTTCGATGGATAGCCTATATTAAATTCATTAATCGTGCTTTTGTTCATATAGCCGGTAAACATAACACCGTTGCTGATATGCTTTCAAGAGCAAAGTTCGATAATGATAGTGAAGCATTAAATAACCATATTAATTTATTAAATTATGAAACATCTACCTATGCATATGAGAGATTTAGAGAGTGCGATTATGAAAGAGAGTGGCAAGATATAGGAAACTATCTAAGTTCATTTCAGCCTTCCCCAAGCTAGTCTTCAAATCGATTCCGGAACATCAGGAAGAAGTCTTTCTTCTTCTTGAAAGATGGATATCTTTGGAGACATGCTAGAGGAAAGGTTCGAAACCCTCAAAGAGTACTAGGTTTGAAGGTTTTTCAAGTGCAAGTTATGCATGAGATGCACGAAAGCCTTTGGGCAGGTCATAAAGGTTTTGTAGCTACGTATGAAAAGATTACGGAAAGCTACTGGTGGTCAAGGATGTATGTAACTATTAAAGAATTTTTGAGCACTTGTAGTACATGCCAGTTACACTCCTCTGTCAAGCATAGAGATCCCCTTCACCCGACCTATCCACCTTGTATTCATTACAAGTGGGTAGTGACCTTGTGACCATGCCTAAAGCAGTGATGGTATGAGATACATCGTTCTTGCACGAGAGGATTTGACAAATCACGTCGAAGGTAGAGCGCTTCGTTCCAATACTACTTATAATGTATGCGTATTCCTTCTAGAAGAAGTTTTATCTAGATTTGGATATATAGAAAAAGTAGTAGCGGATAGAGGTGAGTTAGATGCGAGAGAGGCGAGAAAATTCTTTGCACAACATCGGATTTGATTGTCTCTTACGACTGCCTATAACCCAGAAGCAAATGGTAAAATAGAACGAGGACATCCTTCCATAGTGAAGGCTATTTCATAAGCTTGCCACGGAGATATTGGTCAATAGCCAAAATATCTCCCATTTGCTCTTTGGGCTGATCGCATGACGTACACGAGAACAACTGGTTTTATGCTGGCTGAACTCATGTATTGTCAGAAACCATTATTTCCCATTCATACTCAGATAATTAATTGGATAAATTTAGGTTGGAAAGATAACGTTTCAAGAGAGGACTTATTAGCACTTAGAATTAAGCAATTAAAACAAGGAAATGAAAATATTAAAGAAGCAATAAAGAAATTAAAAACATCTAGATTGAAAAATAAATTGTATTTTGATAAGAAACATAGACTAAGACCGCAACCAATAGAGAGTGGTGACTGGGTGCTTGTATATGATAGTACGTTTGATACTCAATACGATGCATGTCGGAAACTAACTAAACGTTGGTTCGGACCTTACGTTGTTGTTTCAGTTTATGAAACAGGTACATATAAATTACGAGAATTCGATGGTTTTGTGTTAAGAATTTGATTGCAGGGAAAAGAATAAAGCTGTTTAGAAGAAGAGAAAGCAGTAAATTCGAATTGGACGAAGACTTCTTGGAGGACAATGATGAAGAAGAATAAAAATGATCAGGTGAAAGAGTTCTAAACTTTACTTATTTTCTAGTTGCTAATATGAATTTTATTGATGCATTTCATGAGTAGATGTGTACCACCTTCTGATAGGAAAGGAAGATTTTTAAAATTATGAAACAATGAATTTAAAACTGAAGTAGGAATGTGTATGAAGAGAAGATAAGAATTAGAGACCCTATGGCTTTCATAAGGATAGGAGAGGGAACACTTGACTTGCAATTCCTAGTAGAAGTAAGTTTATTTTATATAGGTAGACTACCTTAACTTCCAAACCATGTCGTTAATGAGATCCTAGTTTCCAATATAGCATTCCTCTAGAACCTCTGCTCTGATTAGGGGTTAAGCCTTTCCCCTTAAACAAAAAAGTTGCGAAGAAAAATTAAGAAAAGAGAAAAATGAGAACATCAAGCAGTATACTAATGGCTACTGCAAGATGAGAAAAAGAAAATTAAAAAAAAAAAGAAAAAGAAAAAGAAAGAAAAGAAAAGAAAAAAAAATTATCATGTTCAGTTGTGATCTCGAAACCACTTCTGAAATTCTATACGGGCAATATGAGGCGGATTTATGCTATAGAGGAATTAGTTAGATGCATCTTATGGCGAGTGGCTACGGAGTGAGGGATAGACCATTTATATAAAATATTTATTACTTTTGAACGGGTTAATAGAAGAGCAAGTACCATAACTGTCTGATTGATTTCTATGGGACTTTCTAAAACTTGTTTTCAATTTCATGCATTGAACGAAAACGTTTAAGATTCAAGTTTGCATAATTTTAAAAGATTTTTCTTAACTATCAGAAGATGTACTTACCTTTAGGAGCATATTTTACATAATTTTGAAGAAAATAGTTCAAGAAATATTTTTCAAAAGAATTTGATACTGCTTTCCTATTCAACTGCAGGTTGGCCCATCGAGGGCGATGTGCAGGTTTGGTGGGGGAAAATGTTGGAGGAATTTCCTCACTTTAATTATCATAAGGAAAAATAAAAATATTTTTTTTTACAGTCGGTTAAATGAAATCTCTCTCTCATATTTTTTAATGCTTAGATTTAATTTGACTAAACTCTTCTCTTGGGTACCTGCAGGAAAAAGAGGAAAATATATTCTGAATAAAGATTGGATGATTAATTGAAAACTTACTTGGGATCTTCATTTTTTTTATGTTCATTTCTAAGTGATTTATGTATATCCATAATTATATAAAGATAATTATGTGCCTATGAATACGTATGTGAGTGTAGGGTTTATGCCATATGTATGAGTTGTGCACCTATATCTATGTGTTTGCATATTTTTACTAACCTATGAACGAATATAAAAATAGAAGTTACATAAAAAAAATGTGAGTACATTTAAGCGTATTAATAGTTTAGTTTCTCATAATTGAACATTTATGTACATATATATTAATATGATTTTATATGTGCCATTGAGTTCTGGTTTATAAGGTTTAATAATTGTGTATCAGACCCATATTATATAAATGAGCACCTTCATTAAAGTGCATGTGTATTAAATTTAAGTGCTTAATTTTGTTCTTAGAAATTTAATATTAAATAAGTTGGTAACATACATATGTTAATGTAAGTATATAATATATTTATACATATATGATTATTATATATATGGTAAAATAATATATATATATATATATGTATATTTAAATATATATATATATATATATATATATATATGTGTGTGTGTGTGTGTATATATATATATGTCTATATGAATAATTAATATATATGTATTTAAAATATGAATTATAAGGTAAAATGGAATTTAATTAAGAAATAATTACAATAACTATTTGATAATTAAATATTATAATAATGAGTTAATATATATATATATATATATATATATATATATATATATATATATATATATATATATATATATATATATATATATATATATATATATATATATATATATATATATATATATATATATATATATATATATATATATACATATATATATATATATATATATTAAAATAGATAACTTAGTGTATGCATGTTTAAAGTGAAGTGAAAAACAAGTCTAGAAATGCGTGAATCAATGACATGTTACAGTAAACATTTAGTATGCATATAAAAGTGTGAGTTATATCCACTTTAGGATAAGCGCAAACATACGTTAAAAAAAGTATATATAAGTGTATGATGTGATAGTTTTTTTTTCTAATGATTTTTTTCACAGGTAATGTCTTTTACCTCCTTCAGACGTAGCGAACGAGAGAGAGAGAGAGAGAGAGAGAGAGAGAGAGAGAGAGAGAGAGAGAGAGAGAGAGAGAGAGAGAGAGAGAGAGTTTTCTGCATGGAATCGAATATGAGACTCTTCCGACTGCAGAGCTGAGCATGCAAAACAGAGAGAGAAAGTTGTTCCTATCTGTTTTTTTTCCCTCCTCTTGATTGTGTTGACTTCCTCTTTATCTGCTACTTTTTGCTGGGAACCATCTTTTCCTCATCATCCCAGAATGGGAACCTCAAAGAAAAAAATATTTCTTACAAGAATATATATCTCACATGTGGATGGACACTATGCTTTTGTAAAGATAGAAACCTCAAATGTACCATAAACTCTCCAAGGCAAAGAAGATTCATTCCAACCAAACACAAAGAAAAGAAATCAACAAGTCCAAGGTATCCAATAGAGATGCTTACATATTTTCCTTTTTGTTTTTGCAACATAGTATGTATACATAAGCAAAATCATAGAGTATGTATTAGTGTTTGTGCATATAAAGTTGAATGTGTTAGCATGTTATACATGTTGCATGTGCAGTGAGTTTTGCATATATGCATGTAAGAGTGCATATCTATATTAAAGTTTTTACATGTGCATATAAATTGTGTGTGTATGCATGTATATTATGTATGTGCATGTGCAAGCATGTAAGTATGCATGCATGCATGAAAGAGTATATGCATGTGCGTAAGTGAAATATAAGCATATGAAGTGAAAGTGCATATGTTGATATGCATGTATGCATAAGATTTATTGAAGTGTTGTATGATGCATGTTTGCATATATTCAAATGTGTGTTTGCATGTAAAGTAGATGTTTACATATGCATGAGAGTTAGGAACTTAAGAGTCTTTGTATGCATATGTTAGTTTAGGTTTGAGTTATATATTAAATGTTAAATTATTTAATGAGTGTTTTATTTTTACTAAAAGCATACTTATTTTTTTCTAATGATTTTTTTTACAGATCATTGAAAAGAATTCAAAAAGGAGATTACGAGAACACGAACATATGAAATTTTCAGGATCACAAAAATACAAAATTTGAAGATTGTTTATTAAGTTGTATTGGATTATCTATAAAGAGAATTGTATTCGCTTTTGTATAGGCTTAAATCCTAAGGATTTCTAGCACTTCCACTTTTCAATACAATTAAGATTTGTATAGGCTCAAATAGATTGATTTTAAATTTCTTCTTACTGTTTTTCTGAAAAATAGTTAAGATCTTTACTTTTTTATTTCATATGTCTAGAGAGATAGGATCTACAAGTAGTTCTAAACTAGTATCTACAAATGATTCTGATATTAAGAATCAAGAATTAGAAAACTTAATAATAGGAACATTGCTTCCGTCTTCAATTGATAGTTCAAATAATAAAGAAAATATAGAAGTTGAAATTATTAAAGATAAAGTAGTTAACGAAACTTTACACACGTTAGATTACGATCATCTTCTTTCTAGAATTTTACCTTTAATTACCATAGTTTTGCCAGAACCGGAGGACAAGAAAGACTTATTCCCACCTAATTTAGTTAGAAAACCTAACTCAAATCAAATTGAGAACGAAGAAGTTGATTTTGTTAAAGATAAAATTACAAATGAGAACTTAATTATGTCCTATCAATTAGAAGCTATAGAACATTATAGAAACGCTCGTCCTTACGGTCCTTAGCCTAAATAATTAGTTCTTAATTTGCACTCCCATATATTAGAAACATATAGGTTTTTATCACACCTAAACTGAAAAAACAACCGAAGGCCCTAGGCATACTTAGAAGCACCCTGCGTGCAGTCACACGGTTAGGTTAGCGCGATTCTTGTAGATGAATGTCAGCCTACCTTCACACCCCTCTACAACAACGGTCACTCACTATAAATGTTGGAAAAGTCCCCTTCAACATACCAAAGGTCAAGTGACCGTCAGTATGACAATTTAAAATTGATCTTTGGGATGTCTCATGAGCGTTAGTATAAGGGTTGGTATAAGCATCGAT
This sequence comes from Ceratopteris richardii, assembly GCA_020310875.1. NCBI lineage: Eukaryota > Viridiplantae > Streptophyta > Polypodiopsida > Polypodiales > Pteridaceae > Ceratopteris > Ceratopteris richardii. The sequence continues at coordinate 129,722,858 of CM035418.1, read as the reverse complement.
ATATCCGTCAGTATAAGCATGAGTATGAGCATCGATAATTTATTGGAAATTATCGACACCCATATCAGCACCCATACCCCCACCCATATCGAAGGGTATACCTGATGATGTGGCATATGTTTATGTAAAAAACAAAAAAAACACTAAATCAAAATCACAGTTCACTGCCGACGCCATGCTGTGAATGAGCGCATGTTCTAAACTCTTTCTCTATCTCGTTTTTTGAGTTTTATGGTCGCCATAGCAGTGCGAGCTCTATTGTACAAGAGATCTATAGGTGATATCAGAGAAGGATAGCTTTGCGCAACCACAAGATGCTACAAAGTCTTGTTAACGGACTCAAGAACAACTTCAGACCTCATCATACTACTAGGAACATTAAAGAGCTAAGTCAAAGGTGATTTGTGCAATATTCAGATATCTTCATCAGACGTGTGTGCCATGTGCACCTTAGATTATAAAATCTATGTTTGAATAATGATTACAAAATCATCGCAACACATAGCTCCTCGATAAACTCCAATCCATTTGTGTAATGGGAAAGTGAAGACTCCAATCACTCTCTGTAATAGAGCCGACCGATTACGAGCTATTAATATGATCACACAAATTTGAAACAAACCTACCGTCAGTGACAACTCTCACCTAGGAAATTCAGAGACAACTCTTAGCTGCACCAAATTTGAAGATTTATGACTCCATGAAGAAAGCAGACTTAATCAGTTTAAGAAGTAGAAGAGTAAAAATTCCCTTGGCTAATAGAGGATACTGTGGGCATCAGAGAATAAATTGGAGTACAAAAAGAAGTTATTGGAGAGTTCAGATAAAAGTGTGTGGCCTTTTATTTTCAGGTACATATTTGAGTTTCAGTTTTATTTTGAGTGGATGTGGCAGGCGACATCATGTATTCTCTTCTGGGTCCATGAATGGACACTACTCACACGTTCTGAGACAGATGTATGTTATTACGGGTCCTTAATTGGACAACTCACATGCCTTGTGAGGTTTTATATTACCTTGCTCAAAACCTTGAATTCAAACAAAAACAGAGGGACATGGTGAGGTTTTTAACTAGGGTATTCTCATGCTTGGAGATACTCTAGTGATATAGGTGGAAGACCAAAGAGAAGATAGTCCAAAGACCTCCTGTACCGATCACGCGATGAATGTATGATTTTGAGGCCTCTCATCAGAGTATATTTTCTTACGTTACATGTTGTATTTGATGCTTTTACCCAGAGTTTGGGTTTTTGAAGTGGATTGACTATAGTTGACTTGACTCATATACAATTTGGACAAAAGAGACTTTGCCAAAATTTTTTCAAAGAGGTAAAATTGAGCATATAAGTGCATAGAGATGCACGGAGTGCTTAGAAAAAGAGGAAAATAATTGAGATTACTTGTGAACATAGAGTTTCTGATGCATATATAGAAATACAACCAAAATGCTACCGAATTTTTTCTTGGCCTCGCCATAAGATTGCCATTGCATAGAGAAGTGCTTAAATTGCAAGGATGGGTGATAACATTGCACAAATAGTTGGTGATAAGCTAAATCAAGACAATTACCACATATGTTCATATAGGATGGAGAATTTCTTGATGGGAAAAGGATTATGGGGATTAGTGAATGGAGAGGATGAGTGTCCCAAATTGCCAGAGAACCCGAATGCAGAAGAGCAAAAGGGATATAAAACATGGATAGAAAAATCTAGAATGGTTCTCCATTGGATTTTGATATGTATATCAGAGAGCGTTATTCCACATATTATGAAGGCTAGCATTGAAGAAGAATGATACATGGGATTTAGTGAAATCACCATCGAATAAGAAAGATATTGGATGTAAATGGGTATACAAAATGAAGTGCAAAAGTGATGGTTGATTGGAAAGATTTAAAGCACGTCTAGTTGCAAAAGGATATGCACAAGTATATGGATTGGATTATGATGAAACATTTAGTCTAGTTATAAAAATGACAACGTTGAGGAGCGTGATTGCATGGGTTGCTATGAACAATTGGAAATGGTATCAAATGGATGTCAAGAATGCATTCTTGAATGGTGAATTACATGAGGAAGTCTATATGCAACAGCCAGAAGGTTATGTGCACACAAAGTATCTTGACTATGTATGCAAGGTAAAGAAAGCCCTTTATGGATTGAAACAACCACCAAGAGCATGGTGTGAACGATTCACTAAGAAGTTGTTGGATTTGAAATTCATGCAATCGAAGGCAAATTATTCACTATTTGTATGGAATCAAGGAGACGAAATGATTCTATTAGTGATTTATGTCGATGATTTGATCATTACGGGCAAGGATGAGAAGAGCATTGCTGATTCAAAAAAGCAAGTGAAATCTGGATTCTTTATGTCATATTTGGAAGGGCTAAAATAATTTTTGGGAATTGAAGTAATTTCAATGAAAGAGGTAATTTGGATGATACAATGCAATTATATGCTATAAATGCTTGAGAGATTCAGTATGAGTGCTTGCAAACCTGTTGATATGCCACTTGATGCTAATGTTAAGCTTATGGATGATGGGAAGTACTTGCATGATGTACATATGTATAGGAGAATGGTTGGAAGTTTGATTTATGTAACAAAAAACAAGACCAGATTTGAGTTTTGCAGTTGGTTTGCTAAGTCAAGTTATGCATAGACCATGTAGAGTGCACTTGGATGCAGTGCGACGCATATTGCAATATGTGAAAGGAACATGTAATTTTGTCTTGTTTTATGAGAGAAATGTTCAGCCATGTATATATGCATATTCGGATGTCAATTGGGCAAGAAATGTCATGTATTGAAGGTCAATGAGTGGATTCTCCTTGTCACTTAGTAGTGCAATCATTTCTTGGAGTAGCAAGAAGCAACCAATTGTGGCTTTGTCAAGTACAAAAGCTGAATATAGAGGCATAACACAAGCCTTTTGTGAAGCAACATTGATTAAGTACCTACTTGAAGACATGGGAGTCTATATCGATGGAAAGGTAGCCATCTATTGTGACAAGGTGAGCAGCATAATGCTAAATAAGAATCTACTTTATTATGCGAGATCGAAGCACATCAAAGCTCATTATCACTTTGTTTGTGAGAAGGTCATTGAAGGAGAAGTGGAGTTGATTCACATCAACACTGAAGAACAAGTGGCGGATATCTTCACCAAAGCTCTTCCCAAAGAAAAGTTCATCTACTTCAGAGACATTTTAGGAGTTAGAAAGCTTTAGTTTGTATCTGGATTTCATTTCATGTTATTTCATCGTGCATGGATATATGTATTTCTTTCATTTTGTATTCAAGCTCACTTTGGTCTTGAGGGGGACATTTGATGACATGGCATATCTTTATGCAAAAACCCAAAAAAAACTAAGCCAGAATCGCAGTTCACTACCGCCACTATGCCGCAAATGAGCGCATGCTCTGAACTCTTTCTCTGTCTCGTTTTTTGAGTTTTATGGTTTCCATAACCATGCGCACTCTACAGTACAAGAGCTCTACAATACCGAGGCCATGTTTTAAACATACCGGGAGCCCGAGAGCAAGATTCAACATTTTGCACATGTTTTACATTGAGTACTACTTGCTTTTGTTGAACTTGCATGCACAAACCAAATTGTGACCTGCATTGTCTTGTGCACACATACACACACAGAGATCTCTCTCTCTCTCTCTACATAGACACATGCACTCTCTCTCTCTCTGTTTAGATGTCACATCTTGGTAAGTGGTGTGCGTAATCTTAGCCTTTGTCTTTCTCTATGCTTTATGTTTAATTTTTTGGAATTCGACGATAGACGACATACATTATGCTTTGATGACAACAATCCAAAAGAGGGACATACCTCTAAGTGATTGTTTTATTCTCTGTTGATATAGAGAGAAACAGAGAGAGACAAAGAGAGAGAGAGACAAAGAGAGAGAGAGATGAGAGAGAGAAAGAGAGAGAGAGAGAGAGAGAGAGAGAGAGAGAGAGAGAGAGAGAGAGAGAAAGAGAGAGAGAGAGAAAGAGAGATGAGAGAGAGATAGAGAGATAAAGAGAGAGCAAAAGAGAGAGAGAGATAAAGAGAGATGAAAGAGAGAAAGATAGAGATAGGAAGATACAGCATACATACACACATACATACATACACACACATCTACGCATCCATACATACACACACACATGTACACATGCATACATACACACATATACAGACATGCATGCATACATACACACACATATATATACACATGCATGCATACACACACATACACATATACATGCATGCATACATACACACACACATGCATACACACACACATATACACATATGCATACACACACATACACACACATTCATACACACATACATACACACACATATTTCACACATGCATACACACACACATATATACACACATGCATGCATACATACACACACGCACACATACATACACACACATGTACACACATTCATACACACACACACATATACACACATGCATACATACACACACATACACATATACACACATGCATACATACACACACATACATACACACACATGTACACACATGCATACATACACACACATGTACACACATGCATACATACACACATGTACACACATGCATACATACACACATATACACACATGCATGCATACATATACACACATATACACACATGCATGCATGCACACATACACATACATACACACATGCATGCAACCACACACACACATACATACACATATAGATGCACAGATACACACATAGATACACACATGAATGCATATACACACATGCATGTATATACACACACATATGCACACATGCATACATACACACACATACACACACATACATATACACACATAAACACACATGCATACACACACATACACATATACACACATGCATATATTCACACACACAGATACATACACACATGCACATATATACGCACACATATACAATTTCATTATAGATAAATAAATATGAAAATATCTAGTGTTTTAATTAAATATATATAATTAAATATATAAAATTATGATTTTAAGGTTTTTTTACATTAAATATATAAAAATTTGATTAGGGGTTTCAAGCTATTTACACATGCATACACATATACTTATACACATACATATATATACACATATATACATACACATATATGTACACATGCATACACAATATACATGTTTTAGGTCTAGGTCTTTAAGATAAGTGTCTTAGGGTTTTCACACATGCATAACATATATACACACATACATATACCCATATAATACATATATACATGTATATACACATCAATACACAGATATACATATTTTAGGTCTAGATCTTTAGGATCAGGGTTTTAGGGTTTTTACATACATATAATTCAATTAAATTTATATGAAGAGAAAGTAAAGAAAAAATTAAGAAAAATCTCTCTCTCTCTCTCTCTCTCTCTCTATATATATATATATATATATATATATATATATATATATATATAATAGGATAATTTTATAGATAAATAAATATGAAAAGATCTAGTGTTTTAAATAACTAAATTAAATATATATAATTAAATATATAGAAATAGGATTAATTTAAAGGTTTTATCACAGTAAATATATATACACATACACATACACATATATATATATATACACATATACAAATACATATATGTATACACATACACATATATATACACATGCATACACAAATATACATGTTTTAGGTCAAGATCTTTACGACTAGGGTTTTAGGGTTTTACACATGCATAACATATATACACACATACACATATACATATAATACATATATACATGTATATACACATGCATACACAAATACACATATTGTAGGTCTAGATCTTTAAGATTAGGGTTTTAAGGTTTTTACATACATATAATTCAATTAAATTTATATAAAGAAAAAATATAGAAAAAATTAAAAAAATCTGAATATATAAATAAATATATATATAAAATAGGATAATTGTATAGATAAATTAATATGAGAAGAAATAGACATATTTATAATACATATAACACATATACACACATAAAATACATACACAAACACACACACACACACACACACACACACATATATATATATATATAGATATATATATATATATATATATATATATATATATATATATATATATATATATATATATATATATATATATAATAGCATTAGGTTTTTAAGGTTTTTAGGATTTTTATGATATATAGAAAATAGTCTTTAGGATTTTTAATATATAAAAACAATACAATTTTAGGATTAGGTCTTTAGGATGAGGTCTCTAGGATTAGGATTTTAGGTTTTTTTAGGTCTTTAGGTCTTTAGGTTTTAGTATTTCAGGTTTAAGTCTTTAGGATTATGATTTTAAGTTTAATAAAAAAATCAAACATTCTAAAATGTCCATGTTGTATGAGATGGCTAGTTTGGATCCGGAGGAGAGAATGGCATGTCCTTGCACTTAGTGCAAGTATCAAATTTATTGGAAATGATGGATTTGTACTGCACATGTTAGAGAGTATGCATCCTTTGATAAAAGTCGACTTTAAAACCTAGGTTGTCATTCGCATGGTCCCCAAGGTGAGCAGATGGACCTAAACGACATTGCACCGGTAACCTCTTGTGGACAAAAGAGAACAAAAAGGAGTTAGAAGTACAAGCAAGTACTAATAGCATTACGCGGAATGAACACAAGGAAGAAATGCTCAAAGCATTTTATGAGGTGGAAGAAGATCATGATGGTGGAGAAGATGTTGCGAGTTTCATGGACACAAGAAAATTTAAATGATGGACCATTGTACAATGGAGCAAAGATATTTGTACTATGTATGTCACTCACAATGCTCAATGTGCAATCCATTTATGGATGGTTAGATGGCAGTGTCTCTGAATTGATTAGGTAAGTGGATTAGAAATAAACTTTCATTGTTGTATCAAAATAACTTTAGTTACTAATATCGTTCTAATTCCTTATTGGTGGCTTCTTAAAGATCAATTTTTTCCAAACGGCAATGACATTCCTCCAACAAGTGGAGATGCAAAAAAAACTTTTATAGTCCATCACAATGGACTACACTAAGATTCATGCTTGTTCGAATGATTGCATCCTCTTCCTAAACGAGTATGAGCATCCCCACGTATGTCCAAAGTGTGGATCAAATAGATTGAGAGAGGAACTTGAAGGCGAAGCAATCCCTGCAAAGCTTCTTTGACACTTTCATATCATTCCAAAAATTAAGAACATGTTTAGATGCAAATCTATAGCTGAGTTAATGTCATGGCATGCAAAGAGCAGGTCTATAGATGGTGTAATGCAAGCGCTTTCTTACTCTGATGCTTGGAAGCACATAGATAGTAAGTGGTCAGATTTTTCTAATGAGCCTCGGTCCATATGTCTAGGCCTAGCTATGGATGGAGTCAGTCCGGTTGGTTTATACAACTCTTCACGGAGCTCATGGCTTGTATGTGTGGTCAATTATCACATCACACCATGGCTGGCAACAAAGAAAGGTCATTTATTATTAGCTCTTATTGTGCAAGGTAAGTATAAGGTAAAAAGCATGGGTGTATACCTTGAAAGGTAGCCATTGGAAAAAACTGTGAGATTTAGAAACTCCAATCAGTGGCATGAAATGGTTATCAATTTTTCATGAAATCCCTTACTAGAGTGAATTATAGACCAATCATTTTGTAGAACCTATGCATATTTTTTAAGAATGTGAAAGAGATTCTAAATTGGAAGACTTTGATTGGAAAGAAAGAAAGCAAAGCACAAAGGGAGGACTTAGAAGAGTGAGGTCATATGCAAGAGTTGTGGGCAATTACTAAGCCCAATGGAGCAGTATCATTACCAAGATCTCTTTGGATGCTTTGTACGATGGAAGAGAAACAAGTGAAGAAAATAATATCAGAGTTTCAGACACCTACTGGATGCATGAGGTGTCTAAAGACTACTTTCACATGAGACAATGACCTTGGAGGGCTCAAGTCTCATGATTAGCACAGGTTTTTACAGTTTGTGCTCCCTCCAGCCTTAAAAGATTGTCTTTTGGACGATGTGCGAACAACCATTTATAAAATTAGTTCCTTAGTACAGTGGATCTCTTCTAAAGAGATAAATAGAGATAGCATAGAGAGTGCGAAACACACTGCTATTGAGGTTGTTTGTATGGTAGAGAAATACTTTTCCACAAGTATTCTCACTATTTAGCTTCATTTACTGGTTCATGTGGTAGATGAATTTTCAATAGTAGGAACTATCCATAGTCCATAGATGTTCATCTTAGAGCGCTTAATGAATAGATTAAAAGAGTTTGTTCAGCAGAGAGCACATCTAGAGGGAAGCATGGCAGAGGGATGGCTCGTACAAGAGTCTCCTGTACTCATAACTGAGTTTCTACATATGTTGGGTCCAGAAATGCCTCGCTTATGGAGTGATGATGATGATGTTCCTCTCATAGGTGATGAACCACAAGGTAAAGATTTGCAGATAAAATGGATGCAGCTTTGAGAGAGAAGCAAATGAAGTTTTGCATAGTTAACTTTGAGCCTATGCAGAAGTGGTTAGAAAAGTATGAGCTTGCCAAGGAGACCAATGCAAAGGAAAGAGCTCAACTGTGAAGGAAATTCTATGACCTCTTCCACCTTTTCCAACGAGAAAATGGTTAGATATAGCGGTTTCACAAGCGAAGGCAGCAGGTGAAGATATCTCTGAAGAAGAAGAAGAACTCGCAAATGGATGTGACTCAGAGTATATTAAATACAATGCACTATGGTCTCTTGGACGACACTTTTGGATCGCACAAATGGATAAAAATAGTTCTACTTTTGATAGTGGGGTGATGGTGAACTTTTTTCAAAAAAGTAGAGCGAGTGCAAGAGATGATAATGCTCAAGAAGGCCAGCTAGAATTATTGTATAGTGATTCAAGATATCTTGAAACTATCCTTTAGGAAGTTTTATTACATTGTTTTTTATGTGAAATGGTTCAAAGTAGTCTCCTCTAGAAGAAACGAAACAATGAGGCAAGATAAAAGTGGTTTGCTTCAAGTCGACTCCACAAAATTATGGATCGGTGAAAGAGATACATTTGTACTTCTTGAACACTATGAGAAAGTTGTTTTTATACCAAATTCGAAAGAGCTAGAGTGACTATTTGTTTTACAAGTCCCCCATATAGTAGACAAATTTATGAGAACATAGATGTAGAAGAACGTCCATCTATAGTGGACTCTGAGATTCATTCGATAGTCGAGGAGGAATAGATCATTGTTTGAGAAGAAGAGATCCTTCAAGAAGATGAGATACACGATGAATCAAGAGATGATGATCAAGAAGAAACTAGCATGCCAAGTTATTTAGAAGTCATCAATATAGAGATAGATATTCTTTGTGCATCACATCTCTAAGAGGATGCTAGATTAGAGGAGTTTGGAATCAAACACTTGTATGTACTATTTTTTGTTTTTTTTTTGCTAGGTTCTTTTGTACACTACCATTTCTATATATTACCTTTATTATCATATCCTAATTATTTGCATTATTTTGTTACAAAGCACGATGGGAGATAGTCCTCGAGTCCCTCCACATTGCATGATAGAGGAGCAGTTCTTAAAGTTCATCCCTCAAGTACCTCCCACATATATGGCCGCTGCATCACAGTACTCGATGGCTCATGGTAGCATTCCCCCCAACCCCACTCATTCCAGCCTCACTCCTACTGGTCTCACTCCTCCCAGCCTCACTCCCGTCGGTGTCACTCCTGTCGGTGTCATTCCTATCTGTGTCACTCCTAGAGATGGTGCTACTCCCAGCGGAGGTATGTCTCCTAGCTTTATGAATCCACCATGACCATCTTTTTAGCCATCCCCTACTCACTCTAGTAGTAGACGTGTGCATTCGACACCTTAACGCGATACAAGTGCTGGCCCATCTCATAGGTCAACGTCACACTATGGAGCAGGAGGTTGTAAGAGTGGATCTACCGATAGGTCTGAAGGAGGTGGTTGTTGTGGAGGTAGTGCAATGGACATTGTGTCACCCACTTCTACTCCTAGAACGAGTAATTGAGATGTAGGTACATCACCTGCTACACCACGTACACCTTAGGGTGCTCATGATCATGATGACTCCAAGGTCTATCATATACCACACATTATTTATCCATTTCATTTATTACTTTAATTTAACTGTCCTTAATTTTAATAATTTATTAATAAATTTAATTTAAGCTTACACTAAGGGTTTAATAGAATTAAATTCCTTAATTTTCACATATACACACACTATTAAGATAGTTAATTAAAGCATAATTTAATTTATATTATTTAAATGTATAAAATATAGGATATATTAATAAACTATAAATATATTTTTATTAATTCAAATACCCGTACATATCATATTGTCGATAGTCACACACACACGTACCTACTCATACAAACACACATTTGAACCCTCATACATACACACTTAAGTACTGATATTTAGGTTTCTACCCATACCACATCCAATTGGGTTCAATTAGACACTTATATGAGCACTTAGGTTAAACCCTAGTGTGGACACATTTAAACAAAGTGTTCATGTATAATGCTATCAGTTCACTGCTCGTTTCCATAAAGTTGCTACCTATAGGTATCAGAGAGTTTAATCAATTGAATGAACTTATCAACAGGATAATCAATATTTTTTTTCTATTTTCCTTGAATATGAATTTAAAGGTGGAAATCCTTCCAACATCGAGCAGGGTTCATATTCATGCATGATTTCTCTTGGTATCTTATCCATTAGGATATAAATTCTATTGCACCCAGACATATTTTCATGAGCCTCCTAGTAACTACTTATTATTGATATTTTAAGACATTCTTTGGAGGTTCACTAGAGATAGGTGTACTTGTCCCTTGAGTCAAGTCTCAAATAACTTAAGAATTATAGATCTTAAAGGAAAACTAATCTCTGCATCAGCACTCATGGGGAGAGAACCTCGAATATCTCTCTTCTAACCACTAGGCTAAGATCATAACTTGTTTAATACCCCAAGAGTACCTTGTTAGAGTATGATCAATGTCTACCCCTCATGATTGTATGCACATTTTGTAAGGCCCCCTTTATGAGGAGAAGCCAAGCGTGCATTACCCAATTGATGGGAATCCCAACTTGAATGTTGGATGAAGGTCATATTGGACCATGTAAGATATTATAAGGAAAGGGAGTTACCAGGGTCCCCAATTGTGGGGTCCGGGGCAGCGGTGAGCAGCCCCGGCTGGGGGGTCCAAGGGGGCCAGCGGGCCCCCTGGCTGGGGGGTCCCAGGGGGCCAGCGGGCCCCCTGGTGGGGGTCCGGGGGCAGCGCCCCCGGCGCGACGGTAAAGGGAATATTCCATGGAATATTCCCTGTCGGAGTCAGAAATCATTTATATTTGTTAGGTCGGTTCAACCAGTCTAAGCCGTGTATGGCAATTACGCGGGCGGTGGCCGCCCACGCCCTACCGCCCATGTATAGCCGTCCATGGCAGGCCACCCATGATCCTATATATACATGACTTCTGCACTACCTAAGACATCGAGTTGAGCCAGCATACCTCTACCTTGTATCTCCCTATCTAGAGTTGTCTAGATCACCATTTAAGCTCTACCTTGAGAGCGCACGGGTGGACAACGCCATCATCTTTGTACTTGCTGCTAGTAGAAAATTGTTGAGATTCTCCTATATCTGTTATCTTCTCTGCTATTGCTCCTGTGTTATATTGCGTAACTATTGTCTTACATGGTATCAGAGCTGTAAGGTTCGAATAGCTTGAGAAGTATCATTATTTTAGCCTACTAGCAGACTAGAATATCAGTAGATTATTCGAGTGATTACATGATGGCTTCATCGTCGAACACTAGTCTTGGTGCTTCACCTAATGTTAATGCTGCACCTATTCGAATTCGTCCACCTGCATTCACTGAAGGGAAGCTGGATGGAACCAACTATACACTCTGGAAGTTCAAAATTTCTGCAATTTTGGACTCCTATGAATTACTTGACACTGTCATGGGACCGATGGGATTGGATCCAGAGCCTATACCAGTTGAAGATCCAGCAAATTCAAGATTGATGATTCAGCCAGATCCAGATCTTCTACGAGCTTGGAAGAGGCGGAATGCTGATGCATTATGTGCGATTGTCACTAGTGTAAGTGATTCTGTGCTTACTTTAGTTCAACATACTACTAAAGCACATGAGGCTTGGGGCATATTGGCTCGACAATATGAGACCAAGAACCACACTAGGATACAGAATTTAGAAAATCAATTGGCAAATGAAAAGCATTCTGATTCTGAAAAGGCTGAAGATTTTATCAAACGGATAAAGCATCTTCAAGATCAATTGGCTGCAGTTGGTGTTGTTATAACACCAGAAGAGCTAGCTCGAAGATCTGTACGTGTTCTTCCAGCAAAGTATGATGGATTAGTAACAGCCCTTAACACTCAGGTAAGGCCAACTCCTCTTACATTTGAAGAGTTTTGTGCCATGCTTTTAGAAGAAGAGATGCGGCTGAAGAATCGGCAAAGTACAACTGATGCTGCATTCTCAGCAAATGCAAAAGGTAAAGGCTCTTCAGAGGGATCAAAGAAGAAGCCAAAGAAGAAAAAGTTCACAGGAAGTTGCTTCTATTGTGAAAAGAAAGGCCATGCCATCAAGGATTGCAGAAAGAAGCAAGCTGATGAACGGAATGGGACTGTAAAATCATCATGGAAGAACAAAGAGTCTGCAAACAACACAGAGCTGGAACTTTGGGTAGCTATTGAAGAGGTATGTTCATCTGCTCAAGCTCGTGTTGATGAGCCATGGATTTTAGATAGTGGAGCTTCTCGCCATATGACTAGTAAAAAGGATTGGTATAGTTCCCTAGTGCCTCTGCGGGAATCCATCAATGTAGTGGTGGGAAACGACTCCAAGTGTCCAGCTGAAGGAACTGGAACCATCTCTTTTATCACTTCTCCAGGTGTTGAGAAAAAGTTATCCGATGTTCTCTATGTACCTACACTCAAAAGAAATTTGTTGTCAGTTTCTGCAATAACAGATCGTGGACTCGAAGTTCACTTCAATAAGAGTGGTGCGGAAATCATGGATTCATCAGGTAATGTTGTAGGTAAAGGCACACGACGGGATAACTTGTATGAGTTAAGTGCTTTAACTGCTACAGAAGATAAAGATGTAAGCAGGTTATGGCACCAACGATTTGGGCATCTCGGATTTGCAGTTTTGAAGGAGATGCAACGAACAGGGATGGTTGCTCATTTGCCTGCATTTTCAGAGTTGCAGGAACCTTGTGAAGCTTGTATGATGGGCAAGCAACAACGAAAGGCATTTCCAAGAGAGACCAGCAATCGATCTCAAGCTCCTCTAGAGTTGGTACATGCTGATCTCTGCGGTAAAATGTCTACACCTGCTTTAGGAGGATCTTTCTACTTCTTGCTGTTAGTCGACGATTATAGTAGAAAGATGTGGGTTTATTTCATTCGAGAGAAGGCTGATGCTTTTGAAAAATTTAAAGCGTGGCATAAGTATGTAGAAAGTGAATCAGGAAGGAAACTGAAGAAATTTAGAACAGATAGAGGAGGTGAATTCTTGTCAACAGAATTCAACAATTACTGTAAGGAGCATGGTGTGAAAAGGCAACTTACCACAGCTCATACACCTCAACAAAATGGCGTTGTTGAGCGCAGGAACAGGACAGTAGTTGAAATGGCTCGTTGTATGTTAAAGGCTCAAGACATGCCTGATTCATTCTGGGCAGAAGCAGTCAATACAGCAGTCTACATCCTCAATCGAAGCTACACAAAAGCTCTGAAGGGGATGACTCCTCAAGAAGCATATTCTGGTAAAAAGCCTTCAGTTTTGCATTTCAGAATTTTTGGTTGTTTCTGTTATGCACATATTCCTGATTCAACAAGATCAAAGTTGGATTCAAAAAGCAAAAAGTGTGTCTTCCTAGGATATAGTGAAGAGTCTAAAGCATACAGGTTATGGGATCCTGAGGCAAGGAAGATTTTTGTCAGCCGAGATGTGGTGTTTGATGAACGACCACACTTAGTAGAAGATAAAGGTAAATCTACTATCTCATCAAACGGAGAAATATCTCACCTTGTGCCTATCAAAAGACAGGTTAAAGTTGAGGAGGAGGAAACATCTGATGGAGAAATTTCCTCAATAAAAAGCCAACCAATTGTAGCTGCACAGCGTAAGCCACTACCGAAGTGGGCACAACAGCTCTTTGATGATCACAATCCACATGTAGATGCACCAGAATCATCATCGGATGGATTACGAAGATCAAAGAGAATAGAGGAGCAAAGAAGAGCCTCAGAACACATTGTTAACATGGCTCTAATGGCAGATATCATGGGTTCGATAAAGGAACCTACCACCATTGAAGAAGCCATTGATGATCCAGATTGGAGAGCGGCAATGCAGTCTGAGTATGATAGTATACTCAAAAATGATACATGGGATCTAGTCGACTTGCCGCCAAAGAAGAAGGTAATAGGTACTAAATGGATTTGGAAAGCTAAGTATAAAGCTGATGGAACATTAGAAAAGTATAAGGCACGATTAGTTGCACAGGGTTTTTCACAGATTGAAGGATTTGATGTTCAAGAAACTTTTGCACCAACAGCACGCATGACAACTATTCGGACGGTACTTGCAGTAGCTGCACAAAAGTCTTGGCCTATTTTCCAGATGGATGTCAAATCTGCATTTTTGAATGGTCACCTCAAGGAGGAGGTATATGTATCTCAACCACCAGGTTTTGAGGTGCCCAATTCAGAAAATAAAGTTTGCAGGTTGAAGAAAGCTTTGTATGGACTTAAGCAAGCTCCACGGGCTTGGTACCAACGAATTGATCATTTTTTCAAAAATATGGGTTTTGAAAGAAGTACTTCTGATGCTAACTTGTATGTAACGAAAAGGGATAGCAAGCTAGTTGTTGTCATTGTATATGTAGATGATTTGATCATTACAGGAGATCATCAGGAACTCATCAATCAAACTCGGATCAGCTTGGGAACTGAGTTTGAAATGACAGACTTAGGTCTACTCCATTTTTGTCTGGGAATTGAAGTATGGCAAAGGAAGGATGGCATTTTCATCTCACAACAAAAATATTCCAAAGAAATTCTCAAGGCATTTGGAATGATGGACTGCAAACCAACTAGCACACCTATGGAGGTAAATCATAAGCTATCTATGGATGATAACATGCCTGATGTAGATGCTAAGAAGTATAGGAAGCTCGTTGGAAGTCTTATTTTTCTGTGCAACACTAGACCAGACATTTGCTATGCTGTTGGAGTGTTAAGCAGGTTTTCCAACAAACCTAAGGAGAGTCACTGGAATGCTGGAATGCGAATTCTAAGGTACATTGCAGGAACCTTGGATTTTGGTATTTTGTATACCACAGGTGATACACTCCAAGGATATTGTGATTCAGATTGGGCTGGAGATTGTGATTCTAGAAAATCAGTTTCTGGATATTGTTTCTCACTTGGTTCAGGAATATTTTCTTGGGTAAGTAGGAAGCAACCAACTCTCGCACTCTCCTCCACTGAAGCAGAGTACAAAGCAGCTTGTTTTGCTTCTTGTGAGGCAGTCTGGTTAAGGAGAATTCTTGCAGATATAGGCTTTCCATCAAATATGCCAATTGTACTCAAGTGTGATAATCAAAGTTGTATGGCTATTGCAAAGAACCCAGTATTTCATGCTCGCACCAAGCACATAGAAGTACAGTACCATTACATTCGTGAGCTAATTGAAGATGAAATTGTGGAGCTAGAATATTGCCCAACAGAGGCAAATTGTGCTGACATATTCACTAAAGCACTTGGAAGAGAGCAGCTCAACAAGCATCTTCAACAGATGGGCATAGGACCGAGACCTACTTGATTTATCATCGGTAAACATTGAGGGGGGGTGTTAGAGTATGATCAATGTCTACCCCTCATGATTGTATGCACATTTTGTAAGGCCCCCTTTATGAGGAGAAGCCAAGCGTGCATTACCCAATTGATGGGAATCCCAACTTGAATGTTGGATGAAGGTCATATTGGACCATGTAAGATATTATAAGGAAAGGGAGTTACCAGGGTCCCCAATTGTGGGGTCCGGGGCAGCGGTGAGCAGCCCCGGCTGGGGGGTCCAAGGGGGCCAGCGGGCCCCCTGGCTGGGGGGTCCCAGGGGGCCAGCGGGCCCCCTGGTGGGGGTCCGGGGGCAGCGCCCCCGGCGCGACGGTAAAGGGAATATTCCATGGAATATTCCCTGTCGGAGTCAGAAATCATTTATATTTGTTAGGTCGGTTCAACCAGTCTAAGCCGTGTATGGCAATTACGCGGGCGGTGGCCGCCCACGCCCTACCGCCCATGTATAGCCGTCCATGGCAGGCCACCCATGATCCTATATATACATGACTTCTGCACTACCTAAGACATCGAGTTGAGCCAGCATACCTCTACCTTGTATCTCCCTATCTAGAGTTGTCTAGATCACCATTTAAGCTCTACCTTGAGAGCGCACGGGTGGACAACGCCATCATCTTTGTACTTGCTGCTAGTAGAAAATTGTTGAGATTCTCCTATATCTGTTATCTTCTCTGCTATTGCTCCTGTGTTATATTGCGTAACTATTGTCTTACATACCTAATGTTACCATTCACTTGAAATTTTTCAAGCTAAATTATAACTTTTACCCTCAATTGTGAATAGTAAAACTTCATAAGGCACATTCTTGTAAATAGACTCATAATTTTTGCAAACCTTGTACGTTTTTTTCATTTCTAGAAATATGTTGCATTCGTATTTAATACAACACACTAGTTGTCATAATATATTGATAGAAATTCGTGTATCATCTTGTAGAAGCATACATGCATCCATTGAATTGCAATAGAACTGATGCACAACACAACAACCATCTTTAATTGCAATGCTATCGTGATCTACATATGATTTCTAGCCTTTCCTTTTTCTAGCCAAATACGGCTGAAAATGCAGAGAATTTCCAGCCAAACATGGCCGAAAAATTTCAGCCAAAAAATGTCAAAACTGCTGGAAATTTCCAGCCACATATGGCTGAACATTTGCATCAAAATATGGCTGAAATTGAGCATGAAATTCATCCCACGCATGATGTACATATTGAAGATGTTTTACATAATGAACGCATGTCCATCAAGAGTGCACAATCTATGCCAAAGTGGCTGTAACAAACTTTGCAGGACAGCAAATTGAGTGCACCTTTACTTGGTAGAACAAGATCAAGTTGTCACCATACATAAAGTAATTTTGTGGATTATTCTTTTATTGCTACAACATGTAATGAAGAGCCACTTTCTTTTGAAGATGCATGTGATGATCCACAATGGATGAGTGCTATGCAATTAGAAATGAATTCGATACATAGAAATGGTACTTGGGAGTTATGTGAATTGCCAAAAGGAAAGAATGCCATTGGTACAAAGTGGGTCTATAAGATTAAGAGAAAAATTTGATGTTAGCATTGATCGCTACAAAGCTTGATTGGTTGCCAAAAGATATGTGCAACAATATGGCATTGACTATGAGGAAACATTTGCAGCTACTTCATGCATGACTACCATTCCTACCGTGGTTGCATTGACTGCCCATCGAGGTTGGAAAGTGCATCAGTTGGACATAAAAATAGCCTTCTTGAATGGTGATTTGCAAGAAGAGGTCCATGTGAAGCATCCTCCTAGATTTGCTATGAAATGGAAAGAGCATATGGTTTGTCGCTTGCATAAAGCCTTGTATGGTCTAAAGCAAGCTCCACGTGCATGGTATGACAAAATACATAAGCACTTGATTGCTCTTGGCTTCACATGTAGTCCGATTGAAAGCACACTCTATGTACGCAAAAATGGGGCTGATCTTATAGTGCTTGTTCTTTATGTCGATGACATACTCTTGAGTGGGTCATGTGATGGAAAACTTGACATTCTTATGGCTGATTTGTAGCATACTTTTGATGTCACTTATCTTGGTCTTTTGAGCTACTATCTTGGCATCAAGTGTGTATCCGTTGAGGGGGGAATTGTTATGCATCAAGAAAAGTATGTTGAAAAACTACTTCAGCGTTCTGACTTTGAGGATTGTAAGCCAGTTTCGACACCAGTTGAGACAGCATTCACGTTCTCAGTTGAGCATTTCAATGATGCATTTGACACTTCTCTTTATCAACAAGCTGTGGGATGTCTTATATATGCATGCAACACAAGGCGCGATATACAGTATGCAGTTTTCCAGTTGAGCCAATTCATGCATAGCCCATGCACTAAGCATTGGCAAGCGGTGAAACGTGTGTTTAGATATCTTCGAGGCACTTTGAGCTTCGCTCTCTTTTATGGCAGAGATGTTGAGCCACGCTTGCATGCTTTTACAGATAGTGATTGGGCTGGTTGTTATGATACTCGCGTGTCCACTAGTGGTAATTGCTTTTTCCTTGGAGACTCATGCATATCTTGGTTGAGTAAGAAGAAACCTACAGTGGCGACATCAAGTTGTGAAGCTCAGTAGAGGGCAGTTTTCATAGCTACACTGGAGTGTATATGGTTGAGATGCCTATTGATGGATCTTTGCATGGAAATTGATGCTGCCACACATATTCTCACTAATAGTCAGAGTGCTTTGGCTGTTGCATGAAACCAACTATTTCATGCATGGACCAAACATATTGAGATGCATTATCACTATGTGAGAGAGGGCCTTCATGCACGAGATATTGATTTGGTATATGTGCCTACACAAGATAATGTGGCAGACATATTCACCAAAGCTCTTCGACGGGAAAATTTTGAAGCTTTTCGCAAAGCTTTAGGCTTATTACCTTGTGGGGGCTGATCTGTCTCTCCCTGTATGTGTTCACATCATTCGCTCCAGGGGGGTTTGTTACACTTATGTGTGCCTTGTGTAGCTTTGATGTGAACCTTTTCCCTATACATGGGCACTTTTTACTCTAGTGTTGGCTAGAGGTTTTTTCCCCATGTTACCACATACTTGATACTCTCATATGTGGTGCTACTTTGTACTTAGGGATATCATTCAGCTCTTACTTCAGTTCAGGTTTATCCTCAATAGAGAGAGCTATTCTAGCCATCGTCCTCTCCGTGTGTCTTGCTACGTTTGTCCTCTTTGTGTGTGCTTCTTGTGTGTCTCTCACACTTCTACACACACCCAACATGTGATATACTTGTGTTTCTCCTTTTGCAACCCTATTTTACTATAATGTAAATTTCAAACCATTTTATTGTAGTGTATACCTACAAGTAAACGTCATTGTGACACCATTGCATCAAAAAATAAATAAAAGGCATGTGAGAACTACTTTTCTCCTTCATCGGATCTAAGGCACTTTGTAAACCTTCTAACATTTCTTTAAATTAGTACCTTGAATATCTTGAAGAAATAAAACACATACGACTTACACTATTAAGTATAAAAATTTCATCCTTTGACAATCATTTACGAATCTCATAAAGTACATACTACTTCTAATGGAGTTCTCTTTGGTTAGACTCAAAACATCTCTATGAATCAATGAGATGGGGTGTTTGCTCACAGAGTTGCTCTTCTTGAATGATATTCTTGCTAAATTGCCTTGATAACATGCTTCAAATGTTTGGAGTTTAATCTTTGTAATCCCTAAACATGCTTTTTGGTTTTATCCATATGCTTCATCCTTTGTGAATTGATAATCTCCATCCTCTTGTGTCAAAACGTGATCACTCCAATCCTTGAATTTGCAAATAAAAAATAGATTATTATATTAGGTTTTGAGCTTACCTAAAGTTTGAAGAGCCTTCCTCATTTTTAATTCAACTTTCAATCACCTTGTAGAATTCCTTGGGGCTTCCATAAAATAGGACATTTGGTGGAACTTGACTTGATAGCCATTCTCCACGAATTGTCCCACTCATACAAGGTTCTTTGTGATAGTAGTACATGCAACACATCCTTCAAATACTTTTCCTTTTGTGATCCATCCAACATAACATCACCTATGTGTTCGATAGTGTGATCCATTTCATCACTTGTTTCACCATGCTCCTTTGCTGGTGGAACTTACATGTTGGAGAAGAATCCCTTTTTGTAAGTTCATATGAATACTACATCCACTAGCTATGTACTATATATTTTCTTTGATACAAAATCTACATCGTAGCTACCCTTCTTTCATTTTCAGTGTTTAAGGAAGTAGATGCATAGTTTCCTTGTCCCTCTCATAATGCCCATACTTGCCACATATGTAATAACCATCTGAATTAACTACATTTCTAGAAAGTTTTTGCCTTTCTCCTCTTCCTCTATGTATCCCCTTCATGTTTTTGATAAGGAATGGCCTCGATGCTCTTGTATTCACTCTTCAAATTGATGTCTTCCTTAACTTCGTATACTCTTTCTTTGTGCTCTTGTTTCGCCCTTAATTTTACCTACATCAAGCACTTGGGCTTCATAGCCCTTTTATTTTCTACCTTTAGTGACCATCTCCTCTATGACAACCAAGGCCACAAGTTGTTTAGAATTTGGGATGTTTTCTCTTACATAAACTGAAGTGTTGAATGCTTTCCATTTTTCATCATCCCTTTATCAATTGAGCAGATAAACTACCAAGTCGTCATTATAAATATGAAAATCAATGAAACCTAATGCATCACTTAATTTCTTTATCATTAATATGAAATTATGGATGTTGTTTGTTTGATGAGTGGTCAAGCTCCTTATTTGATTGTATCCTCCTATTTTTGATGCATATAGAATAAATATGCTCAAAGATTCCCATATCTTAATGAATGTATCTTAATCTTGGATGTAAAGTTTCAGTGTGAAAATTTTATGAATCGTGTTTTGAGTACCTCGTTCAAGGCTCTACATTTAGTTCATTGTAAGAAAATGTCTTGATTTTACTCTCTCTCTCTCTCTCTAGAATTTTGAAACTTGCAGGGCTCAAAGGTGGCATTTGGAGGTGGATTTGAACCTAAGTCATCTCTAACATTATTGTGTAGATTGAAAAATTGAATAAAAGTATCTCTCACAAGCTTAAGATAATATCTCGCCATTTTTGAGTTATACTTCTTTGAAAAGTGCCATTTTCTAAAACTTAAAGAAACTAGGGCTTCTCTAATTCTATTGGAATTCGTGATTCTGATGCTTATGTGTCATCATGTCTGATGCTTACATGGATTCACGTAGGACGCATTGTTTTCTATCTTTAAAACTGGCACAGAATTCCGGGATACCTCTAAATATGCAGATAACTAAACTTGTAGAGATGGCCAATGGACGACCACATTATACAAAAGGATACATAGAAAACCTTGCATTTACTTTTTTTGATAGGTCTTTTTCTCGAAGTTTTCATGTGATTGAGATGAAACAGCATGATGTAATCATAGGCATGGACTCGTTATCTCATAATTCTACAATAACTGATTGCGAACAAATAACAATCACTCTAAGGCTAGATGGTGAATCCATCCACATTCTAGGTGATGCGTATAATCCTAGCCTATCTTATTTGTGCTATGCAGATAATTAGAGGTATACATGATGGCTTTCAAATATTTTTGCTATATATGAACAATATGCATAAGGAAGATAATGATGAAAGTATTCCAAATTATGTAGAAAATCCTCTGAAAGAATATGTCAATGGATTTCTAGAAGACTTGCTCGATATACCTCCACCTAGGCAGATTGACCATGCCATTGACCTATATCTGGGCGGTGAACCATATTCTAGAGCACCCTATATAATTTACATCAATGAATTAAAGGAACTTAAGATTCAATTAGATGATATTTTCAAGAAAGGCTTGATAAGATTGAGTGTATCAACTTGGGGTGCACCTATATTATTTCAGAAGAAGAAAGATGGCTCTTATAGATTATGCATTGACTATAGGGGTTTGAATAAAACAAAAATTGAAAAGAAGCATCAAATTCCTCACATAGATGACTTATTATGTCAATTAAGTAGAGCGGTTGTATTAACTAAGATTGACTTAAGATCAAGATATCACCAAATTAGGATCAAAACACAGGATATTCCCAAGATAGGTTTTCAAACACGATATGGTCACTACGAGTTTAAGGTCTTACCTTTTGTATTAACAAATGCCCTTCCACATTTATGTGTTTGATGAACAATATTTTTCATGATTACCTAGAGGAATTCATCTTAGTATTTCTTGATGATACATTTTTATACTCTAAATATGATCCTGAGCATGAAGTATATCTCAAGAAGACTTTTCAAACTCTGAGAGAACACAAATTGAATGGAAAAAAGAGTAAGTGTTACTTTGCTAACGATAAATTTGTGTATCTAGGAAGAGTCATATCAAAAGAAGGAATCCATATAGATGAAGATAAAGTAAAAACAATAGTTGATTGCCGATTCCTAAGACTATAAGGGATGTTAGAAGTTGTCTTGGGTTGATGCAATATTAAAGAGTGCATATTAAGAACTTCTCTAAGAGAGCTACTCCCCTCACAAAATTGACAAAAAATAATGTAGGATTTGCGTGGAGTGATGCCTGTGAAAAATCAGTTGAAACATTGAAATAAAAATTTGTCGAAAATTGTGTTTTGAAAATACCAGAAATGGGAAAGCCTTTTGTTATGCAAGTGGTAGTTATACATGATGTGTTTTTTCACAAGATGGTAGGGTGGACTCATATGAGTCCAAAAAATTAAGAAAACATGAACTTAACTATCCTACTCATGATCTAGAAATGCTTGTTGTTGTGCATGCACTTAAACATTGGAGACATCTATTGTTAGGGGTTAAGTTTGAATTGAAAACAGATCATCAAAGTCTAAAAGACATTTACACACAAGCATTGCTTGACAACAGGTAGAAGCCTTGTATTGAATTATTAAGCGAGTATGATTTTGACATTTAGTATCTGGCTGGTAAGGAGAATAAGGTCGCTGATGCATTGCGTTCAGGACGTTTATCTAATCTTCTTTCTGTAATAAATTCTGATTTTTGCAATGAAATTCAAGAAGAAGTGAAACATGACTCTTTTTATGCACCTATTTTGTATTTCTTATATGCAAAGAGGCTATCAATGTATCAAGACAAATTTCATTTGCAGAATGGATCCTTTTACTGTAACAATGGATTATGCATATCTTCTTAGTCTCTTTTAAAAGTTAGGATACTACATGACTGTCATGATGCACTTTTATCTCCATATCCAAGTTATTCAAGGAACTATGTTGAAACAAAGTATTCTTACTTTTGGCCATGTATGAAGCAGGATATTAGCAAACATGTTAGTGAATGTTTAAAGTGTCAATAGGTGAAAGTTGGGTTTAAGGGAATATCTGGAATGCTTCAAAATTTGGATGTTCGAAATGAGAAGTGTGGGTTTATTTCTATGGACTTTATCACTAAATTACCTACAATCAAAAGTAAGCATCGTACCATATTTTTTGTATCGATCGGCTCTACATTTAGTTCATTGTAAGAAAATATCTTGATTTTACTCTCTCTCGAATTTGGAAATTTTCAGGTCTCAAAGTAGCATTTGGAGGTGGATTTGGACCTAGGTCATTTCTAACACTATTGAGCATATTGAAAAATTGAATTAAAGTGTCTCTCACAAGCTTAAGCTAATTCGTTATCATTTTTGAGTTACACGGCTTTGAAAAGTGCCGTTTTCCAATACTTAAAAAAGGGAGGGCCTCTCTACTTCTATCCGAATTCATGATTCTGATGCTTACGTATCACCATGTCTAATTATGGATATTTCTGGATATGTCTTCTTTGTGTTTTTCTCCTATTTTTGACAAGTACGCAAAGGAAAACACACTGTCATCGCATGACCTTTAGCAAAAGTTTTTGCGGAAACTTTACTTTTCTCAATTTCATGGATCGCACACTTCTTGGAGTGGTGATCAAACTGTACTATAGGGAGACGTGTGCATCAACAAAGGGGATGCACTGAGATCAAAGAATTACCTTGGGATTGAGAGTGAGAGTGTGAGTGAGGGTGTGATTGAGAGTGCGAGTGTGAATGAGATTGTGATAGCTTGGGGGTGGTTGGGAGGTAGAGGCATCATCAAGAAGCTATTTTCCAAAGCTATTGTAACGGTTGATTCTCATCTATAATATCACAATTCCTCTTTCTTTGAGTAATATCCTTTCTATGCTTCCACATCAGATTTTCTCTTATCTTGTGCTTTCTATACATTTTTCTCTCCTATGTTATTCTTGAGTGATCGAAAGATTGTGATTGGGGATAGATTATGATTTAGAAAATGCTACAAGTGGTATTAGAGCATAATCGATTCTTGGGAATGATGGAAGGATTGACATAGAAGTGCATGAGCAAGAGAAGCTTATTCACAAGCTTCTTAGAGAATTACACAAAGAACAAGGTGGAAAGAAACCAGAGGGAGCACCAAATTTATTTGTTGAACTTAACCTTGAAGTGGATGAAGGTGCGGGAACATCTAGTGTGCCTCGAGGAAAACCAAAATGCAATTATGAAGATATGGAACCAAGTGAGCTTGCCCTTAACCAAGTCCTCAAGAAGCAAAAGTTGAATGATTTTCATGGTGAGAAGTAGAGTGGTGAAGATCTTGAGGCATGGATTGAACAGCTTAAGGATTTCTTTGACCTTGGATAATTTAGTGAGGATTCTATGGAAAACATTCTAGTTCTCCACCTGCATGGTATCACAAAGCTATGGTGAAAGTCCTATATGCAGACTTAGATGTGTTCTGGTCCCCTTATATGGAATGAGTTTAGAGAAAAAGCTCAAAAATGCTATTGTTCTCCAATTTACCATATGAAGAAGAAGATGGAGTTCTACAATTTCTGACAACAAAAAGTCACAAGCATAGCTTGTCTATTGATGAGTACAAAGAGAAGTTCCCACGTCTTCACAAATATGCATTGGAGGTTAATGCTGATGCTTTGAAGAGCAAATTTATTGAAGGGTTTCATGAGGAACTTTGCTATCAAGTCAAGGGATCTTGATGCATTGATTTTCTTGATGGTGTTGCAATGGCCGAGAATTCTGAGAACATGGAGATGTTCAATTTGCAGAAGGCTCCATCTTTTAATAACCAAGGTAAGAATCCTCTTCAGGTGGAAAATCAAAGGAGGTGTCAACCATTCCATTGGCAACAAGACTTGGTCTGTGCTTTCATTGTAGGGACCAAGGACCTTGAACATATGAGTCCCCAAATAAGGGAGTAATTGGGCTTGCACAATCAAAGGCAATAAACATCATCAAGGAAGGAACAATGATTGATAAAGCAGATGATGGAGGTAAGTGCCCTAACTCTACTTTACATTGCATGGTAGCTAATTGTTTCCCAAAGGCTTTTGTAATTAAGATTTCACGTATGCTTTCTACACATAAACAGATATTTCTAATCGATTCAAGTAGCACACATTGTTTTCTATCTTTCAAATTGGTACAAAATTTGGGGATAGCTCTAAATATGCAAATAACTAGAATTGTAGAGATGGCCAATGGATGCCTTTATTATACAAAAGGATACATTTAAAACCTTGCAGTTACTTCTTTTGATAGGTCTTTTTTGGAACTTTTCGTGTGATTGAGATTAAAAACATTGATGCAATCATAGGCATGGACTGGTTAGTTCAGAATTCTACAACAATTGATTATGAACAAACAAAAATCACTTTAAGGCTAGATGGTGAATCTTCCACATTGTTGTTGATGCATATAATCCTAAACCTATTCTTCTTTGTGCTATGCAGGTAATTAGAGGTATACATGATGGTTGTAAACATTTGTAGTGTTTGTGAACAATCTTCATGAGGAAGATAATCATGAAAGTATTCCAAATTATGTAGAAAATCGTTTTAAAGAATATGCAGATGTATTTCTAGAAATCTTGCCTGGTATACCTCCACCTAGATAGATTTACCATCCCATTGACCTATATCCGGGGACTAAACCATATTGAGGAATTAAAGGAGCTTAAGATCCAATTAGATGATGTTTTGAAGAAAGGTTTGATAAGACCGAGTGTCTCCCCTTGGCGTGCAATTGTATTATTTCATATGAAGAAAGCTCGGTCTTATAGATTATACATTAAAAGGAAAGTTAAAAATAAGTATCCACTCCCTCACATAGATGACTTATTAGGTCAATTAAGTGGATATCAGGATATCACCAAATTAGGATCAAAACAGACAATATTCCCAAGAAATATTTTAGAAGATGATATGGTTACTACAAGTTTATGGTTTTACCTTTTGGAATAACAAATGCTCCTTCCACATTTATGTGCTTGATGAAAAATGTTTTTCATGATTACCTAGACAAATTCATCTTAGTATTTCTTGACAATATATATGTATACTCTTAAGATGATCCTGAGCATGCGGTACATCTCAAGAAGACTTTGCAGACTCTTTGAGAACACAAATTGTATGGAAAAAAGAGCAAGTGTTTTGTTGCTAAGGATCAACTTGTGTATCTAGGAAGAGTCATAACAAAAGGAGGAATCCATGTGGATGAAGATAAAGTAAAAACAATAGTTGATTGGCCGATTCCTAAGACTATAAGGGATGTTTGAAGTTTTCTTGGGTTGTCACAATATGAAAGAGCGCATATTAAGGATTTCTTTAAGGTAGCTTCTCCCCTCATAGAATTGACTAAAAAGAATTTAGGATTTCTGTGTTGCTTGTCGAAAATCATTTAACAAAAGGTTGCTGAAAATTCTGTTTTGAAAAAAATCAGAACTAGGAAATCCTTTTGTTGTTGCATATCATGCAAGTGGTAGTCAGATAAGATGTGTTCTTTCACAGGATGGTAGGGTGGTCGCGTATGAGTCCAAAACATTAAGAAAACATGAACTTAACTATCCTATTCATGATCTATAAATGCTTGCTATTGTGCATGCACTTAAGCATTGGAGACATCTATTGTTAGAGGTTACCTCTGAATTGAAGATAGGTTATCAGTGTCTAAAACAAATTTTCACACAACCATTACTTAGCAACACATAGAAGCATTGGATTGAATTATTAACCTAGTATGATTTTGACATTAAGTATGATTTTGACATTAAGCATTGGATTTGGTAAGAAAAATAAGTTTGGTGATGCATTGAGTCTAAATGACTCCTCTTTTGCACCTATTTGAATTCTTTGAATGCAAATAGGGGATGGATGTATCAAGACAAATCTCATTTGTAGAATGGATCCTTGCACTATAACAAACAATT
Organism: Ceratopteris richardii; assembly: GCA_020310875.1. Lineage (NCBI taxonomy): Eukaryota > Viridiplantae > Streptophyta > Polypodiopsida > Polypodiales > Pteridaceae > Ceratopteris > Ceratopteris richardii. The sequence continues at coordinate 129,695,562 of CM035418.1, read as the reverse complement.
ATGCGTATCTTTTGGTTCTCCATTAAAATTTAGAATACTTCATGATTGTCAGGATGCACCTTTCTCTCCACATCCACGTTATTGAAGTATGTTACTCTTACTTTTGGACATCTATGAAGCGGGATATTAGGAAATATGTTATTGAATGTTGAAAGTGTCAACTGGTGAAAATTGAGTTTAAGAGAATGTCTAGAATGCTTGAACCTTTTGATGTTCTAAATTAGAAGTGCGAGCATATTTCTATGGACTTTATCACTAAATAACCTACAACCAGAAGTAAGCATGATACCATATTTGTTGTAGTCGATTGGCTCTAGATTTACTTCATTGTAAGAAAATGTCTTGATTTTACTCTCTCTAGAGTTTTGAAACTTACCGGGCTTAAAAGTGGCACTTGGAGCTAGATTTTGATCTATGTCATATGTAACACTATTGTGCAGATTGAAAATTTGAATAAATGTGTCTCTTGAAAGTGTGATTGAAAGTGTGAGTGTGAATGAGATTGTAATAGCTCGCGGGTGGTCAGGAGGTAGAGGCCTTGTCAAGAGGCTATTTTCCAAAGCTATTATAACATTGATTCTCATCCATAATATTAGAATTCCGTTTTCTCTGAGTCATACCTTTTCTACTCTTCCACATCAGATTTTCTCTTATCTTATTCAATCTCTGCATTTTTCTGTCCTCTATTATTCTTGAGTGATCAAAAGATTGTGATTGGGATAGATTGTGATTAAGGAAACACCACAATTGGTATCAGAGCAGAATCAATTCTCGAATGATACAAGGTTTGACGTAGAAGGTGCATGAGCAAGAGGAGCTTATTCAAAAGTTTCTTAGAGAATTAGGCAAAGAATGAGGTGGAAGGCAACCACAAGGTTGAACAAATTAATTCATGGAACTGAAGGATGAAATGGATGAAGGTGCAAGAACATCTAGTGTGCCACAAAGAAAAAAAAAACACAATCATGAAGATATGGAACCAGGTGAGGTTTCCCTTAACCAAGTCTTCAATAAGGCAAAGTTGAATGATTTTGATGGTGAGAAGAAGAGTAGGGAAGATCTTGATGCATGGATTGAGGAGCTAAAGGATTTCTTTGATCTTCGACAATTTAGTGAGGAGTCCAAGGCAGAAGTTGGGATTTTGCACCTGCATGGTATCGTGAAGCTCGAAGGCCCCAAGAAAGTTCAGTGTGCACTTTGGCACGTACTATGAAAAAGTAAACCCGAGCAACAAGTTAGACTAATCATGAAATCCAGAGGATGAAAACCCTGCTCATGACTTTATGCTGCGTTGCCCTTGATCTCTTACAGAAAAACGATGTCCCATTCTATGGAGGCAATTTTGTCTTTATATTTTATGTAGACAATACGGTGGGCTTGGCGATTTTTTTATTTTTTATTTTTTATTTTTTTCTTTTGTGATGGGAAAGTCAGCTGATGCCTATTGTTCCTATTATCTGGAATTATTGGGAAGAATAACTGTACGTCATTTGATATGATTTGATACAATAAAAGTTTATTCCGCGCGTTAATCTAAAAGGATTGTACTTGATCAGAAAGTGAATGTTAGTGGATTCCGTTCAGAGCAGCAACAACGTTTCTTCCATTATGAACTACAGAGTATCTTGAGAGTGAGGATGTACACTCTTTTGGCGAGGCTTGCACATGGCATCACTTGCAAAGCTGAAAAACATCAATAAAACACATGCGAATGGGTAGAGAATCGGAAAAAGGATTAAAAAACACATAAAGGAAATCGAACTCGAAGGATATCGAACCACACTGATTTTGACGTCTTAGTGGCGAAGGAAGTCGAAACTATGTCAAGGGATTTGCTGTGAGCTGGCACTTTCTTCAAGTAAGAGCATGCCTCGTGGTATAGTCGTGTACTTCATATGAAAAAGGCTAAACAAAAGAAAGTTGCATCACTGCACAACTGCAGAAGGTTACGCGCTATGTTTGAAAGCGCGTGATTATAAATATGTGTTCATAGTAGGTATACTATGCGCGTTACATAGCACGTCTCTATGCACTAAATGGTTTTGGATGAGTTCTCTGTGAGTCGATCTGTATCTACGAAGACTACTCCTGGTTTATGTTTAGCTGCTCCATTTGTGTTGCAGATGTATGCAACTACAATTGTTTATTTTACTGAATTACTGTACTGCAGCACGGAGGACAGTGAAATAATACTTCAAATAAAAAATATGATCTGCTCAGCCTTTAGAACATGAGTTGAAGTCGTCTACAGCATTGTGCAACACTATAGATCAATTCTGTAATGCAGGTAACTAAAAAACAAACTGTTTCTACTTAGATTTTTATGTTATGACAGCACATGAAGAGTTAAATTACGTTTACTGTATTGCATTAAAAATATCAGCATCTCTGGTGTGCTAAGAGATAAGGCATATAATGAAAAATGGCTTGCTTCAGCAGTACTTCAAAGCTGTTTGTTTCACTCTTGGGACACGAAAAGAAAAGATGTCCCACGTTTGCTCTACCGTTGAAACACCTTTTACATCCTTGAGAGGTAACAAAAATTTTGTTGGATTTTCCATAGATCCAAATTCCATGATGGAGAACATGTCACATAGAAACCAACATTTTATTCTGAATGAGGGCATGCCAAAGGTCACTGAATTTAGGTCCCATATGAAATTCGTTGAATTTTGACACCATTTCCTATTGAGTGAGCGATAAAGAACTTCAATCTTCTGACAACTATGGAATTTATCCAAGATATTCCGATAATGCCATTTACACCCTCCATCTGAGAGGCATCATTACCTATTAGGAGGCCGCAATTTTAGGAGTCTCAAGCAAACATTTTGTCTTATAGCAGACAACAATTGTCATTGTCCACTCGACAATCTACATAAATGTTTTCGAAACTGATCTAATTTCTTGTCCCTTGATTGCAATGATTCTTCCATAAGTGAAAGCCTTTGTTCAAAATTTTCTTTTCTCTTTGAAGATTATCTAACTCGACAACTCTAACACTCTTGATTGGAAACCAAATTGAATTCTGGAGTCTTATTCCAACAGCCCATTTCCAATCACCATTAATCTTGAGAGAAGGTTTCATTTTGTTTCAGCTTTTTCAGAATTAGCAAACCAAATATGAGCCTTTGGGTGTAACTCAAAAATGGGAGAACAACAAGTTGAGAATTTCATCTACCTTCCACCTTGGCTAACCACCAAGATTTATGTCCTTTATCTCACTAAAAATCAATTTAGCCCATGACGTGTGCATATTACTCCATGCTTTTATTAGCAACTTGGGCATCATTTTCTAAGTGTATCCCTTGATGTCTAGAAATCCAGGCCCATCCCACTTTTTTTTTATGAATGCCAACTCTTCGTTTTATCATTGATATACCTCTTGTGCTACGATCACTTGTCCAAAGAATTTTTTATCATATTTTTGTCAGTTTAGCCAATTTTGTTTCTTTCAGTCTCCAACAAGATATAAAATATATTAGTTCGGGTATGACGAATGTTTTGACCACCATCCCATGGCCTCCCATGTTTATTTGCAAAACCTTCCGACATCGCAACTTTGTGCTAATGTTGGTAAGAAGCCATTCCCACCTCTCCGTCATAATGGCATGATAGCCTAAAGGTAAGCCCGGAAGAGGGAAAACTTGACCACTTAAAATTATCTCAAACCTATAGTCCACATATGAGTTGCGGTTGGTGCCCATGAATCACCATGTATGTGATTTTTGCATGGTTTAGTGTGGATATAGAAGCCATACAAGAAGTGTTTAGCTAGTGCCAATACGAGATGATGTTATCCAAGTCATTCTGCAAGAATGCATTCCTATCATGAGAAAACATTCTCAAGCACATTGTCTCATGGAAGCACAAGATTTTGGGATTACACATTCGATTACAAGATCACTAGCATAAGCAAAAAAATACAAGGATATGTAACCGATAAAAAAATGTTCCAAAATCCAAGACTGATAGCTATAGATTAATCAACTAGGGATGTTATAGAAGATCCGATTACCTAAAAATGTGGGTATGATGCGAGATATCTACATTACAAGAAATTCCTTTAACAAGATGAATGGAATAACTAGAAAGGATCCCGTGCTATGAGATTATAATAGGGCAAGAGAGGATGTCCAAGATACAAGACTAGACAAGACTAGAATTCAAACTAGAACTTGAAATTACTTACTTGGAGATTGGGACTCCTGGAGATCACGATAGTGGCATTAGTAAGAAGGATGACTCATGTTGTCAAGCCCTCCTTATACATCTGTTTAACTTGGTGGTTACCAAAGACACATATGAATTCATAATGTCATAGATGATGTCAACAATCTAAACAAGACCTCTCAATTGTCAGAATCTAGCAAATAGGTAGTCGAGCTTAGGATTTTGGAACTTCCCAAATGCAATGGAAGAATTAGTTTTCGTGTTGGCATCACCTCCCCTTGAAGTGACAAGTTCTATGAGGAGCAATCATGTTCTTGAGTCTTCTCTTCAATGGATTTTTCTTATGAAATTCCCAAAACTTGATCGTGCTCTCTTAAGGTTTTCTACAAGTTCCCAAGTACAATCATTGATATCACGAGCTTCCTAATCAAAAAGGTACATTCATATTATTCGGGATATTCACCAATCTATAACATGACAAACTTTGAGTTCCTCATGATCACCAATCTAGATTGGTGTTGAAAGTCCAGGCTCTTCCCCCTCAATGGTGAAATGTGATATGGTTCAAACATGGAAACTAGAAAATTGGATGTATTCTCATGGTACTTGGTAACTTCAGCTTGATAGTGACTTGATTAATTTTTTCCAAAATTGTGAATGGACCAAATTATTGATGGTCTAACTTTGCACAAAGCCTTGATATTTGGAAACTATTTATGAGCAACCACACTTTACCACCAATGTTATATGATGGATTTTGAACATCATGCTGATTTTCATAATAGTTATATATTTTTTGAGATCTATGGATATCTTCCTTCACTTCTTTGTGAATGAGGTATTGGGTCTTATCTTTAGAAGCTAGGTTGCTCTAATGATTGAGAATTGTACATCTATCCTTGGGTGTTGTCCATAATTTTTAAATAAGGGAGTTTCCTTGGTAGATGTATGAACATTGTTGTTATAGGGAAACTCTACAAAAAGTAAAAGCTCAAACCAATCATTTTGATGATATTTGATGGTACAATGGAGATATTATTCTAGGACTTTAGTCGCCCGTTCTTTTTTTCCATCAATCTATGGATGGTTGGTGTAATAAAGTAAGTCTATGATCTAGGGATCCGATGGCTTCAGACAGATCTGAAATCGGATACCGTTTGGTCACTCGTCTGTAGGACCAAAGATCTCAAGAGTAGACTCAAGCATAAGTCATGTGCTGTCATATTCAAGTAATCCACTTAGCCTAGTGGTTAAGTCTCATGGTTGTGAAGGAGGAGGTCTTGGGTTCAACTCCCATGTGGAGCATGGGGAGAGAGTTTTGCCCAAAGAGCTCTAGAGCCTTCTAACTCAAGTTAACGTGAGTTAACTTGAGTCCAGTGGACTTAACTCAAGAGGTGAGTACAACAACCACTAGTGGACTCTAGTGGAAGGTACTAAAGTAGTGGTCGAGATCACTCCAGCCACTAATAGACTCTAGTGGTGGATATGAAAGGAGTGGAGGAGATTGCACATGCACTTGTGGACTCTAGTTACATTTGTGGTCCTCATTAGTTCAAGCAGCTATATATACAGGCATAAGGTTGGGAGGAGAGTCATCTCTCTATTATGTGGTGGTCGTAATCCTTGTTCTCTTGCATTGGTATCAGAGCTCAAGGTTGAGCTTCCATGGAGACCTTGATAGGCTCATCATCATCATCTTGCTCCTCTAGTCGCTCTCCTATATGCGTGTGCAATGCTCGTAGATGATCAGAAATAGTGCGCCGCCGCCGAAATTCGCATATTGACTTAGCCTAAGTCGGAAGAAGCTTCGCAAAAAGTTTATACTCTGTGTGCTGCCGGCGGGATTCGATCCCTCGCCCCCCCAATAAGAGCGCTATCATCTAGCCAACAAGATCACGGGCGGATCACGCTCGATATTTTGCAGAAATCAATTTTTATCTAAAGTCTGGCGCCGAAAAGCTTTCATCAAGAGCAAAAAATAAGAGAAGAATTCTGCGAAGCTGCCGCTGCTGCCGACGGAATTCGAACCCGTGCCATCAATTAGAGAGGATAATCGTCTAGCCACGCTGTCAACGCCCATTGCTTGTCTTCTAATCCAGAAGAAACTGCAATAATACAGTAGCCAGAGCTGAAGTGCAAGTCCTCTCATCCATCCAAGGAGCCAAGTCCTCTCATCCATCCAAGGAGCCAAATCAATTCCTGCAGCTTGGAACCAGAGGAGTATTTTGCTTTTAGCCAAAGAAACAAACAAGGAGAATCAAAGATTGAGCAAAGCTTGAAGGAATTGGAGCTGTGGAGTGAAGATCCGGAGGCCTAAGTTAGTCGACCACGACGGACCAAGTCATCCAAGACTATTTCTTGAAGAGGAAGCTTCAAGAATGGTGAATAGCTCCTCGCAAGGATCAAGAGGATGAATCACTCTTCCAAAGGATCAAGGGATGGACGAAGCTATGATCAAAGCTAAGTATTTTCCAGTTTCTGCTTGATCTTAATGCTTGATTTATCTTGTTTTCATTATTCTACACTTAATCCTAGATGCACATTGAAATAGCCAAGATTTCAACCGATTAAGTTTAGATTAGGATAATGAAAACAATCAATTTCTTATTTCAAGCATTAGTTTGCATTAAGGAAAGACTTGATTTCAAAAAAGATCCTTGTGCATCAAAGAATGTATTTTGGTAGTTTAAATACAGATTTCCTTTCCATTGAGTAAAGTTTTCTATTGCACCTCAAGGGTATTATTTTTATCATAGTGCATTTAGACAAAGGAAAGGATATACATGCATCAGGATTGCATGATATACATTCTTAGTATAAGGAAAAAATCGTGCATCAAGCTCATGCATGATTGTTGTATTATTTTTTGGGCATGCAAAGAACATGCATGCATATGCATGTGAGCATATGCTTTTGCATGTAGATACATGCATTTTCGTGGAAGAATGGAATGCCGTTTGCAAGTAGATATGAGAATGTACTCTCTTAGTATTTAGCTTACTTTATAAAGCTCGCAGTTTGACATTAGGGAAGACCAAGGACTAGTTAGTTAGTTCTAGTTTGCAACTCAAGTAATTAGTCGATTTCTTCCCAAGTCGATACTCTGCTATCAAAGACAAATACTTAATAACAATTAAGTATGTTAGATGTCTTGCTAGGTATAAGTAAGCACTAAGAGAAAGTTAAGTAATAAATTTCCTTGATGACCAAGAAAATTTAATTACTTGCAAACTCTTTTGTGATGTATGATGACTCTAAGTCCTGGATGTACTTAGAAAGTCATGCGGATAAAGTTTTAGTTGATTAGTTATACATTTTATGTAACTTCTCAAGCATCCCAAGGTTGGATGAGAACATCAACTATATTTCCAAGTTCCATGAGTACTCTTTTATTTAGAAGATTTCGAAAGTTTAAAGAAGTTTCTTGTGGTTTCAATATTTGTATCTCATGATGAAACTTCGGTAAGTGACTTTTTGGAATAGAGATATGAAATAGTCAAGCCTTCTATTTCATGTGAGATCATTCTCCTACCATGTTTAAGATGAATTTATTCTTGGGAAGGTAGATGTTCCAAGAAAAGGATCTTAATTGATTCATGAACTCTTCCCAAAATATATATAAATTCATATTATATGATAGGTCCAAGGAATGATGAAGGCAAAATCTCTTTAGGATATAGATGTTTTGCCAAGATATAAAGGTACCAAGTTTTTATAAATTTTTATTTGATTTCATCTCAAGGAGTGATGGAAATCAAAGGTTAAACCTCAACATCAATTGATCCTTGATATCAATAAAAGGATGTTAGGTTCTATAATTGCGTCTCTGGTAAATGATGCAACTAGCTAAGCAATCTTTAGGAAATAATATAAGTTCCTAAAGACTTGAAGCAAGTGTGAACTTTTCATTTAGGAGTAGAAAGTTCCAAGAAATGGATCTTAAATCCATGAACTTCTCCTAAACAAGTTATAAAGTTCAAAATGTTCATAGTTGCATTACTGTTGGATCAATCATCAATAGATGCTTGAACTCTAAACATAAATTTGATTAGTGAAATATGTTTAAAGGACTCTAGTAACATCTGAATATTGACCAATAATAATGAGTCTTGTATCAAACTCAAGAATAGAAGTCGATATCACATAAACGAAAAGTCCACTTAAACTTTCATACTGGCAAATGTGATATTTCGTCTCTAGTTTGATACTCGAGAAATAAATACAATTAAATCAGTTAATTTTTGGATATCATTTGAAAGAATTTCTTTTAAATGTTCTTTTTGCAAAAGATTCCAAGATGAATCATTTGCTCAAGTTATTTGATTCCTTAGAAGGAATCTCAAGTCTTTGAAGAATGGCATTCTTTCAAGTATTGAGAATGAAATTCTTCGTACTCTTTAGTCTGTAAGTAGTTCATTAGCAATTCCCAAACCATCAGTATTGGTTAATTAAGTCCAAATAGTGATATAACCTTAAGGTATATCATAGATTCTTAGCTTTGGAATCTGAAAAAACATTAGAAAATGCTTGGACTTAAGTTGAGGGAAAGATCTCTAAAAAATCCTGCAGGTAAGCAAAGAAGCTTAAGATAGTTTAAGAGATCTTAAAAGATAAAGACTAAGTCTTTATTTTTGTCGCAAGTATCAACCAGAATTGATCAAACTTGGCCATGATTGTCCAAGAATGTGCGATTAGAACTACTGTGTAGATTGCCCAAGTATTCGCAGTAAAAAAATTCCGTTAGGAATTATTCACTCAAGTTCCATTTATTTAAATGGAAAATTGTGAAAAAGCAAGCTGTTCCAAGTCTGAACAGAGTGAAGTAATTCCAAGTATGTAGTCTGCAACCGTGAAGACGGTACTTAAGTCTATGGAAGGTAAAACATAAGTGTTTGCCTATCAAGGGATTTTGGTACAAATCCAGAAGCATGAGCGGATGCTTAGACTTAAGCAATAGAGAGATTCCTATGAAAAGTCCTGGCCAGGATAGGTACCTAAAAGCATTAACAGAAAGGAATCTAAAGACAAGAAGTCAAAAGCTCTTGTCGCTACAAAATTGGTCAAGGGTAAACCAATAGGGTAAACCAATTGAACTTGAATTCGAGAAAATTCAAGAACTTGGAATTCTGATTGATATTCTGTCAAAGAGGTTTTCAAGTTTCCAAGGCAAAGCACATGATTCTGAGGTGATCATGCGAAGGAATCAAAACCTAGGAAAATCTAGTTAGAAGTAATGCCTGAAACTTCCAATTCTTGTAAAAGAATTGAAGTCATAAGGTACTCTATCAAGAGATGTTTAGACTTTAGGATAAGAATCACCCACACATTAATGTGAATATAAAATAGGGTGGTATGGGACACCAGATTTTATACTCAGATTGATGTAGGAAAGATGGAATGGGACATCGGACCGTGGGATGATGATTATCTTTTAGTCCTAGTTTGGATTTTGAAGTTAGGTTTCATCCTCAAGGGAATTAAGACTTCAAGAAAAGTTTAATTCGTAAAGGATGAAAGTAGTATCTTACGATACTTCTAGGTAACTTCAAGATCAAGGAAACTGAAGATATGAAGTAAGTAATTTCCAAGATCTTCATCGAACACTTCAAGTTTAAGTGTTATTGATCAGAAATATTTGATACATTTCTGAAAGAAGTTGGACTTTGATTTTGAGTTGATCTTTTCAACTAAAGATTTAATTGACTAAGTCAAGTATCAAGTTCCTAGTGTAACTTGATAAATTCACTCTTTTAGACTCAAAGAAATGCACAAGAATTGCATTCACGATTAGGAGTCAAAAAGACTGAATGTGACATGAACTTAGTCTCAAGTGAAGTATTATTTGAATATTTAAAACTCATCGATAGAACCTCAGTGGGTCGACACACTGATGTTGGTTACCACACTAGTATCTTGTGGTTGGATGATGTTTTTGGTTTTCTTTGTATCTTTTTGAGAATTCAGCTTATTTCTCTGAAAGATAAAGACAATGCTTCAATATCTTGTTGAAATAGATCTTTGAAAAGTTGAAGTCCTGAGTCATCTAGTCTTTGACTCATAGCAAGTTTATGTATATTCGAAGTTTGAATTGGTTGTACAGAGTCTTAGTTATTTCTTTCCACTTTCCAAATCTTTTGGAATTGGCTCAGATATGGTATCTGATTCCTTTTGCAAAAGACCAGGGTTAGCCGGTTAGAATAAAATAACTAACTTGAACATCCTAGATAGATGTTATGTACAAGAACCTTTTCAATCTTCAAAAGATGATAAGTCTAAGTGGACTTATTCATTTGAGTTTGCTTCAAGTTATAGCATAAATAATTTCCTGGAGTCCAGTATACTCTAGAATAGGGAAGTTAGGAATTGCTCATCAGATTGACAATTCCCAAGAACTTTCAGTTAAAATCTTTGAGAAAAGTGTCTTAAGTTGGACAATTTTCATTTTGAAGTTGTATTGGTCAAGTTATAGTATGGTTGACTCAAAGAAATGGTAAACTTTCTCCTACAGTTTACATAGGATTTTTTCAAACTCATTGGGACAAAGTAGTCCTCTAGTCGGGTGAAAAAATCAAGTAACTGTTAGATAAAAGTAAACCATTGTACAGACATCTAAAGTTAGATGTATGGGACAACCAAACTTCAAGTTCTCCAAAACAAATTCAAGTGAATCAAGAATTCTCAAAGTCTTGTGAGGGATAAGAATCCCACCTTCATTACTAAGCCCATGCACCAGTTATACCTAGAAATGGACTAGTAATTTGAATCCACCCAGTTCACATGTTTGTGCCTAGATCGCACATCTAGAAACTATGAATTGGCCAGGGATGTGTTTAGATCCACCCTTATTATTCTTCACTCGTTTGTACTTTGTCCCGTTCATCAACGTGCAAACCCGGATAGTGTTTTGAATCATTTGGGCAGGGATGCCACCACAGAGATGAGACATGTTCTTCCAGTTCCAGAACATGACCATGTTCTTCCAAGTTTTAGAACATGAGGCTCGGGGGTTGCCTACAGTTATATATATAGCTTTATTTTCGAGGACGAAAATCTTTCCCAAGGGGGGAAGAATGTAATAAAGTAAGTCTATGATCTAGGGATCCGATGGCTTCAGACAGATCTGAAATCTGATACCGTTTGGTCACTCGTCTGTAGGACCAAAGATCTCAAGAGTAGACTCAAGCATAAGTCATGTGCTGTCATATTCAAGTAATCCACTTAGCCTAGTGGTTAAGTCTCATGGTTGTGAAGGAGGAGGTCTTGGGTTCAACTCCCATGTGGAGCATGGGGAGAGAGTTTTGCCCAAAGAGCTCTAGAGCCTTCTAACTCAAGTTAACGTGAGTTAACTTGAGTCCAGTGGACTTAACTCAAGAGGTGAGTACAACAACCACTAGTGGACTCTAGTGGAAGGTACTAAAGTAGTGGTCGAGATCACTCCAGCCACTAATAGACTCTAGTGGTGGATATGAAAGGAGTGGAGGAGATTGCACATGCACTTGTGGACTCTAGTTACATTTGTGGTCCTCATTAGTTCAAGCAGCTATATATACAGGCATAAGGTTGGGAGGAGAGTCATCTCTCTATTATGTGGTGGTCGTAATCCTTGTTCTCTTGCAGTTGGTTGTAGACAATTTGACTTGAACAATAAGGAGTTTGTAAGAGTGTTCCAAAAGTGATGTATGAAATCTAGTCCTCTAGCATTGATAATATCGTCAAGCAATCCATGCATCATGAGGACGTATTTGAGAAAACCTCTAGAAGTGGTTGCACCTATGAATCCCTTGGTAGTTCGAATGAATTATGCCATCTTTGTAAATCATAATTATTTGACCTTGGAAGATCTATAAAGAAATCCATACATAATGAAGACCACAGAATCTGTGCAATACATAACAAGAATCACATTATACTTATCTGGCCTTGCTAGATCTGTGATGAAATCCCAAGATAATAAAGACCATGGACTTTCTTGAATAGATAAAGGGTGCGAGAGACGATGAGTTTTTTCTTTGATACCTTAGATGAGTTGCAAGTGTCACAAGTTCGGATGTATTCTTTTATTGCCTTCCACATTGGCGGCCACCAAAAATTTGTAGATATGCGTTCTTTTGTTTTACGCACTCCAAAATATCTTGGTACAAAATATCTTGGGCCTTCCTAGAGGGATGAAAAGTAGGTTATAATGGAATAGTAACCCATTATTTTCTTGAACTCGTCCACTTAATGAAATTTTCCCTTCTGGATTTTTTTTCTCGTTGCTTGACATTACAAAACAATTCATCACATGGTAGAGTCTCATGAATTAAATGGTTCAAGACTCAATATTTTTGATGGTTTGAAGAGATGTGTGCTAACTATAGATATTAAGGCTTGAGGAATATACTTTCTTGCTGATCAAAATTCTCTTCACCTTTCTTCAGTGCAAGATAATATCTTTCTGACAAGGCATCAAACTGACATTCTTGGCATCCTGGATGATAGCTGATGACAAAATAGAATTGGATCTAAAGTTACTCCATCTTCTTTTCCTTCAATTAAAGATGCACGTGGTCATAAATTAATCTTTTTTCTTATTATCTATGTACATCGTAACTTTGGGAGTCGCTTCTTCTAGATGGTGATGCTAGGTAGCAAACACATCCACTTTTGCAAGAAGTTCTTTATCATGGATCTCATTATTAGTCTTATGAGGAGAGAGTTTTCTTAAATGATATGAAACTAGATGTAGGTTTCCATACTCCCCATGTTGGGATAGGATCACCCACAAGGCCAACTGCAATGCATCTTTAGTCTTAGGATGAACTAGAATTGCAACACTAGTGAATGATGATTTGAAGGTGTGAAAGTATTTTTACAGTGTCTTTGTTCCATGAGAAATTTGTTTTTGTTTTAATCTTGGTAAGAGGTGTCACTATCTTGGATTAATCTCTTTTGAATATTTTATAAAAATTAGCAAACCCTTGAAAAAATTGTACATCTTGAGCACATGAAAGTGGTTGCAAATCACTGATTCGCTTGTCTTTGTTAGGGTCCATAAAGATTCTTTTATATGATGTAATGTACTCTGAAAATTCCACTTTTGTTTCATGGAAAGAGCACTTCTTCAATTTCTTGGATAATCCTTTCTCTATTAGTTTCTTTAGGACTATCTTTAAATGATACTTCTAATCCTCTAGACTTTTGGAGAATATAAAGATATCATCAAGATCTATTAACAGAAAATCATCTAAATACCCTTGACAGGTATCATTCATCATATGCTCAAAGATAGTTGGAGCATTTGTGAGACCGAACGACATAACTAGATATTCAAAATGCCCATAATTTGTTTGAAATGTTGCCTTCCATTCGTCTCCTTCTCTGATCCTCAGAAGATTGTAAGGAGTAAGCAAGGGGTTTGCTTATGACAACTCCAAAACTTAGTGAACGCTCTAAATGAGCTAAAACTCGAACAACATGACTCAAAAGAAGTCATGATACAAGCCACTTTCATAGATGATTTTTCAATATTCTTAGGTACAAATGAAGGAGGCATGGCCTCTAATTTTCATCAACGCATGGAAAATTTGAAGGATATCTGCCTAGTATCTGGTAAAATGGAACTCGAGTGGGATGTACCTTATAGAGTGGTTAAGATACTACCCTAAGGAGCATAGAACTGAAACAATTGAAGGGTAAGAAGATGTTCCTTATTAGACGTTTTGAGGTGAAGATCTAGCTCAATCGAAGCAAGCCTAAAGGACAACCCATCCATTGTATATACCATTGGTTCATTTACGTATTATAGTCATTTTTCTCAAATTAACAATTCTTTATTTGCACAAAATAATGGGGAACCTTGCACCAAGCTGATGTAATACGGGGGGACCTAAGCACTCTAGATGTGCTAAGGAAAGACGTTCACGTTTGGATATTTTGCACCATAATAAATAGTCATGTTGTTTTCTCTCCCAAATCTACGCCTTATTTTCCCTAAGCCCAAAAGTACTTTCCCCAAATTGTAAAGATAATCAATCACCTTATTTGAACCAACCCTAAAAATAATGCACCTCAAGTCTGCATAAAACCCAAATTCTAGATGCCTTATTTTCAAGAAAATAGGTGCAGTGGCACACTTGCCTTTTTTTAGGCACCTTGTTTTCTTACACCACCACCCTAATCATTACAATTCGAAATCATTACAATTCGAAACTTGGGCGAGTTCCAATTGGGGTGCACCATCTCTCACATGGAATATCAAGTATAAGACAAGTAGAAAGAATGGAGTCACTACCTCTCTCTCATGGAAAATCAAGCAAGGAAACCTCTAAATTAGTCAACCCCTTTTTCCTCATGTCATAGATAAGTGGACGACCCACATAAAGCCAATCAACCTCTTTTTTTAGGCATGGTAAACTTGGGCGACCATTATAAGGTGACTTCAATCCCATCCTAAATGGAAAATAACGAGACCCCTAATTCTTTTGCATACCACCAAATTAGGCGACTCCACTCCCACTTTTGCATTGCTCCAAACAAGGTGACTCTAGGGACTACCCAAATCTGGGCATAGTTTTCAATGCCACATGTGATAAATATGGGATTGTTCAAGTTCGAAAAGAAGAGGTAAATATATTCGGAATTGCAAGAGATACCGCCAGGAATCCATCTGGATGTCAAGAATAATTAAGAGTTCTAAAACTAGATTGGTAGCCCAACACAAGTATCTCCTTTCTACAAGTAGGTGCTTTTGTCATGCCACTAGTCACACTCTTCTTGAGGCATGTAGTCCATGTTAGAACATGATTTTGGATTTTTTCAATGATCATAAAGAGTCAACAAAGACACCATATAAGTAGTTGCAAGGCACTCATATATAGTCATTGATTGACATACACTCATTGAGAGGTGGATATTGTAGAGTATGTGCTGTAAACATGTGTGGTAGTGCTCAGTTTGGGCTACATGTGTGTGTTGGATAGCCTATCTATGTATTTTCGAGTCATTTGCTAGTCATTCACCTAGCTTGAGGCAAGCATGTAGATGTGTTTGAAACATTTTTGGATCAAATATTACTTGTTCTTTAGTGCTAACTGAAGTTGCATATAGTCGATGTGTGCATGACTATCATTACACCCTTGGAGTAGATCTCTCTAGTTGATTTCCAATTGCCTTTGTGGTAGATGTAAAGGAGCCCTAGTAGTAGGAGGCATGAACATGTAACCTTACGGCAAGTGGAAGTAGGGGGCTAATCTTAGATCACAGAGGTTGTGTGTCTTATCACACACTTGGTAAATTCTTCATTTTCATACTTTCCATTTCTAAAGTGTCATGGTGTACAACCATGCTACAAGGCATACTTCGCTAAGGAGAACCCTACTTGAGTAGAAGGTTTTGTGGGATGCAATTCTACTCTTCTTCTTAAATAAGTCGACGGTCTCACTTCTACACTTGCATAATGCGTTAGCTTGCTCATATAAAAGACAACAAACGTAATATCTGATTAAGTTATTTATAAATAAATTGAGACTCCATAAGAGTGTCGATAGAATTTTGTTTTGAAAGCCAAAACAATGTAATAATGTGTCTATCTAGTTTTTGTGACACAAAAATATTACCCCATCAACTTGCACAAAGTAAATGCCCAAAAATGACACAAATTCCCTAAATCTGACATCTCAAAATGAGCATGCAAACAAGCCTCAATGTCAACAATGTTCTTCTTATCAGGACTAAAAAGAATCACATCATAAACATATAGAACAATGATCAGATGTACATCATTCACACTCTTAACGTATAAGGGGTCATTAGTCGGATTGTTCTCAAAATTATGTGTTAGACAAGTGGGCTAAAATAGGTACACTCCTTCATGTATGTGACCACTTTAAAATTTAGTTATAATTTCCAATTGATGTCTGTGCCAACCATGATGAGCCGTAAAAGCACATACGCTACAAGGAGTAATCATTTGACACGTGGGCGCTAAAGTCTTTTCAAAGTCTATGCCTTTCTCTTGATCATAGTCCTTAGTACCAAGGATAGCTTTATACCTTTCTAATGGATGAGCCGTAAAAGCACATATGCTACAAGGAGTAATCATTTGACACGTGGGCGCTAAAGTCTGTTCAAAGTCTATGCCTTTCTCTTGATCATAGTCCTTAGTACCAAGGATAGCTTTATACCTTTCGAATGATCCATTAGGCTTCGATTTCAACTTGGATACTCATTTACTGCAAATGTGCTTTTTGTATGCAGGTAAATCACATTAAGAACAAGTACCGTTCTTAATAAAAAGTTCATATTCTGATTGCATAGTAGCCACCCAATCTTTTGAGATATGTATTTATTAAAAGAAATATGCTAATTCACATCACAAAGAAAAGAGATAGTCATTGCATAAAACGTTTATGCAGAAGAATCACTATGAGAATGTAAATGAGTACCTTATGATAATGGTTCATCTAACTTGGTATCCCAGAAAGTCTCCACTAGCATTTTTGGCATACATTTTGCCTCTTCTATGTCAGTTCTCTCATGAAAAGCGCATCACGTAAATTCACAGGAAGAAGGGAATGATTTCCATCATAATTTGAAACATCTATAGGTTTATAAATTACTTTAACTGGATTAGCACTTCATTCTCCACCTATGAAAAGATGCAACAAAATGCCACACACATCCGTGCAGATAAAAGACGTCTCCTTCGTGAATAAAAGTAAGAAATGAATTACATCTTCCAAATGAACAACATGGCTAATGAGAACGCACTTAGATTATAGAGCATACAAAGGATATGATTTTCCCTTAGAATTGTACATGACAAAAATATATTTCATTACCTAATCATTCAATTTTATGCATTGTTATGCATGTACTAATGATAAAAAAAACATGCACAGGAGCAGCAAAAGTATTATGACCTTGCCATGCACACATAAACATCCCCAAGCCAAAATCTATGTGATATATCCTAACTTTTGACCATAAACCTTATCATTTCAATGAGAGACATGCTTCCTATTACTGAATCTTAATTAATTGAGGTGCACATGGGAGTTTACATTGGTTCTTTCTCCTCGACTCAAACAAAAAATCATTAAACATAAAACACATATACTCCTCACCTTGATTAGAATAGAGGGTACCCATCTCATATACTAACAAATTTTCAGCCATAACCAAGAATTCTTTGAAGCACATAATAAATTAGGACTTGAGTTCAATGAATAAATCCATAAACGTGTGGTAAAAGCATCAATGAAGTTTTTAGTATAAGTGATTCTAAATAAATGTTTCTACATAGGACCAAAGGCATCTCTATGAAGAAGTTATAATTTATCTGTACCCCTAACTAAGCCATCTTTTTGGAAGGAGAAGCACTAAAATCGACCCAAAATATGGCCTACTAGACATGTTTGGAGGCTTTCTCTATTTTAAGTTAGAGAGGACAACATTTCACATTTCTATACGTGAAGCAAACTAAGAAAATTCAGCTGACCAAAGTGTACATGCCAAAGTTTTACATTGAAATAGATCGAGAATTATGAGCTACATGTTACACTTATGTGTTCCTCGAGTAGCTTTGATGTGAATCTTTTCCCTATACATGGGAACTTTTTACTCTAGTGCTAGCTAGAGGTTTTTTCCCCATGTTGCCACATACTTGATACTCTCATATGTGGTGGTACATTGTACTTAGGGATATTATTGAGCTCTTACTTCAATTCAGTTCATCATCAATAGAGAGAGCTGTGTCTTGCTGTGTTTGTGCTCCTTATGTGTGCTTCTCGTGTGTCTCTTGCACATCTACACACACCCAATAGTGGTATCAGAGCAGGTTCAACTCCTTCTGAACAGTGCAAATCGACTTTGGAGCATAGAACTATGAATTTTAGCAGCCAAGAAACATTTCCACCAGCGTGATGGTTTGTGAGCTGAAATTTCAGAATTCATTTCAGCTTTCATCGAAGTGAAGTTTGTTCCTTAGTGAAATGGCGGGCAACAATGATTTGTTTGGCATGCTTCAAGCTAAAGATAAGCTTGGCGGGACCACTATTCGATGTGGTCTTACATGATGAAGCATGTTCTTTTTGCAAAACAACTTTGGAACATAGTGGTAGATGTAGATCGAAGACCGACAAATGCTTCTACTTCATAGTCTACTATCACAGACGGAGCTTCTTCTTTGAGTATAGTGGTTTCTTCTTCTCCGCCTACATAGGAGAAGATTGGATGGGATGAAAAAGATGCTCAAGCTTATTCTTTGATTGTGCTTTTTGTGAAGCGTCATATAGTTCCACACAATTGGTCATGTTCTACATCATGACAGGCATGGAACATGCTTCCTTCTTTGTATGCCGTCCGTAATGAAGCACGTGTTGCATACTTGAGGAAGCAACTTGAGGATGTATGTATGGATGAAAATGATTCGGTGGATGTGTATGTGACACACATCAAGGACTTCAAAGAGCAATTGGAAAACATAGATGCGATCATTCGAGATGCATCACTCATTTCTACATTGTTGAAAGGATTACCGGAAACTTTTCAAAATCTGCTACTACACTCCATTTGGTTGCAAAAGGAAATCCTAATATGTATGAATTTGATGAGGTTGTGTCTCTTCTTTTGCAAGAAAAGCAATCTAGAGTGAATAGGAGTGGTTTGATTGAGGGAATGCAGGCACTTACTATCTCACAAAAGGGGAAAAGCAAGTATGGTTCTGCTTTGGGTTCATCAAAACCAAAGCGTCAAGCTTCCTCTTTCACTCATTCCTCCAATGATAGTGATTTGCAAAAGAAGAAGAGATGCAAATATTTCTAGAAGGCTAGTCACACTATTGATGAGTGTAGAAAGCTTGCTAAACGCAATGAAAAGAAGAAGGAATCCGACATGTCTATTGCTGAAAATTTAGCAAATGTAAAGAATGAAGAGGCTAACATAGCTCGAGATTTTTGGGAATGTGTTGTTACATGTCATTATGAAGCTTCTTTGCATTCTAAATGTATGGTTATGAGTTAGGCTGATTCAGATTGGTTCTTTGATAGTGGTGCTTCAAAGCACATAACATCATGCAAAAGATTTTTTGCCTCTTTGAAAGATGCACCCAAAGGAGGACATGTGGTGTGTGCAAACAATGCCTCTTATCCTATCATTGGAGTAGGAGAAATTAAGCTTAAGTCTGCAAATGGAGGTGTGATCCTCTTGAAAAATGCATTGTATGTGCCCCATATCAAGAAGAACTTAATTGCAGTTTCGTTGATTGCCAAAACTGGACTTCATGTATATTTTGTTGATGATAAGTGTATGGTTCATGATTTCAGCAATGGCGATGTTATCGTGATGTCCAGTAAATTATGTAATGGTTTGTATCCCATGGATACATATAAGAGGGCTGACTAGAATGCCTTGGTTGCTCGTACTTCTTCCATGGATAAAATGGAGCTTTGGCATGCTCGTTTTGGTCACTTGAACTTCAATAGTTTGCTTTACTTGCAAAAGAAGGACAGGGTTATTGGTTTGCATACACTTGAGTCCATTGAAAACCATGCGTGTGACATTCTTGAAAAAATGCATTGTGGTCTTTTCCAAAAGATAGTCATACACACACTACAAGAAAATTGCAGCTTGTTCATAGTGATGTATGTGGTCCCATCAAGACTCCATCTTTTGGGAAGCATGTATATTTTGTTACCTTCATTGATGATGCTACTTGCCCTACATGGGTGTATCCTATGAAAGCAAAGAGTGAGGTATTTTTTTGCTTCAAAGCATTTTTAGCTATGACTATAAATTTTTCTTCACAGAAGCGTTTGACTCTACACACCGATCATGGTGGTGAATACATGTCACATGAGTTTAATGCTTTTCTTCGTGAAAGAGGTATTTCACACCAATTTACAATGCCATATACACCTCAACAAAATGGTGTTGCCGAGCGTAAAAATAGAACTCTTCTTGAAATGCCACAATGTATGGTTAAAGGAAAGCATCTTCCTCATACGTTTTGGATGGAAGCAGTCATGTGTGCAAATTATGTGTTAAATCGCTGCCCTATAAAAGCATTGAGAGTCATCACTCCTTATGAGGCTTGGAATGGTCATAAGCCTATGGTTAGTCATATGAGTATGTTTGGTTGTTTGGCATATGCTCTTGTGCCATCACAATAACATCACAAACTTGATGACAAGGCAAAAAAAATGTATATTTATTGGTTATCGTGCTGAAAGTAAGGGATATCATTGGTACCATCCATTGACGAACACAATTTTTTGTGAGTCCAGATGTGGTATTTTCTGAAATTTTAGTTTTCCCTCTACTTGAATGCAAAAAACAGCCAACGGGTAGCTCACAACATGTCTTCGATACACTCATGCCTTTGTTCCAAAATGGTGTGCATAACTATGGCCACCTAGATCAGCTAACTAAGGCTCAAAGGGTTGAAAAATTCCAGCCAAATAGGGCTAAAAATGCAGAGAATTGCCAGCCAAACACGGCTGAAAAATTCAGCCAAAAATTGTCAAAACTACTAGAAATGTCCAACCACATATGGTTGAACATTTTTGTCAAAAAATGGCTAAAATGAGCATGAAATTCAGGCCACGCATGATATAAATGTTGATGATACATAATGAATGCATGTCTATCAAGAGTGCACAAACTATGCCAAAGTGGCTGAAACAAACTTTGCAAGGTAGCAAATTACTTGGTAGAACAAGATCAAGCTCTCACCATGCATCAAGTAATTTTGTGGATTATTCTCTTATTGCAATAGCATGTAATGAAGAGCCACTTTCTTTTGAAGATGCATGTGATTATCCATAATGGATGAGTGCTATGCAATCAGAAATGGATTCCATACATAGGAATCGTACTTGGGAGTTATGTGAATTGTCAAAAGGAAAGAATGCCATTGGTACAAAGTGGGTTTACAAGATTAAGAGAAAGTCTGATGGTAGCATTGATCGCTACAAAGTTAGAGGTTGCCAAAGGATATGTGCAACAATATGGCATTGACTATGAGGGGACTTTTGCACCTACTTCACGCATGACTACCATTCATACTGTGGTTGCATTGGCTGCACACTAGTGGTAATTGTTTTTTCTTTGGAGACTCATGCATATCTTGGTTGAGTAAGAACCAACCTACAATGGTGACATCGAGTTGTGAAGTTGAGTACAGGGTAGTTTTCATAGCTACAGTGGAGTGTATATGGCCGAGACGCCTATTGATGGATCTTTGCATGGAGATTGATGTTGCTACACATATTCTCATTGATAGTCAAAGTGCTTTGGTTGTTGCACAAAACCTAGTGTTTCATGCATAGAACAAACATATTGAGGTGCATTATCACTATGTGAGAGAGCGCCTTCATGCAAGAGATATTGATTTGGTATATGTGCCTACACAAGATAATGTGGTAGACATATTTACCAAAGCTCTTCCACAGGAAAAGTTTGAAGCTTTTTGCAAAGCTTTAGGCTTATAACCTTGTGGGGGCTGATCTGTCACTCCTTGTATGTGTTCATATCATTCACTCTAGGGGGATTTTTTACACTTATGTGTTCCTCAAGTAGCTTTGATGTGAACCTTTTCCCTATACATGGGCACGTTTTACTCTAGTGCCGGCTAGAGTTTTTTTCCCCATGTTACCACATACTTGATACTCTCATATGTGGTGGTACATTTTACATAGGGATATTATTCAGCTCTTACTTCAGTTGAGTTCATCGTCAATAGAGAGAGCTATTCTAGCCATCATCTTCTCCGTGTGTCTTACTGCATTTGTGCTCCTTGTGTGTGCTTCTCGTGTGTGTGTCGCACTTCTACACACACCCAGCACTAGACATGCTAACTAGTTCTTATATTTTTCATCGTATAGAATCTTATACAACCCAAACCATAAAATGCTAGAATGGATGTTAACATCAACCATTTTGGTGATCATTAACTATCCATTTTAAATAAATAAATTTTACAACCAAGCCAATCTTGGCTAATGTTGAAATTCATAACACAATGTTCTTGATCCTCTACAAATATAAAGCATCTTACAATGTAAAATATGTTATACTTTATGGGATATTGGAATGAAGGTTTAATGCCTTGAGGATTTTAATGTGTTTTCTGTTTCGATTTAGCAAGTGAAGATCCATGAGGGTGTGAATGCGCATGGACTTATTCAAATATTTTTGGAGATATTTAGAAGAATAATTTTAGAAGATAATTATTTTTAGAAGAAAGTGGTTTTAGTTATTTTATAAAAAAATAATACATCTCTTTAGAAAGTGGCATTTTGTAAACATACAAAATTATGAATTTGTAAATAAAGCAAAAGCATGCTTTTCAAAGCGCATCCCTCATGTATCTTCTATTCAGGATGTAGTATGACTTTCTTATAAATACACATGCTCTGATAGACTTATCCATCAGAGTATGTGGGGGGATATTGTACCCAATCTCGTGTTGGTTCTTGTCTCTTTCTATTCTCTGAGTACCTTTGTGTGATTTTGTTTCTGTACTATCCTCTATGTTCGTGCGTCTACAGGATCGGATTGTCAACAGTGGTATGAGAGCCAACGCGTCTATAGAGGTGGTTTTGGCATTCGATTGGGATTCATGGTGTCTGTTCCATTCACAATTTGACATCCATCTCAATGGTCTGATTAGTTCGCCGATTCGTTTTTTCGAATTTCGTATTATGCGCTATCACAGTGTACCCCTGTCACACTATCACACTGTCACACTATGACACTATGACATTGTATTCCTTATACCCCCTATCACACTGTCATCATGTACTCCCTATACCCCCTATCACACTGTCATCCTATACCCCATGTGCTCGCTGTTCACTATTCGAGTTCGGTTCTGTTATCAAATTCGTTTATCAAATTCATTTATCAAGTTCATTTATGAATTTTGTTATCAGGCATAGAGCTATGGCATAACTTTGTTATCTTTGGCTTCTCCGACACTCATCGTTCTCTTGGTTCACTTTGCTTCCCTTGGCAGCCAATGGCTACATGCGAACCAATTCTAACATATGAGTGGCAATAAGGGCTTCGTTATTTCCCTAGTTATCTTGGTTACCCCACATAGCTCCTTATTTAGTATGTACGGGATTTGAACCCACAACCTCATACTACCAAGAGATAAGCCTTATCCACTAGGCTATTCTCTCTTTTTTATATCTCATTCCTTTTAATAAATATTTTACATAACTTTTAACACTCTATTACCTTATTTATTTATTTATTTATATATTTATTTAATGATTTATTTATATACTTTCTTTTATTTATTTATGAAAGTACTCTTATTTATTTTATTCATTTCATTACCAATAGTAATAATATTAATATTTTTAAATTACCATTTATACATTATTCTTAAAATTTTTTTCCTATGCTTAGACCTAGGTTTTGGATCTCTACATAACGCCATGGAACCTACTCAAAATTTCAATGATTTTAGCTCCTCATGCCTACCTGGGGTATCAATCGAGCAAAAAACTAGAGATTTTCTGGCATTAAATCCAAAATGCCCTAAATGAGATTAAGGAAGGTGCTATTGCACTCCAACAACTACATAGTGATGACAATAACCTAGTTAGGGTAGTGAAGGCCATTATTATTGCCCATGAACAAGGCACGTGGTCCAAGATTGGTGCAAAAAAATTCCAATTTTCTTGATTTGATGGGCGAAAGGATGGCCAATTTGTTCTTTCATGGCTATCTTAGTTTGATGATTTCTATTCAAATGAATCATACTCTAAAAGTGAAAAAATGAAATTTGTAACTAACTATTTGGTGGGTAAGGCCGAGTTATGGTGGAATGGTTTGCACCATAGCACTCACTGCCCCACCACATGGCAAGCATTTCAAGAAAAAATCAAGGAGTCCTTCCTTCCTCCTCAGTCTCACTTTCTTGCATGTTAATCATGGACAACTTTTGGATGGAAGATGGAGATACTGTTACTACCTATACTAAATGTTTTTGGCAACTATTATTACTTATTCGTTCGCTTGAAATGATTCTTGAAGATACTTTACAACAAAAATATGAAGATAGTTTGGAGATGGGAATCCAAGCTAAGCTCAACACCCTACATTTGAGGACCCTCTATGAAGCTATTTCTTTTGCACATGATGTTGAGAAAGAGATCCAATCCATCACAAAGTCCATTTTCTTACAGTAAACACATCAACAACCTCAATCAATCAAACCCACTTTTCCCTTCAAGCATCCCTTTTCTACTTTTTCTTCTCCTCCTTCTTAACGCCCACCTACTTTTCAACGTCCACCTATTTTTGAACACCTGCCCCAATCCAATTTCTCACCTGTACCCAAGACAAGTCCCTTACATCTTATCAAACCTCAAACCCTTCAAACTATGATGATGGATGCTCAACGAAAGAGGCCCCGCGTCACTTGCTGGACTTCTGGTAAGATTGGTCATACAAAAGCTAAATGTAGGTCCCAAATTAATGACATAAAGCCTATAAGAGCTCAAGTACACAACATGGAGGTGGTTTCTGAAGACATTCAACCTAGTTGGACAGACAAGCATTGGAACAGGATCTAAGTACCTTGGGTAACACAATTTCTATCCATTCTTTACTTTGCATGCAAGGTACTATTAATGCTAAAATTGTTAATATTTTACATGATGATGGTAGTTTGCATGACTTTATTTCTCATACACTAGTGAAATACCTTCAATTAAACCCACTTCTTTCTACGTATAAAATTAATGCTACAGTTCAAGGAACTAGATATAATGTTACAAGTAAAGCACATAAAAATTTATATTTGTTCATGCATTGATGAAGGCATATTCTTAATGGCTCATTTGGAGTCCTAAGATGTTATACTTGGTATGCCTTTTCATCATCATTATAATCCATGCATTGATTATCATACACATACCATCAGTTTTAAGTTTAAAAATCAATAAATTTGTTTGTTTGCAATACATTACTTACAACCATTTCCAATAACTAGTCATATTCAAGTAAAATGTGCATTTCGGAAAGGCTACAATTCATTTATTCTTTTTGTCAATAACATAGTCGATTATACACATACACTTCCTCATACACATAAATAATTTATATGGATTCCTATAAGGATTGTTTTATGGCTCATTTTCCTTCTAAACTACCACCTTCTAGGGGATCTCTTGATCAAAGTAATACTTAAATCTCAGTAGTTCTCCTCCCCATAAAGCACCTTATAGGCATGGACGTTTACATCAACAAGAAATAGCTTATCAATTTAAGGATTTACTTCACAAAGGACTTATAAGGCCTAGTTCTTCTCCCTTTGGAGCACATGATCGTTTAGTGGAGAAGAAGAACAAGACTTACAGGATGTGCATTGACTATAGAGCACTCAATAAGATCACAAATAAAATTAGATATCCTATTCCTAGGATAGATGATTTGCTAGATAAACTTCGTGGAGCATGTGTCTTTAGTAAAATTGATTCTAAATCTGGGTATCATCATATAAGAATGACACAAAATGACATCTATAAGACTGCATTTAGAACTCACAATGGTCACTTTGAATTCATGGTAATGCCTTTTGGATTCACTAATGCACTTGCTACATTTGCACCCATGAGGAATAATATTTTTCTTGAATACAAAGCTTTTCTTCTTGTTTTCTTTGATGATATACTTGTCTACTGTGAGAATGATGATGACAATGAAAAGCATTTAGCAAAAATTTTTAGTTTGTTATACAAAACGAAACTTTATGAAAATCTTGCAAAGAGTTAATTTTTCCAAATAGAATTAGAGTATTTAGGCCATTTTGTTTCAAGTCATGGCGTTCACGTGGATCCAAAGAAAATTAAAGTAATTGAAGAATGGCCTATAACTCAATCTGTCAATAAGGTATGCCCTTTTCTTGGATTAGCTAGTTTTTATAGAAAGTTTGTAAAATTCTTTTCTTATTTAGCACTCCCACTCACATTATTGTTAAAGGAGAACTTAATATTTGTGTGGGGATTAGCACAACAACAATCTTTTGAAAAACACAAACATGCACTTTCTCATGCAACTACTTTGCAATTACCTGATTTTGCACAACCTTTCCATGTAGTTACATATGCTAGTGGCTCAGGTATAGGTGCTTTATTGATGCAAAATGATTATCCCATTGCATTTGAAAGTAGGAAACTTAAAACTTCTCAAAAGAACTATAGTACATACGATAAGGAGCTTTTGGCTGTTGTGCATGATTTAAAAATTTGGAAACATTATCTCATGGGCTCAGAAGTCATAATCAAAACTGACCAACAAGCTATAAAGAATTTATTAAATCAACCATTGATTTTAGATAGATACATTAAATGGGCTTCATCTATACAAAATTTTCAGGCTATGATTCAATATCAACCTGGCAAAGTTAATGTTGTAGCTGATGCCCTTAGTCATTTCCCATCCCCACACACAAATATTGTTTCTATTAATAATATTTCTATTGTTCATATTGATTCATTTCATGACATAATTCCTACTTATGCATGTGGCTTGTATTTTTCAGAAACATGGAATGCTTTCAATAATTCTACAACGTTTAGTGAGGATCACTACACCTTTGATAATGGATTCTTGAATTTTAATCACAAGTTATGCATTACACAATGTTTTAAAGAATTTTTTATGAAGAGATGCATTAACACCATTTATGGGTCGTAGGGGCATACAAAGTACTATTTCTACATGTAAAGAATTTTTTTTTGGCCCAAGATATTGCACGATATGTTTCCCATTGCATTGTGTGTCAACGTGTAAAAAGACATCACAGTAAAGCATTTGGATTGTTAAATCCAATTCCCATACATAATGGACCATGGGAAAAACATTCTATGGATTTTATTACTAGTCATCCTACAACTTCATCACATAATGATATGATTTGAACAACTGTTGATAGCTTTAGTAAACAAGCATATTTCATTCCTTGTAAAAAGACTCTTTCTGGACCTCAAGTTGCTAAGTTATATATTAAATGTATTTTTCCACATCATGGTTTTGCAAAAGCTATTTTATGAGATCGAGGTGTTCGTTTTTGTTATCACTTTTGGGTTGCACGATTTCAAAATTTAGGTTCTAAAATAGACTTTAGTTCTGCATTTCATGCTGAAAGTAATGGGCAAAGTGATGCTACGAATAGTACTATTTTGGATCTATTACGTTGTTATTCTTTAGATAATCCAAGTAATTAGGATGAGAAGCTTCCTTTACTACAATATGCATAAAATAACACAACACATACCACTACAAGATGTGCAACATACGAAATTATGTATGATAAAAAGCCTCTCAGTCCCATGTCTATCACTCAAACTTACATACCTATGGTTGATTCTTTTGGAGAAGATCATATTT
>CM035418.1:129588001-129663001 GCA_020310875.1 Ceratopteris richardii | reverse complement strand
TCATCGTTCCTATTACCTTCAAAATGCGAGTTGGAATTGAACTAGGATATTTTTATTTTTTTTTACACTTAAGTATTAGGTTTCATAAGTGTGATGCTTCTTCTAATGACAAATGAATGATATAATGATAATTTCATACTTATTTCTGAAATCCAAGATCAAAATGTAGGTGTGAGTAGCTAAAACTCCGTGCATGAAAGGGTGCTTTTTATAAATGTGTTTCTTTTTATGCCTGATGGAACACACAACTAGAAAATGAAAAAGAAATAAATCAAAAGCATAGTGTGTTCATTTTATGAGTTTCAATGTACTAATGATTTTATTTGCCTCACCCCTCGTGGTCTTTCTTGTGGAACCTTCCTACAGGTTCATGCAGGTTTATGAAGCATATCAAGTGATTAAAGATTGAAGAAAAGAGTACACCCATTCTGTGGATTGTCCTTGTGGATCGTCTCCTCCAGGTTTATGTGGATGTTGATTATATGAAGTGAAGAGAAAGTGATTGAAGACTGAAGATAAAGACCCCATTCTGTGGATTGTCCTTGTGGATCATCTCCTCCAGGTTACTGCGTGATTAGAGATTATTGTGAATTTTGAAGTAAAGAGCTACAAAGTGAGGACTTGAAGAAAAGCTTGGATCGAAGAAAAGTGAAGAAAAGATTAAACCGCAAAGACCAGAAGACAAAGATCGAGGGTGACTTCCTACACTGTAGCGGGAGGCCTACATCATATCCAGCCGATCCGCACTGTAGCGGCGGCATTTACTTGTATTTATCTGTTCCGCACTGTAGCGGATTTTTGTATCGCGAACCCGCACTGTAGCGGGCATCACTGTATCATTCAGATTTTATTGTATCATCGAGTTTGTATACACACCGACCCAATGATTTCAAGAATCAGTGTTGTATCTGATTTGTCTCTTTCCCGACGCCTACGGTCGTGTACGCACGCACGTCTCGACACTTCCGAGGGGCAAGAGGCCCTACGAGGATCGCGCACGCTCCAGAGAGCACAGGCGAGGCGCCCAGCGCGCAGACGCCGCTCGCAGGACAGCGAGAACGACGCACCAGAGCGGGGCCTAATCCAACCCCACGCGTCGGCTTCCTGCCACGACCTCCTTCTTCCCAACACCGCCTCCTCAATCCCCTCATATTTCCCCCCTCAGCTTCCACAACCACTTCCACCACCTTCTCCTCCTCCTCCATCTCCACCACCTCCACCACCATCTCCCCCTCCCCCTCCACCTCAGTCTCCTCCATCTCCTCCTCCTCCATCCCCGCCTCCTCCATCCTCTCCTCCTCCATCCCCTCCACCTCCCCCCCCCCCAATCCTCCCTCCTCCCCCATACTTGTTGAAGTTCAGTATGTAGAGCACGACTCTCCCAAGAGAACTCATTTGGCTCCTCACATATTTTAACCAACTTTTGATTCGAGTCTACTATACATATGACCAAAGACATAAGATGACCAAGGACATAAATTAGCTCTCTGATCAAGCCTTTCATATCATACATGCTTTGGAAAAGTTCTTGATCTTCTGATGTTGTTACATTGATGCTTTTCTAGTATGTAGAAGATGACTCTTCCTATCAGGGAATTCATTGGGCTCTTTGATTGGTGGAGTAGAATCAACTCTCCATCCCACCGTTTCTCCATTCAACTATCCCACCATCCCTCCACCCCCAACACCCACCATCTCTCCCACTAAATATGTTAGGTTCAAAAGCTACTACAAGTATTATGTGAAGAATTATGTGAACGATGTGCTTCTGAGGGTTATTCGAATATCATGGCCGGCACAAAATGAGGATCTCAGCTTGCATGCAAAAGTGACACTAAAAGTGAAATTGGAGAAATGAGTGTTGCCACCAACCATTCATGACGATTGCCTATTTTTAAGGATCCAATTCAAAACTGGTGGCATATTTGATCTACCCCTCCAATTTTGGGGCAATCAATCGGTGCATATTCAATGAACTTGGGAAATCGGCAAGGCCCTCTTGGCATATTGGAGCCTATAAAAGCAATGGACTAGTCCTCATTGGGGATAGAGAGATACAGACGGGTATAGAGCTAATTTTAGGCATCTCTTTTGGTCCTCTCTTTGCACTCTATGGCTACAAGCCTACCATAGGAAGTAACTCTGTTGTGAGGATATAGAGTGTTGGCTTCCCAGTGGAGGGCTAATAGCACTATAGTGTAAAGAAGTGGCTTGGTTTGAGTCAGTGGTATCTCCGTGTTCTTCCATTAGAGCAAGTCTTCATACCTTTGTACTGAGCAGTGCAAGTCTTCATCTAGTTGTGTTCATTTTATTGGACGAATCTCTTGTATTGATTGACACGTTAGCATAGAGCATCAGCTTTCGTAGCATTTCCTTTGCCTACATTGTAATCATCTCTTCCAACTAAGGAGTGGTTTAGTCTTCCACTATTGTCATTTATCTTCTCCCTAAGTATTTACAATTCTATGCAATTTATTGTTATCTACCTGCTCACAGAAGTGTTTAAGGGTATATTTCCCTAAGGAGAACCTCCCTTGAGTAGGCGAAGTACTAGAAGTGCATGGTGCATGCTCCTGCTAAAAGTAGATACCCGAGTACGTCCTCTACAATTTGGCATGCCGGGTGAGACACTTGCATTTTTTTTAGCGAATTTATTATCGAAAAAGAAATTGGAGCCAAAACCATTGGAATTGAACCTCCAATTAGGAGAATCGTGGCATTAGAAGAATACAAAGAAGGAGCAATGCAAAAACTTCAGGTAACACAAGAAGAGCGCAAGAGACTACACGACAGGTATCTTAGGTCCAGGGATGTACAGGAAGGATCCTTTGTTTTGGTGCATCAGATCCTGCCAATTTCAACCAAATTGGCATCCAGACCATACAGAGTGGTAAAGGTATTACCACGTGGAGCAGTACATCTGGAGGATTTGCAGGGTAAGAGGATACCCTTGGTTAATATCTCCCGGTTGAAGAATCACCTCAATTAAGTCAAGATGGAAGAACTTCATTCACTATACATACCACATTTCATTCGTTGTTGCAGTTTATTTTGGTCTATTCACTAAAAGAATGAAGGAGAAGTTGCACCTGGATGGTGCAAAGGCTTGATATGGGGGTCTGTTATGCAAACCCTCCATCTCTCTCTCTCTCTCTCTCTCTCTCTCTCTCTCTCTCTCTCTCTCTCTCTCTCTCTCTCTCTCTCTCTCTCTCCCTCTCTCTCTCTCTCTCTCTCTCTCCCCTACCACCCCCTCCTCTTTCCCCCCACCACCTCCGCAATCACCACCCCCGCCCTCCCCTCCTCTTTCCCCCCTCCACCCCTGCAGTCACTCCCCCTGCCACCCCCTCTCCCCCTCTCTCTCTCCCTCTCTCTCTCTCTCTCTCTCTCTCTCTCTCTCTCTCTCTCTCTCTCTCTCTCTTTGTCCCCGCTAACCCCTCCTCTTTCCCCCCACCACCCCCGCCCTCCCCTCCTCTTTCCCCCCACCACCCTCGTAGCCACTCCCCCTACCACCCCCTCTGTCTCTCTCTCTCTCTCTCTCTCTCTCTCTCTCTCTCTCTCTCTCTCTCTCTCTCTCTCTCTCTCTCTCTCTCTCTCTCTCTCTCTCTCTCTCTCTTTGTGTCTCCCCGCCACCCCCTCCTCTTTCCCCACACCACCCCTACAGCCACCACCCCCACCCTCCCCTCCTCTTTCCCCCCACCACCCCCGCAACCACTCCCCGTCCCACCCCCTCTACCCTCTCTCTCTCTCTCTCCCTCTCTCTCTCTCTCTCTCTCCCTCTCTCTCTCTCTGTCTTTCTCTCTCTCCCCCGCTACCCCATCCTCTTTCCCCCCTCCACCCCTGCAGCCACCACCCCCGCCCTCCCATCCTCTTTCCTCCCACCAGCCTTGCAGCCACCACCCCCGCCCTCCCCTCCTATTTTCCCCCACCACCCCAACATCCGACACCTCCACCAGCATCTCCCCCTCCACCTATGTCTCCTCCATCTCCTCCTCAACCATCCCCTCCACCTCCGCCTCCTCCATCCCCTCATATTTCCCCCCTCAGCCCCCACAGCCACCTCCACCACCTTCTCCCCCTCCTCCATCTTCATCACCTCCACCACCATCTCCCCCTCCCCCTCCACCTCCATCTCCTCCATCTCCTCGTTCACCATCCCCTCCTCCTCCATCCTCTCCACCTCTGCATCCTCCATCCCCTCATATTTCCCCCCACAACCACCTCCACCATCTTCTCCTCCTCCTCCATCTCCACCACCTCCACCACCATCTCCCCCTCTCCCTCCATCTCCGTCTCCTCCATCTCCTCCTCCTCCATCCCCTCCTCCTCCATCCCCTCCACCTCGGCCTGCTCCATCCACTCATATTTCCCCCCTCAGCCCCATAGCCACCTCCACCACCTTCTCCCCCTCCTCCATCTCCATCACCTCCACCACCATCTCCCCCTCCACCTCCACCTCCATCTCCTCCATCTCCTCCTCCAGCATCGCCTCCTCCTCTGCCTCCTCCATCCCCTCATATTTCCCCCCTTAGCCACCACATCCACCTCCGCCAACTTCGCCCCCTCCTCCATCTCCGCCACCTCCACCACCATCTCCCCCTCTCCCTCCACCTCCGTCTCCTCCATCTCCTCCTCCTCCATCCCCTCCTCCTCCATCCCCTCCACCTCTTCCCCCATCCTCCCTCCTCCCCCATACTTGTTGAAGTTCAATATGTAGAGGATGACTCTCCCAAGAGAATTCATTTGGCTCCTCACATGTTTTAACCAAGTTTTGATTCGAGTCTACTATATAGATGACCAAAGACATAAGATGACCAGGGACATAAATTATCTCTCTGATCATGCCTTTCATATCATACATGCTTTGGCAAAAGTTCTTGATCTTCTGATGTTGTTACGTTGATGCTTTTCTAATATGTAGAAGAGGACTCTTCCAATTGGGGAATTCATTCGGCTCTTAAGAGTGAATGTGAGGAATAATGGCATGCTTGAGAGACACACCTATCAATGCATGTGCCTCAGCATCTCTCCGATCCCAATGAATGTGCTCCATAGTAGGTGCAATAGAAAGAGCAGCACGAACAAGAATCTGGAGAATATCATCATCTTCGGCACCATCTCCATTAGCTCCAGCACCTGTATTTATAGTACGTGTATCCGAAGGTGTAAGAGGACTTCTTTCAGCACCCTACACAATATTCCATAGTACTTTTGGGACTGTTGAAGCTCAAGATCAAGGACAAAGAATGGAAGTGCATCAAGGAGGTGGACACACAAGAAGAAGGAGCAAGTAGGGAGCTCCAAGAAGCACCTGTCAAATTTTCAGAAGACCAAAGACCAAAAGAAGATAAACTTAACCCTTCTACAAAAATAAGCAGGCACTCACCCAGGATATGGGTTTGGAAGCCAAAAGCACAAGCAACATCCACAGAACCAAGGGGTCAACCACACTGGATACCAAAGTTTGGACAGCATCCAAAGAAGAACTGGCCTGAGGTGATCTCTACAGGGCCAAATACTATTCGGAAATGGGTTCCCATTAGGAGGATTACATCATTTCGAGATCAAATCGACACCTCCAAACAAAGAATTCATCAAGTATACAAGTAACATCAAAAGCCTCGACCAGCAGCAACCATGTGCCTTTGGCATAACCAAGTCGTTTGCACCATTCAGGTCATGCATTTCCAAAGTATGCATCAATATAGGGCCACCTTACATGGCCGTGCATAGACACAATTGAGAAATCCCAGGCACATGAGACACAATTTTCACATGCAAAATATGTTATTGATACTAACCTCTTTCTTCTTGTTTGATGCCATCGTGTTCCCAAAAAAAAAAAAGACTATGTGCTTGAAAGTGCTCATCAGCGAACTTCCAGCAAGGACATCCCTCAACAAAAAGGACAAGCCGATGGTCAAACATCATGAGGGAACCACAACACGAAGAGATGAAGATCAACAGACCCTTCACCATGGTAAGACGTGTATGTTTCAACAGCACTATAACCATGATAGATTAGGAAACCTCTTCGTCAGCATACCCTTGAGCACTTAGCTCAAGACCCAATCTCTTGCACCATACTTCTTGCCATGCATTATCCAAGTACGCAAACGTAGGGCCACATTACAAGGCCATGCACAAGGCACATAATTTGTTCAACCCATGCACTAATGCACTTAACCATCATCCATTATGGGTTACAAGTACTTGGCACAAAAACTATGAAAGCCATCTTTGGAAGAATCAGAGGACATCACGGTGACCACTACAAGAACAAGGGAGCCATCCACCAACGAGAGTTGCTCACAATCAACATTGACCACATCCTTTGAGCAGCTAGCAGTTTTGGAAAACTCACAAATGCACCACCCAGATGGAATACAAGGCAGAAGTACGTACAAAGGGACTACAAACTGCAAGAGATAACACTGGCAAAGTGAAGAACCAGACAAACGACCAGGATACATTGGGAAGAGGGATCGCCCCTGTTGGACGCAAAGGACGCTACCTCTCAACGTACTACATGGAACGACCACTACAACAAGGGTCTGTCAGGGACGACAGACTCAAGAGGGGGGGGAGTGTTGAAGCTCAAGATCAAGGACAAAGAATGGAAGTGCATCAAGGAGGTGGACACACAAGAAGAAGGAGCAAGTAGGGAGCTCCAAGAAGCACCTGTCAAATTTTCAAAAGAAATCCCTACAAAAATAGTGATTTTTATCACTAAAAACCATTGTAAATACCATTTTCCATTTCTGTAACTCCATTTTGTTCAAGCCGAGGAGTCCTCGAGCTTGAGGAGTATTAGAACTACCATCCTACCAATTTTCATGATTTTTAGACTCCGTTTGAGCCCCCAAATAAGCCCTGGAACCTATTTTTTAACTAGGCTGGACACTAGGTCTGGACAGGGCCAAAACCACTCAAAAACTATAAAAAGGGCTGGAGAGCTCATTTTTGAGGTTAGCTGGTGGTAGATTTCAGTTTTGTAAGAGAGCTCTTTGGTAACCGAAGCTTTCCATTGTTCCACTCTTTGTTCTTACCTTGTGCGCGTGTGTGTGTATGTGTGTGCATGCTTATGTGCTTTCACTCACGCACTTGTGCCATCACTTGCTCACGGTCTTCATACCGGTCCTCACGTCTCCACGGATTGACATTTATGAGGTGTATCTCCTCACGTTGGTACTCACCATTGTGCTAGAGTGACACCAAATTTGGCGCCGTTGCCGGGGAGAGAGCTTGGAGGACGAGCGTGTGACGGTAAGACGTAGAGTAGCGACGTTGGAAGGTAAAAAAATCATCATTTTCAGTTCAGTTTTTGAATTTCCCTTCTTCTTCATTTTCTTCATCATCACCATCTCCACCCACCTTCATCTTCTTAGTTTTTTCCATTTTTTAGAGTACATTCACCTTGTTTTTACTTGTGGTTGTGAGCAAGAAGCTTAGAGAGGGTGCAGAACAGAGGCGCTGAAGAAGTAGTACCAAAAATAACAAAAAAATCTGAGTGAATAGTCCCGGACAAGACGAACCTGCACCAAGTATCGCGGAAGCTGCGCCAAAGATCGTGAGTGAGAAATCGGGCAAACTGGGGTTACACAGAGCAAGGGGAAGTGACTAAGAAGTTAGAGAGGCTCTCAAGGTGAGAAAACACACATTTAATCCATAATTTCTCAGTAAAGTAAGTTTGGAAAGGGAAACGATCTGCGTCAGGTATCGTTTCGTACTGACAGAGGTGAAAAGGAGTGATTTGAGGTGATACAGAGAGTGAGGAGAGAAGAGAGGAAAGAGTAGAGCATGTGTACAACCAAAACTTAGAAAAAATCTTTTCCAAAACTTGTCTAAGGGTCAAGTATCGTTTTGTTCCCGCGGTCAAGTATCGCGATACTTAGCAAGTATCGTTTTACTCCTGTGGTCGAGTATCGCGATATTTCCCTTCTTGCGGTATCGTTTGGTCCAGAGATCATTTTGATCAAAGATCGCGATACTCACTAGCGATCGTGTATCGTCTGGGTCAAAGATCGTGTATCGTTTGGCTTAAGTATCGTGTATCGCTTCTTAGAGATCGCGATACTTACCAAAGATCGGGTATCGTTTTGATTCAGGTATCGTCGATCGTTTTGAGCCAAGTATCGAGTATCGTTGGTGCCAAAGATCGTTTCATCAGCGATCGTTTTGTGAGAGATCGTCGATCGAGTATCGTTTGGTTCAGCGATCGCGATACCTAGCAAGTATCGAGTATCGTTTGAGTCAGCGATCGTTTGCTCAGATATCGTTTTCTCCAGCGATCGTTTTGTGAGAGATCGTGTATCGTTGGGCTTAAGTGTCGTGTATCGCCTCGGCCAGAGATCGTTTTGACCCAAAGGTCGTGTATCGTTGGGTCAGAGATCGCTCAATCCAGATATCATTTGGTCGTGTATCGTTTGGGGCTAGAGATCGTGTATCGTTTAGGGGAAGTATCAAGTATCGTTTTCCTTGAAATATCGTGTATCTTCTGTTCAAAGATCAAGTATCGTGTATCGAGTTCCTCAAGTATCAAGTATCGTGTCCTACAAATATCGTGTATCGCCTGTTTTGAAGCATTTCCTGAGAGACCCTGTTTCCCTGTTTTAACCCACAAAACCCTGAACTGGCATAACTTTCTCATACGAAATCCGTTTGCTGTGATTTTGGTTTTGTTGGAAAGCTCGTGGAGAATACAACCAAAACGTCGACTGGTTATGGTTAAAATAATACCAGGATTATTAGATAGGGTATTTTGAAGTTGACCCTCAGGAAAATTGGAAAACCAAGGTGTTCCAAAGGATTTTGAGCAATATAAGAGAATTTGGGGACTAGAAGCCAAGGCTTATGAACCTGAGATCTGGCAGACACTTAGGCAAGGATAGACAAAGCATTAGGTCATCTGAGGCTAGTGTCAACCATACAGCCAAGTCTTGGGCTCAACAGCTTAGTGGTTATCCTTACTCACGAAGTTCAGAAACTAGTGACTCGAAAATGTCTTTTAGCATGGAGAGACCCACACGGGGCTCAGGCACTGCTCATTTACAGACACCAGAAGGTCCCTATAAGACCCAATTGGAGTATATCAGCACCAACCAATTAGGTGCTCGCATCTATGAGGATGGTCTAAGGCGATCAGTAGTTCAACTGAAAAATCCTGACCAACCCTTTGGACTTGAACACCCAGTGGTCAAGTTTGAAGAGGGTGCTTACATTGATAAGGAAGGAACCATGTATGTGGTTACCAACTTACCAGATAGGACAGATGAGTTTGGAAATATCATTCCTGAGAACGAGATAGGAGACCTAGAGAAAGGAGACCTAGGAGGAGAACCCAAGACCCCTAGAGGTAAGTCAGTCTTAACCAGAGTGCTCACTCCAGAATGGATTCCTCAAGATAATAAAAGCATAGAACTATTCGTGAATAGAGAAACGGAGGAAGCCTTTTGGAGATTTAGGCCGGATCAACCCAGCCCAGTAGTCACCATCTATGAATTCAAGGACCCAGAGACACCAGGGAAAGCTGTCTATCTAGATCACACATCTCAGAAATTATTCTTAGTATCAGATCATGACAGACATGCTTACACTTGGCAAGGTGAAGCAATTTTCCCTCCACCAAGATCTAATGTTTCCCAGGGCCTCCAGGGAGCTGGATCATCCAAGGCTCATGAAACCCAGAGGGAAAGAACTAGAGAGAGACCGGAGGTAAGCTTTGCAGACACTGTAGGCAGAGACAGATCAGGATATGGAACGGAAAGACTTGAAAGGGAGAGACATAGAGTTCATAGGCATCAAAGAGATGATCCTGATTTCCCATTGCCTAGACCACGAGAGCACTCAAGAGCCCTTAGACCGTCTCAAGTGGTTAAAACAATGAAGAATTACTTTGATGGATTTGGAGATCCTTATGATCATGTGGCGGAGTTCAAACAAGTGCTAAGAGCTGAAGAGGTTGAAGACTTATTCACCCAGTTCGAGGCATTTGGTTTGACTCTTAAGGGTACTGCCTTAGCTTGGTTTCAACCTCTAAACAATCGCAACTAT
The DNA here is from genome assembly GCA_020310875.1 of Ceratopteris richardii. Classification (NCBI taxonomy): domain Eukaryota; kingdom Viridiplantae; phylum Streptophyta; class Polypodiopsida; order Polypodiales; family Pteridaceae; genus Ceratopteris; species Ceratopteris richardii. Next base: position 129,652,951 of record CM035418.1, on the reverse strand, counting down.
AGAGAGATAGGTCAGCTGCTAGAAGAATTCATTGTAGAATTTTCCAAGAGTGGTATCAGGCATAACACATCATCCTTGATCCACAGCTTCAAGCAGACACCCCAAGAAACAGTGCGACTCGCAGGAAGAAGATTTAGACAGTACTTGGAAAGATGCCCTGTACCAGAATTACCCACATCAGCCAAACAGGTGGCACTGTTTTTAGATGGCCTATTGAGCACAAAATTAAGGTCATATGTATACTTGAAGGAGCCTAGATCCATAGAAGAGTGTATACGGATATGCATTGACATAGAAGACAACTTGGGTGAGGAGTTAGGACTATCCGAACTCTATAAGGACTCTGATAGTTCTACAAGTCATATCTCTAGAACCTCCACTGAGATAGATGAGATAGCTGAGCAAGTGGCCAAAAAGCTAGGAGTCCAAAATAGACAAATGCCAAGGGTCACCTCAGTGAAGCGATGTTATACGTGTGGAGGAGATCGCATGGCTAATGTTTGTCCATTGACGACTCAACCCCAAGGAAACCCTAATGCTCTATATTGCACCATTGAGAGAAAATACACAAATCATACGGCCCAAGATTGTCCCTATAACAGGCAGGCTGTTAGACAAAATTATCAGCAACCTTACCAGCAAGGTAGGTATCAGAATCAGTACCAACAGCCCTATTATAGGCCACAACAATATCAACCTCAATACCAGCAGCACTATCAGGCACCATATAGGCCACAACCAGTCCTTGGAAACCAACCGCCAGCTCCTGCCAATGTGATCCCAGTTAAATATACGATGGCGGAGGAGAACTCTAATAGAGCATTGGTGCCACTAACCCCATTGATACCAGAAAATGATTTTCACGCTCATGGTTCAGACTACGTCCATGAAGATAGTCCACATGCTTACTACATAGAGTCACCTGAGCAAAGTGAGGTTTCTCAGTGTCAATATGAGACACCACCTATGGAACAAAATTGGGAACCAGAATACTCCAATGTCATGTATACGAATCCAAATCCTAGGCCCCCAGTGAGACAAGCAAGACCACAAGCCCCTAGAGGACCATGCTTTAGATGTCAGGGCGATCATTTCATTCGTGAATGTCTCCACCAACCAATTCTGGGGCTAGGACAAAACATCACAATACAAGGCTTTTGTCCTGAGTGCGGCAAGGAACATCTTCCTAGAGAGTGTCCCAGGAATCCCTCTAGTGCACCCAATGTTGGTGCAGACCAATCACCAATTGAAGGCTTGGAAGATCAAATGATGAAGGAAGAATCAATTCCTAAAGTGTGGAAGAAGATTACATTCAGAGAACAAGAGAAGTGTACACATATGTACATTAGTATAGTCATAGATGACTTAGATCTTTTGTTTAGTAAGAATGATGTACAAAATTATCTATAAATACTTTGAGAAAAGTCGGGGCATGTATGAGAGCATATGTGACAATAGTTAGAATCCAAGTTTGAGGAAGTTAGAAGTCATGAGAAAGAGGAAAGCGATTTTGAGTTAGTTCTCATCACTCAGTTGTAATTCTTCTGAGTAAAGAAAAATATTTGCGCCCGATGTTTCTGCGTGTTCTCCTTCTACAGTAGATCAATTGTGAAATGCTTTTGTACAAGTCTAAGTTGAGAGTTGCTTGACCTCTGTGCAAAGTTTCAGCTTCCAATTGTAATCAGGCTGAGTGAATTAAGTGTAGGAACATTCATATGTGAAGTGTGTTCACTGGTTCCTAAAACAGGCGCAGATTTTGAAGTTAATGTTTTGGTCATTTCTCCTAGCACAGTTTAAAGTTTTGCATGAGTGAGGGCTTAATCTTTAAGTTGGAAGATAAGCTACTTATTTCTAGAAGCATTTTGTAAAACGGGTTCTATTCAAGGAGAACCAAGTCTTAAAAGTTACAGGTGTAAAGTCGACTGTTCTGAGTAACAGTTTCTGACATAGGTAACTTGAGAAGTTGATTTCTCAAGCTATACTTAATCTTTTGAAGAGATTCAACTTGGAGTAGATGCGCAATCTCTAGGAGATACTTCGTACAAAGTTTTATCAAAAACTTTACACGTTTGATAGGTCAATGTGGAGAAATAGTGCAGCAGACTTTTCTGTGTTTCATCTTCTTCACAGATTTGTTAATCTTTTGATATTTAGCAATTGATCCTCTAAATTAGTGAAGTGTTTGACTTATTCTTGGTATAGAGGTGCTCTAATCACAAGAGTAAGTTGTTCTTTTGGAGATTAACATTCTCCATCAGTGGTATCAGAGCAGGAGACATCAATTTGAAGAAAAGGAGGATCCAGATTGCTGCAGATTCAAGAAACTCAATACTTGAAGGACTAAAAAGTGGAAGCTTGGAGTCAAAGCTTGAGGAGAAGACTATTTGACATCAAGAAAGGCAAAAGGAGTTCAATTCGAAGTAAAGGTACATACATTGTTTGTAAAGCTTGAAGATTTCAATACACAGGTGAATACAAGATGGGAGAAAGCTTGCAGATTGATAAGCTAGATAGGGAGAACTATCCAGCATGGTCCATGAGGATGGAAGCACACCTCATGAGCAAAGATCTTATATCATTTATTACAGGAGATGAAGAAAAACCTGAGTTTGCAGATCCAAGTATTCCTACTAGGGAAGAACTTGCAATGTTGAAGACTTGGATGAGAAAGGATGCTCAAGCAAGGAGTATCATCTACATGGCTGTAAATGATTACCTTTTACCTCACATCAGAGGTTTGGAAAGTGCTACAGATGTTTGGAATGCCTTGGAAGAGCATTTCCAAAATACAACTAAGTCAAGGAAGTCCTCACTATGGGCTGAGTTCACAACCTTCAAGAAGAAGAGCTCACAATCAATTTCAGATTATGTGGCAAGGATGAAAGATATTGCAGATAGCTTGGGAGCAGTGGATGAAGATATTGAAGAAGAAAAGTTGGTAAGACAAATACTTACAGGTTTGAGAGGAGATGAGAAATGGAAGCCTTTTATATTGTCCATAGAATTGTCACTTGACCACTTTACTCCTGATCTTAATCAATTGCTAGGACACATGCTAACCTTTGAGCAGGATCTTAAAGGAGACAATGATAGAAGTACAAGTCAAGCTATGTACTCTAAGGATAAGAAAAAGAATGGCAAGGGAAAGCAATCAAATGATGATGAAGGGAATTCAAATCAAGCCAACTTCACAAAAGGGAAGACAAATTTCAGAGGTAAAGGAAGAGGAGGTAAGAACAAAGATAATACTAAAGCTTGTTGGATTTGTGGCAGAACAAATCATTTGGCAAATGATTGTTGGTATAATAATCAAAATGGTGGAAGCAATAATCAGAATTATAACCAAAGAGGTAGAGGAGGTAGAAACCAAAGAGGCAATTTCAGAGGAAGAGGTGGTAGGACATCATATGGTAGAGGAGGTGGAAGAAACTTCCAATCTTAGTCCTACAACAACAATTATTACAATTATGCATCAGATCAGAAGGATGACATGACTCTTATCTTGAATGCAACTCATGAATCAATGGGAGAAGATCAAAGAGTGTTTTATATTGACTCAGGGTGTAGCAACCATTTGAGTGGGAATCTATCCTTGATGACTGATATGGAAGCAAGGGTGAATGGACATACAGTTCAGACAGGTGACAATACCAAACATAAAGTGGAGAGCATTGGATCAGTGAAGACAAAGAGTGGAAGTACACTTCTGAGCAAGGTACTTTATGTTCCTACTATTCCTAAAAATCTGATAAGTGTAGGGCAAATTGTGGAGAAAGGATATGAGGTAAGATTCACAAATGATGGTGTTTATGTACAAGATCCAAATCAGGGATATAGAAACATAATTGCAGGTAAAAAGGAAGGAAGATTGTTCACTCTCAAAGTCCAAGGTAATGTGGGACATGCATTATTTACCTATGGAGGTCAAAAGGTATCTGAATTAGACCTATGGCATAAAAGGCTAGGTCATTTCAATGAGAGAGCTATAAAGGAGATGTCAAAGAATCAGGTGGTGCTTGGATTGCCAAATATTGAAGGGCAACATATGGTGTACAAGTGTGAAGCTTGTCAATTAGGTAAAGCATATAAGAGTTCTTATAACAAATCAGGGTACAAGTATTCAAATATGCTTGAATTGATTCATACAGATGTATGGGGTCCCTCAAGGGACTATAGCATAAATGGATCCAGATATTATGTGTTGTTTGTTGATGATGCAACCAGGTGGATTACTTTGTATGTAATCAAGGATAAATCAGAAGTTTTCAAGACATTCAAACATTTTCATGCCTATGCAGAAAGGATCACAGGACAAAAGCTAAAGAGGTTAAGATCAGATGGAGGGGGAGAGTATTTCTCAAAAGAGTTTGATGATTATTTGTGGAATGCAGGTATCAAAAGAGAAGTAACTTGCAGGTACTCCCCTCAACAGAATGGAGTAGCAGAAAGGAGGAATAGAACTCTTGTAGAGTTTGCAAGAGCCATGATGAAGGAAAAGAATTGTCCAAATTACTTATGGGCAGAAGCCATTAACACTGCAACATATCTTGTGAATAGGTTGCCTTGCAAAGCTTTGGATGGAGGAACCCCTTATGAAGCATGGTGGGGTAAGAAGCCTAGTCTTGATCATTGTAAAGTATTTGGATGTATTGCATATGCTTATGTTCCTTCACAATTAAGACATAAGCTAGAACCAAAAGCAGAGAAGTATGTGTTTATTGGATATGATGATAGACAGATGGGTTATAGGTTGTGGAGTCCATCCACAAAGCAATTTCTTGTTACTAAAGATGTGACATTTGATGAGCAAAATATGTGGTATACAGGATCACCAAATGAGTATACAGGTGTTGAAGAAATTCAAAGGAAAGGAAAGGCAAAGGTAAAAGTTTGTGAAGAAATTGTTGATGAAGTTGACTCTAGATGTAGAGTGCAGGATCATGTAGAAGAAGGGCCAAGATTTGATCCAGAATCAAATGAGGCTGAAACTTCAAGAAGTGCAGAAATCAAAAGATCTACAAGGGAAAGGAGAGAACCTATAAGGTATAGTTATGATACATCTTTCCTAACAACAAAAGATTATGCCTACATTGTGAAGACAGAAGAAGATCCAACCACTTATGAAGAAGCCAAAGGTAAACAGAATTGGGAGAAGGCAATGCAGGAAGAGTATGATGCTCTACTTGAAAATGAAACTTGGGAACTAGTACCAAGACCAAAGAATCAGAAGGTCATTGGATGTAAGTGGGTATATAAAACAAAGAGGTTTGCAGATGGTAAGGTGTCTAGATATAAGGCTAGACTTGTGGTCAAAGGTTATGCCCAAACTTATGGGGTAGATTATGATGAAACCTTTAGTCCTGTTGCTAAGATGTCTACAATTAGGACATTGATTGCTATTGCTGCTTGCAAGGGATGGAAATTATCACAATTAGATGTGAAAAATGCATTTCTAAATGGATACATTGCAGATGAAGTATATATGGAGCAACCAGAAGGCTTCATGGAATCAATTGGATCAGATTATGTGTGTAAGCTCAAGAGAGCTTTATATGGGTTGAAGCAAGCCCCAAGAGCTTGGAATTACAGATTGGTCAAGTTCTTGAATGAATGTGGATTTCAAGCATCAAAGGCAGATAGTAGCTTGCTAGTGAAGGCAAGTGAAAATGGATACATTTACATGTGCATTTATGTTCATGATATTATTGTTACAGGAACAGATGCTCAAGGAATCAATGAACTCACGAAGCAAATAGAGAAGGAGTTTAAGATAAGTGACTTGGGAAACTTATCTTATTTTCTAGGAATGCAGATTGTGTATACTCAACATGGAGTATATGTTTCACAAGAGAGATATTTGAAGAATCTTCTAGTCAAGTTTAACATGGAAGATTGCAAGACCTCAACCACACCATTGGAGGTAAATCATAAATTAAGCAGGTATGGAGGTGAAGAGTTCAATGACATGAAGAAATATCAGAGTTTGGTAGGTAGTCTAATCTATGCTACCTTGACAAGGCCAGATCTATCATATGCAGTAGGTGTGTTGTCACAATTCATGCATTGTCCAAAGAAGACTCATTGGATTGCAGCCCAAAGGGTACTCAGATATATCAAAGGAACCCTAAGTGAAGGTTTGTATTATGGTTTCACTTCTGACACAAGAATCAAAGTGTTTAGTGATGCAGATTGGGCAGGTGACTCAGATGATAGAAGGTCTACTCATGGATATCTATGTTATGTTGGAGATAAGTTAGTTTCTTGGTGTTCAAAGAAGCAACATACAGTTGCTTTATCATCCACATAAGCTGAGTATAAAGGAATGGTAGAAGCTGCAAAGGAAGTGATATGGTTGAAGACCTTGATGAAAAGTTTTGAGACTGATCATAGTACTCCAATAATTTTTGGAGACAATATGAGTTCTTTGTATTTGGCAGGTAACCCTGTTTTTCATGCCAGGACTAAGCATATAGAGATTCAGTATCATTTCTTGAGGGAAAAGGTACTAGATAAAGAGATTGAAGTGATGTACACTCCAACAAAAGAACAAGTGGCAGATATGATGACAAAGAGTCTGGATGGACCTAAGTTACAAAGGTTCAAAGACATGGCAAGTATAAAGAAGACAGAGAAAACCTCAATTGATGATTGACGGGGAGCTGTTGGTGCAGACCAATCACCAATTGAAGGTTTGGAAGATCAAATGATGAAGGAAGAATCAATTCCTAAAGTGTGGAAGAAGATTACATTCAGAGAACAAGAGAAGTGTACACATATGTACATTAGTATAGTCATAGATGACTTAGATCTTTTGTTTAGTAAGAATCATGTACAAAATTATCTATAAATACTTTGAGAAAAGTTGGGGCATGTATGAGAGCATATGTGACAGTAGTTAGAATCCAAGTTTGAGGAAGTTAGAAGTCATGAGAAAGAGGAAAGTGATTTTGAGTTAGTTCTCATCACTCAGTTGTAATTCTTCTGAGTAAAGAAAAATATTTGCGCCCGATGTTTCTGCATGTTCTCCTTCTACAGTAGATCAATTGTGAAATGCTTTTGTACAAGTCTAAGTTGAGAGTTGCTTGACCTCTGTGCAAAGTTTCAGCTTCCAATTGTAATCAGGCTGAGTGAATTAAGTGTAGGAACATTCATATGTGAAGTGTGTTCACTGGTTCCTAAAACAGGCGCAGATTTTGAAGTTAATGTTTTGGTCATTTCTCCTAGCACAGTTTAAAGTTTTGCATGAATGAGGGCTTAATCTTTAAGTTGGAAGATAAGCTACTTATGTCTAGAAGCATTTTGTAAAACGGGTTCTATTCAAGGAGAACCAAGTCTTAAAAGTTACAGGTGTAAAGTCGACTGTTCTGAGTAACAGTTTCTGACATAGGTAACTTGAGAAGTTGATTTCTCAAGCTATACTTAATCTTTTGAAGAGATTCAACTTGGAGTAGATGCGCAATCTCTAGGAGATACTTCGTACAAAGTTTTATCAAAAACTTTACACGTTTGATAGGTCAATGTGGAGAAATAGTGCAGCAGACTTTTCTGTGTTTCATCTTCTTCACAGATTTGTTAATCTTTTGATAATTAGCAATTGATCCTCTAAATTAGTGAAGTGTTTGACTTATTCTTGGTATAGAGGTGCTCTAATCACAAGAGTAAGTTGTTATTTTGGAGATTAACATTCTCCATCACCCAAGGTCACACCCATCAACGTGGTAGGCTTAGTGGCAGATTCAAGTTCAAGTAGCAATAATGTGGCTCCTGTACAGGCAGTTACTAGGGCACAGGCGGCACAACAAGCAAAACCATCTGAGCAATCGGAGTCAAGTGAGGCAGGAGAACCTAGTAAGAGGAAACCAAGAACATGGAAGGATACCAGAGAGAAGGCTAATCGCAAGTGGAACAAAAAGCTATCCGAGCTAGAAGAAAGCCTAAGGGATACCAAAACAAAAATAGAAGACATTGCATCTCAAAGCCCCTCGCATGCCGAAGCTCCATCCACTCCACCTCATTCCACCCCACCACCCATTGTAAATAATCCATAACCAGGGTCTGTTCTTGCAGATCCAACCCCAGAAGGCTTGGACATGATGTTCAGGGCCTACCAGGCTCGTCTTCAAGAAGGGCCAACAGCTGCAAACCTAGACAAGAGTTACCCTAGAGCAGACTTAGAGATTGAACGGATGAAAATGTGCATGAAAATGGTAGAACAAGCTCAAGCCATACTTGAGACTAGTCAAAAGTTCAATCAGACAAACCCTGTCAAACCGGATTTGCATTTCCAAGGTTTACTAGAAAGATTAGAGCAGTTGGTAAACAAACCACAAGTTTCTTTACCTCCACAGGCTCAACCAGTTATTGAAAGAGGAAGCTCACCACCAATGGGAGCTTATGTTCCTAATTCCACGGATGCTGGAATACCTCCTTCAATTCAACAGTACTCTCAAGAGTTCTTGCGGGAAATACAGGAAGAGAAATGGGCCAAGGAGAAGGGTTATTCCCCTCCTATTCCTGAGATTGATGATCTACATGATCAATTTCCCCAAGACATTCCGTCTATCTATGGAGACCAAGTCAATATGTTTAGTCCTTGCATGAAAAATAGGATTAGCAGCCAAATGAATAGAACTCATATTGTCACCAAAAATAGTTGGAGTTCCAAACTCCAATCCAAGATCTATGAATAATGTCTTCATCCACATACCTTCGTGAGTAGCTATGGCAAGACCTCTGTACTCAGCCTCTGTGGAAGAAAGAACAACTGTAGGTTGCTTCTTGGATGACCATGAAATAACCTTTGAACCTGCAAAAGTAAGATATCCTGAAGTGCTCCTTATATCTTCCTTGGAACCAGCCCAATCTGCATCAAAAAATAGCTTCAAACCTAAATCAGATACATAAGGATAATAAAGTCCTTCATTTATGGTTCCTTTAAGATACTTGAGAATCCTTTTGGCAGCATCCATGTGTGGTTTCCTTGGTGTGTGCATAAATTGACTTAGCACACTCACACTGTAGCATATATCTACTCTTGTCAATGTGGCATAGTTGAGACTACCCACTAGACTTTGATATGATGTGATGTCCTCTATGAGTTCACCTTCATGTGAGCTCAATTTGTGATTGACCTCCATTTAAGTACTTGCAATCTTACAATCTTGCATCTTGAATTTTGCCAACATGTCCTTAATGTACTTTCTTTGAGTGAGAAACAAACCATGATCTTTGTAGACTCTTCTCTCATCTGGTCACTTATCATGAACTCTTCTCTCATCTGGTCTTTGATCTTCTTCATACCATCTGCATAATTTCCTGTCAATATAATATCATCTACATATACACATAGGTAGATGACCTCAGAATTACTCTTTTTAATAAAGAGTGAAGGATCTCCCTTGCTTGGTTGAAAGCCTTTGTCCTGCAAAACTAAAACAAGCCTGAAATTCCAAGCTCTTGGGGCTTGCTTGAGACCGTACAATGCTTTTTTAAGTTTACACACATAATCAGGATAAACTTGATTCTCAAAACTAGGTGATTGTGCCATATGTACCTCTTCTATTATCCAACCATTCAAGAATGCATTCTTTACATCTAGTTGAAGTATCTTCTAATTCTTGGAAGAGGGAATACTAAGAAAAACCCTAATAGTAGGCACCTTTGCCACAGAAGAGAAGGTCTCCTCATAATCAATTCCCTGCATTTGTACAAAGCCTTTTGCTTCAAGCCTTGCCTTATACTTGTTAATGGAAGAGTTAGAATTCTTGTTGAGTTTATAGACCCATCTTGAGGCTATTACCTTCATGGATGAAGTCTTGGGCACCAAATCCTAAGTGTTGTTTTCCTTAAGTGCTTTAATCTCTTCCTTCATTGCATGCTTCCATTCTGATTTTGCTTTGGCCTCTTCAAAGGATTGTTAAAAGCGCTTCTATAAGCCACTTTTAATCTCGTTTCGGGTTCTTGGGATGGATAGGGGTATGATAGTACAGAGGCCCTTTTAATTTTACCCAAATCAACATTCGATTAACAATTACTATCTTCCGATTTCACTGATTTTCACTACACAGTATGTCTACGAAGCGAATCAACAATTAAGATTTTCGCAATTCTGCAACACAGCACTCCAGCACGGTCGCCCAGAGAGATAGTATGGTGAGTCCCCATAGTCCGCAGAAGAACACCGTGATTGCCTTTTCATTAATCAATAAAAAGTTACATCTGTTTGCTATGCCTTTTCGATACGTGCAAGTAGGAAAAATAAAAGTACATATTCCAATCCGGCAGCCTAACACTGGCACGGACGGTGGACTCAACCCAAAAAGGAAAATACAGTCAAGGCTCATCAATAATGCCTTGTATATAAAGGGTTGTGGCTACTTTAAAAGTGCAAGTGATCTTCTGCTTTAATGAGTCCAGCATAGTCCTCAAAATGTCTGGCTCGACCAGTTGTGCATCAGTACGAATTGAACTAGTAGCAACGACTTGACTCATCAGCAATTCTGTCTACGTCTGCAAAAATGTTTCCTCCATGTAAAAGTCGTTGGCTAGGGCAACATCTCTTTCCTCCTTCATATAAGCGATCTCTGCATTAATTCTCGATAATCTGTCTACTTGAATGCCTAATTGTTTTTCACATCTTTCCAAATCGTGAGCGTGATACTGGATAGTTTTATACTAAGCATCTCTCTCTTTCATAATACCTTCAAACTCTTTCTTTATCTGAATCATCCGGCCCATCTCTGCTTCCAAATCACGACTCTTCTGGAAAAGTTCGATAGACATTGTCTTGAGTTCTTCAGTATTTTGCATGGCCAAGTCTGCCATTTCTTGTCCCTTCTGTTCCACTAGAGCAAGATCTACGTGTGTTTCTTCCAGCAAATTGCCGAGTGCCAAACGGCATCTTCTTTGTCTTGCACCATCTGTTCTAATTGAACGATTTCTTCATCGCGCACGGCTAGAAGAACAGTCTCTTCCTTCAATTCCGCAAGCGCACTATCCCATTGAGCAATCAGATGATCTTGCTCTGCTAACCATTCTTGGAGTTGATGGAGTTGATTCTGCAAGGCGTGGTTCTCAGGTTTAAGTGCAATTGCTGCTTCTTGGAGCGGAGCAATGCTTGCTTCGAGCAAATCAACTTTACTCCCCCACTCTTGATCGATGTTTTGAGTTGCTAGCTTCATGTGGAGGGGTAATTGCTGGGAAAATTGTATAAGAAGGTGATCCATCAACTCCAATTTGGTGAACATGACTGTCGGAGGGAGAAGGGAAGGGGGAAGTTGTGATGATGAGGCCGACAGCAAATGATGGGAGGATGGTGGAGAGTAATCTGGAGAGGATAACGGACGGGTTGAGGCCTCATGAACAACAAATGAAGGGCCACCCGAAAGAATTTTAGTAGCATTAGGAATGATAGGGGGAGAACGAAGAGGAAGAAGGGCGGTTGATGCCAAAACTATTCCGGTCTCAGTCTGAATTTCTTTCAGAGGAGCGTTAGTAACTTTCTCGGCATGTTCAGTCAGATGTGTGACTGCATCTGCTTGAACGTCAGCAGTTGGTGACCCACGAGATTAGCAGTCCGTTACCTTAGCAGCTTCCGCAACCTCCTTTACCACCTCAGCATCCGGTTGATGAGATTCTTCCCGTAAAGAGACTTCCTCGACATCTTGCACGTGTGCATCTTGTTCTGGCTGCTTGAGAGGAGAACATGGAATGGAGGATTCTAGCTGGAGAGAGGTGGCGGTGTCGTGGAAGACTTCAGCTTCGTGACCTGCATTGGAGCCCTGATCTTGTCTTTTGGATGGACTAACACGTCTGAGTTTGCGGTGAAAAATCTGAAGGAGGTCATCATTATCATCGTCTTCAACCATTTGTGTAGATTCTTCGTGTAACAGAAAAGGAGCGTTTGGAGGAGGTTGTGCGGCTTGTATCACTAGAAAGAGGAAGGTTAGGATATGGGGTAAGCGTGTATGAGGGATGTCATTCTTGGCGATTTGTTTTGTAACTGCTATGCATTCATGGTGAATGCACCTAAAGAAAAATGCCGTGAAATTCACAAGTTCACGAGAAGCCGTATCTATCATGGAATAAAAGGATCAGGATAAACCATAGGTACGTTTTTGTAAATTTAGCCCGGCGACAAGGAATTGTAGAGCACTACGCTCTGGTTGTGGGCGACAAAGGATGGAAAACTCATTAGATGAGTGCCGGGGAAGCAGTTCCTTCATGGTTGCAATAGAAAGGAGCGGTCCATGCTCCAATCCATCCTGAGGGAGTTGGAATCCCTCAGCAAACCTATGGAGAGTGATCACTACATGACGGTTTAAATAGGTAACCGGCCAACACTGCTCTGTAGCAGGTGTGGCGGCGATGGCATAAATAATCTGCACATGGATCGGATGACACTCCTTTGAATGCCAAGGCAATTCAGCAAAGGTCAGCAATCCGCGAATACGCAAGTACTCACTCACATCTGGAGTGAGACCCACACGGAAGGTTGCTATATTAGCTAGAGCTTCCATGGCATGCACAAGGATACACAAAAACATATAGTTCACCGAGCTCGCAAACACACAAGCACAATAGCCATTCACAGTGGAAAGAACAAGATCAAATAGGAATATGGAAAAAATCAGGTAGCAAAAGCCTAGTCATAACGCAGTATTGGAGAGATATCCTTCATAAGTGCGGCATGCATGCATGAATAGAAGCAACGACACAGAGGCGGCGATTAATCATAATTAGATACAAAAACGGGAAGATTACGATCATCTGGTCAACCAAAACACGGGGGGTAGAGAAGAAGATCAAGTGACAAGCGAAAAAGAGGAAAAGTCCGAGTACTCCTCAAGAGTTAGCAGATGGTTGGTGATAGGAGTGGAGTTTAGAGCCATTAATTGCTTTTGGAAGGAGAACACCTGTTAAGGTTGCCAATCGAAAAGTGATGGGTCCCACCTGTTTAGCAATCCGGTATGGTCCAAACCACCGTAACTTAAATTTTTCGGCAGAGTGATTGGCTTTAGCATTATAAAATAAAACGAGTTGGCCAATTGTGAAGACAGGGGTTTTTAGAAAGCGGTCATGAGTACGGGCTTGGCGTAGCTGAACTTCTTGAAGAATCATGAAGCTTTCCTAGCGTTGTTCATCCAATGATGTGAGAACATCTAGTCAGAATGGAAAAGATTCTTTCGACAGCAATTTTAGGGATAAGGCTACCCGCAGGCTCGGCATCACCACTTCCATTGCTGCAATAGCTTCCAATCCATAAGCAAGTTTAAACGGAGTCATTCCGATTGCCACTTTGTATGTAGTCCGGTAAGCCCAGAAAACTACAGGTAAGAGTTGGTCCCATCGTTCCGGACATTCCAAGATTGGTTTCCGAAGAATATTCAGCAGTCTTATTAGTGCTCTGAGCAAGACCATTCGTGCGTGGATAGTAAGGTGAGCTGAATTTATGCACAATCTGGAAAGTCTGAGTCAGCACTTGCATTAAATTGTTCGCAAAATATGTACCCTAGTCCGTCACTATTTCCAGAGGTAAGCCATATTGAGGGAAGACATCCTTCATAAAGCATTTGGCCACCGAAGCTGCTGTGGCAGAATGTAAAGCCCAAGCTTCTGCCCACCTAATGACATGATTTGTATAGGTCAAAATATATCGACTGTTGGTGAGGGTTGCTAGGGGTGAAATTGGGCCAATGAAATTTAAGCCGCACTTCTGAAAGGGCTCCTAAGGTAAGAGAGGTTGAAGAGGAAAGAAATGTCGCTGCAAGGGCTGTCTAGACCGTTGACAGACATCACACTGCTACACAAATTTAACATTTCTGTACATTGTAGGCCACCATAGCCCACTTTGCAAGATTTTGCAATTAGTGAGATCAACTGCGAAGTGTCTTCTAGTGGGTGATGAGTGAGCCATGGCAATAACTGATGCCACTTCATGTGGAGGGATACATCTGAGTAGGACACCAGTATGATCGATATAATATAGTTGACCCACAATGAACCGGAATCGTCGATTGTAGACTGCAATTTTTCGGCGCAGCCAGGGGGACTATTAGGAGGGAGACAACCATGAGTGAGAAAAATCATTAATGTATCATAGTATGTAGGGGCCACAGGAAGTTCTGCAGATTCTTGGGAGTTGCCTCGGTGACATAAATAGCAGGCATAGTGTCATCAACACCTACCAAAGACTCACTCGACTCTAGTCGAGATAAAAAGTCCGCCAAGACATGTGCTGTACTAGGTCGGTGAATAACTTCATAATCCAACTCCTGTAATAGTAAAACCCATCTAGCAAGTCTGCCACCTAAGTGTTGTTGGCAAACCAAATACAGGAGTGCGGCATGATCCACATGGAAAGTGAATTTTCATCCCAGCCAAGTCACTCACGTTCTGTCATGGAGTAATTCTTTTCTGCAGGAGCTAATCTGTGGCTCGCATAGTACACACGCCGAAACCATTTATCGGTTTGTTGCATCAGCACACTGCCAATCCCTATGTCTAATGCATCCATAAAGACATGGAAGGGACATTCCCAATCAGGCGGTTGCAGGATCGGAGCTTGCGTCAAGAGAACCTTCAAACAATCAAATGCCATTTGACACTCATTAGTCCATTCATACTTCCATGGAGTGTTGGTCATAAGTCGGTTAAGTGGTGTCGCTAGATGAGCCAACCACCATAAATGTCTGCCATGCCACCGGATCTAGCCAAGGAACCGCATAACTTCTTTTGGTGTCTTTGGGACTGGTGCCTCCAACACGGCTGGTACCTTATCAGGGTCTACCTGTATTCCTTGTTTGGAGATAATATGACCGAGCAGCTTCCCAGAGGAGACCGCAAAAACTGATTTGGTAGGATTCAAACATAGTAGGTACTGCTGGCACTTTTCAAAGCAACATCCTAAATGATACAAGTGTGTTGAAGTGTCACCAAACAATAAAAAATCATCCAAATAAACCTGCATAAACATTGTCAGGTAAGATGAGAACACTTCCTGCATGCATCTTTGGAATCTACTTGGGGCGTTCCGCAAATCGAACCACATTATGGTGCACGCATAGACACCCCAGTTGGTGATGAATGTTGTCTTCCGTATATCCTGTTTCGCCATCCTCACTTGATTATATCCACTATAGCCATCTAGGAAAGAATACATTTCGTGACCTCCTACCCTATCGAGCATAGTATCTAGAAAAGGAAGAGGGAACGGATTCGGTACGGTGGCTGCATTAAGCTTCTGGTAGTCGACACAGATATATAACTGTTTATTTTTCTTAGGCACTATCATTGTTGGCGACATCCACTCATCATGTTCAATTGGCACAATAAATCCCACTTTCAACAATCGATCAAGTTCGGTCTTGACCTGGGCCCCATAATTAGGATTCATCCTCTAACTAGGTTATTAAAGTGGCACGTACGTGTTGGCATTTTTATGGTTTTATTAAGGCTCAATTTGAAGGGTCTATGAAGGTTTGCAATGAAAAGTCATGAAGACCCATACAAATGGGTACATGCAATTGTATATATATGTAGCTTTAATGAATGAAAAGCGCGTGCACGTTTCTAGAAGCAAGTCTGTGATCTTGTTGGTTAAGGCTTTTTTCTGTTGTTATATTCGTGTTGTTTTGCATACGTCCATAGCAAGAAGTGTGTGGTTGTAATGTTATATACTTGTTAAGAGACAAATTTTCTTGTTCCTATCTATTCTTGGAGTTTGTGAGTATGGGGACGTGATGAAGTGAAGCTATGGTTCTCTTTCTCTCTGTCTCTCTTCTCTGTTGCAGAAGTGCAAACTCTTATAACCATTGGCACCGTCTGTGCTTACCCCCCCTTGGTTCTACCCTCTGGAGCATATGAGGAAGTCGCTGTGCTTCTGACCTCTGCACTTTCTTGGACAACCATGCTTCCTGGAAGATCCATCGGGTACTGCATTCGTACCCTATACATAAGCAATATGTGCATGCATACGTCGTTTGTGCACGTTGATGGTTTGTCCTTGCTGCCCCCGAAGCATGAGGCTAACACTACAGCTCCACCCATCTTCACGCAATGATCACCACCGGTGTTACAGCAGTGACCGGAGCATCTCTGCACCACGTCCTTGTTCGGTAAATTTTTATCATGGATGAATTCATGCAAAACTGCTCCGTTGCTGATTGTTGGTTCACGTCCTCCTGCCCTCTGCCCCACGTTTCAATTGATGCCCATGCGTCGGAAGACATTTCTTGATCTATTCCCACCTCCCTTGCCTGAGCGCATCTTTAGGAGCACTATGGTGTGACCTCTTTTCGCACAAGACACAAAGTAGCCATAGTGCATCGATAGTATGCTCATGGAAAATGATTTCCTTTCTCCATCTTGTGCCCATACTTTCTCCATTGGCATTGATTATTCATAATGGAAGTTTCGCATCATGTTCGAAGAGAAACTCGCGCTTTACGTTTTCCGGAAGAAGGAGGTCAAGCGAACGGGAAGAACAGGCGCGGGGGATGGATCAGGCTCCCTTTGGTGTGCGCCGTTCCCACTGTTCGACGAGCGGCGTCTGTGTGCTGGGTGCCTCGCCCTCTCACTCTCTCGTGTGTGGCGATCCTCGTAAGGCCTCTACCCTCGAGCAAGAGAACCTGTGTACGCATGAGACCGTAGGCGTCAAAAGAGAAAGAAAGTCCAGATACAACAAGTAATACATGAAATGCACCGGATGGGTGTGCAAACAAGCTCAATGATATAATGGAATTGTAACCGAAGTCGTCCAATCAAATATCGGGAATACAGTGATGCCCGCTATAGTGCGGGTCCATGATACAAAAATCTGCTACAGTGCAGAACATGTCAATACAAATATATGCCGCCGCTACAGTGCGGATCGACCGAATACAATATGCCTCTCGCTACAGTGCGAAAAGGCACCCAAGATCTTTGGCTTCAGTCTTCCCAGATGGATCTTTTCTTCACTTGGGTCTTCGGTCTTCAATCAACAGTTCTTTACTTCATATAATCCTCCAATATCATCAACCGCTCCAACCTGGAGGGAAGATCGCAAGGAAGTTCGACGAGGAGGGGGTAAAAAAATAACAGTCTCATTAGTTTATTTCAAAAATTAGACATACTCATAAATGAAAATTATAATTTCTCTTTATTAGCAACTTTTTCTTAACAAGAATTCATCACATAAAGTGAATACCATCACCGCATTTCCTTATATATCCCAAGAAGAAAATGAAAGTTCCCTTTATTTACAGTTTATAGACAATCCGTCTTAATGATATTCTCTGAATATGGAGTTATTTTCCTTGTATGCTTTGGACCTTCATGAAAAATCATCTACCATATAGATTGTTATCAATCCAAAGGTCATATTACCTGTATTACCTTTTGAGTGAAAGGAGATTCTACTCATCGGTAAGATAAGGGTAGTAGATATAATTATGATGTTGGCTTTTGGAGCATATATAATTATGATATTGGCTTTTGGAGCATCCTTATGTTCATAAGAATAAATTCGTTTGTGGTGATGACATTAGGTATTCGATTTGACTTCAAAGTTTCTTCCACAAATAGATCGTATGCTTTCACATTCAAACCAGAAGATAGGAAACTTTTGAGATCCATGAAAAACTTTTTGGCATGCTCAAACACAAAAGGTTTGAGAGCATCG
Organism: Ceratopteris richardii; assembly: GCA_020310875.1. Lineage (NCBI taxonomy): Eukaryota > Viridiplantae > Streptophyta > Polypodiopsida > Polypodiales > Pteridaceae > Ceratopteris > Ceratopteris richardii. The sequence goes on along the minus strand of CM035418.1, from coordinate 129,635,289 downwards.
ATCATTGCATCATGAGGGAAAATCAATAGTGTACTATTCACATAATGCTTCAAAATTCCAATCAAATGGCGCGTACCTAATTCTACATCTTCAACTTGCATGACAGCTTGTAGCTCTCTTTGAACCCGTTGTTTCATATTTGCATCCCCAGAAATATGGAAGAACTTTCTCCTCCATTGTTTCTCTGTAGAGCCAATAGCACACTGCGTCTCTCTCTCTCTCTCTCTCTCTCTCTCTCTCTCTCTCTCTCTCTACGCTATCATAGACAGAGCGCCACCCATGTGTTTCCTCCACATACTTCGCCAGCCTCATGTGCGCCTCCAGTCAACCTGAATCTGTCACACATCTTCACTTGATATAGCCACCGACATTTCTCACAGTACTAAATCTCTCTCTCTATACAAAGATCGTACAGTCATGCGTGAAAGAACACAACCTCTCTCTCTCTTTTCTAACATCATGCATGCTAATGAACATGAAGAAGAAATAATGAATAAGAGGAGGGTAAGAAACCGTACTGGAGAATAGATGCACCAAGAAGATCCACGAGGAGAAATAAATGAAGCTTGGCCTCCTATTTATAGGCTCCTCCACCCTTCTCCCCTTGGGACTATTCTCTAGAAGTTTCCAACCTCCCTACTCTATTTTCTAATTTCAGACCACCATTGCATGTTCATTTACTATTTTTGGAAAATCCCATCTCTTAATTCTATTTTTTATTTCTCCTCTTTTTATTTTTCAATTTTTTTCTTTTTCTATTTTTGGTTCTTTTTCTTTTTTCCTTCTTATTTTTGTTGGACGATGGTTTTTGCTTTCACACTGTATATATACAAATTAATTAATTCAAAGGTTTTGACTTATGATAAAAGCCAATTTTAAGGGTCAAACCTAGATTTTTATGGGTCAAAAGTTAACGCCATGCTATTTACAAATGCACGTACTCAATCTACAAGAATTACATGGTTTCGCATCTCTCAGTGAATCAAATCGACAAAAACATGTACAATTTTATCACTTTCTCAGTAAAAACACCACACAAACTCATAAAATTAATCAACTTTGAAAAAAAATCAATGCACACTCCCTACGGGATTTCATCCCGACAACGTATAATAGGGTCACTCGAATCTTGTGTCCCATTTGCTTGCGCGGGGGAACTAACGTAGGCATGCTTGTTACTTCCTCTTTCTCGGATGTGTTGCGACTACTCAAACGTGCTTGATGGTACAACAGTATGGCCTCTATGAGGATTAGTGGAAACATTATGGTCTTCCTTTCGGACAGATTTTGCTTTCTTTGATGATTGGCCCCACTCAAGGCTACATCAGTTTAGAGATGACTGTCTTTTCTTATTAACATTCATATCGCAGCTATCGCTCGATGTATCCGATTCTGAGACGTTCCCATAGCTTTCAGTTGTCAATGTTAGGGGTTTCTTTACGGTCTGTGTATCCTCTCCTTTAGGGGCTTGGATATCATCAGGTCTCTGTACAAGTACAAGGCTTTCACTCATATCGTTGAACACATGCCGCTTCTCACATTTTTTATGCTCAAGGATTTCTGCAAGATGGTTTTGTAATCGACTATAATCTCCGGCGACGTCCGTCAGCTTGGATTTGAGCTTTTGGTTTTCCTCGCTTAGCCTTGTTAGCTCTTGCATTCATAGTTGTATGTGATCGTTGTCCTGCACTCACCATTATGCCGTCCGATCATCACCGAAATATAGTCCGGTGGTCATGGCGCTATTTCGGTCACCCTAGAGCATTCCGATGATTGCGTTTACGGTTTCAGAGGAGCTCATACGTACACCGATAATTGGCATATGTTTCATGCACCGAAAGTCTCCAGCCTGTGTCATTACCAACTGCGATGCCACCACTTCCGGTCTGAGTAGGGTGATTTCCCCTTTGTTCGATGTTCACCGTAATATCCTCCGCTCATCCCTCTAATTTGGTTCACTTGCTATCGAAACTAGCCTTCCCACCTCCAGCGCTCCCCCACCCATGATGTGCTCCGATGATCGTTAGGGTGCTCTCTACTACTTTTCCAGCGCCTGCATGGCCATCTAGTGATTTTAGTTGTTACTTGCTCTCCTGAACTTTGTTTCGTCTCTCCTGGCTCATTGCTTGATTGGGGTGGGTTTTGCCCCGGTGCACTAATCATTTCAGCATTTTCTTTTGATGTCCAGTCGACATTTTCGATACACAGCTCTCAGTGCACGTCCTCTTGGATGGATTGACTCCATGTCCCTAATGGATTCCGGGTGAAGATCTGGGTCCATACCACTGCACATCCACTCCATTATGCATTCTGCTGAACTTGGATGGTCTGTGTGCATGATCCGGTAGCTTGGGTTGCCGCTTATTTTTTGTTTTGGCATTGAATGTGATTGCTTTGACATACACGATGATAGACACTCATGGTGCTTCAACGTATGCCTTATGGTGGCAATGGTGGATACAGTTCCCACGCTGGAGATTTTTGGGGTTGAGTTTCAAAGTGCTTCAATCGTGGCCTTTTTCTACAATAATCAAGTAAAAGCTTGGGAGTCCTTGAGTATCATTGCAGACTCCACACAAACCATCTACGTGCTATCACTTCCTGTTTCCAACAACGTTGGGGGATTTTGTTTCATGTGGAAGAATTGAACGATTTGTTTATTCTCTCAAAATCATTCTACTTAGCCACAACAGATATTGTTGATTGTACTATGCATCAAAAATGGAAAATGCACTCCCTTTGCTTGTGATAGTTCCTCTACTTTATGATGGCCACTTAATTTTTGGTCATTCTTATTTAAAATTATGGATCCGGTTCTATTTTCGCATTAAGGGGGGTAAAGCGAGGCATATTTCTCATCCCAAATTCATGGATAATTATTGTGTATGCTTGAGTTATGAAGACCCTCATCACATGACGGTTTGTATTCTATAAGTTGGCATGTTGTATGATGGATGATGATAAGGGCTTGCATGAAGTGGTCCGGTCTGAGTGCGAGGTAGCGTTAACTCGGCAGAAGCACTCATTTGTTTTGTTTTTGGTAATGAGAGAGTGTGAGGTAGTGTTAAGTCGGCAGAAACACTCCATGTGGATTGTGAATGTGAGGTACCATTCATACGGCAAAAGCATTCATTGATTTTCTTTTTTTTATGAGTATGTTTTGAGTGATGGATGATGTGGGACTACGGGATACATGCCTTCATGGTGGTTTGAGGTTTCATATATTCATTGTTCTTTGATATTACTGGTACTAATCCACAAAGACAAGCTATGCTTGATCATGATTTCATGAATTATGTTGTGGTACTTATGGAGAGAGGAATATGCCAAATAGAAGTAAAGCTTGCTGATGATAAAGCTATGATTGGATGATCCAGCCCTCTTACCAATTTGCATAGATATCAAAATGATGTATTGAAAGAAGATATATGACAATGATGCAATTGATGAATAAGATGAAGCAATGTAATTATGCCATTTTTTTTTGTACTTCATGTTAATGCATATAGGAGGGCAGACTATGGATTGTATGTAATGTACTTGCAAAATTTGGATTAGGTTCCAGGCATTTTGCTTTGCATTACACATTTCTCATAGTTTTGGACTTGTTATGGGCATTGTTTGCACTCCATACCATGGTATAACCATGCACTTTGCTTTGCAAGCCTTGTTCATAAGGGTAGAAGTATCTAAAAAAGCCTAGGACATTGAAAAGTATTGTGTGGGATTCGAGTCCACCGTGCGTGCCAATGTTAGTGGCACATACGTGTTGGCATTTTTATGGTTTTATTAAGGCTCAATTTGAAGGGTCTATGAAGGGTTGTAATGAAAAGTCATGAAGACCCATACGAATGGGTACATGCAATTGTGTATATATGTAGTTTTAGTGAATGAAAAGCGCACGCACGTTTCTAGAAGCAAGTCTATGATCTTGTTGGTTATGGATTTTTTCTGTTGTTATATTCGTGTTGTTCTGCGTACCTCGATAGCGAGAAGTGTGTGGCTGTAATGTTATATACTTGTTAAGAGAGAAATGTTCTTGTTCTTGTATATTCTTGGGGTTTGTGAGTATGGCGACATGATGAAGTGAAGCTATGGTTCTCTTTCTCTCTCTCTCTCTCTCTCTCTCTCTCTCTCTCTTCTCTGTTGCAGAAGTGCGAACTCCTATAAACAGGATGATGGATCCTCTTGATTTATGTCATGTGCTATGTAAATAGAATGTTTTTTTCTTTCCCTTATAGATCTTCTTAAGCCATGTTGTGATGATTCTGCCTCATGTCCAAGTTCCTGCAATTTTGCCTTACCTTTAGACTTCCATGCTTTGATTTTTCCCATCTGAGTTTCTTCATCATCTTCTGAAGTATCTTGTTCTTCAACCTTTGGTTGATGTTCTTTGCCAAGCTTTGGGAAATCTTTTTCAAGGTCATATGGCAATTTGACCTTCCTCCATGAATCTTCATACCATGAATTGTTCTCATCAAAAACTTCATCTCTACTTACCAAGAATCCTTTGTTGGTAGGGTTGTATAACCTGTAACCCTTTTGATTGTTGTCATATCCAATAAATATACACCTTTTTGCCTTTGGATCCATCTTGCCTCTAATGTGTGAAGGAACATGAGCAAAAGCAATACATCCAAAAATTTTACAATGATCTAAGCTAGGTCTTCTTCCATTCCAAGCCTCATATGGAGTCATCCCATCAAGCGATTTTGAAGGCAACCTGTTAATCAAGTAAGTGGCTGTAGATACAGCCTCAGCCCATAAATAATTAGGCAAATGCTTTTTATTTAACATGGACCTTGCAGCTTCAACAATTGTCCTATTCCTCCTTTTCTGCCACCCCATCTTGTTTAGGAGTGTACCATGTAGTTACCTCTCTTTTGATTCCTCTTTCTTGAAGAAAATAATCAAACTCATGGGAGAAGTATTCTCCCCCTTCATCTGACCTTAGCATTTTTAGTGATTTACCTCTTTGATTGTCCACAAGAGCCAAATATCTTTTGAAACATGAAAAAAATTCATCTTTGTGTTTCATAAAGAATAGGATAGTCCATCTGCTGCAATCATCAATAAAGGAGACATAATACCTTGATCAAGATATTGAAGCTTCCTTGCTAGGTCCCCATACATCTGTCTGAACCAACTCCAAGAGATCTCCATGCATATAACCTTTCTTCATCAATGGTAACCTATGAGACTTTCCAAATTGACATGCACTACACTTATAAATCATATATTACTTTGACAAGTTAGGGAGTCCAAGTACACTTTGGTCCCTGCAAATTTGCTTTAATGACCTTTCACCAATATGTGCTAACCTTTTGTGCCATACTTCGAATTCTGTGAGTGTCTGACTACCATAATTAAAGAGAGCTATGTTTCTAGTGTCTTTTAATTCAAATGTGAACAATCTACCTGTCTTTTCACCTTTTGCAATTCTTATGAATCCTTGACTTGGATCCTCAACAAATGCTCCTACTTTTGTGAACCTGACTTGCAACCCCTTCTCTACTATCTACCCGACACTTATCAAATTCTTTGTAATGGTAGGGACATAGAGTACCTTACTGAGTAGGTTGATGTTTCCATCAGGTGCTTTGATATTTCCTATTTTCTCCAGAAGGTGTCTTGTATCATCTGTTGTTTGTACCTCATGCCACATGATTTGAACAACCTGAATCTATGTAGAAAATATGCTCATCATATTTACCCTTTGGCATAGCCATGTTCACGATAAATAATGAATCCTCTTTGTTTGAGTCTTTTGTGTAGTTATTGAAGTCTCTGCTTCCTTTATAGCCTCCTTGATAGTTTGAATCATTGTAGTTGTTGTAGTTGCCATGAGAATTTTGTAGAACCTTCCTCTTGAGAAGCCATAACTTCCTCTATTGTATCCTCTTCCTCTTTGATTCCTAGAATTCCTAAAGAAATTTTCAGTTGTATGATTAGTTAATCCACAAATAGAACATGAGTTGGAGACTTGGGATCTCCCCCTGCCTTGTCTACCTCCTCTTCCTCTACCTCTGCCATGTCTGCCTCTACCTGCATAGTTAACTTGATATTTACTTGCTTCATCATCCACTTTCTTTGCCTTTCCTTTGTTATCTTTGGACTTGATTTTATCACTGTATAAAGTTGAAGATTGACTACCTTTAGAGCTTTCTCCATTTTTTATAAGCTTTGCCTCTTGAGTAAGTAGTGTTGGTGCAAGACAATCAACAATTGAAGTTTTGATGAAGTTTTGAAGTCAAGGATTGAAGAGAAGGTCAAGATATGAACCATGAAGAAAGTACATGTTCAGAGAATGAAGATGTGTAGTACATATGTACAATAACTTAGAGTTAGCTCACTTATACTTTTGTATGGTTATGAGCTTGTACATATTTGTCTATATATATACAAGGAAAAATGTCGGGGCAAATATGAGAGAGTGTGAGAGAACAAAAATTGAAGAGAATTAGAAGTCATTAGACACTTGTGAAGTGAGTAAGATAGCTCTCTCATCTAGATGTAACACTTTTTCAATAATGAAGAAAAATTGCACCCGATTTTTCTGTGTGTTCTCTTTCTGTGCTTGATCAATTCAAGAATCCTTTTGTAGGTGTCTAATTCCATAGTTGATGAGTCTATGGTTAAAGTTTGGGAGCCTAATTGTAAACATGCTCTGAGAATTATGAGTAGAAACATTCATATGTGAGGAAGTGTTGAGTGCCTTCTGAAACATGCGCAATCCCGATCGTTAAAGAAATGGTCAGTTCTCATTGTGTAGTGTAAAGTTTTTCACAAATGAGGAGTCAAAATCTAAGTTGGGAGGTAAGCCATCTATGGCTAAAAGAATTTGCATAAAATGATTCTAGTTTGGGAGAACCAAGCTTTAGAAGTTGCAAGTGTCAAAGTCGACTGTAAAGAACTACAGTTTTAGACATAGGTGCCTTGTTGAGATCATTTCTCCAGATCTACTAAGTCTTTTCGAATGGTTTAACTTGGAAGAGGTGCGCAAACTATAGACGACACCTTGTACAAAGTTTATAAAGAACGTTAGACATCTGACAAGTAAATGAATGAGTTATGTGCAACAAACTTTCTGTGTAGTTATGTTCTTCACAGTTTGTTCAAGATTTTGGTAGTTGAGTATTGATCCTCCAAATTGTGAAGGTTTTAAGTTATTCTTGATATAGAGGTGCTCTAACTTCAAGAGTAACTTGTTCTTTTGGAGATTAAGACTCTCCATCAGTGGTATCAGAGCACGAAGCATCAAAATTGAAGAAAGGAGGACCCTGACTACTGCAGTTATAAAGAATTCAACATTTGAAGATACAAAAGGTGAAAGCTTGAAAGTAAAGCTTGAGAAGGACGTCTGAAGATATCAAGGAAGACAAAAGAAACTTCATTCGAAGCAAAGGTACACTTATTTCTTATAAACATTGAAGAGTTTAATACATAGGTGAAGAAAGGATGGGATATTCTCTTCAGATAGAGAAATTGGATAGAGAGAACTATCAAGCATGGTTAATGAGGATGGAAGCGCATCTTATGAGCAAAGGCTTGATAGGTTATATCAGAGGTGAAGAAGAAAAGCCTCAGTTCAGAGATCCTAGTGTTCCAACTAGGGATGAATTGTCAGATTTGAAGACTTGGATGAAGAGAGATGCTCAAGATGGGAGCATTATCTATATGGGAGTTAATGACTACTTGCTACCTCACATTAGAGGTCTTGAAAGTGCAAGTGATATATGGAATGCTTTGTAGGAGCATTTCCAAAACACCACAAAGTCAAGGAAGGCATCCTTGTGGGCAGAGTTTACCACATTCAAGAAAAAGGCCTCTTAGTCCATTCAGATTATGTAACAAGGATGAAGGACATTGGAGATGCATTAGGAGCAGTTGATGAAGATATTGAGGAGTATAAATTGGTAAGACAAATCATCATAGGTTTGAGAGGTGATGACAAATGGAAACCATTCATTTTGTCTACTGAATTATCACTAGATCATTTTACTCCTGATTTGAATTAGTTGCTAGGACACATGCTAACCTTTGAGGAGGATGTCAAAGGTGAAAGTGATAAGAGTGCAGGTCAAGCAATGTATTCAAAGGATAAAAAGAAGAATAGCAAAGGGAAGCAACTAGCAAATGAAGATGAAGGTACAAATAGCCAAGCTAACTTCCTAAGAGGAAGAGGAGGTGGCAAAGGTAGAGGAAGAGGTAGAATTAATAAAGATGGATTCAAAGCTTGTTGGATCTATGGTAAGACAAATCACTTAGCTCATGATTGTTGGCATAATACTCAGAATAATGGTGGATATAATCAGAACTTTAATTCAAGAGGAAGAGGTGGCGGAAATCAAAGAGGTAATTTTAGAGGTAGAGGTAGTAGAGGTTATTTTGGAAGCAATGCAGGTAGAGGATTCAAAAGCCAACAATACAAAAATACCTACTACAATTATGCTTTAGGTGAGAAGGAGGATTCAACATTGATTATGAATGCAACTTGTGAAAGGAAAAGTGAAGACCAAAGAGTCTTCTACATTGACTCAGGGTGTAGCAATCACCTGAGTGGCAACATAGCATTGATGACTGACTTGGAAAATAAGGAAACTAATCATGTAGTACAAATACGTAATAATACAAATCACAATGTGAAGTCAATTGGATCAATGAAGGCCAAGGATGGAAGTACTCTCTTGAGTAAGGTTTTGTATGTTCCTACAATTCCAAAGAATCTGATAAGTGTAGGACAAATTGTTGAAAAAGGTTATGAAGTTAGGTTCATTAATGAAGGAGTTTTTGTGGAAGACCCTAGCAATGGGTATAAACAAATTGATTCAGGGAAGAAGGAAGGAAGATTGCTCACATTGAAGATTCAAGGTAATGTTGGTCATGCCTTGTTCACCTATGGAGGACTTAAGATCTCTGAGTTAGATCTTTGGCACAAAAGGTTTGGAAATTTTAATGAAAGAGGTATTAAAGATATGGTTAACAATGGTTCAGTGCTTGGATTGCCTAAAGTTGCAAGTCAACATATGACATACAGATGTGAGGCATGTCAATTAGGTAAGGCTTATAAGCAATCTTATTCCAAGCATGGTTTTATGTATTCAGAGAATCTTGAGTTGGTACACACAGATGTGTGGGGACCATCAAAGGATTTTAGTATCAATGGCTCACGGTATTATGTAATTTATGTTGAGGATGCTACCAGATGGATCACTATCTATGTGATCAAAGATAAAGCAGAGGTATTCAATACATTCAAGCATTATCATGTGTATGCAGAAAGAATCGCAGGTCAAAAGTTGAAGAGACTAAGGTCAGATGGAGGGGGAGAGTATTTCTCTAGTGAGTTCAATGATTACTTGTGGAATGCATGTATAAAAAGGGAAATTACTTGGAGGTACTCTCCTCAACAAAATGGTGTAGCAGAAAGGAGGAATAGAACTCTTGTTGAGTTTGCAAAATCCATGATGAAGGAGAAGAATTGTCCCAATTATTTGTGGGTTGAGGCTATAAATACAGCTACATATTTGGTCAATAGATTACCATGTAAAGCTTTGCAGGGTATGATACCATATCAGGCATGGTGGGGTAAGAGACCTTCTCTAGATCATGGTGGAGTAAGAGACCTACTCTAGCCATGGTGGGGTAAGAGACCTACTCTAGACCTACTCTACATATTTGGTCAATAGATTACCATGTAAAGCTTTGCAGGGTATGACACCATATCAGGCATGGTGGGGTAAGAGACCTACTCTAGACCTACGTTTGGCATATGCATATGTACCATCTCAATTGAGGCACAAATTGGAACCTAAAGCTGAAAAGTATGTGTTCATTGGATATGATGATAAGCAGATGGGATATAGGTTGTGGAGTCCATCCACAAAAAAATTCCTTGTGTCAAAAGATGTTACATTTGATGAGCAAGGTACTTGGTATGCAGGTACAATCAATATTTATGCAGGTGATTAAGAAGTAGTCAATCAAAAGAAAGGTAAATCAAAGGTTAAGATATTTGATGAAGAGGAGGACAATGAAGTACAGGTTGAAGTTGAAGAAGTGCCAAGATTTGATCCAGAATGTGATGAACCAGAAATATCAAGAAGTGGAGAACTCAAAAGGTCATCAAGACACAAATGGCAACCTACAAGGTATAGCTATGACACTTCTTTTTTGGCTACTAAAGATTATGCTTATATGGTAATGGCAGATGAAGACCCTTCTACATATGAAGAGGCAAAAGGCAAAGAAAATTGGGAGAAAGCTATGCAGGAAGAGTATGATGCATTGATGGAGAATGACACATGGGATTTGGTTCCTAAACCAAGTAGTGAGAAGATCATTGGATGAAAATGGGTCTACAAGACAAAGAGGTTTGCAGATGGAAGTGTGTCTAGGTATAAAGCTAGACTTGTTGTGAAAGGGTTTGCTCATACTTTTGGTATAGATTATGATGAGACCTATAGTCCTCTTGCGAAGAACCATAAGGACACTCATAGCTATTGCTGCATGTAAAGGTTGGAAATTATATCAATTAGATGTGAAGAATGCCTTTCTAAATGGTTATATTTAATATGATCTTTTCATGGAGCAACCACAAGGATTCAGAGATGAAAGGTATCCTAAACATGTTTGCACGCTCAAGAGAGCTTTGTATGGTTTGAAGCAGGCCCCAAGGGCATGGAGTTATAGACTTGTGAAGTTCTTGAAGGAACTTGGTTTTCAAGTAGCTAAAGCAGATAGTAGCTTGCTTGTTAAAGCAAGTGATCATGGGTTCATTTACATGTGTGTATATGTTGATGATATAATTCTTACAGGTACAGATGAGAAAGGAGTTCAAAGCCTAAGAAAGCAAATGGAGAAAGAGTTCAAGATTAGTGACTTGGGAGATTTGTGATATTTCATGGGCATGGAGATCTCATACACTCAATGTGGAGTATATGTAACTCAAGAAAGGTATTGTAAAAACTTGTTGATCAAGTTTAAAATGGATTATTGCAGGGTAGCACCTACTCCAATGGAAGTGAATCACAAATTGAGCAGATATGGAGGAGAAGAATTCAAGGACATGAAGCTATATGAAAGTTTGGTTGGTAGTCTGATCAATGCTACATTAACTAGGACTGACTTGTCATATGCAGTAGGAGTGTTGTCTCAATTTATGCATTTTCCTAGAAAAGAACATTGGGTTGCAGGACAAAGGGTGTTGAGGTAAATTAAAGGTACACTCAAAGAAGGTTTGTATTATGGTTTTACATCAGATACAAACATCAAGATATATAGTGATACAGATTGGGTAGGTAATCGTGATGATAGGAGATCAACTTATGGATACTTGTGTTATGTGAAAGATAAGTTAATTTCGTGGTGTTCAAAGAACCAACACACAGTTGCTTTATCATCCATAGAGGCTGAGTACAAAGGTATGGTTGAAGCTGCAAAGGAAGTGACATGGATTAAGACTCTTATGAAGAGTTTTGACATCATTCAGAGTACACCCACTATTCATGGAGATAACATGAGTTCATTGTATTTAGCTGCTAATCCTATTTTTCATGCTAGGACTAAACACATTGAGATTCAGTATCATTTTCTAAGAGAGAAGGTGATGGATAAGGAGATTGAAGTCATACATACTTCAACAAAAGATCAGATAGCTGATATGCTAACCAAAAGCTTGGATGGACCAAAGCTACAGAGATTCAAAGACATGGCAAGTATAAAGAAGATAGAGAAAACCTCAATTCATGATTGAGGGGGAGCTGTTGGTGCAATGCAATCAACAATTGAAGTTTTGATGAAGTTTTGAAGTCAAGTATTGAAGAGAAGGTCAAGATATGAAGCATGAAGAAAGTACATGTTCAGAGAATGAAGATGTGTATACATATGTACATTAACTTAGAGTTAGCTCACTTATACTTTTGCATGGTTATGAGCTTGTACATATTTGTCTATATATACAAGGAAAAATGTCGGGGAAAGTATGAGAGAGTGTGAGAGAACAAGAATTGAAGAGAATTAGAAGTCATTAGACACTTGTGAAGTGAGTAAGATAGCTCTCTGATCTAGATGTAAAACTTTTCAGTAATGAAGAAAAATTGCATCTGATTTTTCTGTGTGTTCTATTTCTGTGCTTGATCAATTCAAGAATCCTTTTGTAGGTGTCTAATTCCATCGTTGATGAGTCTATGGTGAAAGTTTGAGAGCCTAATTGTAAACAAGCTGTGAGAATTATGAGTAGGAACATTCATATGTGAAGAAGTGCTGAGTGTCTTCTGAAATAGGCACAATCCCGATGGTCAAAGAAATGTTCAGCTCTCATTGAACAGTGTAAAGTTTGTCACAAATGAGGAGTCAAAATCTAAGCTGGGAGGTAAGCCATCTATGGGTAAAAACATTTGCATAACGAGTTCTACTTTAGGAGAACCAAGCTTTAGAAGTTGCAAGTGTCAAAATTGTGCTGAATCCAACAAGCTTTAAATCATTGAATTTGGGTAAGTACACACTGAGAAACGACTCTAACAAGATGAGTAAAAATGTCGAGTATCTGATAGAAAAGTGAAATTGAACAGATAAGGATGACTTCAACTGCACATAACTGAAGATTGCAACAGCCAAATGAAATGAAAATTGATGAGCATATATTAGACTTCTAGAGCTAACTTTACCAAGCTATATCACTAAACATGATGCACGAAGCTCAGAGAAACCATCTCTGCAATCTGACTGAGAAAACTGAGAGATATGGCAGTGAGTAGTACACTTCAGAAGAACACGGAACTATGAACTCAAATGAGCATGAAAATGAAAGTATATTGATTTTACAACACAATGGACTTACTGATACATATGCGTGCCTTGAAACCACACCTTTATATGGCATAAAGCTCAGCTCTTCGAGGTCCTCTTTGAGGTCTCTCTAACCACAATTAAAGCTGCCATCTATTTATAGTTGAGCTTGGGAGGCTAACTTCCCTCAATCAATCACCAATCAATTAGTGATTGATTTGATTCTATATCTACTAACTACAAATCACAAATTCGTGGCTCCTCTTTCCCTTTTTGATCAAGTGGACTCAACAACTTAAGATTCTTTCACTTTTACATTAAGTAGAGTCTTCAAAGTTACAAGAGTTAGTTCACAAGTGAACTTTACAGTCTTCATTTTAAGGCTTCTTCTTTGAATTTGTGGGACTCAAGCCAATACTTAGGTTTATCATATACTTGTGCCAACATGAACACCCCAATTTAAGTAAATATGAAATTCACTTCAATGAAAGGAAACAAAGTTAATGATGGAGTCTTATATAGTTCAATAGTGGGCTCTTTGAATCATGGAAATCTCACAAGGCCTAACTAAGCATATACACTTGGTGTGATATCTCAAGTTATGCACATGCTTAGGGTTCCGTGTTTACTTCTGGCTAAAAGAGTACTTAAATATCTCAAGGGTACATTGAATTACTGTATTCTCTATACTTTCTGAAGATGATTTCGATGTGAAAGCATATAGATAGGCTGCTTGAGCTACAGCCAAATAAAATAGGAGGATTATAGTTAGATATGCAATGATCCTAGGAAAAAGATTCATCTCATACATGACAAAGAAGCAAGCTATAGTTGCCCTATCTGACGTCAACATGGGTTTCAAGTTTTTCTGTCCATATATTCGTGCAGGAGCTTATTCCAACGAAGAGGATGACATCCGACATTTATTTCTCTTTAATGTTTTCAGATCAGAATATGACCTTATAAAATGTGACGCGGGGAATTTTCAACAATAGGCATTTTTTGTGGAGAGATGAGAGAAAACTGCAATCCTTCACTTAATTTCCTCTCGAGCTTCAGTTCTCGTTAAAATGAGGAAAACTAATAGACTGCTATGCGTCCTTCATTCAGTTCATTCAATCACAACACGTATCTTACATTTTCCTTTTGTGTTGGTACGATATTGACATCTTCACGCATGGAGAGTTGCGTGTAATTTTCATTTTTCAATCGTGATTAGAGGAGCGAGCTCCTTACAGACTTTAACTTATGACTTGGGAGACACTTTTATCGATCATAAGACCGGAGTGACTGCAAGAAAAAAGCCGAGCAAAACATTGAATAGATGTATTTACATAGTCGAGAATGATAGCTCACGTACTAATTGTAATGGAATTGGGGAGGCTATTGAGATATGGGTTTGAATGAAGTATTGGAGAGGTTACGTTTTGAATGTTGAAGCAATGCATAAGATTTTTGAGCAAGACCAAAAACTAGCGATACATCCCGCCTCATCATGGATAATAAAGTTACTAACATCAACAAAAATTCTTAGCACTATTTTGTCCCGTCTCAAGAGCAGAAACTCGAGGTACATTCCAGTCAATTCTATAACTAACCTCATGAAATTCATTCGTTAGTAACGTCAAATTTAGGTTAAATTAATTAGTACACTCAAAACGTTCCTAGATGTCCATGATTCAATCTAAAATAGATCTTAGTCTGATGAAAGGTTTTTTTATCTTTGATTAACCGCCCATGAAAGTGATTCATGACTCTAGAAACGAGAGACTTAGAAATGAAGTTGTACTCAATTCGAAGCATAATTTGGCATGTTTAAACTAATCTTTAATTCGATTCGGTGGAGGGTGAAAGGCTTGTTGTTCAAAAATACTCTCACAAACATGAACTGCTCCCAGAAACATGTTCCGCTAGTTGCGGTTGTGGCACGAAACGACCATTGGCTTGTTGTATAAAAATACTCTCTTGATTTTTCAAGGCATCATGAATAAAAGAGGGCTGTCTTCCAACTTTCCGGATTCGCAAATGAATGATACACCTGATAAAACTTACTGCGGAGATCCTTCAACGTTAGGCTTCTATCATAGAGACATCAGAGTTAACTGCCATCTTTGACTTATTTTCCTCGAGAGAAGGACTTCTTATTAAAATGAGGAAAACTAATACACTGCTATGTGTCTTCGTTCAGTTCATTCAATCACAGCAGGTACCTTATATTTGTCCGTTTTCCACCCCTGAAATCGTGTTGGAGAGCCGACTTTCATTCTTCTGGTTTGGAACGACATTGACATGTTCACGCGTGACGAGTTGCATTGAACTATCATCACTTGCATGCATGAGGGCACTATGAGAGGAGCAAGATCCTCAGAGACATTAACTGACGACCCGGGTGACGCTTTTATCCATCAGACTACAACTTTTCTGAAGGTTTCTTTGACCGCAGTGACGTAAAGAAAAAAGCCAAGAACAACATTGAATAAATATTTACACATAGTTTAGAACGATAGCTTATGTACTGAAAACTTTCAAACACACGAAAGCAAAGGAGAAAAAAGGAAATTTCAAAGAATGAAATATAAAGGAAAGCAAATTAGGAGTGTGGCCTTCGGTTCCAAAACCTTTGTCAGATTTAAACCAATATGATCTAGTTGACTTTTTAAGTATACTTGTGACAGTTGGATATGCAATGATGTTAGGAAAGATAGTCACCTCATCGATGACAAAGAAGAAACCTATAGTTCCCCCATTTCACAGAAACATGGGCTCGCCCTAGTTTTTCAGTTTCATTGATGTTTGCACAAGAATAACTTTGCTTTATTACATGAAGCATAGATCAGATATCTTTCATTACCTCAAGAAGTTCAAAGTTGAAGAGAAGGAGTGTGATATCTATATCAAATATCTAAGGCGAGATGGATGGGGAGAGTACTTCTCCCATGCTATGGTTTCTTAGAGTCAAATGGCATCAAGAGAGAAATCATATGTAGGTAGAAACCACAACAAAATGTTGTAACAGAAAGAAATAATATCTACATTTCAAAATGTAATAGGGCTATAATGGACATGGGAATGCAAAATTGTTAATGGGTTGATGAAGCAATCACTAGAGTATACATCATGAACATAGTGCCTCATTAGGTGTACATACCACAACACCTAATGAAGCTTGGTATAAAAGAGAAACTGATGTTTCTCATTTCTTAGTGTTGAAATGTATGTCCTATGTAGTAATTCGAATTGAATTGACGATGAAACTCGATGATACTTTAGGCGAATGTGTGTACATAGGATATGCTATAAACAAAAGGGATATATATGCTCCGAAGTCACAATTGATGAGATAAAAGTATCAAGGGATGTCAGATCTGTTGAGCGTTTGCCTTGATATTGCTCAAATGTATCTAAACCAGAAAATCAAGTCGAAGAGATATTTCAACAGAACGTGAAGAACCGCAAAGCATGGTTCAGAGAACTATAGAAAATGCCCATTATGGAGTTTAAATATCCCTATATCAAGTTAGCTTCGTGATAAGATGAACGAAGGCAAGCCCAAAATCAGAAAGATGGAAGAAGATAAACAAGTATGGATTGAGTCCAATATAGAAAGATCATGCAAAGAAGGGGAGACATCAAAGGTAGACAAAAAGTATTCAAATCGATGGTATGGTGAAAAAAGAAGGTTTCATAGAGTAAGGTATCCAAATGAAAGACTTACCTATGATTCATCCATCACTTGAGACTATGCACATAGGAGTAAATATGCTAAGAAACATAGATGATTTGAAGAAGCAAATACATACAAGGATTGGAAAGAGGCTATGCATGAGGATATCAAGATTTTGGAGGAAGGATCCATCATAATTATAAAGAAGAGAGGGTGAAGCATCTAGCTAGTTATGTGTGTATGTAGATCACTTGATAGTTATAGGTGATCATGATGACGGCATCTTTGACATGAAGGAAAGGCTTGGGAAGGAGTTCAGGATTTTAGAACTTGGAGATCTATGGTATTTATTATGTGTCCAAGTCATTTAAAAGGATGAAGATATCTGGATCATGTAGGGAAAATACATGTTGGATGTGTTCAAGCTATATGAAATCATCGGGTGCAAACCATTGACCACCCCAATGGAAGTAAATATGAAACTCACTTCAATGGAATGAAATGAAGCTCATGATGGGCGCTTATATAGTTCAATAGTGGGCTTTTTCGAATTATGGCAATATCACAAGGGCTCACCTAGCATATACACTTGGTGTGCTTTCTCAAGCTACGCACAGGCTTAGGGTTCCACGTTTACTTCTTGCTAAAAGAGTACTTAGATATCTAAAGGGTACATTGAATGAATGTATTTTGTATACTTTTTGAAGATGATTTGGATGTGAAAGCATTATGAGATGCTGCTTGAGCTAGATCCAAATAAAATAGGAGGAGTATAATTAGATATGCAATGATGTTAGGAAAGATAGTCATCTCATAGGTGACAAAGAAGCAACCTGTAGTTGCCCTATCTCACGTAAACATGGGTTTCATTTAATTTCGTCCCTATATACGTGCAGGAGCTCATTCCAACCAAAAGGATGACATCCTAAATTTATTTCTCTTTAAAGTTTTTAGATTGGAATATGACCCCCTAAAATGTGACGCCGGGAACTTTCAACATTAGGCATCTATTGTGGAGAGAAGAGAGAAAACTGCAATCCTTCACTTAATTTCCTCTCGTGCTTGAGTTCTTGTTAAAATGCGGAAAACTAATAGACTGCTATGCGTCGTTCAATCAGTTCATTCACTCACAACCCGTATCTTACATTTGCCTTTTGTGTTGGTACGCTCTTGACATGTTCACGCACGAAAGGTTGCGTGTAATTTTCATTAATCGTAATTACAGGAGTGAGCGCCTCACAGGCTTTAACTTATGACTTGGGTGACACTTTCATCGATCATAAGACCGGAGTGACCCCAAGAAAAAAACCAAGCAAATCATTGAATAAATGTATATACATAGTCGAGAATGAGAACGTGGCATAACATATCATCGTCGACGGTCCTCTGTGTGTATTCCAGGGCCATAGCTACGCATCTGAGCAGCTCACGCACGTACAATGTGATATCAGAGCACTGATCA
Source organism: Ceratopteris richardii (assembly GCA_020310875.1). Lineage (NCBI taxonomy): Eukaryota > Viridiplantae > Streptophyta > Polypodiopsida > Polypodiales > Pteridaceae > Ceratopteris > Ceratopteris richardii. The sequence continues at coordinate 129,617,374 of CM035418.1, read as the reverse complement.
ACGTTTACGACGTGCTAGTTGCCAATATCCTGAAAAACCAGAAAGAAACGCTAATTGTGCATTGAGCGTCAATCATACCTGCTTATGCAAGAAGTTAGAGTCCTCTCGAAAAGCAGGATCTCCCCGAGACAACAGCAATGGCCACATGTGGTTTAGGATGGAGTATTCAGATAAAGAGTCGAATTGTTACTGTTTTCTATATCTGCCGTAAAGGTTTAAACCAGAAGGGGAAGGAAGCATAGCGAGGTAGACTATAGTGCTCGAGTTCCCACAGCACCAAAAACAGACATAGAAGCAAAAAGCTGCAACAGAAATGACATGTGTTGTGCTACTACTGAAGTTACGTAGTGCAGCTATCGCATAGTGAGGATATGGGAAAATTGAAGCTCATAAGCAAGAAAGAGTAATGAGCTATTGAGAGGTCTTTTACATTGTCAGGTATACATTTGGATTTTGTTTTCATTTCGAGTGCATGTGGCAGGCGATGATATGTATTTTCTTGAGGGTCCGTGAATGGACACTACAACCTGCTCATCTATGAGATAGCAAATTGAATATCTGGCCGAGCAATGCATAAGTAAATCAAGCATCCAATAGCCTCCTGATAATGAACAACATCAAATGCATCTCCAGCATCATGAAGACTCAATCATAAACCTGTCTCCATAGAAGTGGCAATAGGCGTATAGTCTTCAAGGCCAAAACGCTACAATAATGTGTCAATATATTTCCTTTCACACAAAGCCATTCCACCATCAACTTGCATAAACTGAATGCCCAAATAGTGATGCAAATGCCCCAAATGAGACATCTCAAATGAGGCATGCAAATCAGCCTTAAAATCAGCAATATGCTTCTCAATAGGAACACTGAGCAACATGTCGTCAACATAGACAACAATGATCAGAAGCACATCACTAGCATGCTTAACAGATAGGCATGTGCAACTAGATAGGCATGTATCTTCTCATATGAAGCACGTGGTGCTTGCTTTAAACCATATAATGCCTTCTTTGATGTGCACGCCTGGTTTTCATGCCCTTTTTGCACAAAGCCATGGGGCTGAAAAACATACAGTTCTTCATGCAAGTCACCATTCAAAAATGCTATTTTAATTTCCAGTTGATGTACATTCAAACCATGATGAGCTGCAAGTGCATAGATGCTCCGAACAGTAGTCATACAGCATGTAGGTGCAAAGGTCTCATCAAAATCAATGCCTCTTTCTTGTGCATAACCCTTTGCAATAAGCCTAGCCTTAGACCTGTCAATAGTAGCATCCGATTTACGCTTCAGCTTGTATACCCACTTAGTGCCAATGTCCTTCTTTCCAGGAGGCAAGTCACATAAAGACCAAGTACCATTCTTCATTATAGCATCATATTCAGATTGCATAGTAGCCATCCAATTTTCTCAATTTTTTGCTTCATCAAATAAAACAGGCTGATTCTCATCACATAGACTAAATGCAGCCATAGCATAGCAATCTAATGCAAAAGAGGCACTATGAGAGCGTGAACGAGTACGATATGATAGAGGTGCATCTAATTTGCTATCACGCAAGGTCTACACTAGCCATTTTGGCATAGTTCTTGCTTGCTCAATATCAGCTCTCTCATCAATAAGTGCATCATGTATATCTGCATCAGAAATGGAATTATCTGCATCATCACATGAAACCTGTAGAGGCTAAGAAGTTACCTCATTAGGACCAGCACTATACTATCCACCTATAAAAAGAGGAGGCAAAGTGTCATACATGTCTTTGGAGCTAACAAATGTCTCCTTAGTATATGAAAGCAATGGATGAATAACATCTTCCACAAAAACAACATCACTGCTAACTAGAATGCGTTTAGTCTGTGGATGATATAGACGATAGCCTTTACTTTTAGAACTGTACCCGACAAAAATACATTTTACTGCTTTATCATCCAATTTTTCGCAATGTTGTTCAGGCACTAATGCATATGCCAAACAACCAAAAACACGCAGATGAGCAACAAATAGCTTGCGGTCATGCAAAGCCTCATACGGAGTGATAGACTGTAGAGCTTTAGTGGGACACCTGTTAAGTACATATGTTGCATGCATGATAGCCTCAAGCCAGAAACTATCTCGTAAAGCCTAACTCTTGACCATACACCTTACTATCTCCATGAGTGACCTGTTCTTTCGTTCAGCAACTCCATGTTGTTGAGGTTTATACGGCACTCTACACTAGTGTTTTATCCCACGTTCAGCCATAAATTCATTAAAATCAGAAGACATATATCCCCTATCAGAGCGGAGGGTGTCCATTTTACATGCTAACATATTTTTAGCCAAAACCAAAAAGTGTTTGAAGCACATGAATACTTCGGACTTTGCCTTGAATGGATATACCCATGCATTCTTGGAAAAATCATCGATGAAAGTCACGAAGTAAATATAATTCCCAAAAGAAGGTGTCTACATAGAACCACTGTCATCACTATGTACAAGCTGCAATTTCTAAGTAGCCCGAACTGAACCATCTTTTGGAAAAGACATGTTGAGAAAGATGGATGGATGCTCCAAGAGATTGAGTAGGTACTACTATAACTTGCTTTATACCAGCCCTCTTTTGCTTCAAGCTTGATAACTAAACCTCCTTAGCTTTCCAATGACACCATAAAATGGCCTATGTACTTTGGAAATGATGTGTGCAATGACTGAACCAAAACAGATAACTTTGAAACTCACAAACTCAAGAAGACCTTCTATTTATGTCTTGATACCTACTGGGTATTTTGCTCAGTATGACCAGCACAGTAGGAATTAGAAAAATTTCTTTTAGAGGTATCTAATTAACTTAGCAAGCTAACTATTCCAAGTGAAATGATGTAAAAGGATAAACTATGTTAAGAGAAATCAATTTAGCAAGTTAAGCTATACCCCCGACTTTTTAGGACTAAGCGGGACATAGAACAGTGATCACCTCGACGTGTAGTTCTCTGAAATAGCAAAATAGAATCTCTTTAGACTTTGAAAATATGTAGATAACTTTGAGCTGAATCCAACAAGCTTTGAATCACTAAATTTGATGGAGAAATGACTGAGATATGCACTTCACAAGTTGACAGACTTCTGAGTAGTATGACAGAGAACTTAGAAATGAACAATGTGAATATATGTATTAATGAACACTTGTATACAAATCCATTGGCATGCAAAACATTGCCTAATGGTGTAGATAGGTGTGTGCTATAGTGTAGACCTCACACACACACTCAAAATTACTAATGAGAAGCTCGGGAGTGATGCGTTCTGCCCGCAACTTTTCCATGTCCATTTTTATAGAGAGTGAGTATAAATTTGAATTCAAATTCAAACTTTTGGCTCCCTATGATCAAGCTCATATATCATAGGAAATATTCCTTCAATCAAAGAGCTACCTTTTTCCACGAATCCTTTTGGTAGGTGATTGCAAAAGATTCTAAGTCAATTTGACTTTTACAAAGAGATAAAGTGGTAATAAACCACTAGCACTAATTCCAATGCTTCTTCACATATGTAGGGTCTTCAAGATATCTTTCAAGCCAAATGTGTAGGCTTGTGATTTACACCAACACCACCCCCTCAAGCCAAACATTTTGGCTTGGTCTTTATCTTCAATCTTCATGTATATCCTGCAATCCAATCATTGCTTTGAAGTTACAAAGTTTGGTTCCTTCCAAAGCGTTAGTCAACAAATCTGCACATTCCATGTTGGTTGATACATAGGTCAGTTGAATATCTTTGCTTATCCACTTCTCCCTCACATAATGGTGATGGACCTCTATATGTTTGGTCCTAGCATGATAGATAGGATTAGCTGCAAGGTGAAGAGAACTTGTATTATCTCCAAAGATTATTGGAGACCTAGTATATAAACCCAACTCTGTATACAAAAGCTTAATCCAAATAGCTTCTTGTGTGGCATTAGCCAGCCCTCTATACTCTCCCTCTATAGAAGACAATGCTACAGTTGGTTGCTTCTTTGCAGACCAAGATATTGGCATATCACCTGCAAATGAAATATATCCAGAAGTGCTCCTCCTATCATCCTTGCATCCTACCCAATCTCCATCTGAATAAATTTTGATATCCATATCTGAAGTGTAAGGAAAATACAAACCATGGTTTTGTGTACCCTTGAGATACTTCAAGATTCTCTTGGTAGCCTCCATGTGAGGTATCCTTGGCTTGTGCATAAAATGACTTAGCACACTAAATCCATATGCAATATCTATCCTTGTTAAGGTAGCATAGTTTAAGCTACCCACCATACTTTGATAACCTTTAATGTCGTTGACTTTGTCACCTTCATGGGCACTTAGTTTTAGGTTTACCTCCATTGGAGGGCTTACTATTTTGGCATCCTGCAAGCGAAACTTCTTTAACATATCCTGTATGTATTTTTTCTGAGTAATGTATATCCCTGAATTAGTGTAGACTAACTCAAGCCCAAGAAATGCAGTGCGACGCATATTGCGATATGTGAAAGGAACATGTAATTTTGGCTTGTTTTATGAGAGAAAATTTCAGCCATGTATATATGCATACATAGATGCTGATTGGGGGGTATAAATTTGAATTCAAATTCAAACTTTTGGTTCCCTATCATCAAGCTCCTATATCCTAGGAAATATTCCTTCAATCAAAGAGCTACCTTTTTCCACGAATCCTTTTGCAAAAGATTCTAAGTCAATTTGACTTTTACAAAGAGATAAAGTGGTAATAAACCACTAGCACTAATTCCAATGTGTCTTCACATATGTAGGGTCTTCAAGATATCTTTCAAGCCAAATGTGTAGGCTTGTGATTTACACCAACAGCTCCCCCTCAAGCCAAACATTTTGGCTTGGTCTTTATCTTTAATCTTCATGTATATACTGCAATTCAATCATTGCTTTGAACTTGCAAAGTTTGGTTCCATCCAAAGCTTTAGTCAACAAATCTGCACATTGCATGTTGGTTAATACATAGTTCAGTTGAATATCTTTTCTTATCCACTTCTCCCTCACATATGGGTAATGGACCTCTATATGTTTGGTCCTAGCATGATAGATAGGATTAGCTGCAAGGTGAAGTGAAATTGTATTATCTCCAAAGATTATTGGAGACCTAGTATATAAACCCAATTCTATATACAAAAGCTTAATCCAAATAGCTTCTTGTGTGGCATTAGCCAACCCTCTATATTGTGCCTCTATAGAAGACAATGCTACAGTTGGTTGCTTCTTTGCAGACCAAGATATTGGCTTATCATCGGCAAATGAAATATATCGAGAAGTGCTCCTCTCATCATCATTGCATCCTGCCCAATCTGTATCTGAATAAATTTTGATATCAATATCTGAAGTGTAAGGAAAATACAAAGCATGGTTCTCTGTACCCTTGAGATACTTCAAGATTCTCTTGGTAGCCTCCATGTGAGCTATCCTTGGCTTGTGCATAAATTGACTTAGCACACTAACTCCATATGCAATATCTATCCTTGTTAAGGTAGCATAGTTTAAGCTACCCGCCATACTTTGATAACCTGTAATGTCATTGACTTCATCACCTTCATTGGCACTTAGTTTTATGCGTACCTCCATTGGAGTGCTTGCTATTTTGGCATCCTGCAAGTGAAACTTCTTTAGCATATCCTGTATGTATTTTTTCTGAGTAATGTATATCCCTGAATTAGTGTAGACTAACTCAAGCCCAAGAAAATACTTCAATAGACCAAGGTCATTGATCTTGAACTCCTTCATCATCTCGCTCTTGATTTGTTTGATTCCATTCACATCAATACCTATAATTATGATCTCATCAACATAAACACAAAGATATATTACCTTTGAATTACTTCTCGTGATGAATAGAGAAGTATCTGCCTTGCTCATAACAAAACCTTGGTATTGGAGGTATGTAGTTGAGCTGTAATTCCAGGCTCTAGGTGCCTGCTTCAATCCATATAAAGCCTTTTTTAATTTGCAAACATATGTTCCCTTCTTAGGGTACTCATAGCCAGGAGGTTGTGACATATATACTTCCTCTAAAATCCATCCATTCAAGAAAGCATTCTTGACATCCAATTGGTACATGTTCCAATTTTTTGATGGAGCCACACTAACCAACACTTTGATAGTTGGCATCTTCGCCACAGGTGAGAATGTCTCCTCATAGTCAATGCCTTGGGTTTGTGCAAAAACCTTGGCTACCAATCTGGCTTTGTACCTATTAATTGTGCCATCAGAATTTCTTTTAAGTTTATAGATCCATCTGGATCCTATTACCTTCATGGGTTCCTTCTTTGGTACTAACTCCCATGTATCACTCTCCTTGAGTGCTTCAATCTCCTCATCCATAGCTTCTTTCCATTCTGATTTGGTTATGGCTTCTTCATATGATCGTGGTTCTTCATTTGAGAAATCTTTGGCAAGAACAACAGAATGTTTAGTAACAAGAGATGTATCATACCCATATCTGATAGGTTTTTTGCTTTCTCTTTGTGATCTTCTGATTGATTGAGTTGAAGATTCAGGTGTGTCTTCAAGCTTCTTCATCTTCGTTCTGCCCTTGGACTTCCATGCCTTGAAATCTTCAAGATTGATAGTGTCTTCATCATCTGAACTTGTGTCTTCATTCTGAGTGGGTTCCTCCTTTGCAAGACTTGGAAACTCCTCTTCCGAATCATAGGGTAATTTAACCTTCTTGCATTGATTCTCATACAAAGAATCATTTTCATCAAAGAAAACATCTCTGCTTACCATGAATTCCTTATTGGTAGGGTTATAAAACCTATAACCTTTTTGACTTAGATCATACCCAATAATGATGCATTTTTCAGCCTTTGGGTCTAGTTTACCTCTTATCTGAGAAGGAATTGTGTACATATGCTACACATCCAAATATCCTGCGATGGTCTACTTATGGTCTCTTACCATGCCATGCTTCATATGGTGTCATCCCATCAAGGGATTTAGATGGTAACATGTTTATGAGATAAGTGGCAGTAGAAACACTCTCTGCCCATAGATAGTTAGGTAACGTTTTCTCATTCAACATAGACCTAGCTGTCTCAACAATTAGTCTATTTCTTCTCTCAGCTACCCCATTCTGTTTAGGAGAATACCTTGTGGTTATTTCTCTTTTGATGCCTCTTTCCTGCAAGTAGTTTTCAAACTCATTAGAGAAGTACTCACCTCCTCCATCTAACCTTAGCGTCTTCAAATCTTTTCCTCTCTAATTCTCAACAAGTGCAAGATATTTTTTAAAGTAATTTAAAACATCATCCTTGTGCTTCATGAAGTATAATACAGTCCATCTGCTATAATCATCAATAAAAGATACATAGTACCTTGATCCTGAGACTAAAGGGTCTTTGCTTGGTCCCCATACATCTGTATGGACAAGCTCTAGGTAGTCTTCATGCATATAACCTTTCCTTGAGAAGGGCAACTTCTGAAACTTTCCAAATTGACAAGCACCACACTTGTAAATCATATGTTGCTTGGATACATTAGGTATTCCAAGCACACATTGGTCCCTGCATAATTGCTTCAAAGTTCTTTCTCTTATATGCCCTAATCTTTTGCGCCAAATCTCAAGTTCTCAAAGTGTTTGGTCTTTGTAACTATATAGTGCAATATTCTTTGTGTCTTCTAACTCAAAAGTGAGAAGTCTACCTGATTTTTCTCCTTTAGCAATCCTCTTGAACCCATGTCTTGGATCCTCCACAAATGCTCTATATTGGTTGAATCTAACCTGCAAACCTTTCTCCACAATCTGTCCAACACTCATCAAATTTTTGGTAATGGTTGGGACATAGAGTACCCTGCTCAACAAATTCTGATTTCCATCACAAGTCTTAACAGTTCCAACTTTAACTACTAAGCACTTGGTGTCATCACTTGTTTGGACTTGATGCTTACCTTTTGGTTCCTCAAGATCAGAGAGTAGTGCTAGATTGCTAGCTACATGATTTGAGCACCCTGAGTCAATGTAGAATAGGTGGTCATCATTTGTACGTGATTTTGAAGTCATGTTCATGATCAGAAGAGAGTCATCATGCTCCTCTATGTAGTTGTTGCAGTCCTTTTTGGATTTGAATCCTCCTTGGTAGTTGCCATTGCATTTATTGTTGTAATTGTTGTTGTAGTTGTTTTTGTAGCCTTGGTGATGATTAAATCTACCTCTTGACTGTGAATATCCACCTCTTTGGTATCCTCTTCCTCTCTGATTCTTGTAATTCCTGAAACACTCATATGTAGTATGATTTGATAAACTACAAATGTTGCATGGTGAGGAGTTATAGGATCTCCCCCTACCTTGCTTACCTCCTCTGCCCCTTCCTCTTGATGATCTACCTCTCCCTGCATAGTTGGCTTGGGAGGTATAGCCTTCATCTTCCACCTTCTTGCTCTTGCCTATATCTTTAGACTTCTTATCAGTGTATAGGGCAGAAGAGTTATTACCTTTGGATGTATCTCCATTCTTTTTGAGCTTTGCTTCATGAGTAAACAATTGTCCCATGAGAGTTGTAAGATCTCGAATTTGCATGTCCATGTAAAGGTCCATGGCAGTGGCGAAGCTTTCCCATTTTTCATCAGCCTTGATCCCATTCATCACTTGCCTCACAATCTGTTCTTCTTCAATCTCTTCTCCTATGCTTGCTAACTGATCTGCTACATCTTTAATCTTGGTCACAAATTCTGAAACATCTTGGTTAGGTTTCTTCCTTAATGTTGTGAATTCAATCGACAACTGATTTTTCCTAGCCCTTGTGTTGGAGGAAAAATAAGATGACAAGGTTTCCCAAGGCTCTTGGGATGTCTTACAATTTCTAATATGTGGCAAAAGAAAATCAGAGATGGAGTTGAGTAAATAAGACCTTGCCAATGCATCCTTAGCACACCATGTGTTGAGCTTTTCATGTTCTTCCTTTGTTGGCAATCCTCTTGTTTTGAATGAGGGCAATTCCTCATCTCCTGAGATGTATCCATAGAGACTCCTTCCTTGTAAGTAGTTCTTCATTCTCAGAGACCATGCTTGATAGTTGTTCCTGTCCAATTTATCAATAAATGAAGGAAAACCATCTCCCATTTTACCTTAGTTTGCTCTGATACCATTGTTGGGAAAGATGGAAGGATGCTCCAAGAGATTGAGTAGGTACTGCTAAAACCTGCTTTATACCAGCCCTCTTTTGCTTCAAGCTTCATAAGTGCACCTCCTGAGCTTTCCAATGACACCATAAAATGGCCTATGTACTTTGTAAATGATGTGTGCAATGATTGAACCAAAACAGATAACTTTGAAACTCACAAACTCAAGAAAACCTTCTATTTATGTCTTGACACCTGCTGGGTATTTTGCTCAGTATGACGAGCACAATAGGAATTGGATAAATTCCTTTTAGAGGTATCTAATTAACTTAGCAAGCTAACTATTCCAAGTGAAATGATGTAAAAGGATAAACTATGCTAAGAGAAGTCAATTTAGCAAGTTAAGCTATACCCCCCATTTTTTAGGACTATAGCAGACATAGACTAGTGATCACCTCAACGAGTAGTTCTCTGAAATAGCTGCATAGAATCTCTTCAAACTTTGACAATATGTAGATAACTTTGAGCTGAACCCAACAAGCTTTGAATCACTGAATGTGATGGAGAAATGACTGACATATGCACTTCACAAGTTGACAGACTTTTGAGTAGTATGACAGAGAACTCAAAAATGAACAATGTGAATATATTTAGTAATGAACACTTGTATACAAATCCATTGGCATGAAAAACATTGCCTAATGGTGTAGATAGGTGTGGGCTATAGTGTAGACCTCACACACACTCAAAATTACTAATGAGAAGCTCGAGAGTGATGAGTTCTGCCCGTGACTTCTCCATGTCCATTTTTATAGAGAGTGAGTATAAATTTGAATTCAAATTCAAACTTTTGGATCCCTATGATCAAGCTCCTATATCCTAGGAAATATTCCTTTAAACAAAGAGATACCTTTTTCCACGAATCCTTTTGGTAGGTGATTGCAAAAGATTCTAAGTCAATTTGACTTTTACAAAGAGATAAAGTGGTAATAAACCACTAGCACTAATTCCTATGCTTCTTCACATGTGTAGGGTCCTCAAGATATCTTTCAAGCCAAATGTGTAGGCTTGTGATTTACACCAACAGGACAAACACTGTATTTTGCCCAAAATATAGCCTTCACAAACATGTTTTGCACGTGCCTCAAGTTTGGGCAAAGAGCACACCATTTCAGATATCTACGGGCATAGGAAACTGAGAAAAATTCAGATGACCAAAGCGTGGATGCCAAAGCTTTGCATCTGACATAGCCTGAGAATCATTTACTACACATGCCAAATCATTTATAGATCTCTCATAGTCTATGAGCTTATACACCCCATGACATAAAATTCGAGAGGCAATAATCACATCGCCATTTGAGAGATCATGAATCGTACACCTGTCATCAACAAATTTCACAACAAAGCCAATCTTGGCTAATGCAAAAACTGATAACAGGTTCTTCTTGATCCCTGGGACAAATAAAGCATCTGACAAAGTGAAAAAACTACCATCAGTAGTAGTCAAAATGATCTTACCTACTCCCATAACAGGATAAGAGGAGTTGTTGGCGCATGTAACAATATTCCCTGTAGGGGCACGCACGAGTGAAGAGAAGAAACTACGCTGCGAGGTAATATGTTTGATCACCCCACTATCAAAATACCAAACATCTGCATCTACTACAGACATGCACTGCTCATGAGAAGATGGGTCAAAACTACAGATAGTAGTTAACGTCCATTCTTCTTCCTACACAAGATTAGTAGACTTTGCTTTTGGTGTAGAGGCCTGTGCAACAACCATTCCAGCCTCTTTCTTCTTTGCCTCTTTAGCAGCCAGTTTTGGACAGTTCTTTATGATATGATCATTCCCTTTACAGTACTTACGAAACAATTTCTGCTTTTCTGATTTCTTCTCATCTTTATCTTCCTTCTTAGAATATGCACAGTTAGCAATTTCTGCTTACTAGTTGAAGAGCTCCATTTTCCTTTGCCCTTCTAACTAGCCAGGAAGGCTTGATCTGCAACTCGCATAATCGACCTGTTCTGCCTGGACTGATCTTCCTGCAACAGAACAGAGATTAACTCCTCAAAGGATAAGGCATTCGCTAAAATACTTTTTGGGAATTGAAGTAATTTCAATGAAACAGGGAATTCGGATGATACAAACCAATTGTATGCTAGAAATGCTTGAGAGATTTGGTATGAGTGCATGCAAACCTGTTGATACCCCACTTCATGCTAATGTTAAGCTTATGGATGATGGAAAGTACTTCCATGATGACAATATGTATAGAAAGATGGTTGGAAGTTTGATTTATGTAACAAAGATAAGACTGAATTTCAGTTCTGCAGTTGGTTGGGTGAGTCAGTTCATGCATAAACCATGTAGAGTGCACTTGGATGCAGTGCGACCCATATTGCGATATGTGAAAGGAACATGTAATTTTGGCTTGTTTTATGAGAGAAAAGTTCAGCCATGTATATATGCATACATAGATGCTGATTGGGTAGGAAATGTAATGCATCGAACATCAACGAGTGGATTTTCATTTTTGCTTTGAAGTGCAATCACTACTTAGAGTAGCAAGAAGCAACCAACTGTTGCTTTGTCAAGTACCGAAGCTGAATATAGAGGCATTAAACAAGCCTTTTGTGAAGCAACATGGATTAAGTACCTACTCGAAGACATGGGAGTCTACATCGACGAAAAAGTGGTCATGGATTATGACAATGTGAGCAACATTATGCTATCAAAGAATCCAGTTTATCATGCGAGGTCCAAGCACATCAAAGTTCATTATCACTTTGTTAGTGAGAAGGTCATCGAACGAGAAGTGGACTAGATTCACATCAATAGTGAAGAACAAGTGGCAGATATCTTCACCAAATCTCTTCCCAAAGAAAAGTTCATCTACTTCGGAGAAGCTTTAGGAGTTAGAAAGCTTTAGTTTGTATTTAGATTTCATTTCATGTTATTTCATCTTGTATGGACATATGTATTTCTTTCATTTTGTAGTCAAGCTCATTCTGAGCTTGAGGGGGAGATTTGATGACATGGCATGACATATCACTATTGTAAAAAAACAGTGAAGAATTTAATGTACTCTTGCTCCACTGCCGTCATGTAGCATGTGGAAGTTTTTCTCTCCCTGTCTCTCTCTCTCTTTTTCAATCATTGTCGATGGTCATCTCTGTGTATTGTAGGGCCATAGCTATGCATCTGAGCTGCGCATGCACATATAGAGAATGATAGCTCACGTACGAGTTTTAAGGGAATTGGGGAGGCTATTATTGGAGAGGTTAAGTTTTGAATGTTGAAGCAATGCATAAGATTTTTGAGCAAGGCCAAATACTAGAGATACATCCCACCTCGTCATGGATAATAAAGTTACTGACATCAACAAAAATTCCTAGCACTATTTTGTCCTGTCTCAAGAGGAGAAACTCGAGGTACATTGCAGTCAATTCTATAGTTAACCTTATGAAATTCATTCGTTAGTAACACCAAATTTCGGTTAAATTAATTATTACACTCAAAACCTTTCTCGATGTCCATCATTGAATCTGAAATAGAACTTTTTCTGATGAAATGCTTTTTATCTTTGATGAGCCTTAGAAACGAGACAGTTAGAAATGACCCTGTACTCAATTTGGAGCATACTTCGGCATGTTTAACCTAATCTTTGGTTCCATTCGGTGACACAATCAGAGGAGCAAGGTTCTCACAGACATTAACTGACGATCCGGGTGACCCTTTTATCCATCAGACGGCAACTTTTCTGAAGGTTTCTTTTACTACAGTGACGTGAAGAAGAAATCCAAGAACCTTTAAAGCTTTTTGATTGGAATATGTATCACAGACCCCATAAAACGTGATGCCGAGAACTTTCAATATTAGGCATCTATTGTATAGAGATGAGAGAGAACTGCGATCCTTCCTTCACTCACTTTCCTCTCGAGCTGGAGTTCTTGTTAAATTGAGGAAAACTAATAGACTGAAATGCGTACTTCATTCAGTTCACTCAATCAAAACACGTATCTTACATTTGCCATGTGTTCATACGATAAAGAAATGTTCACACGAGAAGTTTCGAGGAGTTTTAATCAATCGTAATTACAGGAGCGAGCTTAACTCATTATTTGGGTGACATTTTCATCGATCATAAGACCGGAACGACTGCAAGAAAAAAGCCGAGCAAAACATTTTATAATGGTTTTGGTTTTTTTTAGCGCATCCCCTCCGTTATCCCTTGTGGGAATCATATCTCACGTACTTGCTGTAATGGAATTAGGGATGCTATCGACATATGGTTCTGAATGAAGTATTGGAGAGGTTAAGTTCTGAATCTTGAAGCAGTGCGTAAGATTTGTGAGCAAAAACAAAGAACTAGAGATACATCCCGCCCCATCATGGATTATAATGTTAGTGAAATCAACAAAAATGTTTAGCACCATTCGGTCCTGTCTCAAGAGGAATAACTAGAGATATATCCCACTCATTTCTATAGTAAACCTTGTGAAACTCATTATTTAGTAACACCAATTTTTGGTTAACTTAATTACTACTCAAGGCCTTCCTAGATGTCCATGATTGAATCTAAAATAGATCTTTGCATGATGAAATGGTTTTTTATCTTTTATTAACTACTCAGGAAAGTGATTCATGATTCTAGAAACGAGACTTAGAAATGACCTTGTATTCAATTTGAAGCAAAATTCGCCATGTTTAAACTTTTATTTTTAGTTCCATTCAATAGTTACAAGTATGTATATACGTAAATATGAACAATATGTATGTATCTACGCATGTAGTGTAAATTTGTACATATGTATGTATCCACGCATGTATTATAAATGTTTGTATGAATGTTTGATATGTGTATATCCAATTGTATGATATGAATATATGTATATATATAGGTAGGCACGTATGTATTCTTTTGTGGGTTTACGTTGATATGTATATATGTATGTATAGATAGAAGTCCTTGTTGAAATCTTTTCGGGAAGACAAGAGACCGTTGCATGCAGGATTTATCGGAGCATTAAAGAGTTGACTCGATTGATTGGTGTCTAGAAAATAACAATAAAACTATCTGAAATGTTAAGGATCCGTGTTGCTGTTGTGGTGAAACACTTCACTTTGGAGTGTGAACTTCAATGTTTGAACTGCGAACGCCGATCCGCATATAACCAACTTCAATGTGGAGGATGAAAGGGATCCCCATAGTCTCTGTTGTTTATTTCAATCTTTCAAGAGTAAGCAAAAGAATAGCTCCATGGACCAACTTCCAAAAAGAATTAAGAACTTTTTCAAATCAAAAGATAAAATATTATTTTCGAGAGATAATAACTTATGCATATATAGAAATAAAACGTCACTTTTGATAACTAATAACTTATTCTTGTATAGGATCCATACAATTTTTGCCGACTGTATTTCATATCCTATAGGATATTGGCTGTCCTCGCATGCATTGGACTCTTTCCAATGTCATAACCACTGTGGCATGTCACAAGCACTGGGTTTGGTTTTTCAAGGCACCCTGAAGGTACTTACATGCATCTGTCATAGGAGGGTTCTAAACTCATGAAAGCGATCCATGATTCTAGAAATGCAAGGCTTAGAAACGACCTTGTCTTCCATTTGAAGCCTAATTCGTCATGTTTAAGCTAATCTTTAGTTCCACTCAATAATAAAACGTATGAATATACGTTATTGTGTAGATATGGTAAGCATGTAGTATAAATGTTTGTAAGAATGTTTTATATGTGTATGTTTAATTTATGGATATAACTTTTGTATGTATGTGGGTACGTGGTTATGTATTTTTCTGTGTGTTTACGTTCAGATGTATATATGTATGTATAGAGGGAAGTCCTTGTTGAAACGTTTGCAGAAGAGAGAAGAAAGCGTTGCACGCAGGATTTATCGGAGTATTCAAAGGTTTAATCTATTCATTCCTACTAGAAAATAACAAGAAAACTATCTAAAATATTAAGGATCCTTGTTGTTGTGGTAAAACGCTAGACTTTGGAGTGCGAAGTTGAACGTTTGAATTGGGAATGCGGATCCGCATATAAACCGTTAAAGGTTTAGGATGAAAGTGATCTCCATGGTGTGTGTTGTTTATTTCAATATTTCAAGAATAGGCGAAGCAGTGGGTCCATGAAACAGATTTCAAAATGAAAAAGAAATTCACAACCTTGTCAAATCAGAAAAATAAAATATTATTTCCGAGAGCTAATAATTTATGCATGTATAGAAATGAAATGTCACTTTTGAGAACTAATAACGTATTCCTGTACAGACACCATTCAATCTTTGACGATAGTATTTCATATCCTGTAGAATACTGGCTGTCCTTGGATGCATTGGACTTTTCCCAAAAGCATGTTTTGGTAGTTATGGCTGTGGCAAGTCACAACCTCTGCCTTTGATTTTTCAAGGCATCATGAAAGTTCTTTTTGTAAGGAACCTTAATGCATTGAAAAATCAAAGAGGGTTGTCAAGTTTTTTGGACAGATGGCAACAAAGAGGATGAAATGCCGAATTCATTTCTCTTCAACTTTTCGTCTATGAATATGATAAACCGACCGCATTAAATACGACACAGACATGTTTCAAGATTAGGCGGCTAGTATGCAGAGAGCCGAGTTAAGTGCTTGACTTTAACTTGCTTTGACCGCGAGTTGGAGTTCTTGTTAAGTGAGGAAAACTAATAGACTGCGATACCTCTTTCCTTAAGTTCATTCAATCACACCACGTATCTTAATTTTGTCTTTCGTGTTGGTACGACAGTCACATGTTCACGCATGAAACATTGCGAGGAATTATCATCAATTGCAATCAGTGGACTTGAACTGACGACTAGGGTGACGCTTTTATCGATCAGAGGACGGAAGCTTCTGCAAGGAAAAGGCTGAGAAGAACATTGAATAAATGTTTTCACATGACACATACTTTAGAATGGTACCTCAAGTACTGAAAGCATGAAAAACAAACCAAATCGCAAGAGGAACAAGGATTTTCGGCGAATGAAATGTCAAGTACGGCCGAGTAGAATGTATGATCGTTCTAGGAGTGTAGCGTTAGATTCCAAAACCTACTATTCAACTGAAACTAGTACCATCTATGTTACTCTTTTTTAATGAAGGTTTCGCAAAAGCCTACTCTCCACATTTTAACTTTGAAAGTACAATTGTATTGGATGACCAAAATATTTCCCCACTCATAGTCATTATATCTAATGACTATGCTTCTTATTATGGCATTGAATTACATATTGAGTATGCAAGACGTGAGAAATAGACATAAAAACCGTGTAATAAAATGCTTCAAGTTACCCATTGATAAGATTCTCCATAAAATCTAATTGAATCTTTAGGTAGATTAAGTTAGAATGTGAGAAGAATTGAATATTAAATGATTCTATTCCACCTACAATTTAGAGGTTATTTGACATGGCTCTCTCAACTTATGTGAATAGAGTCTTACCAATGCTCCTAAAAATGCAACGCGGGATTATAAAGAAGGATGATTAAATACAAATAGGTAGATGAAATTTAGAAGTTAATGGTACTACAATCGATTGTGTAGCAAGGTTATATATATATATATATATATATATATATATATATATATATATATATATATATATATATATATATATATATATATATATATAATGATCTCATGATCTCTCTAATTAGCCTCTCTAGAATCCTTCTTCGAACCAATATTGATGTCTAAGACAAAGGTGTCATATTCTTATTATAAACCTACTAATTCTTTCAAAGATCTTTTAGGAAAAACCTCTAGGGTATGTCTACAGCCTTTTTACCTCTTTATGCGTTGATTTCAGAAAAATAGGATTTCAAAATTTTTCCAACTCAGGACTTATTGGTTAAAAAAGTAACACTCATGAGGTTCTCATGAGCTTTATTGCGAACACTTGGGCAGTATAAAAAGTAGCTTCCATTGTACCATATAGGACAAGCTTTTCCAAGCCTCATCAATGCTGGTTTAGAATCCAACAATAATAATGACTTAGTATGGAAGCTCTACCTGGGACCTCTTCTTTTAGGATGTCGTCTACTCGGGGAAGATTCTCTTTAGGGAAGTACACCCTACAACATGACTGTGTAGAGAGACATTTTGCATATGAAGAGAGTAAGGATGAGAAAATCACAAGATCTTATTGACTCAAAATCAAAGCAAGTGATCTCACACTACTTTCTTGATGCTATTGGCTTGTCCCAAAGGTTACCTACTCACTTCCCTTACTAACAAGGCTCTCTTTCCATTGAAAGCAAAATCGATAGCAATCAAACGGTGTGATCATGTCCAAGGTGTAACTATAGTCACACTTTAGTGACTCTATGCAATGTCAAATATCACTAAATCAAGAAATAATGATAATTCGAGAAAGATATATAGCTGAAGAACATTACAAAAGACTATAAAAGTGGCAAATTTAACCTTAGAGATAACATTGAGCCATCAGAAGCAACTTTACATGTGCTTCAAGTAGCACAATGTATTCCATGGTAGAACCACCAACTAGCCAAAGACTCCAATATACAGAGACAACCTATGAGCCACAAAGCTACATCGCGGGGACACAGTGTAAACAATATAGAGGTGCAACAAATCACAATGAGATTATATCAATCGACAAAGAGATAGAGTATCAAACTGCGAGGCCAACTACTCCTTATATAGAATCCAAGGGCCAAGATGAGTGGCCTTGGAGATTCAGATGATTAACTGCTGACATGAGCTAAGCGCTTCAAAATAAAGTGACTAGTAGCTTGACATAAGGAAGCTAGTTGTTAAGATGAGTTATTTGTGGTAGTTCCACAACCCACTTTTAGGTATTCTACATCCAAATGCCTTGGAGGTGGCTCCATTTGCAATACCCGATACTTTTACATCTTCTGGATAATCTTGGAAAATCTCCTAATTACCTTGCATCACATCATAAGCCCATTAGCGATCACATAGCTGCACGGTCTCTTTGTTTTTGTACGATACAAACATAGAGGCAAAGTTCCCTTATTTTGGTTATGCCAAAACTGGGTGGAAAGTGGTGGCAGGCTTGCCTTGGTTATGAGTCAGCTTCAGTTGTGAGTTGAGCCAGTATCGGTCGACCTACTTGGAATCGGAAAAAGAAAATGTCACTTCTCAGGACTAATAATTTATTCTTGTATAGGAATAAAATGATTTTTTTTATATCTAATAACTTATTCGTTGGCGATTGTACTTCACACCCTATAGAATACTGATTGTGTTTGCAAATTGCATGCATTCAACTGCTCCGAAAAACATGTTCCTGTAGTTGCGGCTCGGGTACGAAACAACCATTGGCATCGCGACTCACCCTTGCTGTTCAAAACTACTCTCTTGTTTTTTCACGGCATCATGAAGGTTGTTACCTGTATTTGTGATATCTTGAGATGATCATGAGGAAAAGAGGGCTGTGATCTTTTTTTTTTTGGAATAAAGTAGCAAAATTAAATTAATAGAGGACGGTACAGTCTGTTCAAGGGGCAAGAGCCACATACACGATTACAAAAATAGAGCCATTTCTAGCGTCTGGGCTGAATACAAATAGTAGATAACTTCTCTCCATCTATAGAGAACTTACAACACATGAGAAGACTCAGAGTACTCCCCTAGAAATACATCGAATACATTTTGCAGAGGCTTTTTCCAGGACTTTTGCCAGAGACTTAAGGAAATTTCTATTTCCTTTACGGCATTATTTCTACTGATCCAGATGTGACACAGTATGTGACGTCTCCAAATATTCCACAGGAGGAAGTCCAGATTTCCTTTATAAAAGATGTGCCACAGTATGTGACCTCTCCAAATATTCCAGAGGAGATGTCCATATTCTAAAAGAGAAAATTTTTTATATTTGAGTATAGTGAGAAACATCTATCCAGTCAATTACGCAAGAGATCATATCTTCGCATCTTTACGAATTTATTCAGAAGAACTATGTTCGAGTATTTAGCTTCTGTGTTTTGAATCAAGTTATATGACTCTTTTTGGATTTCGGGAAACTTCGGATTTTATATAAAAGCCTATGTTTGCGTGTCCGTTTGAGTATTCATACCATTCTTCTAATTGCACATGGGGCTGATTTGTATATCGTTGAACACATCATAGCAATTTCTGTGCATTGGAATGCCCAAAAGAGAAACTAAATTTGCTACAGAATTTTAAAAATAAGTAGAAGATGATTGAAGCCACTCTAAACGCTCAGGCTCACATAGTAACTACGCAAGGTTAAGAGTAATCATTCTAAACTCTCCAATTCAAGATTTTCTAGATAAGTATAGAGCTGAAATTCTCTGCTCTCAATGGCTATAAGAGAAATTAAAAAAAGTAAAATAATCAAGATAGAGTAGCTATCGCTTAATAAATCAAATACATAGAGAACCTACATACAAAGAAAAAACCTGATATAACATCTCAACATTGATCGGCAGGGTAAATTTACTTATTTCATATCAAAGATTTACAATTTTGGATGATATTTAGAGATCTAACTATCGTAAGAATGCACTATATGTGGTGACAATAATAGACAATTTTTAATATATTTGAGTATAGCGAAAAACGACTATCCATTCAATTACGCAAGAGATCATATCCTTGCATCTTTTCGCATTGATTCAAAACAACTATCTTTGAGTATTTAATTTCTATGTTTTGAATCAAGTTATATGACTGTTCTTTTATTTTGTGAAACTTGAGATTTAATGTAAAAGTACTGTATGTTTGCGTGTCCATTTGAGCAATCACACCATTCATCTAATTTCATATGGGACAGACTCGTATCTCATTGAACACATAAGAGCAGTTTTCGTACATTAAAATACCAAAAAGAGAGTAAAGTTTCTACAGAATTTATAAATGTCTAGAAGATGATTGAAGCGACTCTAAAACGCTCAAGATCACAAGGGATCTATGCAAGGTTAAGAGTAAGCATTCTGAACTCTCTAATTCGAGAGATTTTTTTCTAATTAAGTATAGAACGTAAATTCTCTATTCTCAATGGCTATAAGAGAAATTGATTAAGTGAAGTAATCTAGATATAGTAGTTATCGCTGCGTAAATTAAAAACATAGAGAAGCTATGTAGAAAAGAAACTCTGGTATAGCATCTCAACATCGGTCGACATGGTAAAATTACTTATTTCATATTAGAGAGGTACAATTTTGGAAGATATTTAGAGATCCAAATATCATAAGATTACACTATATGTGCTGACAATAATAGACAAAATTTTGGATATTCGAGTATAGTGAAAAAAAACTATCCATTAAATTACACCAGAGATCATATCCTTGCATCTGTACACATTGATCCACGTTTGGTTCTCTTCTAATGCTCTTAATCTCTTTTCGATTTCCTTATGCCTTATTGCATGCCTATGCTATATGTTTTCTACATTTTCCTAAACTATCTTTGTTATAATAATCTCATTCACGATCCACTAGCGACTTCTGTAGTTTACAATTTCCTTTCGAGCAAACCAATTTTTCTAGGATGTGTACTCACATATGAGCTATCTATGCTTCACATTCAAAACTTAGAAAATCAAAAAATTCATCAAAGAAGTACTTAGCCCCTCCATCTCATCTTATGGTTTTCATAAATCCTCCTATCTACTGGAGCTCATATGATTTGAAACATTTTCAATGAAAAAGCGATTTGATGTAATGTTTGAACAATAATATTATCCGTTATTTTATGGTTTTCTATCAATCTAAAAAATTAATTATTCCCTCCAAGAGAAGGTTCATCATTTATTCGCCATACATGTGTATGTATGAAAACTAAACGCTGGTTGTTAACTTGAATTCTTTTTCTTGAAAGATTGAATTGATCACTTAATTTTAAGTTTTAGATATTGTTTTTCTACATTTCTTCATCATTTCAAAGTCGATTTGTTCATCAGTGGTTATTAGGGAATGAAGATATAAGGAGAAAGATGATGGGTGAATTTCACTAGTCACTTTGGAAAGACAAAGTTTTTGAAGGTAGTTTTTTTTTAATATAAAGGAAGTTCGGCAATAGCCTACTCTCCCGGACTTGAATTAAATAAAGAAAAGTACAAGAGACGGGGACTAGTGCCCATGGGACCCCCCAAATCCCACAAAGGAGGGGAAGCTTTTACAGAGCTTAGATGACATTACAAAGAAGGTTAATTACCCTCTCATCACCCTCATGTGGGGCCCACTTGGGTTTAAGCTTGTTATCGATCAAAAGGAGTACTTGATGATGCCTAAAGGGGGGGGGGGATTTTTTACAGTTGACAATCCTTTTGCCAAGGAGGAACAACGATTTCTCAATTGACCACTCCTTGGGGGAGTCACCGAAGTTGAAAGCACATCTTTCTCGCCACATTTTCCATAGGACCTCCCCTCTGATGGCGTTCCAGAGAGTCGCGGAGCAGCCGATCGCTTCTCCCAGCAGGGCTTGCTGCCAACTGAGATGTTTTTGAAGTCTAATTCTCTTTCCAACCACCTGCCAGAGTCTGTTGGAGTTGGGGCAGGTAAAGAAGATGTGTGAAACATCTTCGAAAGACTGGTGGCAGCGTTTGCACCAGGGAGGGATCCCACAAATTTTGCTAGCCTTAAGGTTGGTCCAGATTCCATGATGAAGAATTTGCCATAAGAGGAGAGACTCTTTGATTTCTATGAGGGGGTGCCAGATAGCCATGAACTTCATGTCCCACCGAAGCCGCGTCCATGACAGGCACCACTTTTTGTTGAGGTTAACCTGATAGTCGATCGTTTCTTTGATGTTCGGGATTTTTGATAGGCTATTCCCATTGTGCCATTTGAGACCAAGCGAGCTCGACATGTCCTGTCCCATGAGAAGGCAAACTTTGTGTCGGTCCCAGGCAAGACATCTGCTTTGCAAAGTGTTCCATTCTTCATGCGAAATGTTGATGCTAGGTTCAATATCCTCAAAGTTGATCCAGCGGTTGGTGTCTTGTTTCCAGAGATGTTTCCATTTTTTGAAGCCTTTGTTCCATAGCTTCTTGGCATTTTGAATGTTCCAAGATTCCACACTCTGGATGCCATGGATCGGAAACCAGATAGAGTCGTTTTGTCTGATACCGGCAGCCCACTTCTAGTCTTCACTTATTCTTGTGAAGCTTTTGACTTTATTCCAACTCTTCCAAAGGGAGCACACCAGATTAGAGCCTTTCGGGAAGACGAGGATCAGGGAAAACAACAAGGTCAAGATGTCAAGATTCTTCCAATTTGGGAAACCCATGAGCGCCAACTCATTCTTGTTTCTGAAGATCAGCTTGGCCCACGAGGCCTCCCCGTTGCACCAAGCCTTAATCATCCATTTGGCCGACAGTTTGTTAGCCATGCACCCAATGTCCAAGATACCAAGTCCCCCACTATCTCTATGGCTGGTGCAGATGGAACATTTGATTTTAGGCACCCCCCTCCTATTGTGGTCGCCCGTCCAAAGGAAGTTTCTACAAATACTATCCAGTTTGGACAGATCATGCTCTTTCGGTCTCCAACAAGAAAGGAAATAAATGGTAGATGATAAGAGGAACGTGTTGATAACCATAGCAGGACCAGCAAGATTGATTTGCATACCTCTCCAATAGTTAAGCTTGTTTTCGAGTTTGGCAAGCACCCAGTTCCACCGTTGTTCCATAGAGACGCCAAACCCCAAGGGAATCCCAAGAAGCCGAAAAATTTGGCCCTGCGGAATGATTTGACAGCCATCATCAATGAGAAGGTCGGGCTGTGACCCACCAATAGCTCTAAAGGCGGTCTTAGAGTGGTTGATTATGGATCCAGAGGCTTCACAAAAGGTAGCAAGACACTTCCAGAACGTCTCAAGGCTGGTACTATCATTGTGCACAAAAGCGTTCATATCATTGACAAAAAGTCTCATGGTGATTTGACTGTGGTCATGCGGCAAACGAAGGCCTTTAATGTTACCAGCTTCCACCTGATGCTCCACCAGCCTGCTAAGCCCTTCCGTGGCAATGGCAAAGAGAAGGGGAGCCAATGGGCACCCTTATCTGATAGATCTTCTAAGTTTGATCACCTTTGAAAGATTTCCATTAATGTTAATTTGGGTCGATGCGTTTCCGAGAAGGGTCGCGATCATCTTGGTGAATTTCTGACTACATCCAAGATCTTGTAGCGACTGTAGAATATAGTCCCATTCTAGCCTGTCGTAGGCTTTATCAAAGTCGATCTTGAGGAAAACAACTTCTTGTTTAGACTCATTTGCAAATTCAAGACCTTCCCAGATATCTATAATGGTTTCCAAAATTGACCTGCCTTTGATGAAACCTTTTTGGTCCTCGCTTAACCACGCTCTCAAGTGGCAAGAGATTCTGTTGGCAATGACTTTGGCGATGATCTTGTATCCTGTTTGGAGCATTGTAATGGGACGCTAGTTCTCTATTCTGTTCTTTTCCCCTTTTTTGTGTACTAACTTGATAATGCCATTGTTGAGACAAGAAGGAAGCGCGCCAAACTTGAGTGCCTCTTGCCAAACCAAACGAAGAGGGGTCGCAACCACCAACTTGAAGGATTTAAAGAACTCATTAGTGAGCCCGTCGGGTCCCGGGCTTTTACCTGAGGGGAGGGCATCAATGACCTCAATGATTTCGGCTTCAGAGGTAGAGGCATGAAGCAGAGAGTGAAGGTTGGGTGGTATCCTGTGGGGGGAAACCCTAGATATGGCTGCCATACAGTCCCTTCTATGGTGGGAGAGGGGGTTTGAGGTCCCCAGGAGTCTCGTGAACTGCCCTTCAATGATCCCAAAATTATCTTCTTCCGTATTGCATACATTGCCATTTGCGTCTAGCAATAAGGGGATCGAATCTCTGTTGTGTTTCCTTTTGAGGATACGGCACATCTCTTTGGTGGGTTTGTCGGCTTTGCCAGCCCACCACTCCTTGAAGAAAATTTGCAAATTTTTCCTTTGTATCTCTTCCTCGTATCTCAGCAGCGCTCTGATTTTTCGAAGTCCTTTCTGGGCTTGAGATTTTCCTTTGTTCACTTCCTCCTCGAGCCGCCAGAGTCTATGATATAGAGCTTCTCTAGGAGCCCGCTGCACAGTTTCTAGCATCTTCCTGGATCTAATCATGATCTGTCGTGACTTATCGACCGCACTTCTCCAACACTTGGCTGGGGACAAGCCAGAGGTGAATGCCTCCTTCCACACATCAGAAATTTCTTGATGGACGGAGGGGAGAGAGAAGGAGGGCACACTGGCATGGAACCACGGAGCCTTACAGATCTTGGTGGGGGGTTGAAAAGTGATGACTATCGGGTAGTGATCAGAGATGGTGAGGTCGGTGCATTGCGAGAGGGAAGGGTGGCCCCACTGATGAGTAAAACTCTGAGAAATGTAGCATCTATCAAGTCTAGCTTTCCTCAGGTCCTCGCCTGCTTGGAGATTTGACCAAGAAAAGCCCTTCGAGTCTTTGAATTCGACCAAATCCAAGTGTAGTTTAGTTTTGTCCCACGTTTCTTTCTCCCAACTATCGATCACCCTACCCTTGCCCATCCATCTGTCCATAGGGTCCTCTACCATGTTGAAGTCACCACAGTTAAGCACGTTGTGGGGGAGCGAGTCCAAGGAGGCCAAGTGTTAAGTCTCTCTAACTCTCCATTAGGGGCATACAAAGAAACTAAAGTAAAACAAAAGGGAGCACCGAAAGAAACAGCAATCCATTGATGGCATTCATCTTCAATGGAGTTCTCAAGCTTTTCAAACTAGAGTTGATTAATACCGATTACCGTTCCACCAGACCCTCGCTGATGCGCCGTTGAAATCCAAACATGGGTCGAGGAGACATGTCTGAGCCGTTTCTGGAGGTCTTCTCCGTCAATTTTAATCTCTTGAATACATATAAAATCTGGGTTTAGGCTAATGTCGGGAAGCCATTGACCAATGATGATCGCTCTTGAGGAGTCGGTTAGCCCTCTAGCATTTAACGAGATGATGATCATTGTCGTAGTGAGCCCTCTTTGCGGGAGGGGGCTTTGTCCTTTCTTTTCTTGGATTCATCTTTCTTTTTCGCTCGGATCGGGTCCCGAGTTAGCATTAGGTTCATGTGGGGGCTTTTCCACGGTAACTCCATAGGTTGTTTTCCTTTGCGGGATGCCTCCTGCTGGGAAGAACTGGGCACCGTTTTCAGCTCTGTTTCCGGAATAGTCGATCCGATGATGGAGCTTTCACTATCCATGTTATCTTCGTTGCTAGTAGTAAAGCCGTCTTCTTTGCTTGTAGTGTAACCCTCCTGCAAGGTTTCTTTACTGTCAAGGATCTCTAGGCCTTTGACGTCGGTGTCCACCTCAAGTTGGTTCCCACCTGGGTAGTCAAACTCATTGATTTCCTTTTCTAGATTGCAATACAAGTTGCTGGAGGGGGTAACTTCTTCTGACTTCGATGAACCCGTCTGCATCAGCTTCTGGATTAAGGGGACCCTTGAATTCCTCTACTTTCGTCGAGTGATTCAATGCTCCATTGCTATCTTGAGCATTTTTGGGGGCTTCTTGATTTCGCTTGCTTTTTCGTCTCAAAGGGCAATCTTTGATCCTATGACCTTGTTGGCCACAACAAAAGCACGCGTTGGGAAGGTTTTTGTAACTGATGTCTTGCTCCCATACATCCCCTTCGCCCAAGTCCAATTTGATCTTCGATGGAAGTGGCATACTGAGGTCAGCCTCGACACAGATTTGAGGGTGCCACCGAGCGTTGAACAAGTGTCTTGCACCTTCATAAATGAGACCACCAATGTCCTCGCGTGAGGCCAACGGCTTGCCGATAGGAGAAACGATGTCCCACACGAAGTTGTACAAGAAGTATGGCAGGTTAGGGAGCTCAACCCAGAGAGGGTACCGAAGCGATTTCGATTTGTCGGGAGTAAAATCAGGGGACCATCTGAATAGGCACAGGGTCGCCCGGCCGAGTTGCCAAGTTCCGACACTAAGAGCTCGAAACACCATATCTTCATTTGTTTTCGAAGGTAGTTAATAAAAGATAAAAGTGAAGTATTTAAGGCGTCTATTATACGTGGCCATGGGAATCTATCTGACTACATGCAAAACTTGTAGACTACATTCAAACTTGAAACACTAAGAAGAACTACATCTCGCATATCTCGTGAATGTTCATTATAAGTGGGTAATACTTATAATGTTTTTAGGAATTCAAACAGAAAAGGTATTTTGTTCTTGGAAGCGAACATCTGACCATTAATCTCGAAGGAAGAGATCTAAGTACCAAACATTAAAAATACGGTATGTAAATGCATGCTATAAGATGTGTTTTAGCATAAGATGTGTTTAAGCATAAGATGTGTTTTGTAGTTTTCGGTATGTTGAAAAGGTATTCTTAATCATTATAAAATTCATTTGTTAAGTATCAAATTTGTTTGTCACTTACCAGTGCCTATAATCCTTAGTCTAATGAAAAATTTGAGGAAGGCTATCCTCCACGTGATAGAGCCCTGACAAAGCTTGAAATGGGTTACCGAAGAGGATATTAGTGTTCTTCTTTCTTCAGGTGAGCAAGCAAAAGTGAAAAATTATTTGAATGTTGTTTTAAGCTATGCTGACCATGACGAGGAAACCTAGGCTACAACCGATCATTTACTAGTACCTAAGGAGGTTCTCTTTCAAAAAATATCTTCAAAATCAAAATAGACCATTGAGCGAAACCTAAGGCATGAAATAAGCAGTAGACTTGCAGCTAACAATGAGGAAGACTCATTGTTGCAGATGGAAGAAAAACAAGGCTATCATCTAAGAACACCACCAAGCAATGGGATTACACTACGAGGAAAACACACTCCTGAGGTATGATCAAACTCTCATTACAATGAGATTAGGAAGGAGGAGAAATCTCAAAGCAAGCAACCTCAAGGCGCAAAAAATCATGTGAGGGAAAAGGCTCACGTGCAAGTTACTCCTACTTTGAAGAAGAATACACGTACAAAGCTAGAATCATCCAAAAAAATGGCAATTATTGCTCGAAAGAGGATCAGGAAGATAGACACTATGACTTTACAAAGGTTTGATGAGGTTTGATGAAATGACGAAGGAATTAAGCAGAAGGACTTATAGCCAATACACAGGGCCAAAGTGGAAGAATTTGATGAGGACACAAAACCCTTGCATAACACTTCCTGGGTGGGGTCTAGTTCAGTTTGATTCTCTGTGATAGAACCAATGCACTCATTCTAGATACTATTGTTGAATTCATTTCATTTCAGTTCTTGCAATTTGATTCATTTCATTTCAGTTCTTGCAATTTGATTGAATAAGTAGTTGCAACGAGATGGTGCAAAGACTTGATGTGGGGTTCTGTAGAGTGAAGGATTGCGAGTTTTGTTTCACTTCTCAAACTTAAGCATAACGATTGGCATACAATGAGAGGATATGAGGATGAGAACGGAGCTAGTGGACGAATTAATTGAGCAATGCTTCCCTGCCATCTCACCTTGCAAACCTACCACCCTATGACCCCGCGAACCCACAAACTTAGTGCTTCACACTTCGGAAAACATTCTAAACTTCTCAACAGTGTAGGGCGATTGCTCTAGAGGTTCTAATTGCCCTAGTGATTTTTGCTACAAACGTGCCTAAGGATGTTGGCCTCAAAGGCTCCTACTCCTCGAGGCTGCGAACTCCATCTATCCACTTAGTGTGCGAGGACTCAAGGACGATACATTATATACAAAATCAAAGAGTGAAACCAGTTGCTGTATTAAGAAAGGAGGAGTGCAAATATACTAGCTCATTAGTATTTGAGCTATTGCTGCATCAAACCTTCACCTACAAGATGAGAAATGCCTCTATCCCGGTGTCACCTTGTCTCCTTTTTCATCTTTTGAAGATCTCTCTCCCTCCCTACACGTGACTGCCACCCATTCTCTCTTCTCTCTCTCAATCAACCATCTGGTGTTCTTCATTTCTCTCTCTCTCTCTCTCTCTCTCTCTCTCTCTCTCTCTCTCTCTCTCTCTCTCTCGACCCCCCTATCCTTCCGCTCCCCAAGCGTGCAGCCCCCAAATCCCGCCGCTCCCCCAGCCCGTAGCCCCCTAGGCCGCCATCCCCCAACCCCTTGGCCTGCCATCGCCCCTATCCATAGCCCCGCAGCCTTAGCTACCCACTGCTCCGTGCATTCGTTTCCTTCCTCGTGCTGTTCTCCACAATATCAAAAGAAGGCTCTAGAGATGACGGTAATGAATGGAGTGATAAGAACTAACATCGCCACGATGGCATGGTGATGGTAGGCAGGGCGTGGACCCTTTTTTTGGCTTATTCATGACTGCAAAGCTCACATTAGTGTGGATCCTCAAATTCCCTTTCAAGTTGTGATAGAGAAGGTGATTGATGTTGGTGTTAATTATTTTGGAGACATGGCATTGAGGCGAATCTTAACTCCACCATTGTCATGGTATCTATTCGAAACTTTCCATGATGTACTCCGACTGTCATAAACATCCCTCACAACTCCACTGCAATAGGATTTTATTATAAACTTTAGGATAGCAAGAAGGGGGCAACAACAATCACATTAACATGGTTTTTATGAAAAGCCTACGAAGAGGAGGTACTGGGGTATCTACTTTTAAGAGGAGCATGCAGCAAGCATTCCAGTACTTCACCTACTCAAGGGAGGTTCTCCTTAGGGAAATATACCCTTTAACACTTTTGTGAGCAGGCAGATATCAATGATTGCACGGAGTTGTGAATACTCAAGAAAATATTAATGACAAAATGACAATAATGGAAGACCATCTACTCCTTAGTTCGAATCAGATGATTACAACATAGGCAAAGAGATGCTCAAAAGTTCATGCTCTAGGCTAACATGCCACTCCAGAACTAAACAACATCAGTACAAGGGATTCATCCAATCCATACAATGGACACAACTAGAAGCAGACTAGCACTGATCAATACAAAGTATGAATACTTGCTCTAAGGGAAAGAGCATCAAATACCAATGACTCACATTGAATGACAAAACCAAGCCACTCTCTTT
This sequence comes from Ceratopteris richardii, assembly GCA_020310875.1. Lineage (NCBI taxonomy): Eukaryota > Viridiplantae > Streptophyta > Polypodiopsida > Polypodiales > Pteridaceae > Ceratopteris > Ceratopteris richardii. Next base: position 129,588,222 of record CM035418.1, on the reverse strand, counting down.
ACACTAAAGTGCTGTTAGCCCTCACTGGGAAGCCCACGCTCTCTATCCTCACCACAGAGTGACTTCCTACAGTAGGCTTGTAGCCACAGAGTGCCAAGAGAGGACCCCTCTACGTACGTATGTAATTGTGTATATATGAATGTATGCCCAATGAACACAATTCCATTGCTTTTATAGGCTCCAATAGGCCAAGAGGGCCTTGCCGATTCCTCACATCCACT
>CM035418.1:129573001-129583001 GCA_020310875.1 Ceratopteris richardii | reverse complement strand
GACTCACGTAATTTCTGCTGAGATGACCTGGGCAGAGCTTTTTCTATCCATTTTTTAACCAAGAAGTCACCTGGAGCATCTGGCAGACGTGCAACAAGTGCTTTTGTTCTAGTGTGAATTTCATGAAAGGATTCACCTGATCTTAGCCTTAGATTCTCGAGCTGGTCTAGAGCTCTTTCCGAGGAGTCACTAGGTCGAAATGTCTGTGAGAATGCCGTCTTCAGAGCCTCCCATGTAGCAGAATGGCCATCTGCATATTGACTCTACCATTTGTCAGCAAGGCCTTCCAATGTGGATGGGAAGAGTACCAACATTGCATACTCTCTGTTCTACAGACCTCGTCCACGGCATAAGGAGATGAATCTCCTCACATGATCATCAGCATCCTCATAAGCTTGTCCCTTGAAGGTAGGGAACTTGATGTTGGGTTAGGAGAGTAAATGAAAAAGATCCTCCATTTGTACTGGTGTTTCTTCTGACCTATCTGAGGAGAAGTCTAAGGTTCTCCTATGGTTCTCCTTTGACAAAGGTGTCGCACCCAAATCAATAGATAAATTCAAGGAGGGTAGAGGAGAGGTAGGCTCACTAGTCGTGGTTATGTCTAACTTGTTAAGGCTCCTTCGTACATGAAGAGGCTCCTTATGTGCTCGTGTATGGGTCATGTACCTACTTGCAAATGCAATAGGGCAATAATACCTCTCACAGAAATGCAAGTGTCCCACTGTGGGTGCCAAACTGTAGAGGAGGTACTGGGGTATCTACTTTTAACAAGAGCATGTAGCAAGCATTCCAGTACAACTCAAGGGAGGTTCTCCTTAGGCAAATATACCCTTTAACACTTCTGTGAGCAGGCAGATATCAATGATTGTATGGAGTTGTGAATACTCACGAAAATATTAATGACAAAAGGACAATAATGGAAGACCATCTACTCCTTAGTTCGAATCAAATGATTACAACATAGGCAAAGAGATGCTCAAAAGTTCATGCTCTGGGCTAACATGCCATTCAAGAACTAAACAACATCAGTACAAGGGATTCATCCAATCCGTACAATGGACACAACTAGAAGTAGACTAGCACTGATCAATACAAAGTATGAAGACTTGCTCTAAGGGAAAGAGCAAAAAATACCAATGAGTCACACTGAATGACAAAACCAAGCGACTCTCTTTACACTATAGTGTTGTTAGCCCTCACTGGGAAGCCCACGCTCTGTAACCTCACCATAGGGTGACTTCCTACAGTAGGCTTGTATCCACAGAGTGCCAAGAGAGGACCCCTATACGTACGTATGTAAATGTGTTTATATGAATGTATGCCCAATGAACACAAATCCATTGCTTTTATAGGCTCCAATAGGCCAAGAGGGACTTGCCGATTCCTCACGTCCATTGATCATGCGCCGGTTGAACGCCCAAAATTGAAGGGGTAGGTCAAGAAATTGAATTGGGTCCTCACAAATAGGTAGTCGTCATGAATGGTTACCTTTTACCTTTTTACTTGCAAGCTGAAATCTTCTTTTTAAGCCGCCCGTGGTATTGGAATGAACCATTTAGTGTGAAAAATGGTGGGTAGAGGATTGATTTTAACCAATCCAAGACACCAGTGAATTCCTTAGTTGGACGAGTCATATTCTTTATGTTTGAAAAGCACCATCATGCCATTCCTTAGAAGAACTTTTGCCCAAACATGTTCAATATGACAAGCATGAACAGAGACCTAATTTTAAAGGTGAGGGGACAGGAGGGGCACACTGAAGATGGGGTGGGGTTGGATGTTCTACTTTGCTTCCATTGCCTTCAGTGTCTTTGTCTAGTTCCCTTTCATCCATGCTTTTTGCAACCATATCATCTTTCTTCCCGTCCTCTGCCTCTTCTTTAGTTTCCTCTTTGACTTCATTAGTGGCTCTCACTATCTGAACAGCAGGCTTAACACCCTTAGAAACCTTTAGGATCTTCTCAGGGTCCCAACCAAGTATTGCAGATACTGCTCGTCCATAGTGCCCAACTGCTTGCACATTTTTGAATGCATAACTAAGCTTACAATATCTCAAATTGTCCTACTCTTTTCAGGGTCCACACTTCGACAGACCAAACATTCAAAGGACCCAAAATTGCACTTCTCTATGTAAGGATTACTAGGATTTTAGCTCCTTCCTCTTCTTCGGGAGACCTTGGAGGTAGCAGGTGTGGGTGGCCAAAAAGAACATGGAGAGAGCGGTAGGGTGGTGGGGCTGGAAGGGTGGGGAGGATGTCGTGGGGCAGGGAGGTGGTGGGGGTGGAGAGGGTCGCAGTGAGGGGGCTCGTGGGGAGAGAGATGGAGAGAGGGTTGAGGGGAGGGGGTGGCGGGGCTGAGGGGGAGGGTGGTGGCGAGGGGCTGAGGTGGAGGGGGTCTACGGGAGGGGTGTGGTGGCGAGGGAAGAGGGAGGGGAGGGGTCAGCGGGGTTGGGGAGGGGAGGGATCAGCGGGGTTGGGGAGGCAGGGGAAGAGAGAGAGAGAGAGAGAGAGAGAGAGAGAGAGAGAGAGAGAGAGAGAGAGAGAGAGAGAGAGAGAGAGAGAGAGAGAGAGAGAGAGAAAGAGAGAGAGAAAGAGAGAGAGAGAGATAAAGAGAGAGAGAGAGGGAACTGGGGGGTCCGCGGGGTGGTGTGGGGGAGTCAACGGGGTGGGGTGGGGGTGCGGGGTCAGCGGGGTGGGATGGGGGGTGGTGGGGTCAGCGGGGTGGGGTGAGTATGGCGGGTTGCGGGGGAGGGAGAGGTGGCAGCTGTGGGGTGGGCTACGGGGTGGGGAGAGAGAGAGAGAGAGAGAGAGAGAGAGAGAGAGAGAGAGAGAGAGAGAGAGAGAGAGAGAGAGAGAGAGAGAGAGAGAGAGAGAGAACTGGGGGGTCCGCGGGGTCGGGTGGAGGAGTCAGCGGGGTGGGGTGGGGGAGCGGGGTCAGCCGGGTGGGGTGGGGGTGGTGGGTTGCGGGGGAGGGGGAGGTGGCGGCTGCGGGGTGGGCTACGGGGTGGAGAGAGAGAGAGAGAGAGAGAGAGAGAGAGAGAGAGAGAGAGAGAGAGAGAGAGAGAGAGAGAGAGAGAGAGAGAGAGAGAGAGAGAGAGAGAGAGAGAGAGAGAGAGAGAGAGAGAGAGAGAGAGAGAAAGAGAGAGAGAGAGAGAGAGAGAGAGAGAGAGAGAGAGAGAGAGAAAGAGAGAGTGAGAGGACGGGAGAGAGAGAGAGTGAGAGGATGGGAGAGAGAGAGAGAGAACTGGGGGTCGGTGGGGTGGGGGAGTCAGATGGGTGGGGTGGGGGAGCGGGTTTAGCGGGGTGGCGTGGGGGTGGCGGGGTCGACAGGGTGGGGTGGGGGTGGCGAGTTGCGGGGGAGGGGGAGGTGGCGGCTGCGGGGTGGGCTACAGGGTGGAGAGAGAGAGAGAGAGGGAGAGAGAGAGAGGGAGAGAGAGAGAGAGAGAGAGAGAGAGAGAGAGAGAGAGAGAGGTGAGGGGGAACGCGGGGCTGAGGGGGGTGGGGTGGTGCAGGCTGAGGGGTGGGGTGGTGCGGGGTCAAATGGAGGTGCGAGGCGGTGTCAAAAAGGGGGGAGGCGGGGGTCAAAGGGGGAGGTGGGGTAGAGAGAGAGAGAGGGGGAAAGAGGGAGAGAAAGGGGGCAGGAGAGAGAGACAGAGAGAGAGAGAGAGAGAGAGAGCGAACACAACAACCTATCTAGGCATCTGCATGTTGTAGGGAAGATACAAGTGGAAACATTTGATGATACTCTAGGCTTGGATACAGATCATGATCTGAAAATAGAAAAAATTGGCAATGCAAATGAATCCCTCATGAAGATGCAATACCTTGGGCGGATCAGTTTAAAAGCCTTTGGGTGGATCCACCTATTCCATTGGATAGAGAAATGATCCTAAAAAATTGTTTTACCAATTGAAACCATTTTGGAGAAAAGGGTCCCAAATTCTATGCTCCATATTCTATGGGAAGATAAAACCCCTTTGTTGCATCCAAGTAGGCAGAGAGCATTAGGGAATGAGGGTTTGAAACATTGATGGTCGTCATTCTTGGTGTTGGATCATAACTTCTCTTCCTATTAGATTCATGAAAGATATGATGAATAAAGAGGAGCAGAGCTTTGGATGCAAGGGTGACATTGGATTGGGAAAACCAATTAGTTCCCTACTTAAATCAAAGCATGCTATAATTCTTGTTTGCATGTAGTAAAGGACTCACCATGAAGATTCAAATGGGAGGAACATATTCTGGTCTTTAAATGTCCAGGTAAGATTCACCCTACTTTGGATGCAAGGGTGACATTGGATTGGGAAAACCAAAGAGTTCCCTACTTAAATCAAAGCATGCTATAGATCCTGTTTGCATATAGTAAAGGATTCACCATGAAGATTCAAATGGGAGGAACATATTCTTGTCTTTAAATGTCCAGGTAAGATTTAATGCAAGAAATATTCTTGCCACACCTTTGCGGTGTCAAAAGCTATAATTCGAAGGGCATAAATTGAGAGCATAATTAAAGGTGGCTACTAGCACCATATTTGACCTAGCCCTCCTTTTTTGGCAGACCACTTTGGTGCATATCACTGAACATTGGGATTTGGCAAGGTTCCCTTGGTTTTTTGAAGTCTATAAAAGAAAATCTCTGATCATGGTACACCTTACATCTTACAACTTGGAGGTCGTTTTCTTGAATACACTAGGCAAGTTTAGGAGTGGTACCATTTTTTGGTCTACTCTCTGCACCCTGTTTCTACACCCACACTGTTGGAGGTGAGTCTCTCCTGAGGATATAGAGCATGGGCTTCCCATCAGATGGCTAATAGCACTACTCTGTGACTGAGTGGATTGTTTCAAATCAATCAATGTGATTCATTAGTGTTTTTGTGGATCACGTGTCCATCTTTGTATAAGTCTTCATGTTGTGGTGTTCATTATGTCGGAAAGAGGTCTTGTATTCGTTCTATTTAGTTTTTGGAATGGCATGCTTGCCCACCGCATTATCTTTTGGAGCATTTTGGCTCCTTGTAATCTTTTTTTTGAACAGAGGAGTGGCTTCTTTATCTACCATTATCACTTATGATTAATATTCTTTCCCTAACTTTACTGTAGAGTGTCTCTATTGTCAGTGAATGTACTTGCACACAAGAATGTTAAAGGGTATACTTCCCTAAGGAGAACTCCCCTTGAGTAGAAGTATTACAAGTGTATACTATTTGGACTTTCTGGAAGTGGGTACCCTATTACCTCCTCTACAATGCCATATCATTGCATTGCTCATATGCTAAGATACGATGAAGATAACCTTCTTATTTGGTGCATTGATGTCTTGAAAATGCTCAATTATTAAGCACTTAGATTATCTCCCAATTTTGGCATTACATATGCTCCACTAACAAGCCCCTATAAACCCTTGCCCACGAGAAAGATAGAGATTGTAAAAACTCCTTGTTTGATAGTTGTTTCTTTCTAGCTTTTCAATCTAGGTTCTATATTCTCACATGATGTATAGTAGTGTACTCTTCTAGGTATTGTTGAAAGGTCTATTCCTTTCTACTATAGAAGTACCGAAAGAGATTGTGTAGATGCCTTGCTTCTTCATTGATAGAATTCGCTTAAGTTGATTGTATGTTCATGAACTCAAATGAGGAGCTCATCTTCTTCCAAGTTCTTTAGTGGATCCTTTTTGTCCTCTTCAAGTGCCTTTGTGTAAAAACATGCTCTAGCACTACTGATGAGAGAATGTATGCTTTCCCTATGCCACTTACATGTATGCTCATAGATACCTCTATTCACTCAAACATTAATTCTTTTCATTGTTATGGAATGAATGCAAGACATTTTGCACACTCAAAGTAGAATGTGAGACCCTCAAAATGAAAATTATCACACTAAAAGGACTTTCCCCTAATATGAGGAACAACGTGTCCAATAAAGAATACTTTGCCTTCAATAGACATGACAAACAGAGATTGTTGTTCACCCTAGGCTTAATTCCTCTTAGAAAAATGTAGAAATAGACTTTAGCTTCAAACCAGCTTTAGAGCAACATAATAGCTTTCGAAAGAACCAAATATTATAAGACATTGATAAAATAAGGATCATGGAAATCTACTCATCACACTTAGTTAAGTAGCTCCATAGAGAAATCAAAGTGTGAGCTATGATTACTGAAAGTATATAAAAAAAACCCAAGTAAGAAGGCACATTACTTAGTCAGGGATCAAATAGCTTATTCAAATCCTCTAAGTGATAACACACATGGGATCGCACCAATTTCAAGTACAATATATTTTTATATAACTTTGGGAAATTCCATAGAAGTCAAGGACATCTTTTCCTAGAATATATGCTTTTTCACACCTATTTGGGATAGATCATTTACTTGAGAGTTATGAGAGATATACAAACTTCAAAATTGAATTGTGAATCTTCATGCTTTGCATCTTGTATCCCATATCTATAACTCTCATGAATCCAAGAGGCTCATATCCTCCTAGGGCTGGAGCTTGATTTTCAACAATATATTTATATGTGTGTAAGTGTTTCATTTCAATGTATGTGTGTGCATGCATGTTTTTATATGTCTATGTCACCATTATGTAGATAAAGGAAGAGGTAGAGAAAGAAACCAAGGAAAAGGTAGAGGAAGACATGGAGGAGAATCAAATAAAGATTCTAATAAAGGCTAAGGAAGTAAATTCTTTTCATCTATAGGAAGAGGATGAAGGTTAAAATAGACTTGGCACAACAAAAACTGAGAAGGATGCTTCATTTGTGGAAATTATGGCACCTATGCAAGGGATTTGTATAAGAAGGACGAGCATAGTTCATCACACAAATAGAAATGTAATTATGCATAAATTTCAAATGACAATCAAAATATTTTATTTATGAGTAAAACGAATGAATACAAGGGTCAAGCACATGGTACATTGATAGTGGATGGGACAACCACATGAGATGCAACAAAGGAGTTGTTCTCAAATATGCAAGTACCCTCAACCAAAGGGCATGTGAAGACAGGTGCTCATACCTCCCATGCCATCACCCATATAGATGATCTTATGTTATATGGTGTTCAAAAGGCTTAGTCTTTGAAGGATCTCCATTTTCTCACAATAAAGAAGAAGCTTGTTTATGTGGATCAAATGATTGAGACCGGATTGCACATCAAATTCAAAGAAAAGAGATACTTTGTGGAAAACCCTAAGGAATGTTTTTCTATTCTCATTTAAGTAATGAAAAGATATTCTCATTTAAGTAATGAAATAGTTAATTGGACTCTTTCATTAGCTTATCTTTAGGAAATAGCTTAATTTCCAAAGATTACTTTGCTTGGGTGCTTTACCACTTGAAGCTAATCTTTTAGGAAAGAATTTGTTTCCTAAATTGTCTTTAGGAAATATCGTGATTTCCTAAGATATGAAAATAAGTTGAATCATTTTAGTAATTGTCATGACTTTAGGAAATTACTTGATTCCTAAAGATCAATTAATATTTGTCTTGGTTTATTTTTTAAGCCTTGAGTTAGCTTAAATAGAATCAAACAAGTTTCCTTCAAAAGTTTTCGTGTCGATTAAAGACCTTGCATCATGCCTTGAGATGCATTTCTGGAAACTAACAGCTATGAACACTAGAGTTCCCGGGATTCTAGAAGTTTAATACTTCTTATTTTCATCAGTGTTTAATGAATATTAAAGTATCAAACCTTCCAAAATTTGTTGAACTTACAAGTTCAATTGGTTTGAGTTTCAACAGAAACTTCCCTGCTTGGGTGCATGAACATCCAAAAACAACTAAATCCACGTTAGCTGCTAAGAGTGTCTAGGTTTCTTCCCAAACTTAGACTGAGCATGAACATTGGAAAGTAGCTCGATTTTCTTGGCATCTTAATGACAAGAAAAAATGAATACTTACTTTCAACATGCTTTCTTTTCCTCAAAAAGACTCCTACTAAGTGGTACCTATGTATCACTTTTTGGGAAAAAATAGACTAGATACTTAGTTGCATGATGGTCAAGATCCTTGCAACTAGGTAATTTTCTATTTTTCCCACCTAGCTAAGTCAAGTTTGAAAAAGAAAGGAACGAAAGTATACGTGTTCAGCTACTTACCAAAAGATCATGTGTATGCACATGCATCTAATTGCATGCAAATGCATGTTCATGTATGCAAATGCCCATTCTTGGGTGCAAATGCATGTGAGTACATGCAAGTGTAATGAACTTAAGAAAATCTCAAGCTTATTAGGTATGCAAACAAGCATCCATGGAAGAACAACCTACTTGCTATTCTGGCAAAAGGTAACTATTCAAGTGCATGAACTGGAGAATTAACTACCTTTCCCAAGCAAGTGCAAACTTGATGTGCATAAAACATTCTTTTATTCACAAATAATCGTTTCATTTTTTTGCATGAATGGAAATAGAAATTTCAATTGTATGCCGAAAACTGAAAAGTACTATGTATACTTTTGTGTCATTTCAATACCGTTTAGTCCTCTAATTAATTTCATATTGAGATAATCATAATTGGACTATGCTTTTAGTCCTAATTAATGCATCCTAAATGAAATCATTCGAGTAAACAAATATCAAAATGAAAACATAATTTGGAAAATACTTAGCTCCACATAGAGCTACGTCCTTCCCTTGATCCTCTGGAAGAGTGATTCGTACTCTTCATCCTCGCGAGGAGCTATTCACCATCCTTGTTAGCTTCAAGAATCTTGTACTCATAATTCTTGATCACACACAATGGATAGAACAGAGGCCTCTATTTCTGGATTCAAAATTAGAATTTTCATGATCATGGGTTCAACACCCGTCAACCGTTCTTCTGCGTTTTTTGTTGTGGTGAAAAAGCTCCAATAGCCCAAACAGTAAACATCTTGTTTTGCTCTTGCAGATACAATGAAATCACCATAAATGTACACTCACGAACTCAAGATTTGCAAAGCGTTTTGGTCTGTTGGATGAGACGAAATCCTAGATGGCGGACGTCTTTGGTTCAAGACATGTCAGCCACTGCCATCTTTGTTTTGCTTCATAACAAAAAAGCTTACAACAGGATAAGATTGGAGCTATGATAAAACTTGGAATGATCATGAAGAATGCCTAGTCCCCATCAGTTGTCTGTAACGAACCTCTCTCTTTTTGTTATGTTCTATAAGCTCTGAGTACACAGAAATATAATAAATGAAGCAACAAACAGCACGAAAGCGCCTTGCTATCTGGATAAGCGCAGTCTTATGAATAGGTCATATGATCGAATCTCTCGAACCCATACGCCATCATGTGAACGGCGTGCTTTCTTGGATAAAGCAATGACTCCACGAATCAAATCTGTTGCCCCAGCAAATCAAATATTTTGCTTCTCTCCGTGATGCACAAACAAATTGCGTTGCTGCTGTGGATAGATTGGACACCTCCAAACCATAAGAACACTGGTTCGAATCCTACGCACGATCACAGTAACCAATGCAAGAGAACAAGGGTTATGACCACCACGTGCTTGAGAGATGACTCTCCTCCCAACCAAATGCCTCTATATATAGCTCTGATACCAATGCAAGAGAACAAGGATTATGACCACCACGTGCTTGAGAGATGACTCTCCTCCCAACCAAATGCCTCTATATATAGCTCTCTCTAGGGGAGTGCCTTCTTGGGTAGGTGGATATTGACCATCCAAGTGTCAGCCATGTAACTACATGTGCGCCAAGTGTCCCAGTTAACTCGAGTTAACTCGAGTTAACTCAAGTGGGTGCTTCTAGAAGGTTCTAGATCTCTTTGGGCAAAATACTCTCCCCATGTCCCCCATGGGGATTGAACCCAAGACCTCCTCCTTCACATCCTTGAGACTTAACCATTAAGCTAAGTGGATCACTTGTTCACAAGAGCACAAGACCTCCTAGTAAGTCTAAACTCGAGATCTTTGGTCATACACACGGATGACCAAACGGTGTCCGATTTCAGATCCGTCTGAACCGGCTAGACCCTTGGATC
>CM035418.1:129403001-129560501 GCA_020310875.1 Ceratopteris richardii | reverse complement strand
ATGCTCGTGATCATTCAACAAAAGGTGGCAAAGAAAACTTGGACTTAGGATAGCCTTGGACACAGAGGAGAGCTGTCTAGAAGTATTGATTCATCCAGATTTTCAATCTAGGAAAATAATTATCACTGCGAATTAGAAACTCATAAATGTAAGGGAGCTCCTAGAATACCTTGATGAGGCATCATCACAATTCAGATTCTCAATTGATGATGCAAGAGTTAACATTAGATCAAAGAAAACATTATCTTGTATAACTTGCCTGCCACCTAGGGTGATCAAGTTCCAACCCTTTAGATTGTAACAAGTCTCCTTCTTTAAGAAGTTTTTTTTCAAACTTCCATTGATTTTTCTTTCTAGGATTGTGACTAAGAATGTGACTGATTACATCACTTCAATTATGTCTTTTTATGGACTATATTCATATTGGCATTTGATTGTTAATTTCAAGATTTTGAGGAGGTTTCAATGGTGCAATGATTATACATGAACTTGCATATGACAAAATGGATGGTATGAAAAAATGGAAAAGATTGGATGACACGACCGATACAAGCGATATGGGCGATCCAAAATTCTCCAATTGCCCGTATCGCTTGCATCGGTCATGTCATAAAAACTTCTCTATCCTCTTCACATTTAACTTTTCTCTAGGATGGTGACTAAGGATGTGACTGATTACATCACTTCCATTATTTATTTTTATGGACTATATTCATATTGACATTTTTTTGTTTATTTTCAAGTTTCTAATGAGGTTTCAATTGTGCAATGATTATAAAGGAACTTGTATGAGTAAATTCTAGGTAACTCAAGAATATAAACCAAGAAATTCTAACATAATATATCTCCCCTTTTAGAACCTTTTTCCATACTTCCATTGATTTTCCTTGCCATGATGGTAACTAAGAATGTGACTCATTAGATCACTTCAATTATGGCTTTTTATGGACTATATTCATATTGGCTATTTTTTTGTTTAATTTCAACATTTTGATGAGGTTTCAATGGTGCAATGATTATACAGGAACTTGCATATGACAAAATGGAGAAGATTGGATGACATGATTGATACAATCGATACAGGCCATCCGAAATTCTCTGATTGCCCGTATCGCTTGCATCAGTCACATCATAAAAACTTCTCTATCCTCTTCACATTTTACTTTTCAACAAGAATAAAGCAAAAAACACACAAAATACACATTTTGATGATAGGACCAATTCAATTTTTCTTGAACCATGCAATGAAGTCAGTTTTGCTTAGTTCTCAAGAGGATCAATTGAACATTACATTACTCAAGGCATATAAATATAGTTACAATGACCATCTTCCAAATGAAGACTGGCATAATTACATACAATTTGTACATCAAAATAAAGCTTCCAACATATGTTGGTTACACATTAGATTACAATCTTACATTCCAATAATATAATGTTTCACCCTTCTTTTGTGTCCTTTTTGGAGCCCTCACCTCTACTCTTATTCTTTGACCCATGCTTCAATGGGGAGTGAATAGGAAACCCTTCCTTCTTTTCTTTAGACTTCTTCTTATTTGGTGTGGTGGTGGAGTCGAGTCTGGATCAAAAGGGCATATTGCATGTTTCATAATGGCATTTATTGCTCTCTCCTTGATCAAGATGGCCCAAGCATCTGGATAGTCTGACAAGTTTAACTCAGGATTGTAAAACCTTCTTTCAATGAACCTTACAGCATTTGCAATCACTCTCCAACCACATCAGGTGATGTCTTTCTGTAATGGCATATGTGTTTGAATGTATCCAAACCTTTTTTCTTCATTCAATTTAGGAATTCCTAGAAAGTTGTGATCAATATGCATTTTGAGAAGCTTACCAGCACTGCAAGGTAAACTTAAATTCAAAATGGATGGCAAGGCTTTAAAATAGAACACAACAAAACGTATGGCAAGGCTTACACTTTAGTTTCCATGTTGTGATTGGAGAGAATTCCTTGATGTCTTCTTTCCCCTAGCCCTAACCTACCAAAAAAAAAAGAGTTTAAGAGCCTGGAAGAAATTTGAAAAGCTAAAAAACTAATGTAAAAAAGCTTTCACAAAGCACTCAAGAAACCCGACTGATGCAAGCGATTAGGGTCATCTCGAAACCCTCAGATGTCCCTAATCACTTGTATCAGTCGTGTTAGCTTGCACAAAAAAGAGTTTTAAAGCTTGGAACAAACTTAAAAAGCAAAAAAAGACTAATTAAAAAAGCTTTCACAGAGCACTCAAGAAAAATGACCGATGCAAGCGATTAGGTTCATCCGAAAATCCCCAAAGTTCCCTAATCACTTGTATCCGTTGTGTCATAAAATAATTGATCATGATGACCCTTAAGCCTCACACAAAATGTGGTCTATGGAAAGTTTTGAAAAGCTTGTAAAAACTCGAAGACCATGGCAAGTCGGTGGTAGCAAGGAGTTCACAAAAAAATTAAAAAAACTGAATAGAGGAGCTTAAATAGGTCTTTGGAATGAGTTGACCGTTGGTGATACGTGGCAATGTGTGATTGGTCCATGTCATCTAGCCGTTACGAATCTCAACTTAGAATGCCATGTGGCATCATTTGAGTGGCTGTAGAGGAGGTACTGGGGTATCCACTTTTAACAAGAGCAGAAAATATGCACTTCCAGTACTTCGTCTACTCAAGGGAGGTCCTCCTTAGGGAAGTATACCCTTTAACATTTTTGTGAGCAGACAGATCACAATAATTGCACAGAAAACGTGGACACTTAGAGAGAAGATCAATGAAAATGGCAATAGTGAAGGACGAAATCACTCCTTAGTGCACATGGATGATTACAATATAGGCAAAAGAAATGCTCTAAAGTTGATGCTTTGGGCTAACATTCCACTCCAGAACTAAATAGCATCAATACAAGAGATTCATCCAATTTGTACAATGAACACAACTAGATGTAGACTCGCAATGATCAATACAAAGTATGAAGACTTGGTCTAAGGGAAAGACTGACTCACACTGAATGACAAAACCAAGCCACTCTCTTCACACTATAGTACTATTAGCCCTCCACTGGGAAGCCCATGCTCTGTATCCTCACCACAAAGTGACTATAGTAGGCTTATAGCCAACCAGTGCAAAGAGAGGACCCTTGTATGTATGTAGGTATATCCCAATGAGTACTAGCTAGTCCATTGCTTTTATAGGCTCCAATAGGCCAAGAGAGCCTTGCCGATTCCCACGTTTACTGAATATGAGCCGATTGATTGCCCCAAAATTGGAGGGGTAGATCAAATATGCCACTAGATTTGAATTGGATCCTCAAGAATAGGCAACCCTCACGAATGGTTGGCGGCAATAGTCATTTCTCCACTTTCACTTTTACCACTTACACTTTTTGTTTCACTTTTGCATGCAAGCTGAGATCCTCATTTACATGCTGCCAACGATATTTGAATGACTCTCAGAATCACATCCTTCACATAATTCTTGTAACAGCTTTTGACCTTCATCTATTGTGTGTGAGAGATGGTGGTGTGGATGGAGGGATGGTGGGATGGAGAGTTGATTCTACTCCACCAATCTAAGAGCCCAATGACTTCTTTAATTGGAAGAGTCATTTTCTTCATACTCGAAAAGCACCAATGTAAAAACATCAGAAGAAGTTTTTCGAAAGCATGTTGGATATGAAAGGGATGAGCAAGGAGCTGATTTATGTTTTTGGATATTTAACACGTGAGGAGCCAATTGAATTCTCTTGAGATAGTCATTTGAACTTTATCAAGCATGGGTGTGGAGAGAGGATGGGAGTGGAGGTAGCGGAGATGGAGGGGAAAAGAAGGAGGTGGGTGTGGGGGTTGTGGGGGAAAAGATGAGGGGGTGGAGGGGGAGGTGGAGATGGTGGTGGAGGTGGTTGTGGGGGTTGTGGGGGAGAATATGAGGGAGTGGTGGGGGAGGTGGAGATGGTGGTGGAGGTTGGTGTCGGGGGCGTGGGGGAAAAGATGAAGGGGGTGGTGGGGAGAAAGATGAGGGATCGGTGGGGGAAAAGATGAGGAGGTGGAGGGGGAGGTGGAGATGGTGGTGGACGTGGGTGTGGGCGTGGGGGCTATGGGGAAAAGATGAGGGGGTGGTGGCGGAGGTGGAGATGGTGGTGGAGGTGAGTGTGGGGGATGTGGTGGAAAAGATGACGGGGTGGTGGGGAAAAAGATGAGGGGGTGGAGGGGGAGGTGGAGATGATGGTGGAGGTGGGTGTGGGGGCTGTGGGGAGAAGATGAGGGGGTGGTGTGGGAGGTGGAGATGGTGGTGGAGGTGGGTGTGGGGGCCATGGGGGAAACGATGAGGGGCTGGTGGGGAGAAAGATGAGGGGGTGGTGGGGGAAAAGATGAGGGGGTGGAGGGGGAGGTGGAGATGGGGTGGAGGTGGGTGTGGGGGCTGTGGGGCAAACGATGAGGGGGTGATGGGGGAGATGGAGATGGTGCTGGAGGTGGGTGTGGGGGCCGTGGGGGAAAAGACGAGGGGGTGGTGGGGAAGAAGATGATGGGGTGGTGGGGGAAAAGATGAGGGGGTGGAGGGGGAGGCGGAGATGGTGGTGGAGGTGGGCGTGGGGGATGTGGAGGAAAAGATGAGGGGGTGGTGGTGGAGGTGGGTGTGGGGGCTATGGGGGTAAAGATGAGGGAGTGGTGGGGGAAAAGATGAGGGGGTGGAGGGGGAGGTGGAGATGGTGGTGGAGGTGGGTGTGGGGGCTGTGGGGGAAGTGGAGATGGTGGTGGAGGTGGGTGTGGGGGCTGTGGGGGAAAAGATGAGGGAGTGGTGGGGGAAAAGATGAGGGGGTGGAGGGGGAGGTGGAGTTGGTGGTGGAGGTGGGTGTGGGGGCTTTGGGGGAAAAGACGAGGGGGTGGTGGGGAAAAAGATGAGGGGATGGTGGAGGAGGTGGAGATGGTGGTGGAGGTGGGTGTGGGTGAGGGAGGTGGAGATGGTGGTGGAGGTGGGTGTGGGGGCTGTGGGGGAAAAGATGAGGGGGTGGTAGGGGAGGTGCAGATGTTGGTTGAGGTGGGTGTGGGTGTTGGAGGATAAACACTCTGTGTGCACAACAAGAGCAAATGAGCCCTCCTAGGATACTGAAATTTTTCAGAGATAGGCTCTGTATTTTTTGAGTCTCTCTGAGTACATGCAGAGACTCAAAATGCAATGTTGCAAGCTTAAACTAGATTCTAAGACCTTGCAAATGAGAGTAAAATCACTCCATTTGGACACTGGATGATGCCTCAACCATCTACAACAAAACAGATAACTTGATCTCTTCACAGAGTATGAGCTAACTAGACAAACACTGTTCTGGACATTTCTTTGCACGTGTGCAGGCACTGAACTCGAGACTTATACCAGACAAATTAGAACTTATAAGCTTTCTAAAAAGACAAAGATCATTGCAAATGGATTCGGGGTGAAGGTGAAACAACAATTACAAGACTGGGGGGTGTGCCAAAAACATCTAGATAGATAGAGTGTGTAAAAGTGAAATTTCTGCAAAATATGCAGAGAACAGCTAGTAGGGGGTCTGCTTAAGCAAGGGGGCAGCTTGGGCATGTATTTCCACGACTCTAAGTCATAATACAACTCATTAGAGGTTTTAAAGACCACATACTAACCTCTTTAACCAATCAAAAACATATACATGTCAAAAGTGAGGTCGAATCACATCAAGAGGTGAGCTAAATCTTCTCGAATCAACTTCTTTCCATTATGGGCATAATTTGATGCCTCCAACTCGTGGAAATCAGCCTCCTTTGATTGTGGATGATGTGGAAGGTTCAAATTGGGGCATGTTCCCACACTCTTGAGCTTGAAAAACTTTCAACTCTCCCCCTCAAGCTCAAGTCTTTTTCCTTCGTTGCTTCAGCCTATGTCTCTTATGTTGATTGCTTCCTTGAATCCTCCAAGCTTTGTACCTTCAAGAAACTTTGTCATCATGTCTGCAACCTGCACTTTAGTGTTCACATACCTCATATCTAACTCCTTTGCCATCACCTTTTCTCTAATGAAGTGGTAATGAACCTCTATGTGCTTGCTCCTTGCATGAAACATGGGATTGTTAGCTAGGTAGATGCTTGAAATGTTGTCTCCATAAAGAGGAAACTCCTCCACTTCCACTTCGAAGTCCTTAAGTAGCTTCTTAAGCCATAATAGCTCACATGTAGCCAATGCTAAACCTCTGTACTCAGTCTCTGTGGATGAAAGAGCAATAATGGGTTGCTTCTTAGAGCTCCAAGAGATCACTTTTGTACCTATCATGAAAACATAACCCGATGTACTCCTTCAATCATCCTTGCTACTTGCCCAATCAGCATCACTATATCCTTTGACACTTAGATCAGCATCATATGAGTAAAATAGACCTTGTTTGATGGTGTGCTTGATGTATCGAAGCACCTTTCTTGCTGCCATAAGATGATCATGAATAGGTGCATGCAAAAATTGAGAGAAAACACCTACTATATATGCAAGATCAGGTCTAGTGAATGTAGCATAAATTAATGAACCAATTATGCTTCTATATAATTTAATATCTTGTATAACCTCTCCTTGACCTGCAAGCAACTTTGTATTGGGCTCCATGGGCAGAGAAAGTGGCTTACAACCACTCATACCAAACCTGTATAGCACATCCAACAAGTATTTTCTTTGAATCAAGAAGATGCCATTGTGTGCATAGATTTCCTCTATTCCCAAGAAGTATTTTAGTGTTCCAAGATCAGATATCTTGAACTCCCTTCCTAGATTTGATTTGATATCTTTAATACCTGCAATATCACTTCCTGTGATGATCAAATCCTCCACATAGATGCATATGTATACCGTCTTGTCTCCTTGCTTCTTCATGTAAAGTGATGGATCTGCAACACTTTCTTTGTATCCACAACTTGATACATAATCCACTAACCTCTGATTCTAGGCCCTTGGGGCTTGCTTTAGTCCATATAATGCTTTCCTTAGCTTGCAAACATGATTTGGGTACCTCATACTAGCAAATCCTTGAGGTTGGCTCATGTAGACTACTTCTTCAAGCTCTCCATTGAGGAAGGCATTCTTCACATCCAACTGATATAAGCTCCATTTGCTTGATGTGGCCACTACAATCAAAGTCCTAATTGTTGGCAACTTGGCTACAGGGCTGAAAGTTTCATCATAATCTATCCCATAGCGTTGGGAGAAGCCTTTCGCCACCAACCTTGCTTTGTACCTAGCAATGGAACCATCTGAATTTCTTTTAATTTTGTAAAACCACTTATTACATATCACCTTCATGCCTTCTTGAGCTGGTACCAAGCTCCAAGTATGGTTCTCATCAAGTTCTTTGAGCTCTTCCTTCATTGCCTCTTGCCGTTCCTTGCAATCCTTAGCTTCTTCATAACTAGTTGGTTCTTTGTCCTTGATTACCTGAGTCATGTATGCATAATGCTTTGCAATGAAATTATCATATGTTAACCTTTGTATTGGATATCTTACTCTTGAAGACCTTCTTTCACTTCCTTTAGGTGTGGTTGCCATCTTCTTTCTTTATTTTGCCATTCGTGGAGTTTGAATTTCTTCTATATCTTCATCTTCCAACATGCTCTCATCCACATAGCTTCCTTCTTCAACTGAAATCTTCTCTTTGCCTTTGACTTTGCTTTCTTCAGAGCTGGTCTCTCTTTCCCTAAGCCTTCCACTCCATGGTGAGGGTGCCCTTGTGTTGCATGAGTTGCTTGGACCACTTAAATCCATGCTTTCTTGAACTCTATCATCATTCTTCAAATCTGTCTCACCTATGTCTTCAACCTGCAATGGACTCGTGCATGCATACCAAGGCTTCAATTCATCAAACACAACATCCCTCCTTACCTTCAGCTCCTTGGTGATGGGATTATAGCATTTATACCCCTTTTGTTCCATAGAATATCCCAAAAAAATACACCTTTCAGATTTGGCATCTAACTTTGACCTCAACGCTTGAGGTACATGTACATAGCATATACAACCAAAGATTCTAAGATGTGAAATGCAAGGTTTTCTTCAGCTCCATGCTTCCTCAGGGGTTAGATGATGTATACCTAATGTACGACATCTATTCATGATGTATGTGGCTATATATGTAGCCTCTCCCCAATAACAATGCGGCATATTCATTTCATTGAGCATACACCTTGCTACCTCTGCTATGTGTCTGTTCTTTCTCTCTGCTACCCCATTTTGTCGAGGGGTATACCTGCATGTAAATTGTCTTTGGATGCCGTTGACCTACAAAAATTCAGAAAATTCATGGGAGAAGTACTCTCCCCCTCCATCGGATCTCAAAATTTTGATAAACTTGTCAGATTCCTTCTCCACCTGTGCTTTGAATTTCTTGAAGTAGTGGAACACATCTGATTTGTTTCTAATGCAATACAACCATACTTTTCTTGAAAAATCATCAATGAAGGTTACAAGATACCTATTTTTAGCAAGGGAAGCTCCTCTTGTTGGACCCCAAAACATACGTGTGAATGAGGTCTAAAACATTTGCACTTACATAGGTACTCTTCTTGAAGGACAGCCTTGATTGTTTTCCTTGTTGGCAAGCTACACAAATTTCATGCAACATTTTAGATGTAAAATTTGGTAGGCCTCTTACCAAGCTCCTCCTTTGCATGTCCTTGAGCTTTTGTAGGTTGATGTGACCTATTCGTTTATGCCATAGATCCAAATCCGCTATCCTCTTGTCTCCATATGTGACATACATTGAATGGTGTGGCTGATTTATGTCCATTGTGAACATTCTCCCTTGCTTTTTCCCTTTTGCTATGAGCTTGAAACCTGTCCTTGGATCCTCAACAAAACATCCTCTTCCATTGAACCTAACTTGATAGCCTTTTTCTACCATTTGGCCTACCGAAATCAAGTTTTTGGTAATAGTAGGGACATGTAATACCTCTCATAAGCACTTTGCTCTTTGATTTCCTTCCAAACTGATATCTCCCACATGTTGAATGGTATGCTCTAAGTTATCACCTGTTTCCATATGCCCATGATGCTTTGGGACCTGCAAATTACTAAAAAAATCCTTTCGACATGACATATGATTGCTACATCCACTGTCTACATACCATACATCTTCACTAGCTTGAGTTGTATCTTCACCATACCTCATGGCAAGTAAATAATCATTCCCTTGGCTTGATGATGTGTTTGCATGATTAGCTTGCCCTCTATAATTGTTTTTTTTCTTTGATTCCCTTGTCTTTGAGCTCTATGATAGCATTCATTTGCAAAATGACCAGGCTTACCACATACAAAGCATCCATTTGAAGTGGGTTGTCCTCTTCCACCAAATCTTGCACCTCTTCCTCTATTTGTGGCTCTCCCACCTCTTTGACCTGCATTTTTTTGTTGTCCTTGACCTCCTTGGTTGCTTTGATATCTTCCTCTTCCTCTTGTAGCACCTCGATTGTGTCTTCCTCTTCCTCTACCTACATACAACAATTGCCCTTGGTTATCCTTGGCGTTATGACCACCAAGGTTCATCTGCTCTGTCACCATGACAGTGATTAGTTGATCAAAATCAGGAAGAGAGTCCCTTACATACACTGAAGTTGTGAAATCCCACCATTTTTCATCATCCCTAAGTCCATTTAGGGTGTGGGCGACAAGATCGTCATCATCTAGGGCACAACCGATTGACCCTAGTGCATCTGCAAGGTCTTTAACCTTTATTATGTAATCATTAGCACCTTGAGAGGGGCTTTTCCTAAGATTATTTAGCTCATTCTTGAGCTGAATTTTTCTAGCTTTTGTGGAGGTTGAGTACAATCTCTCCAAGCACTCCCACACCTTCTTCGATGTATCCAAATCTTGAATATGCCCTACCATAGAGTTGCTTATATGCTGAGATAAAATGAAGATGACCCTTTTTCCCCTTTCATCCCACTCTCTTACTGCTCTTCTCTGGTCATTGGTTGGATTTACCTCATCTATGTAGGGTTTTGGCTCTCCACCACTCACAAGTTGCCACAAACCTTTCCCCATCAAAAAATTGCTTATTCTAAATCGCCATGGTTGGTAGTTTCCTTTTTCAAGCTTCTCAATCTGAGCATTGAGATCAGCCATGGTGCCTCCTAACTCTATTGAACCTCCCCCTTGATGCAATGAAGTTGAAAAGGATGGCTTTTACCTCAAAAAATAGAGCTACTCTGCTTGATGAAGCTTCGTCTTTGATTTGATGATATATTTGCTTCCCCTTGTTGACGTGCCCCTTCTTTGCTTCCTTCCTTCAAACTTTGATAAAGTCTTTACTTCGCTTCAGTTCTTCTCTCTTTGATACTCCACTTATAGCTCTGATACCACTGTTGGAGGATAAACACTCCTATGTGCACAACAAAAGCAAATGAACCCTCCTAGGATCCTCAAAATTTTCAGACATAGGCTCTGTATTTTCTGCATTTCTCTGAGTACATGCAGAGACTCAAAATGAAATTCTGCACGCTTAAACTTGACTCTAAGATCTTTCAAATGAGCATAAAATCACTCCATTTGGACACTGGATGATGCCTCAACCATCTGCAACAAAACAGATAACTCGATCTCTTCACAGAGTATGAGCTAATTAGATAGACACTGTTCTGGACATTTCTCTGCACATGTGCAGGCAATGAGCCCGAGACTTATACCAGAAAAAGTAAAACTTATAAGCTTTCCAACAAGACAAAAATCATTGCAAATGGATTCCGGATGAAGGAGAAACAACAATTACAAGACTGGGGGGCCTGCCAAAAACATCTAGATAGATAGAGTGTGTAAAAGTGAAATTTCTGCAAAATATGCAGAGAAAAGCTAGTAGGGTGTGTGCTTAAGCAAGGGGACAGCTTGGGAACGTATTTCCACGACTCTAAGTCATAATACAACTCATTAGAGGTTTTAAAGACCACATACGAACCTCTTTAACCAATCAAAAACATATACATGTCAAAAGTGAGGTCCAATCACATCAAGAGGTGAGCTAAATCTTCTCTAATCAACTTCTTTCCATTATGGGCATATTTTGATGCCTCCAACTCGTGGAAATCAGCCTCCTTTGATTGTGGATGATGTGGAAGGTTGAATTTGGGGCATGTTCCCACACTCTTGAGCTTGAAAAACTTTCAACAGTGGGGGCGGTGGGGGAAAAGATGAGGGGGGACATCTTGTAATCTTCTGCATAAAATCGAGCTTTAATTACAATGTCAGCCGGCAAATGGACCTCTATGGAAGTCTCTCAAAGCAGCCATGTCCATTTATCATGGTGATCATCATCATCTGGCATGTAACCAAGGCCACTTTTCGGTCCTTGTGCAAGCTTTGCTTGAGACCATGTTTTGCTTCCATCCGCGCATACATCAACCCTTTATATACCTCGCCCGCCACAGACAAGGCATAACCTTTAGCAGTAACCTTCCCTTTGCCATCCCTTTGCCGTCTAAATACGATCCATCTTCAGGACTACAAACTGAACACTGCACCGGAAGTCCATAAGTGGTACCCAATTTATTTTATCCCAATCCACAGAGGGGGGAATAGGAGGGGATGGCGGCGGTGTGGGGATCGGGGCTAGGAGGGGATGGCGGGGGAGGGGGAAAGGGGGGCTGGGAGGGGATGGCAGGGATAGTGGGGTGGGGCTGGGAGGGGATGGCGTGGCATGGGGGAAGGGAGGGCGCTGTGGGCGGGGGTGGTAGCGAGGATAGTGGGGTGGGGCTGGGAGGGGATAGCGAGGATAGTAGGGTGGGGCTGGGAGGGGATGGCGGGGATAGCGGGGTGGGGCTGGGAGGGGATGGCGGGGGAGGGGGAAAGGGAGGGTGCTATGGGCAGGGTGGCAGCGGGGATAGTGGGGTGGGGCTAAGAGGGGATGGCAGTGTCGGGATGAAATGCTGCAGGGAAGTGTGCCTGATTTCTTTTCAAAATTGATTGATTTTATGAGTTCTCTATGGTGTTTTTACTAAGAAAGTGGTAAAAAGTTTACATGTTTTGGCCGATTTGATGGACTAGGAGATGCGAAACCGTGTGATTAATGTTGATTAGGCTTGTATATTTGTAAATACCCATGATGCTAGCTTTTGAATCCATAAACCCATAGGTTTGACCCTTAGAAATCCTTGAAAACACGCAGGTTTATCCTAGAAAAACCGGTCTTGAACCCTTGGGAACCCTTGGAGTTTAGGTCCAAACTGTAAATAAACCCTTGGATTAATGTTTTTGACTTGATTTTTTTCAAAACCCTAATTTTCCCGACCAAAATCCCTAGCTTAAACCCTTGAAATCGGTGTTCATCCTAGACCAAACCCTTAGATTAATTAATCTTGTATGTACGTAGTGTGAAACCAAAACTAAAATAAAAAAGGAGAAAACAAAAAAAAGAAATAAGAGGTGGCATTTCCCAAAAATAGAAAATGAACATGCAAAGTGATCTAGAATTAGAAAGTTTGTAAGGAAGTTAGAAGTTTCTAGAAGAAAGTCCCAAGGGAGGAGGGGCCTATAAATAGGGGGCCAAGCTTCATTTGTTCTCCCCGTGGCTTTCTTCTATGGAACGCTTCTCCACGTTATTGCGATTTCTCATGATTTGAAGAAGGATTAAATGAAGTGACGAAAAGCTTTGAGGACCGAAGATAAAAAGCTATACACCTCGTGGATCTTCTTGGTGCATCTACTCTCCAGGTTACTGAGTGATTGGAGGCTATTGCGATTTATGAAGTGAAGACAATCATTTGATGAAGATTTGAAGCAAAGATTTGAAGTAAAGATTGAAGACCAAAAGTACTGAAGTAAAGCTTGGACCGAAGATTCGAAGAGAAGACCTACCCACAAAGGTTATGAAGACCGACGAGCCACGAGGATGACTTCGTGCACTGTAGCAAGAGGCCTACATCATATCCAGCCGATCCCCACTGTAGCGGCGGCATTTATTTGTATTGACATGTTCCGCACTGTAGCGGATTTTTGTATCGCCGACCCGCATAGCGGGCGTCTTTGTATCATTCAGATTTTATTGGTCGACCGCCATTACTTTTTGATCCTATCATTGAGCTTTGTCTGCATCCTATGTATTACTGTTGTATCTGATTGTCTCTTTCCCGACGCCTACGGTCTCACGCATACGCACGCACCTTTGCTCGAGGGCAGGGGCCTTACGAGTATCGCCATTCAACACCAGAGTGAGAGGGCGAGGCGCCCAGTGCGCAGATGCCGCTCCCCGGACAGCGAGAACGGCGGACACCAGAGGGTGCCTGATCCAACCCCACGCCTATTCTTCCTGTTCGCTCGACCTCCTTCTTCCCGACACCTATAGGTTAAGAATCTACTTCTCAGCTTAGATCATAAGAAGAGGAAAATGAAAATGAATAAAATGATTGAGGAACAGTTTACAAAATACAAAGAGCAAATTAAGGAAATAGAATTTAACATGAATGAATCTATAAAATCAAAGTTTAGTATTGTGATGACCTCAATGCAAACAATAAATGCAAGATCAAATACTATTCAAATAATGGGCATAAGTATTAAAGATGTAAAAAATGAAATGGATTCTGAGATTTCTAAATTGAGAAATAAGGTTGACGTGTTGGAAAACCAAGTTAATGACCTAGAAGTATTGAAATGTGATAATGAGCATGACGTAAAAGTCCAAGGCATGTCTGCACACAAACAGTCTTTAGGTCTTAGAAGACCCACGCCTAGAGTGATACCTAAGAAATCAAGTCTGGTTGAGAAGAGACCTATACGTTGCTTTTGGTGCGATCAATTTGGACATATGTTCTGGGAGTGCATAGCATATGAGAGTGCATGCAGACATAGACTTGTAAGTGAACATGAAAATAAGATTTGTAAGTTTCAAGATCGATCCCCTTTACCTTTGAATGTAGGAAAAGGTGGAATGAGAGAATATTTTGAAGAGACTAAAACTAGATGGAAATCAATTCAAAGAGTGTGGAAACCAAAAAGACTTGAGAATAGTAAATCTGATGAACAAAAGATCCTATTATCTACTGAGAGTCAAGAGAAATCTATTGAAGAAACCAAAGGTAGACAAATCAAGGTCGAGAAACATAATATTAAACAGATATTGAGAGAACAAATGGAAATTGACCATAGAAGAGAATCTGATAGAGAAATGCAAAAGAAATCAAAGAAAGAGCAAGATGTATATGTGTCATTTGATCCAAAAATTTTAACTAATGAGAATCTTTTTGATCAAGAGAAAGTTGCAAAATTACAATCCCAATTAAACTTCGATAAACAGATTGAACTAGAGAAGAGTAAAGAAGAAGCTCAAGGAGATGTAGAATCTGACAAAGAAGTGAATGAGGCAGAGAAACAATCACTTGATGATATTATCAAGCAAATCGAAGGGAGTGTAAAGACGACTTCAAAGACTTCTAAGACTTTGAAGAAGAATAAAAGAAGTACAAATCTAAACTTTCAAGATATATTTGGAAACCTTGAATGATGATTGAAGAAAAATCATAATGAAACATACAAGAATGATCAAGAACTATTGAGTGAAGATGACTGATGAATGTTAATGATTGATGATGATGGTTTATGATGATTGATGATGATGAAAGATAATGACTGATGTTGAAAATGATTGATGAAGATGGTTTATCATGATTGATGATGATGATTATGATGATGATGATTCTGGAGGAAGCTGATGACACTAAGGCTGATGCTAATGAAGAATGATAGATCATGAAGTTGAAGAAAAGCTGGATCAATCAATGATGAAGATGGAATAAAATGACCAGGTGAAATGTTTTCAATTTGAAATTTGTTTTCTTTCTGAAATAGCATATGCATTACATTGATGTGTGTGATAAAGATATGTATGGATTTATGAAAATCATGTAGAATGAAGATAGCAAATATCTATTATGCGTTTGCATGAAGCATGAGTGACTAGGAATTATATGAATGAAATCTCTTAGCAAACTAGAGACTTTTGAGAGTGAATGCTTGGGAACGTGATGGCATGCTTAGACTGAGTGCATGTATATGGTGATTGATTTAAACACTTGGTGAGTGGGAAACTTTGGATCCTAGTGTTTATTTCTTGCCAGATCTTACCTCCATATGGATCATGGTTTATGAAAAAACTTCATACTCAAGCTCGCTTATATGTGTGTGCATGTTGTTAGTGCACTGCGATGGGCTAGTAGGCAGGTGGAAGCACCTTGGTCGGGCGATCAAGGCCACGAGCTGTAGCTAGTTTCGTCGTAGGCCTGACCTATCTATTGTCATGTGCCTGCATGGGTCGGTAGGCAGGTGGAGTCACTCTGGCCGGACGGTCAGAGCCACGAGCTGACGTTGATTTCATGCAAGGCTGACGTTGTGTATGTCGTGCGCTATGTCGGGTCGGTAGACAGGTGGGGTAAACTTGGCCGGGTGGACAAGTCCATGAGTCGCACCCGATTTTGACATAGGCCGATTTGTGAAATAAAGATAAAAAGAATAAATGCTGAGCTGAGATGAAGTGAAAAAGTAAAGAAAGAGAAAAAGAAAATGAAAAAGAAAAAGGAAAAGAAAGAGATCTAATGGAGAGTTGGAGATTAGGAGAGAAATAGTGGGAATCGAGGTATATTCTACAAACTGAGTATATGCTAGTACTGAGAATGAGTTACTGGATTTGAACTAGTTGAACAAACAGAAGATCTAGAAAGCCAACGCTTTATTCATGTGATTACTTGTCAGATTGCAGACGCAGAAACATACTATGATGTTTGTAAACCTTGAATCTGCATAATTTTCTAAAATTTATACTAATCTTTATAAAAATTGCATGTACTACATGAGATAACGCTTTGATTTTTGAAAAGAAAAAGATAAAAAGTAAAAATAGTTTTCAAAAGAACCCTGATACGCTTCTGTTGAATCTTGCACGTTGGCCCATCGGGACGATGTGAAGGTTTAGTGGGGGCGAATGTCGGGATGAAATGCCACAGGGAAGTGTGCCTTTTTTTTTTCAAAGTTGATTGATTTTATGAGTTCTATGTGGTGTTTTTACTAAGAAAGTGGTAAAAATTGTACATGTTTTGGCCCATTTTATGGACTAGGAGATGCAAAACCATGTGATTCTTGTTAATTAGGCTTGTATATTTGTAAATACCCATGATGCTAGCTTTTGAATCCATAAACCCGTAGGTTTTGACCCTTAGAAATCCCTGAAAACACGCAGGCTTATCCTAGAAAAACCGGACTTTTTAATATAAAGGAAGTTCGGCAATAGCCTACTCTCCCGGACTTGAATTAAATTAAGAAACAAAGGTACAATAAAAGGGGACTAGTGCCCACGGGACCCCCCAAATCCCACAAAGCAGGGGAAGCTTGAATGAATCTTAGGTTGCATTACAGAGAAGGTTAATCACCCTCTCATCGCCCTCATGCGGGGCCCACTTGGGTTTGAGCTTGTTGTTGATCAAAAGGAGGACTTGATGGTGCCTGAAGGGGGGGGATTTCTTACTGTTAACAATCCTTTTGCCAAGGAGGAATAGTGATTTCTCAATCGACCACTCCCTGGGGGGATCGCCGAAGTTGAGAGCACACCTCTCCCGCCATATTTTCCACAGGACTTCCCCTCTGATGGCGTTCCAGAGTGTCGCAGAGCAGCCGATCGCTTCTCCCAAAAGGACTTGTTTCCAACTAAGCTGGTTTTGAAGTCTGATTTTCATTCCAACCGTCTGCCCGATTCTGTAGGAGTTGGGGCAAGTAAGGAAGATGTGTGGGACATCTTCGATAGCCCGGTGGCAGCGTTTGCACCAAGGAGGGATCCCACAAAGTTTGCTAGCCTTATGGTTGGTCCAAATTCCTCGATGAAGAATTTGCCATAAGAGAACAGACTTCTTAATCTCTATAAGGGGGTGCCAGATACCCATGAATTTCATGTCCCACCGAAGCCGCGTCCAAGATAGGAACCACTTCTTGTTGAGGCTGATCTAGTGGTCAGCCGTTTCTTTGATGTTCGGGATTTTGAGTAGGCTATTTCCATTGTGCCATTTGAGACCAAGCAAGTTCGGTGTGTCGTGTCCCATGAGAAGGCGAGTCTTGTGACGATCCCATGCGAGGCATCTGCTTTGCAAAGTGTTCCATTCTTCGTAGGAGATGTTTATGCAAGGGTCAATATCCTCGAAGTTGATCCAGCTGTTGGTGTCATGTTTCCAGAGGTGTTTCCATTTTTTGAATCCTTTGTTCCATAACCTCTTGGCATTTTGAATGTTCCACGACTCCACCCTCCGGATGCCATGTATCGGAAACCAGATAGAGTCGTTTTGTCTGATTCCGGCCGCCCACTTCCAGTCCTCACTAATTCTTGTGAAGCTTTTGACTTTATTCCAGCCCTTCCAAAGGGAGCACACGAGATTGGAGCCTTTCGGGAAGACGGGGATCGGGGAGAATAGCAGGGTCATGATGTCAAGGTTCTTCCAGTTTGGGAACCCCATGAGAGCCGACTCATTCTTGTTTCTAAAGATCAGCTTGGCCCACGAGGCCTCCCTATTGCACCAAGCCTTAATCATCCATTTGGCTGCGAGCTTGTTAGCCATACACCCAATGTCCAAGATACCAAGCCCCCCGCTATCTCTAGGGCTAGTACAGATGGCCCATTTGATTTAAGGCACCCCCCTTCTGTTATGATCGCCCGTCCAAAGAAAGTTTCTACAAATACTATTCAGTTTGGACAGGCCTTGCTCATTCGGTCTCCAACAAGAAAGGAAGTAGATGGTAGAAGAGAGGAGGAACGTGTTGATAACCATCGCACGCCCAGCGAGATTGATTTGCATACCTTTCCAATAGTTAAGCTTGTTTTCGAGTTTGGCCAACACCCAGTTCCATCGCTGCTCCATAGAGACGCCAAACCCCAAGGGGATTCCAAGAAGTCGAAAGATTTGGCCCTGCGGAATGATTTGACAGCCATGATCAATGAGAAGGCCAGGATGATGTCCCACAATAGCCCTAAAGGCGGTCTTAGAGTGGTTGATTTTGGATCCAGAGGCTTCACAAAAGGTAGCAAGACACCTCCAGAAAGTCTCCAGGCTGGAATTATTGTTGTGAACGAACGCGTTCATATCATCGGCAAATAGTCGCATGATGATTTGACTGTGGTCGTGAGGTAGCCGGAGGCCTTTGATATTGCCAGCCTCCACATGATGTGCCACAAGTCTGCTCAGCCCCTCAGTGGCGATGGCAAAAAGAAGGGGGGCCAGGGGGCACCCTTGTCTAATAGATCTTCTAAGATGGATCACCTTCGAAAGTTTGCCGTTAACGTTAATTTGGGTCGTTGCGTTTCCGAGAAGGGTCGCGATCATCTTGGTGAATTTCTGACTACATCCGAGATCTTGGAGCGACTGCAGAATATAGTCCCATTCTAGCCTGTCGTAGGCTTTGTCAAGGTCGATCTTGAGGAAAACCACATCTTGATTAGACTCATTTGCAAATTGAATACCTTCCCAAATATCCATAATGGTTTCCAGGATAGATCTGCCTTTGATGAAACCTTTTTGGTCCTCACTGAGCCAAGATCTCAGGTGGCACGAGATTCTGTTGGCAATGACTTTGGCGATGATCTTGTATCCTGTTTGGAGCATCGTAATAGGCCGCCAGTTCTCGATTCTGTTCTTTTCCCCCTTCTTGTGTATCAACTTGATAATTCCATTATTTAGACAAGAAGGAAGAGCACCAAACTTTAGCGCTTCTTGCCAAACCATCCGAAGAGGGGTGGCAACCACCAGCTTGAAGGATTTAAAGAACTCGTTAGTGAGTCCGTCGGGTCCCGGGCTTTTACCGAGAGGGAGGGCATCAATGACCTCAATGATTTCTGATTCAGAGATAGGGGCATGAAGCAGGGAGTGGAGGTTGGGTGGTATCCTCCGGGGGAAACCCTAGAAATGGCAGCCATACAGTCCCTTCTATGGTGGGAGAGGGGGTTCGAGGTTCCCAGGAGTCTCGTGAAGTGCCCTTCGATGATGCCAAAATTATCTTCTTCCGAATTGCATACATTGCCATGTGGATCTAGCAGTAGGGGGATCGATTCTCTGTTGTGTTTCCTTTTAAGGATACGGCACATCTCTTTGGTGGGTTTGTCGGCTTTGCCAGCCCACCACTCCTTGAAGAAAATTTCCAAGTTTTTCCTTTGTATTTCTTCCTCGTATCTCAACACCGCTCTGATTTTTCGGAGACCTTTCTGGGCTTGGTGTTTTCCTTTGTTCACTTCCTCCTCGAGCCGCCAGAGTCTGTGGTAAAGAGCTTCCCTACGAGCCCGCCGCACAGTCTCGAGCATCTTCTTAGTTCTGATCATGATCTTACGAGACTTGTCGACCGCACTTCTCCAGCACTTGGCTGGGGCCAGGCCAGAGGCGAACGCCACCTTCCACACATCGGCAATTTCTTGATGGACGGAGGGGAGAGAGAAGGTGGTTGCGTTGGCATGGAACCACGGAGCCTTGCGGATCTTGTCGGAAGGTTGAAAGGTGATAACGATCGGGTAGTGATCAGAGATAGTGAGGTCAGTGCGTTGCGTGATGGTAGGGTGGCCCCACTGATGAGTAAAACTCTGAGAGATGTAGCATCTGTCGAGTCTAGCTTTTCTCAGGTCCTCGCCCGCTTGGAGATTCGACCAGGAAAAGCCATTCGAGTCTTTGAATTCAACCAAATCCAAGTGAAGTTTGGTCATGTCCCACGTTTCTTTCTCCCGACTGTCGATGACCCTGCCCTTGCCCATCCTTCTGTCTGTAGGGTCCTCCACCATGTTGAAGTCTCCACATATAAGCACGTTGTGGGGAAGCGAGTCTAAGGAGGCCCAAGTGTTCAGTCTCTCCAAATCCCCGTTAGGGGCGTACAGAGAAACCATAGTAACACAAAGAGGAGCACCAAAAGAAACAGCAATCCAATGGTGACTTACATCTTCAATGGAATTCTCAATCTTTTCAAACCAGAGTTGTTTAACACCGATAACCGTTCCTCCAGACCCCCGCTGGTGCTTTGTTGGGATCCACACATGGGCCGAGGAGACCTGTCTGAGCCGTTTCTGGAGGTCTTCTCCGTCAATTTTAATCTCTTGAATACATATAAAGTCTGGGTTTAAGCTAATGTCGCGAAGCCATTCACCAATGATGGTCGCTCTTGAGGGGTCGGTTAGCCCTCTAGCGTTTAGCGAGATGACAATCATTTTTGTATTGATCCCTCTTTGCGGGAGGGAGCTTTGTCCTTTCTTCTCTTGGCTTCATCTTTCTTTTTCGCTGGGACCTGATCCCGACTTAGAAATCGGTTCTTGTGGGGGCTTTTCCAGGGTAACTCCATAGGCTGTTTTCCTTTGCGGGATGCCCCTTGCTGGGGAGACTTGGGCCCCGTGCTCGGCACCGTTTCCGGTTTAGGACTTGAACCCTTTGGAACCCTTGGCGTTTAGGTCCAAACTGTAAATAAACCCTTGGATTAATGTGTTTGACTTGATTGTGTTCAAAACCCTAATTTGCCCGACCAAAATCCCTAGCTTAGACCCTTGAAGTCGGTATTTATCCTAGACCAAACCCTTAGATTAATTAATCTTGTATGTACATAGCGTGAAACCAAAACTAAAATAAAAAAGGAGAAAAATAAATAATTAGAAATAAGAGGTGGCATTTCCCAAAAATAGAAAATGAACATGCAAAGTGATCTAGAATTAGAAAGTTTGTAAGGAAGTTAGAAGTTTCTAGAAGAAAGTCCAAGGGAGGAGGGGCCTATAAATAGGGGGCCAAGCTTCATTTGTTCTCCTTGTGGGTTTCTTCTATGGAACGCTTCTCCAGGTTATTGCAATTTCTCATGATTTGAAGAAGGATTAAATGAAGTGACCAAAAAGCTTTGAGGACCGAAGATAAAAAGCTATACACCTCGTGGATCTTCTTGGTGCATCTACTCTCCATGTTACTGAGTGATTGGAGGCTATTGCGATTTATGAAGTGAAGAAAATCATTTGATGAAGATTTGAAGCAAAGATTTGAAGTAAAGATTGAAGACCAAAAGTCCTGAAGTAAAGCTTGGACCAAAGATTCGAAGAGAAGGCCTACCCGCAAAGGTTGTGAAGATCGACGAGCCACGAGGGCAACTTCTTGCACTATAGCGGGAGGCCTACATCATATCCAGCCGATCCGCACTGTAGCGGTAGCATTTATTTGTATTGACCTGCTCCGCACTGTAGCGGATTTTTGCATCGCCGACCCGCATTGTAGCGGGTGTCTTTGTATCATCTAGATTTTATTGGTCGACCGCCGTTACTTTTTTATCCTATCATTGAGCTTCATCCTGTGTATTACTGCTGTATGAGATTGTCTCTTTCCCGATGCCTACAGTCTCACGCGTATGCACGCACCTTCGCTCGAGGGCAGGGGCCTTAGGAGGATCGCCATTCCACACGAGAGTGAGAGGGCGAGGCGCCTAGCGTGCAGACGCCGCTCGCCGGACGGCGGGAACGACGCACACCAGAGGGGGCCTGATCCAACCCCACAGCTATTCTTCCCATTCCCTTAACCTCCTTCTTCCCGACAGCGGGGGTAGAGAGAGAGGAGAGAGAGAGCGAGAGAGAGAGAGAGAGAGAGAGAGAGAGAGAGAGAGAGAGAGAGAGAGAGAGAGAGAGAGAGAGAGAGAGAGAGAGAGAGAGAGACTGCACGACGGCCAGGGAGAGAGAGAGAGAGAGAGAGAGAGAGAGAGAGAGAGAGAGAGAGAGAGAGAGAGAGAGAGAGAGAGAGAGAGAGAGAGAGAGAGAGAGAGAGAGAGAGAGACTGCACGACGGCCAGGGAGAGAGAGAGAGAGAGAGAGAGAGAGAGAGAGAGAGAGAGAGAGAGAGAGAGAGAGAGAGAGAGAGAGAGAGAGAGAGAGAGAGAGAGAGAGAGAGAGAGAGAGAGAGACTACGCGACCGTGAGGGGGCGAGAGAGAGAGAGAGAGAGAGAGAGAGAGAGAGAGAGAGAGAGAGAGAGAGAGAGAGAGAGAGAGAGAGAGAGAGAGAGAGAGAGAGAGAGAGAGAGAGAGAGAGAGAGAGAGAGAGAGAGAGAGAGAGGGAGAGAGAGAGACTACGCGACCGTGAGGGGGCGAGAGAGAGAGAGAGAGAGAGAGAGAGAGAGAGAGAGAGAGAGAGAGAGAGAGAGAGAGAGAGAGAGAGAGAGAGAGAGAGAGAGAGAGAGAGAGAATTGTTGCGACACTAGAGTGGCCCATGTCATCTATCGGTTCCGATTCCCAACATCCTTTTGCCACATGCACTCGCTTATTGGTCCACATCATGTGAAATTACCCGATCCTCCTTGATTATAAATACGAGTCCCCTTCACGATTTAACATTTTTAACCTTCATAGAATTGATCTCTTCATCACCCATGCACACTTGTGCTTCATACCCAATACAACCGATACAAGCGATTACACATGTTTGACTGACATTTGATTAGCTTATTTCGCTTGCATTAGTTGTGTTCTCCACTAGGACACATACTTGTGCTTCATACTCGATACGATTGATACAAGCGATTACACGCATTTGACCAGCCTTTGACTTGCTTATTTTGCTTGCATCGGTCGTGTTCTACACTAGGACACATACTTGTGCTTCATACCCAATACGACTGATGCAAGCAATTGCATGTGTTTGACCGGCTTTTGACTAGCTTATTTCTCTTGCCATTAAGGGAAAAAATGAACCCTGGATGGGCCTTTTAGATTAGAGAGTGATTAGTGATGGACCAATTAGAAGAGGGTGGTGGCCATAGTCTAGGCTCTTAATCAACTAGGCTAGGCATAGGCTTCCCTTGGTTTGGGCTAGTCAAAACCACATAAACAAGCTAAAATTCCTGGTTTTGTTCCTCAGGTAGTTTTTGAAAGTCATGGGATTCAAACTCAACCCTTGGATGCCCTTCAAGATTCAATGGCTAAGATTAGTTCTTAAGAATGGGCTACTTTAAATTATAGCCCTTAGATGTTGCTTAGATCTAATGGATGTGGTTGCTCCCAAAAGGAAAAAAGGCGCCTTGAATTTGGGCCATTGGATTTTGAGAAAAATGAATGGATGAGATTTGATCCTTACATGGATTCAATCCTATTCAATCCTTACCTTCCATCCTCTATCACATCTAATGGTCAAAAAGCTATGCGGACCCCGAAATCTTTCTCTCTCTTTCCACGAATTTTCGTGGTTTTGTCTTTTACTGATAGTCCATGGAGCTATTTTGTCTTTTAGTGATAGTAGACTGGCTCTCAATCTCCACCCGCAAAATCAAATCCGATCGGACGGCTGTCAATAGGCGATTTTGCAAGTTTTTCTTCTCTTTGTGTGGGAGTTTGCTCTTTTGTCTTTTTTTGATAGAGACTGTGGTATTATTTTGTCTTCTAGTGCCTTTCTTTTCCCATTTGATCGTGGCCATACAATAAACCAATCTAATGGCTTAGAATCCACACGAATTTTTTCTTGAAAGAGGGCTCTTTTTCATTCTTTATTTTAATTGACAATACCACTAGTGGTATTTCCAAATCTCTTAATCACGTTGATTAGTCATTTTAATTCCTTAAAATTACGAATCCTTACAGGACTCACTTTTTCCCCTAATGCATCGTTGTGAACATCCCTATCTTACTATTGGCTCATAATTTCAAGAGGCTAATGCTACCATTGCATCCAGAACGTGCCAAAACGCTAAGATTGACTATCTATTTGCATGTTTCTGTAATGAGAGGTCTTGATGAGCCTATTTGTGCATGAATCTAGGACACGACCAATGCAAGCAACTAGGCTCATCTGGAAATCTTGGATGGGCCTAGTCGCTTGCATTGGTCGTGTCTGGAAATCAATACAAAGAGGCTTATCAAGACCTCTAGGTATCAAAATCATGCAAATAGACAATCAATCTTCGGGTTTTGGCACATTCCGGATGCAATGATAGCATTATTTTCTCCAAATCCTTCACCAATAATAAGATACAAAATGGCACATGAATTGTAAGCTTCAAGATGACCTCCTTTGGACACGACCAATTCAAGCGATTAGGACAATCCAAGCTTCTTTGATGGGCCTAATTGCTTGAATTGGTAATGTCCAATCAAATATCATATTTCTAGCTGTATGAAAGAATGCTCCATATAGAACAACTTAATGTGTGTATAAATATTATTTTCAGCATTAATTATATGTTTCTATAAAGTTAAGTGAGAGATCGAACATGACCAATGCAAGCGATTAGGCCCATCCGATATTCACTAATGACCCTAATCGCTTGGATCGGTCGTGTCTCATGCTTTGTTTCTGCTTGTGTGACATAGGTTTTTAATTTTTTCCACACTTATCTATATTGGACGAAGACAACTACATTGGCAAGGGGAAGGGAACAAGGAAAACCATAGAGGAGAAAGGAAAGACAAAGATGGATATTCATTCAGTGATCCACTATCTTCCAAAATTGAATCCTAAAATATTTTGTGTTATTCATAAGCACTATAGTGAAGAGCCAGATTTTGCACTATTCTCCTTGAGGACTCTTTCAAGATACATGGGTTTTACTTCAATACCCTTTAATGCATACAGAGTTTTGCTATTTGAAATAAGAGCTCCATTTAGAGTTTTTGGATATGCCCCAGGATTCAATGCTTCAAGGGCAGGCTACTTCCTTTGTTACTCAAGCTATGCAATGGTTGGAGGGGTGTCAGATGTTAAAAGTATTGTTGGCTATAGGAGAAAAGAGTACCTCAGATATAGAGGAGATTTGCTAGAGCCAAGCTCATTCAAAAGACTCAATAAGGATTAAATATATTTCTTTTCAAAGCTTAATACTCATGAAATGTACATAGATACACATATTTATTGCCCAAAGGGATACAAGACATGGCAAATATGAAGGATGTAATCTTTTTTGTGTAATTGATCCATGTCCTAATATTAATCCTTATTGAACCAAGATCTGTTTTTCTCTAGTGGAAGTCCTTTTTATCTGATGATAATTATTTTCATGAGCTCTTTTGTAATTTTCTTCTCAAGAATCAATCAAAAATATCTTTGAAGGTAGATTTGCCAAATGCAAGCTCATTCAAAAGACTCAAAAAAGGTGTACATACATAGACATATTTCTTTTCAAAGCTTATTACATCATGAAATGTACATACATAGACCTCTTTATTTTTCAAAAAAATAAAAGACATTGCAAATATTAAGGCCTCCTTCGGAATGTAATCTTTTTCATTTTGTGATATTGATCCATGATGTTTTTGTCTCCTGATAGTCATATTCTTTTGATGACAATATTTGGCAAGAGCTCCTTTGTAATTGCCTTATAAAGAACCAATCAAAAAGCTCTTTAGAGGCATTACTTTTTGTTATTCCTCCTCCCTTCCTTGTGCACCTAAAGAAGCTTGTCCTTGCTTATAATGAGATTTTTTCATGCCTTGGGTGTTCCATTAGGCAAGTGTTTCCTTTTCTACAAAGAATGCACCATGCACAAGAAGAATATGCTAGAATAACATAATAGTTTCATCAAATGTTTATTTCAATTAAAGAAAAATAAATTGAGAAAATTATCTTTGAAACTCACCAAGTAGTTTGTTATGTCGTTGGAACTCCATGCCTCTATGATGGTTTCTATAAGCCTTGTGGTGGCCTTTCTGAAATTTGTCACCTAGCTATTTCATGTTACCTACTGCCTCATGATTTTTTAAAAAATATCTAGTTTTACCACACCTCCATTCTCTTTTTTGCTATTTCTGGTTTGCTTTCTACATTAGTCGTGAGCTCACAAAAAGTTTTCCAGCAATTCCACATGGCATTTAGTTGTTTATCATCATGGTTGTTTAAGAATCTCTTTGCTTTTGCACCTCCCATTGAGACATCCTCTAGTACATTACCTGTATTTTGTAGAAGCTTTGGATCTTTTCTTAGATGAACATCACCAACATGAAATCCCATTTCTTAAAGTAGAGATTCACATCTTTTAATGAAAATCCCTCTAATGTAGTGTGTTTTGTAAATTGTTTATGTATTGTACATAATTCCTTGAAATCTCCTAGAGCCTTGAGCCATAGCCTTGTAAACCATCCTTACCATCTCCTACAAATCTAAATAGATCATGAAGATTTTGAAAAGGGGGATACCTTCCAGTTTGTGGATCAATTGGATAAACAAATCCATTTACCCATATGTTGATATATTTTTTGCCTTCTTTCTGCAATCCATCCACTTTAGAATGTTGAAGAGCCCTTCGTCATACCTTTCTTGTCATCGCATACTCATGACTAACTGCAATGTTGATATGGAACTTATCACAATGATTTTGGCTGTTTGAAAGCTGAGTGAGAGTGTTTGGGCTGAGGTTCTCCATGGTCTACCACAAAGAGTGACGTGAAAGTGTCTAAAATGACATGAAAGAGAGAAACAAGCCTATTATGGAAAGTAGAGTAAAAAAAGTGCAAAAGGTCATAAGCACACATTATATAGGTCCGTGAACAAGAGGAAAATTCAAATTTTCATGAACGTCCGATGATGAGATACTTCGAGGCATAAGATATCACACATACTTTTCATGATTATCACATGAGTTTCTCTCTCTTCAAATTTTGCATAAGATACGTTTCAAATGTGCTTACACGGAATTTTTTAAAATTATGTGATAACTTTAATCCAAATTTAGCACAAATAATTGAAATCCTTACATGGATCTTTTTTCGCCGTTTGCCCTAATGAGTAGGTATTTCCAGTAATCTTGCTCATTTTGTAGAAGATTGCTTCCACAGTAACACAAATCAATGTATTGCAATTAAATGTTTGGCTCCCTTGGATTATATCTTTATTAGTGTTTATGCTTCTAATCATGCTAGTGAGAGGTCCCTCTACTTGACAAAAATATCGGCCATTTCAAGTGATGTTTTCATTATGGGAGACTTTAATATGGTTGTGTTCTCAAATGATAGACCTTGTAATCACAATAATGTGTTTCAAGGAAGCGAGAAAGAGCACTAGTATGCGATGGTTAACTCCCTTAACATTTTAGATTGTTCTGTCCATTCAGGCCATACTTGGTATGCTCCTAATTATATCAGACCCCTCTATGCTAGATTGGATAGGTGTTACATGAATATTAACAAATTCCAGGAGCTGTGGCAAGTTGATTGCAAGAAGGAAAATTCCCTGAACTTATCTAATCACTCCCCCCGTATCTTTAAGCTCTATAGTAACTCTCGTAGCTACATGGCTAGATGGCCCCACTTGGATGCCTCTCTTATTAAGATTCCTTATATTAAAGACCAGACTAAGAGCATTTTTGCTCATCATTTTTTTGTTTGTAACTCTCTCCCTTTTAAGGCTTGGGAGAGCTCTCTAAGAGACATTCAAAAGCGTTTCACCAAACTTAAGGTCAAAGCTAGGGAGGTTAGGAAGAATAGAAGGATGATGATTATGAAAGAGATAGACTTTGTCTCTAGAGCTCACTTGGATTCCTTGGAAAAAAGAAAGTTGTTTTTTGAACTTTAGAGTAGATTGAGATATGAAGAATATCTCTTAGCTAGTGGTGCTCTTGCTTCTTCAAAGGAATTTTGGGCTTGTAAGGTTGACAAACCTAACAAACACATGTTTGATTTGTTGAGGAAAAAGAAAGCTAGGGACTTCATGTCCATGCTGAGGAAGAGTTCAAGAGACTATGCTATTTCTGTCAAGGAGAAATTAAATGAGGCTATTAGCTTCTTTACTAATGTTTTCTTCATGCCTCCCAGGAAGGGGGGGGTATCCGGAACACGAGAGCCTATATTGCCCTTAAAAGCAATAAAATGATTCCTCAAGCCATGGCTAATATTTTGGACCTGCTCCTCTTTACCAGTAAGGTTAGAGAAACCATTGGTAAACTGAAACCTTGTGGAACTCCTAGTTATGATGATATACCAAATGAATTCTTTCAAGAGATGGTTGATTTTTTGGTACCCATTACTCTTTTGTTGTGGCAAGAGGCCATGAGGAGAGGTACTCTTTCTACCTTTATCAACTCATGTGTGATTAAAATAATTCATTAAAAAGGGACCAAAGATGACGTGAATAACTAGAGATGGATCTCTTGTCTGAGTTCTATATACAAAATCTTTGCTTGCATCCTAGCTAGAAAACTCACTCTGATTATGAATAGGATTATTCTTCCAGAGCAAAAGGTGTTTATATGTGGTAGATTCATCCTTGATGCTATATTTCCATTTGGGAGGGCCTTGATTTTTCCAAGGAGAACAACATTGATACTTTTTTTTTAAAGTTGACTTTGACAAAGCCTATGAAAAAATAGAGTTGGACTTCATCCTTCAGTCCTAGTTTGATATTGGTTCTGGTAAAAAGTTTATTAGATACACAAGCATTTTATTTGGTAATGCTAACTCTAGAGTTGCTATGAATCGACATGTTCTTGATCCCTTTATGTTATGAAGGTCCATCAGACAAGGACGCCCCCTTGCCCCTCTTCTCTTTGCTATTACAAGTGACTCTCTTGCTTGGCTTGTTAGAGACTGCTTTGTTTAGGGAATTATCAAAGGTTTGGAAATCCGAGGGTCTGATTCTCAACTTGGACTCCAAATGTTTGCTGACAACACAAATATGATCACTAGGGCTGATAGTAATTCTACTGAAAACTTCCTCAAATGCCTTGACCTATTTTGTATTGCTAGTGGGTCTATAGTTAATCATCAAAAGACTAGTTTTTTTTCAACTCATAACTCTATCCCTTGTTGTGTTGTTGATAAAAAGTCTAAGATTATTGAAAGAGGTGTGATTTTAAAATTCCTAGGTATACCTATGGGATTTGATATCTCTTTGTATCAAAGATGGACTTGGATATTGGAAAAATTGAGGAAAAAATTATTTCAATGGATGGGGATGCAGCAAACTCTTTCTCAAAGGGTGTTCGTTTTAAAACACTATATCCTTCCCACACTAACTTATTTTTTTGCCTCTTGGAAACCTTCCAAAAAGCAGATTTCTCAAGCTATTTCTCTAGCTAGAAGATTTCTTTGGGGGGCACCCAACTCATTAATAAAATTCCTAAAGTGTCTTGAAGTTCTTGCTACCTCAAGACGGAAGAGGGAGGATTAGGCCCGATCTACCCACAAAAATGGCCACTGAGATGGCTGCCAAATGGATATGGAGAGCTACTACTGTGAATGATTTTTGGGCATGATTTGTTGAGAGGAACATTCATAAATTTCATATTGAAGACCATAAGAGATAGAATAATTTTGATTTGTGGGATGTAATTGTTTCCCCTTATATTTTCATCCCTAAAGGGAGCCCCATTAGGTGTTCTCTATTGAATACCTGGATGAGGACCAACTCTTATTATGTTCTTCCTCACAACATTGCTAATAAATTCTCTTTTATGATGCACGACTCAATGATTGGTCGGTTTCTTGACTCCAAATCTTGTTGAAGATCTTTCCAGTAAAAGAGAAGATTCCAAGATGAGTCATTGGACTGGAAAGCAAAAGATTCCATTGGACTAGAAACCAAAAGATTCCATTGGACTGGAAAGCAAAAGATTCCAAAATGAATCATTAGCTTAGTATTTTTTGATTCCTTGGTAGCAATCAAAAACGTTCTTGAAAGAGAAATCTCCCCAGATGCGAGACTAGCATCTTTCAAGAGAAGTTGTATAGCAAGTAGTTCCCAGCAAATCCCTAACCACCAGTTTTGGCATTTAAGTCCAAGTAGTGATGTAACCTAAAGGTATATCAAAGATTCTTAGCTTTGGAATCTGAAAAGCATTAGAAAATGCTTGGACTTAAGTTGAGGGAAAGATCTCTAAAATCCTGTAGGTAAGCAAAGAAGCTGAAGAAAGTTTAAGAGATCTTAAAGATAAAGACTAAGTCTTTATTTTTGTCGCAAGTATCAACCAGACTTGATCAAACTTGGCCATGATTGTCCAAGAATGTGCGCTTAGAGCTACTCTGCAGTTTGCCCAAGTATTGACAGTAAAAATTCCGTTCGGAATGATTCACTCAAGTTCCATTTATCGAATGGAAAATTGTGAAAAAAGTAAGCTGTTCCAAGTATGAACAGAGTGAAGGAATTCCAAAAATGTAGTCTACAACTGTGAAAATGGTACTTAAGTCTGTGGAAGATAAAACATAAACGTTTGCCTATCCTTAAAGGGATTTCGGTACAAATCCAGAAAGCATGAGCGGATGCTTAGACTTAAGCAGTAGAGAGATTCCTATAAAATCTTAGCCAGGATAGGTACCTAAAAGCATTAGTAGAAAGGGATCTAAAGACAAGAAGTCAAAAGCTCTTGTCTCTACAAAGTTGATCAAGAATAACCAATTGAACTTGAATTTGAGAAATTCAAGAACTTGGAATTCTGATTGGTTTTCATTTAAAAATTCTCGCAAAAAGGATTGAAGATATTCTATTAAATTTTTTCAATTTCTGAAGGTTAAGCACAAGATCGTGAAAGGATCATGTCAAGGGATTAAAACCTAGAATATCAAGATAGAGATAGTGCCTCAAGCTGCGAAATTCTTGTAAGGAATTAAAGCTAGAAGGTTCTCTATCAAGAGATGTTGTAGACTTTAGGATAAAATTCACTCACATGTCAATGTGAGTATAAAATAGGGTGGTATGGGACACCAGATTTTATACTCAGATTGATATAGGAAAGATGGTATGGGACATCGGACCGTGAGATGATGATGATCTTTTAGTCCTCGTTTGGATCTTGAAGTTAGGTTTGATCTTCAAGGGAACTAAAACTTCAAAGAAGGAGTTTTAATTCAAGAAGGATCTCAAGATACTTCAAGATGACTTCAAGATCAAGGAAACTGAAGATATGAAGTAAGTAGCTTCCAAGATCTTCTTAGAACACTTCAAGCTTAAGTGTTATGATCAGAAATATTTGATAAATTTCTGAAAGAAGTTGGACTTTGATTTTGAGTTGATCTTTTCAGCTAAAGATTTAATTGACTAAGTCAAGCATCAAGTTCCTAGTGAAACTTGGTAAATTCACTGTTTTGACTCAAAGAAATGCACAAGAACTGCATTTCCAGTAAGGAGTCAGAAAAACTGAATATGATCTGAACTTAGTCTTAAGTGAAGCATTAATTAAATACAAAACTCATTAAGAGAACCTCAGTGGGTCGACACACTTATGTTGGCTACCACACTAGTATCTTGTGGTTGGATGATTTTTTTGATTTGATTTGAATCTTTTTGAGAATCCAGTTTATTTCTCTTAAAGATAAAGAAAATGCTTGAATACCCTGTTGAAACAAATCTTTGAGAAGTTAAAGTCCTGAGTCATCTAGACTTTGACTCATAACAAATTTACGTATCTTCAAGGAATGAATTGGTTGTACACAGATTTAGTTATTTCTTTCCACTTTCCAAAACTTTTGGAATAGGCTCAGACATGGTATCTGATTCCTTTTGCAAAAGACCAGGGTTAGCCGGTTAGAATTAGATAACTAACTTGAACATCCTAGATAGATATTATGTCCAAGAACCTTTTCAATCTTCAAAAGATAATAAGTCTAAGTGGACTTATTTAAGTTTGCTTCAAGACTAAAAGATTTCCTAGAGTCTAGTATACTTTAGAAAAGAGAAGTTAGGAATAGCTCCTTAGATTAACAATTCCCAAGAACTTATAGTTAAAGTCTTTGAGAATAGTATCCTAAATTGGACAAATTTCATTGCGGATTTGTATTGGGCAAGTTATAGTATGGTTGAGTCAAAGAAAATGGTAACTTTCTCTTACAGTTTACATAGGATTTTTAAAACTCATTAGGACAAAGTAGTCCTCTAGTCGGGTGAAAAAATAAAGTAACTGTTGGATAAGAGTAAACCATTGTACAAACATCCAAGTTAGATGTTTTGGGACAACCAAAAGTGCCCCAAATCAAATTCAAGTGAATCAAGAGTTCTCAGAGTCTTGCAGCGGATAAGAATCCTACCTTAGTTATTAATTGTATGCTCAAGTTATGCCTAGAAATGAACTAGGGATTTGAATCCATCCAGTTCACATGTTTGTGCCCAGATTGCACATCGAGAAACTATGAATTGGCCATGGATGCTTTCAGATCCAACCTTATTATTCATTCACTACTTTAAACATTGATTAGTTTATCAAGTGCAAAGCGAGACAGTGTTTTGAATCATTTGGACAGGGATGCCATCACAGAGATGAGACATGCTCTTTCAGTTTTAGAACATGACCATGTTCTTCTAGTTTTAGAATATGAGGCTTGGGGGTTGCCTACAATATGTATATAGCACTATTTTCGAGGACGAAAATATTTTCCAAGGGGGGAAGAATGTAATAAAGTAAGTCTATGACCCAAGGGTCTCGCCAGTTCCGAGGGATCATCGGACACCGTTTGGTCATCCGTGTGTATGACCAAAGATCTCGAGTTTAGACTTACTAGGAGGTCTTGTGCTCTTGTGAACAAGTGATTCACTTAGCTTAATGGTTAAGTCTCAAGGATGTGAAGGAGGAGGTCTTGGGTTCAATCCCCATGGGGGACATGGGGAGAGTATTTTTCCCAAAGAGATCTAGAACCTTCTAGAAGCATCCAGTTGAGTTAACTCGAGTTAACTAGGACACTTAGCGCACATGTAGTGACATGGCTGATACTTGGATGGTTAGTATCCACCTACCCAAGAAGGCAGTCCCCTCGAGAGAGCTATATATAGAGGCATTTGGTTGGGAGGAGAGTCATCTCTCAAGAACGTGTTGGTCCTAATCCTTGTTCTCTTGCACCCCCCGTCCCTCGTAGCCCCTACCCTCAGCACCCCACCCACAGCCCCAACCCCCCGCCTAGTCCCACTATCCGTCCCTCTCTCTCTCTCCAAGAAGAAAGATGAATTAAGGATAGAAAATATACATGTGTCCATGGTAGGAAACCACCTCCTTACAAGAAGTAGAAGTCCAACCCAATTAGAAGGCCAAATAAACCAGGCTCAATAGAACTTACATATACTATCAACAGAGGGATGGCAAACAAGCACCAGCTAGGTGCTAATACAAAAAAAGATGATTTCTAATGTGAAACTAGAGTACAACTTCATTAGGGACTCTCTCCATTGATTAGGAGGTCAATCTTGGAGAAATCTGGAGAGTTCAGAATCTGTAGCACAAGCCTCTTTAATTGTTGAGAGACACTTCATGGAAATCTTTCTACAACCCTCATAAAAAGACAAGTAGAAGTAGTTAAACCTCTTGTCGAAAATAACATCATTTCTACTTTTCTAGATGAACCATAGAGTATGAGCTCTCCATAAATTCCATAGTATAGGATCCATTCTATTGCAGGAACCCAACATAATTTCTTTGTAACTAAACTTAAAGTTGCATTTGATGCAACAGGGTTGAACAAGTTTCCAAATTGCTTAGCATGGTTACAATTATCCTAGGGCCACACCAAACGCCATTGTAGATAATTAGCCACTAAAGGAAGGACTCCTTTATGTTGATGGGGAAAGACCATAAGCATGTGAATCTATAATGTCATTGTATAGTAGACCATTTCACCATCCACCTCGTGTTCAACTTATTCACAACCTTGTGCACAGAACCTCTATAGTTCTTGAATCTTTAGAACATGTCCTAGGCCACCATGGAGAGCTTCATCTATCTGTTATTTTGGCACTACTGGATCTTATTCTGCAATAGACCTTTATGCTTGATCAACACCTGCTGACAAGGAAAGATCAATATTACCAAGAATATAATCATCAAACATGACTTCACCCTATAAGATGAAGTCCTTCTAGGAAACAAAGCCTTTCTTTTTTCATTTGTGTTCTTTAATGCCAATCGCCATATTGCTCCATAGGGAGAGCCATCCACTCTAGATGCTTTTCTGCAAGAAAATGTTAGTGTACAGAAAGCACTTAACAATAGGGATACAATTTTTTTTTTTACTTCCATCCAGCCTCTCTAGAGTCTACAGCTAAGGGGATTGCCCAAGGGAGTAAAGGAGTGTGGAGAAACAATGATATCTGAGAAGGAGTTGTCTTTCTAGGCTTTGTGGTGTTCTAAAGTGAATTGT
Organism: Ceratopteris richardii; assembly: GCA_020310875.1. Lineage (NCBI taxonomy): Eukaryota > Viridiplantae > Streptophyta > Polypodiopsida > Polypodiales > Pteridaceae > Ceratopteris > Ceratopteris richardii. The sequence continues at coordinate 129,526,481 of CM035418.1, read as the reverse complement.
CTAGTGTTTCTTCTAATAAGGGAAGCCTAAATGTCTTCAGACTCAAGAGACCTAGCTATCCACTTAGCAGCCATATTGGTGGCCATATTTTGTTGGACCTAAAATTCCTAGGCCATCCTCCTTTTTAGGGAGACAACAAAGGTCCTAGGATACTTTAAGAATTTTGTTATGTTGAGCCCCCCCCCCACAAAAATCTTCTAGAAAGAACAATCACTTAGCAAAAAGCCTTTTAGTTAGGCATCAGGCAAGAAAGGAAATAGATCAAACTAGGTAAAATAAAGTGATTCAACATAAAGACTCTGTGGGATAAGACACTTTGACAGGCATACCACTTGAAAATTTTACCTCTAAATTTGTTGAGAACCCACTCCCATCTTTGACTTAGGGAGACATGAAAACCCATAGGAATACCCAAAAGTCTAAAGATTTTGCCATCCTTAATGATGTCACAATTCAGAACTTTAATACATTCAAGAATAGAGTTATTAGAGGCTCTAAGGGCTGTCTGTTTGTGAATTACATGAGACCCACTAAACAAACAAAAGATGTTCAAGCAATCCAAAAACACCTCCAAGGAGCTATTATTAGCTTTGAGAAGAACATTGGTGTCATCAGCAAAGGCTTTGAGGCATAAAGATTTGCGAGAACCAGGGATATCAATGCCCTCCAAGTTCTTACGAGCAATTGTATCATTGATCAGCCAACCAAGGGCATCAATAACTATAGCAAAAAGAAGGGGGGCAATAAGGCAGCCTTGTCTAATGCATCTCATAAGCTTGAAAGGGGGGGGAGGGCACCATTGAGAGAAACTCTAGAATGAGCATTTCCAAAAAGGAAAATGATGGCTTTTATGAAAGACTTGCAAGCACCAATGTCCTAGAGCGATTGAAGGATGAAGTCCCACTCTATTCTATCATAAGGTTTGGCAAAGTCAAATTTGAGGAAATAGAAATCTTGGTTGGACTCATTGGCATGTTCAACACCTTTCTAGAGGGAGATAATGGCATCCAGAATGTATCTACCTTTTATGAATCCTTTCTCTTCAAGCAAAATGATGTTTTGCATTATAGGACTTAGTCTTAGCAAGGGAGGAGGAAAAAATCTTATTAATGGTGGCCAAGCAAGTGATAGGTGTCACGAGGAAGGAGATATGGAAGAGAGCTTACACACACACTCTCATTCTCAAGGAGAAGCACACAAATAGATTGAGGCAAGGAAGAATGATCTTCTTCTTCTGCTTCTATTACATAAAAAGGAATGTACAAGAATGACCTAGAAACAAGAATACAACAAGTGCAATATATAGATATCAGTACATAAGGAAAAACCTAATGTCCACGAATGAGTGAGCTGGCAAGAAAAAAATGTGTCATCACTTTTGGTACATAAATCTAATAAAGCTTAATAAAGTATCCCTGACATATACTCGCCTGACCACTATACAGGTTAGAGAAACGAAAAGCTAGTACGTGCCATCATGGATCATCACATGTTGAGCTTGATATCTCAACACTCCCCCTCAAGCTCAACACCATGTCCTCTAATCGAAGCATCTTCTAAAACTTCTTCACCTTCTCTGCTCCAAGTGCCTTAGTGAAAATATTAGCAATTTGCTCATCTGTTCTCACGTAAAAAAAAATAAATATCACCTACTAATACATTCTCTCTAATGAAGTGATAATGTACCTCGATATGCTTTGTTCTAGCATGAAAAACAAGATTTTGTGCTAACTGTATACTGTTAAGATTATCACAATAGATAGTGATAGGCTTTTGCACTTCCACACCTAAATCTGCAAGTAGCATCTCCAACCATGATGCTTCACATGCTTCCATTGCTGCACCTCTATACTCATCCTCTATACTCGACAAAGCAACAGCGGGTTGCTTCTTGCTGCTCCATGTAATAGCTGCAACTCCAAGTGAGAATAGAAAGCCACTAGTAGATCTTCTATATGGAGTACTACTAGCCCAATCTGCATCAATGTATCCATGAACCTAAAAATCTACACGAGCTTCATAAAACAATGCATAATCCAAAGTAGCACTCACATAACATAGAGTGTGCCTCAGAGCATCCAAATGTGGCTTCTTGGGAACGTGCATAAATTGACTTTGGAGTCCAACAATATAGCTTAGATCAGACCTTGTAATTGTGAGATATATAAGACTTCCCACCATTTTGCTGTACATAGAAACATTTTCCAATGCTTCAATTGATGTAGTATCCAAATTCAAATTTTGATCTAATGGAATAGAAATTGTCTTGCAATCAACCATACCATACCTTTGCAGCATATTCAACGCATATTGCCTTTGTGACATCCATATACCTATTTCTGTATGTATAAACTCAATGCCCAAGAACTAGCGTAGCACACCAAGATCTTTCATGTCAAATTCCTGCATAAGAAGTTGATTTACCTCTTTGATGCTTCCTTCATTATCACCACCTATAATCAAGTCATCAACATAAATAACCACAATCGTGATGCCATCATCAGCCTTCGTTGAATATAGTGAATGATCTACATCACGCATAGAAAACCCAATGTTGGTTAAGTAATCAACAATCCTTGCATGCCATGCATAAGGAGCTTGCTTCAGCCCATAGAAAGCCTTTTTCAACCTGCAAACATATTTTGGATGCTTCAAATCTTCATATCCTTGTGGCTGGTCCATATATACTTCTTCTTGTAACTCACTATGTAGGAAAGCATTCTTTACATCACTCTGATGCAAAGTCCATCCTTTTGTTGTAGCTAATGCAACAAGTGTTCTGACAGTGGACATTTTAGCTACAGGGCTGAATGCTTCCTCATAATCAATGCCATATGTCTGTGCATATCCTTTAGCTACCAAACGTGCTTTATACCTACTTATGCTACTAGCAGCATTATGCTTTACCTTGTAAACCCATTTGTAGCCTATGGGTTTCTTTCCTTACGACAATGGAACCAACTTCCATGTATCATTTCCATAAAGTGCAACCATCTCCTCATCCATAGATTTTTTCCAATCTGCAATTCCAATTGCATCTTCAAAGCAAGAAGGTTCAGCATCTTGTAGTACCTTTGTCATGTAGGCAGAATGCCGAGCCATGTAACTATCATATGTCAATCATTACAATGAGTTACGCATCCTCCCATATCTTCTTGGTCCTGGGTCACTTCTCCTGGTATCATCTGCATGTGCGTTTCTTACTCATGGAGTCTTCACAGAGGGCAGTCCAAGTTCCTCATCAAGACTCTTGTTTGAATCGTTTGAATCTCCATCAACATCTTCAAAATATGCACATGTTTTATGACCTACCGAAAGCTTTTCTTTACCTTTCTTGGATGTGTTTGATGAATTTTTTGGACTGAAATTTCCACCTAATCTTCCACTCCATGGATTTGAGTTGGAACTATTGCTTGGTGATGCATCCGGTCCACTCAAAACTTGAGATTCTGCACGTGATTTTTCAACATTTTCTTTGTCATTTGATTCAAGATTTAGTCCTACTTTGGCATCTGCATAGAAGCTTGACATTTCATCAAATACCACATCTTTGCTCACCTTCACTTGTCGAGTGAGCATGTTATAACATTTATATCCCTTTTCCTCAAGGGAGTATCCAATGAAGACACAGTTTTCTGCTTTTGGATCAACCTTCATCCTCAATTCATCTCGAACATGTACATATGCAATACAACCAAAAACTTTCAGATGTGATAAGTTTTACTTTTTACCTGTAAACTTCTCTTCAGGTGTAACTTGATGTACAACAGCAATCCGACTTCTGTTCATGATGTATACAACAGTATGCACAGCTTCTGCCCAATAACAATGATGCATATTCTTCTCACCCATCAAGGCTCTTGCTATTTTTGCAATATGTCTATTTTTGCATTCAGATATGTCATTTTGTTGTGAAGTCTACCTGCATGAAAACTGATGCTCAATTCCATGGCTTTTTAGAAAACTGTTGAACTCATTTGACATGTATTCACCTCCTCCATCAGAGTGTAATGTCTAAATGTATTTCCCTGTCTGCTTTTCCACCATAGCTTTAAAATTTTGGAAGTGAGTGAACACCTCACTCTTCTCTTTCATCCATACTTTGCATGTATGGTCATCAATGAAAGTAACATAAAACCTGCAACTGCCCATAGATGTGGTCGTTGTTGGACCCCAAACATCTGTATGTACTACTGCTAGTACATTCTCACTAACATGCTTGTCATGTGGAAATGATTCTCTTGCATGCTTACCAAATTGACATGCTGCACATACCTTTTGTGTTTCTGCAACTTTGAAAGTCGGTAGTCCATGGACAATTTCCTTTGATTGCATCAATTTTAGCCTTTGCAAGTTTACATGTCCAATCCATTAGTGCCACATCTCTATATCTGCAATAACTCCTGCACCTTTTGCAAAAATGACTGCATTCAATTTAGAAATCTTCACATTTAAGGTGAACATCCTACCCACTTTGTTTCCTTTAGCAACCAGTCTTCCATCCTACTTGTACTCTTCTACATATAATCCATCAACTTTGAACCTCACTTGTAATCCCTGGTTAACCATTTGTCCAACAAAAACAAGATTCTTTGTTATATTTGGAACATGCAACACATCAACAAGATGGTTTACCTTTCCATCCTCCATAGATAGTGCTATGTTTCATGTATGCTAAATAGGATGTGATGTGTTGTCACCTGTTTCAACATATCTAGGAACTGGCAATTTCTACATAGTACTAAACCATTTTGCATGATTGTTCATGTGATTTCAAGCACCTGAACCAACATACCAGACATTATCATTTGATTTTGAAACACTATCAGACATCGTATTCATCATGTGATGTTGAACCATGAAGAGCTTCTCAGAATCATCTACGCTTGTGGATGCATAGTTGTTTTGCTTCCTTCTGTTATTTTGATTCTTCATCCTCGAATCACGTTCAAAGTGTTCAGGTTTACCACAAGTCCAACATCCTTTACTACCATTACCTGAATCATTTCTTTGGAAATTCTGCGACCTCTTTGGCTCCCCTTGCCTTGAAGCTATCGTCTTCCTCCCGCATGATTATGTTGTTGACCTTGATCTTGATTATTGTTTCCTCTTCCATTTTCGAAACCTCTACCTCTGCCTCTTGCTTTGCCGGAGTAGAATACTTGCTCATAACTAGCCTTTCCTTGGGAGTTTAAATCCTCATCAAGATTCTCTTCTTCAATGATCAGCATGGATACCAAATCAAAAAAAATTGGAATATTTTCCCTGGTATGTATAGAAGTTCTGAACCACTTATATGTACCTCCTAAACCACAAAGGCACACTTCCATCTTATCATCATAATCTATATTTATGCCAATAGATGCAAGTGATCACATATGCTTTTGATTTTCAAGGTGTAGTCACTTACCGACATGCTCTTCTTCACCAATGTATGCAACTCATTCTTGAGTTGCAATTTTCTTCCCTTTGTATTGGTCTCATACAATGTGAACATACTTTTCCAAGCCCCTTTTTGAGTCTTGGCATCGTGTATGTGTCCAATCATGCTATCTTGTATGCTAATAGATAACTAGTACATTACCTTTCATGCTCCTTGATTCCATTCCTCATATGCTCTTACCTGATCTGCAGTCCGATTTCTTTCTAGTGATTGCGGAGCATTTTCATTCTCTCCTTTGATGTACTTCCAGTTGCCTTTTCCCATCAGGAAATTTGTCATTCTGAATCTCCAAACATGGAAGTTTTTCTTGTCCAACTTATTGCTCATAAGTTGACTCATTCCATGTGCATTTGCCATTTGTGCAACAATTCACAACACTACAAAATACTACAAGTAGCACTTCTACTTGACCAATGTTGCACTATGACATGACAGTTCGATCTCAGAAAAACACAGTTTTTGTGTATCAACAGTACACGGAATCGCTTGAAATTCTAGATGTGGAATATATGAGTGTTGGCATGTGTTGGCGAACTGAGTACTATTATTGAGCTACTTTTCATGTTTTATTAGGTGCTACTTCTTTGAGTTTCAATATTCAGAAGCATGCCATCAATAAATGGGTCCCTTCCACACGAGATTTCTTTCTTTTAATAAAGAGGTTTTTGAGCTCTTTTCATATTCTCTATATTCTTAAAAACCACAACAGTGAGCATCTGTGTAAAATCCACGACTTACAGTCACCTACAAGTTTCAACGATCTCCTGAATTGTATCTTTCATGCGCGTTAGTAGAAGCACTGTGTAATATAGATCTAGATTTTCGTATGTAAAAGCACTTAGAAATAATTTACTTATATTTTACCATGAGATTTCGTCCGGTTTGTGTCATCTAAAGAAGCAATTTTGACGATTATTATACCAATTCATGTCATTAAAGTTTTGTTTTGTATGAATTTTAATGGGATTAGCCATTACAACGACGCCATAAACAATCTGAGGGAAAAGAATTTCATAAAACACACTAAGACGCTAAAAATCAAAAGATACCCTCTACAAAAATAAGCAAATAACGTCTTCAACAAAACATCAGAATTATCTTTAGAAATAAAAAAATGCATGTTTGGCAATGTCAGGATGGAAGATTTTACTACCATGGTTCTTGATTTAGGAGACGAGAAATCCTGTAGCAGTGAAGTGATCAGTGTTCAGAATTTTTATGAGTTAAGGTCTGTACACCTTAATTTCTTAAGATATAAAAGCTAGAATATTTGTCATTTACGTAGAAATCTGAATTTGATCATGTCGCACTTACTCTGAATTTTTATGCATTTACACTTGAATGAAATCAAACTCATTTTCAAGGAGAAAGATGAAGTTTTACTACTTGTAAGTATCTATTTTAGCATACTTACGGTTGATTATGAAGTTTTTAATTCCCTCCGCCTACGTCGCATTGCATTTTACAAGGTGACGCAGGCGAGAAAGGTCCAATAAAGAGAAAGCACATGAAAGGATACAAATACACATGGGATGAGTCGAGCCTCTGCGTATGCTAAATAAGACGCATAAGTTTTCCATCGTGCAAGCGTTGAGGTAGGAGTGCCCACGTCTGAAGCGCTTCTAATTCTTCTAGAAGTCCACGCATTTTAATTATTTAGTACAAACACCTTCTCTCTTTTCTTTGTTCATTCAATGAAATGATTCCGGGAGAATCACGTTTCAAATTTACATCTTCTATGTCGCCTGAAAGAGATTTAAAATTGTTGATCTCTTAAACAATACACACTATTCTAATAGTTTAACATATGTACAAGTTTGGACATCTTTGAGCAAATGAAAATCTGCTTTCAGAGTTCGATTTTTCAATTGTTTTATGAAACTACGGTATCCACGCTCACATAATGAGTTGATTAATATCAGTGAAGTTTATTACCTCTTTTTCCTTTGGGGTTCAAGGCCACAAAATTTAGAACTGCCCTTCAGTAAACGAACTAAAAGTGCAAAGCAAAACAAGGGGGTGGCAACGGACACTAAACAAACGGTTAATACCTTTGAAAAGGCTAAAACATAGATCTAAAGTGAACTCATAAATTCCACGCCATGTGAAAATGAGCTCAGATGAGTTCACAATAGTCAGAAGAAAGAAGAAAAGAAGTCGTAGGAAACATAAAAGTGGAGAGTCTTCTCATGCATGACAGACTCGCTTTCTATATATAGAGAGGTAGAAATGTATGACTACCCAAGTGGATTCAATTTCTAGGAGGGTAGAAAGCTCTCTTATGAGGATAAATTGTTGAAACACTTCTCCAATAGTAATGATTCTCTAAGATATGTCAAAGTTGTGGAGACAATAAATAGACGACCAAAACTTCTATGAGAATAAAACTCGTGATCTACCAACTAGGAGGATGATAGGCTAACCAATTGCCGTTGAGGATTAATTTCTAATTCTCCCTCCTAGGGTGTGGTTCAACCATCTCCTGCTTGTCATTCTTGAGTCTAACACTCTCTTCCCTTTCTAGAGATCATTGTCCTCAATGATCAATCCTTGGTCTCCCCTTGGATTGATGTCCTAACCCTCAAACAGTCTCTTGAACCTTCTTGTTCTCAACCTTGATCTCTTGATCCCTTGATCTCAACCTTAGTCTCTTGAACCTTGCCTTTCTGCTTCTTGACCACTTGCCTACAGACTTGCCTTGTTCTCAACCTTGGTCTCTTGAGCCCTAGTTCTCAACTTCTTCATCTTTTTCGTTTCGACGATGTTCCGCTTTGAAAAAAAGGAAATGCTTGGACTGATCTCTGTTTCGGAGCGATACAAGTGAATTGTTAAACTGCGAATCAAATTGTCTCTTCATGTATACTAAAGTGATGAAATAACCAGCTCACACTCACATGAGAAAATGCCGACACCAAGTTCTTCTTTAATCGCTCAAGGATATGATCGACCGAGGTCCAAATGTGAACGTTTTATTTCTAACATTACTCTGATTCAGCATGTGACGTCAATGTTGATTGCACGCTTTCATCTTCATAAACTACGAGAAAGATAGTCTGCATCATCTGCGAGTAAATGAAAGAGGACGTTCCTCTCCGTTAAAAATTAAGTATATTGATTACCACCAAAGCCTGAATACAGAAGTTTGCTTATAACCATCAACAACTACAATTCACGGGTGAATCCCCGAGGCGAGGAAAGGAAAAATAGGTTTTGCATGAAATAGCGTAGTTTATGAGTGAGCAGTTGAATAAGAAAATTTTGCATAAGTGTATCCTATAAAATGGAGTTTTTTCTTGTAGGTAAAGCCGTCTAGGGTCCAATCAAAGGAGAAGATAACTGCATTGAATTGCCTTACAAGCCAAATGTTGATAAAAAGAAACAATTATAGAACATGGATTGTCAAATCTAGGAAGGTACAAAATTGGATATCCACATGCATATCCAAAAGTGCAATTCCACAAGTCATGAAGAGAAGTATGGGCAAAGAAGCATAGGCTCTCATTCTCAAAATCCAAGACATGTCTACTGATGCAAAGAAGATTCAATTAAAGCAAAATATGAATACTGTATGGCAAGGAAAAGTACCTATAATAGACTACTTCATAGAGATAAGTGTTGGAGGAGATGGTGGATAGATTCCAGAGATGAAGTGGTGTTGCAAAACCTTGCTTCACACGAGACAAGAACAGGTTGTGGAGAGCATAGTAGGCCCCTTAAGCTTCTAATGTTCACAAATAATCACCTATGTGCTTTGGAGCATGATCCTCTTATAAATGGATCAAAACGGATGAGCAAAAAGTTCAAGCAAGAGCTTAGACTTGCTATTTTGGTCTCAACACATGTTCACTAAAATGAGCAGTGGTCTCAACCTTCTAGCAATCAGCCAAATTCCTATAATTAGTGTCTAACTAACTTAGATAGCTACCAATCATAATTTATCTCAATAAAAAAGATCAATTGTACACTAAGAATGATTCTTAGCAAGTTAGGGGTCTATCTCAACGCTTATGGGTTGCTACAATACGTTGACCAATGAGCAAAATTATGAAGATATCTTAAGATTGAGAAAAGCAATGCTAATGAAACCTTCTACCTATGAAATAGATAGTATCCTTAATCTATAACACTTTAGATCACATCAAATGATCAACTATGTGCCAAGAAGAAGAAAGGCAGTTTGTAAACAAGAAGCTCGATGAGCGAGAACCCTAACACTATCGCTTCCTCGTGCAAGTGAGTGTCCTGCTTCCTCTCTCACCTTGGTCCTCTGTTCTTGGGTGTAAGAGCCACTTTTGCAACTTGTCGTAACATGTGCCCCAACTCTCCCTCGTGAGGGGAGAATACAATGTGGTTCTACACAAGGTCTCCAAGTGAAAAACTCTGGTAAACTCATGCACTTGGCTTCGTCTTCATCTTCAGGTACGAGCTCTCCCCATAAGCACTCAAGGACATTTGCTGAAGTAGCCTCTGCGAATATCCAAGTTCCCTTTAACTTGAAAGGCTTGCATTGTTTTTCCATCTCCTCTAATCATAGCGCTATGCAAATTGTAGAGGATGAAAATCCTCATAAACTCAATGCCTTGGATAAATGGCACTCCGAAATGGCAGATAGAGTTGTTATTGGCCTTTGCCATGGGCTAGGCCCCAACAAGAGGTCCTTAAGCTCTGGATTAAGACCAAGTAGGAAGCTCGGGGTTTATTTTTAATCATATTCAGTATTTATCAAATGGGTACTTCTTATTCCTTTTTCACAATTCGATTAGTGCCCTTCAAGTCATCATTCAAGGTCAGTGGTTGATTAAATCAACTCATGTTATGTTTTTTAGGTGGTTTTCTAGGTTTAACCCCCCAAGCCCTAAACCTACCAAAGTTATACTTTGGATCGAGTTTCCAGACTTGTTGGTAGAGTATTGCCCATGGATCAACAGTCTCTACTCGCTTATTGGTAAGGTTCTAGGTCAAAGGGCAACCGGGGGGAAGGGGGGGGGATCATCCCTAAATGGGACCCCCAAGTTATGGTTGAATTTGATGTCTCTAAACCCATAAAGTATGTGCTTAAACTCAAAGATTCAGATGGTTTGTGCCTACATGAGCAAAAGGTATTGTATAAAAACCTTCCTTTCAATAGTTTCTATGCTACTAATTGTCCCTCTAATAAGACTAGGTGTTGGGAAGAGTAGACTACTCTTTCTAGACCTCTCATCATGCTGGGAGATTTCAAGATGGTGACCACCATCATTGATAGGTATTCTAAAAAAAGTAGCACCATTTGTGGGCAAGAGTGGAACACTTCGCTCTAACTTGTGTCCACCCACGAACTTATTGACAGCTCTACTGTTACTGGCCTCACTTGCAATAATAAACAAAAAGTGATAATAACCTAGATGCTCGTTTGGACAGATGCTCCTTAAACATCCCCTTCCTTTAGTAATTTTGGGATGTCAAGGCCTCCTTTGATTTCTTGATAAGCTTTTTTTACCACATTCCCCTTACTATTTCCCTCAAAAAGAACTTCCCTAATGTGAGGGATGGTTGGCCTCATCTTGACCACTCACTATTGAAAATCCCCTGTGTGATTGAGAAGTATAAATAGATAATCTCCCACCATTTTACACATAAGATTAACCCCTTTGTGGCTTGCGGCACAACCATCAAAGATATTCAATCCCTCTTCACTTATTACAAGAACCTCAAGAAAAACATTAGGGACAACAAAATAAAATACATCTAAAGAGAGATCACTCTCCTTTCTGCCTCTTCTCACCCTACTCAAGGCAAGTTGGAATGGATTTTATACCTTTAGGACAATTTGAAGTATGAAGAGTACATTGAAGCTACTAGTATTCTCTTCGAGACAAGAGAATTCTGGGCTGGAAATATGGATAGACCTAACAAAAGTATGTTTTTTTGCTAAGGAAAAACAAGTGTAAAGACTTCATACCTATGTAGATGAAAGAGTCTGGTGGATTTGCAATCATTGATGAGGAGAATTTGTAGAAGGTTGAGGGCTTCTTTACTAATGTTTTCTCTAGCTCTCCCAAGTGTCGGGAGGATATCCGCAGAGCTAGGGCTTATATTGCTCTTAAAAGGAAGAAATCTATTCCTCCGGGCTTGGCCTCCTTGCTCGACCTACCCCTCACTAACGGTGAGGTTAAAGAAACCATTAGTAAATTGAAACCGTGCATAACCCCTAGCCTTGATGGCCTTCCGAATGGATTTTCATGGTTTTTAAAGATTTCCTTGCTCCTTTCCTTCTCTTCATTTGGAAAGAACTTGTTAGCAGAAGCACTGTTCCTATTGAGATTAATGCTGGAGTTACAAAACTTATTCACAAGAAAAGGGTCTAAAGAGGATTTGAACAACTGCAAACCTATTGTTGAGATATCAAGATCAACATGTGATGATCTAGGATGACATGTACAAGTTTTTCGTTTCTCTGACCTATATAGTGGTCACGCCGGTATATGTCAGGGATACTTCATTGAGCTTTATTAGATTTATCCACTGAGAGTGATGGCATATTCGTTTCTTGCTAGCTCACTCATTTGCGGACATTAGGTTTTTCCTTATGTACTGATCTCTATATACTGCACTTGTTGTATTCTTGTTTTTAGGTCATTCTTATACATTCCATTTTATATAATAGAAGAAGAAGAAGAAGAAGAAGATCATTCTTCCTTGCCTCAATCTGTGTGTGTGCTTCTCCTTGAGAGTGAGAGTGTCTGTGTGAGCTCTCTTCCTTATCTCCTACCTCATGACATGGTATTAGAGCCAGCGTGGCTGTAGAGAGATCGTGGAGAAGGTGACGGTGAAGAGTATGCAACAAAGTGTGGAGAAAACACTATTGAAAAACGACCTACCTTTGCTACAAAAATCCATCAGATCAAAGTTTCACAGCCATCGATACCTCCGCTTTGAGCCCGCAAGGTGGGGCCCACAGAAAATTCAAGTTAGTTTCAGAAACTGTAACTTGCGTAGACCTAAGCTCTTTATATAGAGTTTTGGAAATAAATTTGTATTAATGAATTATCTCACAAAAACAATGGAGGATAATTAAAGCACTAAATGAATGGTCTATAATTAAAACGTAGATAGACAACTTATTCACAAAAGTTATGGATCCTAATTTAAAGCACTAAAACGAATGGTCAACATTTTTACAAGAATAATAAATGATAATGAAAGTATTAAAAGAACAATGTTAAACTAATCAAACTCATAAAACAGGAGGCCTAACATTCCTCCGCTCAAGCTTTGCTTGAATATTCTAGCAATCCAACCAATTGTTTGAATCTTTGTATCTTTGTGCCATCAATTGGTCTCATCATCATATCTACAAGCTGATATTTTTAAGATGTAAAAGAAATGTTGATCTCTTTGGATACTACCTTCTCATGAACATAATCATAGTGAAGTGCAATATGCTTGGTATGTGCATGGAAAAGTGGATTAGCTTCCAAATGTATACTACTCATATTATTGCCATAATTTTGTGGAGTTATATAAAGAAGATGTGATCGTAAAATAACTTCTTGAACCACATTACTTCACATGTCAATTGTATAAGCATGTGATACTTGTAAGACAATAGTTACGCGATATACCACAGGAGCAATAGCAGAGAAGATAACAGATATAGGAGAATCTCAACAATTTTCTACTAGCAGCAAGTACAAAGATGATGGCGTTGTCCACCCGTGCGCTCTCAAGGTAGAGCTTAAATGGTGATCTAGACAACTCTAGATAGGGAGATACAAGGTAGAGGTATGCTGGCTCAACTTGATGTCTCAGGTAGTGCAGAAGTCATGTATATATACGATCATGGTTGGCCTTCCCTGGACGGCTCTACATGGGCGATAGAGCGTGGGCAGCCACCGCCCGCGTAATTGCCATACAGAGCTTAGACTGGTTGAACCGACCTAACAAATATAAATGATTTTTGACTCTAACAGGGAATATTCTATGGAATATTCCCTTTACCGTCACGCCGGGGGTGCTGCCCCCGGACCCCCACCAGGGGGCCCGCTGGCCCCCTTGGACCCCCTAGCCGGGGCTGCTCCCCACTCCCCCGGACCCCCCAATTGGGGATCCTGGTAACTCCCTTTCCTTACGATACCTTACATGGTCCAATATGACCTTCATCCAACATGCAAGTTGAGATTCCCATCAATTGGGTAATGCACGCTTGGCTTCTCCTCATAACGAGGGCCTGACAAAAGGTGCATACAATCATGAGGGGTAGACATTGATCATATACTAACAATAATTTCCTTCTATAGATGAGATTGCTGCCATCTATTGTTTCTTTGAACTCCTAGATACAAGATGATTCCCATCATTTATATGTAGCCACTTGTGCTACATCGATTGTATTTTTCTCTTTCCCAATTTGCATCACTCAAAGATTTAATATTAAGATTAGTATCATGTGAGAAAAATAAACGATACTTCAAAGTGCCTTTCAAATACTATACCACATGCTCAGCCGCATTCCGATGTATATCTTTAGGCTTGTGAAAGTACTCCAATTGCATAACCATTATCTGGTCGTGTACTTATAGCATAGACCAATGATGCAATCAATGATTTATACATGTCTACATTTTCAAAATGAACACCATCATGTATACTCAATTTCACATTAGGCTCCAAGGGATATGCAACTTGTTTACATTCTAACAAACCAAAGTTTTGAAGTAATTCACATATGTACTTCTTCTGACTCAACCATATACCATGATTATCATGAATAACTTCAATCCCCAATGCATAACGTAGAATCCCAAGGTCTAAAATCTTAAATTCCATACCATGTTTCTTCTTAATTTCATCAATCTCATCAATAGAACTTCTTTTAATGATAAGATCATCAACAAAAATGCAAGTATATACACATTGATTTCGTACAAACTTCACATATAGAGAAGGGTTTACCCTAAAAACAATTTGGATACTTTTCCTCTTTAAATTCTTGAGGTTGTTCCATATAAACAAATTCTTGAAACTGATCATTTAGAAATGCATTTGTAATATCAAGTTGAAATATATTCAAACATGTACTTGCTACAACACTTAAAATAATTTTTATAGTTGGCATTATTGCAACTTGACAAAATGTCTCTTCATAATCAATTCTATATGTTTGTGCAAAGCCTTTTGCAATTATCCTTTTCTTGTAAGTGGAAGTAGAACCATCTTTATTTCTTTCAATGTGAAATACCCAGCTATTTCCAATTACCTTCATCTTATTATTGCATGTTACAGACTTCCATTTCTTGTTCTCATGCAATGCATCTATTTCTTCTTGCACTACATTGGATCATGTAGAGCAGAGGATTTATCACAATATCCCATTATCTCCTTTATGCGATACCATAGCGTATGAGGGGTTGACAAAGGGTGGCTCTTTGATTAAGGGTCGTCCTTTTTGCCTAGTTCTTAAGGGAGAAGCTATGCATCTTCCCCGCCAGGTCTTTGTTTAGCATTGATCAAGCAATTTCGTACCCTCTTTGGACACCCCTCACCTTGGTGTGCACTCCCTCCATCTCTCTTCCCACCACCACCACCATCCCCAATCCCCCCGATCACGCCATCCCACAGCCCCATCCCCCCATTCTCCCATCCCCCTCTCTTTCCCCCATCCCGCCATCCCACACCCTCATCCCCCCCATCCCGCCATCCCTTAGTTCCATCCCCCCATCCCACCACCCCCCATCCCACCATCCCCCCTCTCTCACCCCATCCCCCATCCTTCCCTCCCCCAACCACAACCCCCATCCCACCATCCCAGTCCCCCATCCCCCCCACAGCCCCATCTCCCCATTCTCCCATCCCCCTCTCTTTCCCCCATCCCGCCATCCCACACCCTCATCCCCCCCATCCTGCCATCCCTTAGTCCCATCTCCCCATCCCACCACCCCTGATCCCACCATCCCCCCTCTCTCACCCCATCCCCCATCCTTCCCTCCCCCAACCACAACCCCCATCCCACCATCCCAGTCCCCCATCGCCCCCACCGCGCCATCCCTCACCCCCATCCCCCCATCCCACACCCCCATCCCCCCACACCGCCATCCCTCTCCTCCATAACCCCATTCCACCATCCCCCCTCTCTTCCCCCCATCCCGCCATCCCACGTCCTCATCCCACCATCCCACACCCCGATCCCCCCACCGTGCCCTCACCCTCATTCCCCCCATCCCACCATCCCACAGCCCATCCCCCCACCCCGCCATCCCGCACCCCCATTCCTCCATCCCACCATCCCCCCCTCTTTCTCCTAGTTTCTTAAAAGATTAACTAAACTGTAAAACGAAGAGAAGGAACGAAAGAGGGCAAGAAAGCTAGAACCCGTGATGCAAGTCAGCATTAAGAACCTAAGTCTTTGAATAAAAATAGAGCATCATGCCCTTCATGCTTTTCCATGTATGACATCTGGTCTTCTTTTGAGCTTCTATGACAAGAAAAAAATTGCCAACCTTTTTCCATTTCAAGAAGAACCTTCGCCGACTGCAACAACCATCTCTATGAAGATTGAACCATTAATGACATATAAAAGAATCTTATAGATATTTGTTCTCTTTGATCACGGAACAAAAGATTACAAATTAGTGCATTTCAATTCCAGATTTCCTTCCTATTAGGGAAGGGCAGATATCAGAGAAGTGTAATTTTCTTCCTATCAAACATTGCGGTTTCTGGGAAAAGAAAAGAAAGAAAAAAATGTTTTTGTGCTGGTTGAGTATTCAAATAGGAATGTCACGACCCCACTTGTTGGTTATTGGCGTAGAAATCATGTGAATCCTCAGCCATCATGCAGCCTGGTGGCTTATCATCTTTCATCTATGAATACCCTGGAAGCATGTATGATAGATATGTAAACCTATATAATGACGATGCTTGATTGAATCCTTCGCCCATCAAGTTTGAACACTATGCGGCAGAGTATCTATTCTTCTAAAGTACAACAGATGAAACTACGAGATTAACAAGTATGAATGTCGTTGATGGTAAATCAAGTCTCCTAGGTATTGATGTGATCGCCAGCAAGTGAAATAACTGCATGCGATGAGTCGTTTGAAAGCTCACATCGAAAATTCCACAAGTTGGTGCTATTGCCAGCTTCATCATCGGCAGTTTGCGGCCGCAAGACAAAGTGGACCTCTTCGAGGCGATAAAGGAACACATTAGAAAAAGATGATCCTTACGAGATATCATGATTCATGAAGCATCACACGATCTGGGAGTTTAGCTTACCAGTGCATCGAAGCTGAGCTTTTCTATATGGGTGTTCAATGCAACTCCTACTGCTCTCTAGCCAACACTATCGATGAAGATAGAGTGAACAGATAGGCAAATTTCTGAAGCCTACTTCTTCCACTAAAGACGCTGCAGAACTTGTTCTGCTTAGGAGCTCTCAGTTGGCCATTCCACCAGTTCATGTAGAGGTTCTTTATGCCTTTAATGAACCTTCTCCACCAACTTCCTTACTTAAGGAAAGCTTATGCAAAGTATTGAACAACTACTAGGAAGGGGCAAGTCGTCTCACCAAGGACGCATCTGGATGCCCTGCGATTGAACTCAATGATGTTGGTGTTGTTATCATCGAAGCTCATGTAGAGGGATCCTTCAAGGTATCTAGTCTTTCAACCCATCGCAATTATTGCTTGACCTCATTCCCTTCAATAGGGGTGTGCAAGAACTTCTGCTTATTCAGATCACAAGGTTCGCTTGTGATGGTGTGTCTTTTAGTGTTGCAAGACATCATTAAGTGGCGGACGGTGAAGCTACAAGTGAACTCATGCAAGCATGGTCTTTAATTGTTAAGGGTATGCCCATCACTTGCACCTCCATACATGATCACACTGCTTTTATGCCAAGAGATCCTCGTATGCCCATCTTTGAGCATAAGCAATACCAGAGTTCACCTCCAGAGCCAAGAAAGGTGACAAGCTAGGCAATACTTCCTCTTTATAATTTGGACTTTGGATGGGGTGTCATGCCATTTAGATAAATAAAACGCGGGTGATTCGCATACATCAATTCTTGATTATTAAAAGGGAATACACTTCTTAATGTCAAAGTGAAACAGTAGGAAGGAATATTTCTACCAACCCTTGGCAATGTCATGAGCCATATTTCAAGGACCCAATTTGAAGGAGTTAATTGAAGTTGGCTACTAAGAGTGTTATTTGGCATATCCCTCCAATCTTGGAACAGTCTCTTGGGTGCACATTCAGTGAAGGCTAAGATTCGGCAAGGCCTTCTTGGCCTTTCGAAGGCTATAAAAGCAATGGACTTGCACTCATTGGGGGTACATCTAGCATCTCTTCTAGTCTACTCTCTACACTTTGTTGCTACAAGCATACTGTAGAAGTTCACTCTGTGGAGAGGATAGAGAGTGTGGGCTTCCCAGTGGTTGGCTAATAGCACTACAATGTGATTGAGTGGCTTGGTTTTAGTCATTTGGTGTGAGTCAGGAGTATTTCTTTGGAGCAAGTCCTCATGTTTATGAATTCATTACTGCAAGTCTTGATCTTCTTGTGTTCATTTTGTTGGACAAAGCTCTTTAATTGATTATGTTAGTCCCTAGAGTGGCAAGATAGCCACATCATCATCTTTTGGATAATGTTTTCCCCTCTTGTAATCATTTGTTTGAATTCATGTGTGGCTTCTTTCTCTGATATTGTCACTCATCATTGCTCTTCTTACTGTGAATCTACTATACAATGTCTCTATGTTAATAAATGTGCCTACACACATAAATGTTAAAGGGTATACTTCCCTAGGAGAACCTCCCTTGAGTAGACGGAGTACTAAACGTGCATATTACTTAGTCTTGCTAGCAGTGGGTACCCGAGTACCTCCGATATAGTTTGGCATGCACGGTGGGACACTTGCATTCATGTGTGAGGCCCTTAGCACAATAAATAATTTTTGCTCCATTATTTTTTCTATTTGCATCTTGCAAATGGGTACATGACCCATACTTGTACTTGAGCAGATAAGGAGCCTCTTTGTGTATAGAGGAGCCTTAAAAAATCATTGTTACATTCTACTAGTAAACCTAGATTCCTTCTACCTTATATGAATTAATCTATTGATTTGGGTGTGACACCACTCTCAAAGGAGAAGCATAGGAGAACATTAGATTTTTCCTCAGATACATAAGAAGAAACGCCAGTGCCAATGGAGGATCTCTCTCACTTACTTTCTAGATTGAATATCAAGCTCCCTACCTATAGGGGACGGGCTTATGAGGATGTTGATGATCAGGTGAGGAGATTTATCTCCTTATGCCGTGGATGAGGTCTACAAAATAGAGAAGATGCAATGTTGGTACTCTTCCCATCTAGATTGGAAGGCCTTGTAGAGAACAAGCTTTGTCCAGGTCATCTCTGCAAAAGCTTAGAGATCTCTGAGATTGGATGCAACCCTTAATGATTTTGGTGCACGTGCATCACGCATTTAGGAAGGTAGGCAAAATTTTGAAGGGGATACAAGTTTGGATAGATGGATGGACACTCAAAGAAATGAGTAGGTACTGCCAAATTCTACTTTGTACCAACCCCTTGTAGCTTTAAAAATGAGTTGTAGGGCCCCTTAGCTTTCCAATGACACTAAAATAAGTTCTTATGTACTTTGCAAATGTTATGAGAAAAGATTGAACCAAAATAGACTACTTCCAAGTTGAAGGATCAATGAAAACCTTATATTTTTGTTCACACACTTGCTGCTTATTATGCTCAGTGTTTCTAGTACATTAGAAATTAGAAAAATTCCTTTTAGAGGTACCTAATTAGCTTAGTAAGCTAATGATTCCAAGTGGAACCACATAAAATGATGCACTATACACAAAGCAACCAATTTAGCAATTGAATCATTACCCCTAATTTTTTAGGACCTTTGCAGAGTTTGACTAGTGCGTGCATCGATGCGCTTTTCTCCAAATTGGCTTAATGGATTTCCTTCTAAATTTGTGAGCATGTAGAAAACTTGGAGGGGACTCCAAGAAGCTATAGAACATTGAAAATGGTGAAAAAATGATTGAGATATGAGCAGTACAAGTTCACTATTATGAATGGCTATGATAGAGAGATCATAGATGAGCAAGTTAGGTCTATTGAGATCATAGGCTTGAAAATCATAGCATAATGATGGTGAGTAGTATAGGTTACAATGTAGACCACACTCTCTTACAATATGGCAATGGAGAGCTCAAAAAATGGAGTCACTTCTACCCGAGACTTTTTACAAGCCACTTTTATAAGTGCTACGGTCAAATTTTGAATTTGAATTGAACTTAATGCCGACTAAATTTCCTTGCTTAATAGCTTCTCTCTCATATAATGATAGTGGACCTCTATATGATTGGTCCTAGCATGATAAATAGGATTTGCTGCAAGATTTAGTGAGCTAGTATTATCTTAAAAAATCATTGGAGATGTAGTATGCAAACATAAATCTGTATACAATAATCTGATCCATATGGCCTCTTGAGTAGCATTGGCCAATCCTCTATATTTTGCCTCTCTAGAAGATAAAGCAACAATAGTATAGGTTTGTTACTTGCAAAAGATAGGTATCGTGAGGTACTCCTTCTATCATCTTTGCAACGTGCCCAATCCTCATCTCAATATATCTTGATGTCCAAGTCTGAGGTATAAGGAAAGTACAATCCTTGATTTTGAGTTCCCTTAAGGTACTTCAAAATCCTTTTGGCAGGTTCCAAATGAGGTGCCCTAGGGTTGTGCATGAACTGACTTAGATCACTTACTCCATAAGCAATATCAATCCTTGTCAATGTAGCATACTTCAATCTTCCCACTATGCTTTGGTAACCTACAATATTCTCAAGCACATCACCTTCATGAGCAAACAGCGAGTCGTAACAAACGAGAACTATGTCGTAAAAAGAGAACACTTACGTCAAAAATTACATGTTTTCACCTCATTTTTGGAATTCCTTTACACCAGTATACATATATTACAAAAATGAGGTGAAAACAAGTAATTTTTGACGTTTTTTATCATTTTCTCAAAAAAAAATGAGCTCAAAATGTAGTCAAAATTTCACTATATTAGGCATTGACGTGTCCCAAAATGTATATGATAAGACATTGACATGTCCAAAATCTATATGCTAAGACATTGACATGTCTAAAATATATATAAGAATGTGGAAGTCAATAGTTTTTACACAAAAATAACATTTTAGACATATCTTTAATGGGTGGATATCTGATTGTTATTCAAAATTGCTACAAAACATGGTTTCATTAACCAAACTACTTTGAGGCATTTACATAAGCACTAAAAATGTCTGAGAGCTTCAATGCAACTCACAACTTTGTCGATCTATGTCTACACCCTCATCATCTGATGCACTTGATTCAGTCTCATACTGTTGAGAGCTCTCTTCTTCTTCTTCTATATCCACAAGAGCTCTATCTTCATCCACGTACATACCAAATTCTGCAGGATCATGCACAACTCTTCTTGTTTTCCTATGATTTCCTGTACCACATACATCTGGAAGCTTTTGTTTTATCATGTTGATGGTTGCTTTCCTCAAGTGACCAGTTTTTGTCAAGGAAAAATCATAAACAAGAATATCTACATCATCCATTTTAAGAGTGGATGTGCTTCGAATATTCTTTTTCCTTTTTGAACCTGTTCGTTTAGCATCACACACCATTTCTAAGTTATATTTACCTGTGAATGCATTACTACTTTTAGTGTAATACCAATGCACCACCAAAGCCTCTATTCTTCTCTGATCAATATCTTTAGTTATCTCTAAAACCTTTGCAATCCAAAATGGTCTGGTAGCCTCATCACCATCAGCAAGTACTGCAATAAGCGTTCCAACATTTATCTCTATTAAATTTCCTTGCCATCTTGCTTCTGCCTGTTTTGTCATCCTTGGGCCTACATAAATATTTCTTTCTGGTGGATGTATAAAACTTTGAAGTGCATCTGCATTACATGCTTGGGCCACATTCACAGATCTTTGTGTACAAAAATCCCATGTGAATGGAACATCAACTGGCCAGTGACCTGCAATTGTATACTGTATAATCTCTTCTTGATGATTGAAAAAGTCCTCCCACCAAGATACATCTTGATCTCCAGCATATTTTTTTGCACGCTCAATATGTCTCTTCTTTTCAATGAGTGCATGCATCCAGCTTTTACTTTGATCAACCACACTTCCACATCTTTCTGTATTGTTTTTATCTTCATATGGTGATTGTTCTGCACCATACACTGTTACAGTAGACAAATTAGGCACCTGCAATAAGAAACTGCATCCCTCTTTAGGCTCCCACCCAAGAGAAGATGAATACTGCTTTGCAAATAAAAGGGTTATTTCATCAACCCTCCTCATCAAGAATACATGGTTGAAACTAATATTGTGCAATGGAGCCAAAACCTTAGCACTGTTATCAAGGCCCATTGAGCAAAAGTGCTTAAAGTCATAAATCTGTGTGAGGTGTTGAACTTCTGGTTTTGGAGTATATGCTTCTGAAATCAGCTCAGATAAAATCGGAAGAGTAAAAGCATTGTTACGTGCCAACTTCTTAGAGAAAGTACTGAACATTTGATCAATGTGATCATGAGTGTGGCCAACCAGAAGAAAATTTACCTTAACCTTCTGAAATACCTGTTTTTCAACAAGCATGCTTAAATATCCAAAGACTGTAGAATTTTTATTCTCTCTTGGAGTATTATCTAGTTGCAAATATAGAGTTGGTGGCAAAAGACCCTTCCATGATTGCAAAACACGATGAATGACAGTAACTGTAAGGTTTGGATCATTATGCACATTCGGATATGTGAAGAAAACCTTGGACATTACAGTTCCATTGTATACCAAAGCGCCAACCAAATGCATTTGCACAAGGACTTCATCTCCAATGTCCTTAGGGATGCGATAAAAATGTGGCAAACAAGTTTTTTTTTGATCCATACCATCGATCAACAAACACATATAACGCTCCGGATTTCTGAGTGCCTTACTTCGATGATGAATTGCTTTCTTTCTCTCTAATGCTTGACTCTCACGATGGTTGTTAAGAAGGTTTTTAAAATTATGCTTTTCCTGTGGTGTTGTAGCCCCTTTTGCCATGTTTTTCAAAGTGGCGCAAACTGAACATTCACCCATTCTAACTTTACGAGGAATAGAAACATTGTTAAACTCTTCCTTCCATAATCGAGTAAAGTGACGATACAACACATACTTCTCATTTCTATTTTCCATGTCTTCTCTATATATTTGAAATACCTCTCGACGAGTAAAGTTATCTGACAAGTGCAACCTTCCAGTTGTAGGCATAACTTCACAATGCAAGCTAAAATAGTTCATCATCCAATTCATTGCATGACGTCCAACAGATCCTTTGGTCCCAACATGGAACGTATCCAAAATGAGATCCCCATTCAAAAACCCTTGTTGAACCCTATGTATTCTAAAATTTCCTACACCCATTGCAATTTTAAATGCAGCCCTACAGCATGGCATCCCTTGAGTAAAGAAATATTCAAAACCAACACGCGTTACTGACATGTTATCCTCAATCATTTGCATGCAAGAAACAAGGTATATATCTTGCCTTTCACTATCTAAATGGAGGAATTTTTCTCTTATGTGCTTTAGTTTCTTCATCCCTAAATTATACAAGCATTTCAAACCACAACAATGCTTCACAATATCCAATGCAATCTGTCTATGTGAAGTAAGAAATTTAAATCTTTTTCGACTTACTTCACGAGACCTTCTTTTAAATCGTAGATTGAGCTTGCTTTGCTTTTTCGTTGCTCCACATGCACTTGAATCAGAAGGGAGATCAATGGTTGGATCAGATGGGAGATCAAGAGGTGCATTTGTATGAGCAGCATTGCACTGTGAATTGGATAACTTAAATGACTCAACAGAAAACATGGAATCATCAGCACGTTCTAAATCATAGGGATCATCACTTCTCTGGAAAGGCTCAACTGAGAACAATGAATCAATATGAGCAGAGGAAGCTGATGCCCAAGCATCCACTGAAAAGATTGAGCTCATCTTCACTGAGTTCACAGAAGACTGAAGATGAATGACCTTTTTAAATAAGTAGAAATCCGAGATCAAGTGAAGATATCACATCAAATGTCACATCAAGAAGATATGAAATCAAAAGCTTATTAAAGTACATTAAATAACATAAAACATCAAATTACATCAAATCACTTAATTACTCAAATATACACTAATAAGGGAACCAAAGATTTGATTCACTTTTGATTCAAATGATCTTTTTCTAACTTCATATGAGTCATTCAGTCTAAGCATTGTGAATGAATCAAAATATATCAAAGTTGTGTTCCAATAGGAATATATAATAAAATTGTTTGGATGAAATTTTACAAGAAGAAATTTTACAACTGGAATATATCCAAGTTGAGTTCCAACTGGAATATGCTATGCCATTGAACACTATACAAGAAGAAATTTTACATTTGGTTAAGATTTCAAGGATTAGGTTTTATTGTGGTCTTGGCTAGATATCAAAGAGGTAGATGAAAGTATATTGAAAAAGAATTATGTGTAAAAGAGGCACACAGAAAGTATATTCATACATTGATTTTCCATTTCAACAATGTGTTACAAGATAAATGTGAATATGAACTAAAGTGTGGAGGATAACACTATAAAGATGTCATTAATCTCACAACTTAGACCTAATTTTCTCCCAAGCAACAGAATCTAAGAAAAAACATCTACATGAGATTAGAAATCCTCATGTACATACCATACTGTTGCCATTGAAGTTTAATTTCCATGCAAATGTATATAAATAGTTGCAAGGTTCTGTACTAGAATGTTTATTCAAAGTGATTTTCCATTTCAAGAGTGAGTTACAAGATAAATGTGAATATGAACTAAAGTGTGGAGGGTAATACTATGAAGATGTCATTAGTCTCCCACATTTAACACAACTTTGACTTGATTTTCTCCCAAGAAAGAGATTCTTAGAAACAAATCTCTACATGAGTTGAGACATCCTCATGGACATACCATACTCTTGCCATTGAAATGTAATTTCTATGCAAATGTATATAAATAGTTGTAAGGGTCTATGAATATTTCATTAAAGTGGCTCTGAAACAGCCTATTTGTGTGGGTGCTATTCCCTGGTTAGATAAGTTGACAGATTTAGTTAGCAAGTGGACTCATTCAGTTAGATCCAGTTAGTTTCTGGTTCAAGTTACCCAATTGCCTATAAATACCAGAGGAGGAGATCATTCGCATTTTCAAAATCCACGAGCAAGAGAGAGCAGCAGAGCACAGACAGCCATGGAGCACAGAGGTCAGCATACCAGCAAGCCAAGCCTGATGGAGAAGAAGAATGTTGGCAAAAGTACCAAGAGGTAGACAAAATCATAACTAAAAAAAAGATTCCAAAAAGATTCCCTCTGTATGTCTGTGTAAATTTCTCATTTCTAGGTCTCTATTTTTCTTGCCTGTCGAAATATGGATCCAAAGCATGTACAGGTCGATGCCTGGCATCGACTTTAAGGTGTAAGTCGATGCCAGGCATCGACTTGTGGGTGCAAGTCGATGCCTGGCATCGACTTGCAACCCCAAGTCGATGCCTGGCATCGACTTGCTCCTGCAAGTCGATGCCTGGCATCGACTTGCTCCTGCAAGTCGATGCCTGGCATCGACTTGTGGGTGCAAGTCGATGCCTGGCATCGACTTGCAGCCCCAAGTCGATGCCAGGCATCGACTTGGTCCCAAAAAACGATGCCAAGCATCGACTTGCCAGCATCATCATGCACTGAAAAGTCGATGCCAGGCATCGACTTTTGGGTGCAAAATCGATGCTTGGCATCGGCTTTTGGGCCCAAATCGATGCTTGGCATCGACTTTTGTGCCCAAGTCGATGCCAGGCATCGACTTTGTGTTCAAGTCGATGCCAGGCATCGACTTGAGGGTAAAAGTCGATGCCAGGCATCGACTTGGCCCAAAAGTCGATGCCAGGCATCGACTTGGGCCCTCAAGTCGATGCCTGGCATCGACTTGCACACAAAGTCGATGCCTGGCATCGACATGCACTTAAACATCGATGCCTGGCATCGACCTGAAGCTGAAAATCCATGCCTTGCATGGACATGGGCTGATATTTCTTATTGCTTGATATTTCCAATTGCTTTCAGGGATGCGGAGTACAAGGATGAAAGGCCCATTAAGAAGCTCAGAGTCACCATGGGCTCTGCTGACCAGCAACATGACAAAGGCAGTGGTCACCAAGCAAAGGCAAAGAAAATTATTGCACCATTATCCTCTGAGAAGGCCAGCAACCCACTAGGAATATCCTCAGGTGGACAGAGTAGCATTAAAATTCCTGTGGAGGATCCAAGTATGAAGGAAAGGTCGAGGGAGACAGAGGTCATGAAGACAGATCGTCCACTTCGGGACATGACAAATCTCGAATGGTGCCTTCAGTACGTGGAAGAGAAGAATGCAGTCCTCCTTGTGTTCGCAGGGGCCTATGGCAGAGGAAAGATCACGACAACACAAGGTTTTCAGTATGGCCTTGTTTACAAATTGGATTATGAAGATGAAGATTCTGACAACCTGCTTTTCTTGGTGGAGACATCCAAGGGATTAAGAAATGTCATATGCAAGATGGAATTCTTGTGCCCAGAGTGCTGTGTTCCAGAGGAGCTAGCTCAGATGTGCAGAGACTCAGTGAATTTCATCAAGGACCTGATGCCATGGATACAGGGCAATATCATGCGAACACAGCACAAGAAGACGACCCCTGTAAAGGCAAGGGGTAAGCAGAGTGTGCAGAAAAAGCCCCAAAAGAAAAAGAAGATAATTGCAGAAGAGGACTTTTCTGACTCAAGCTCTAGCTCTGGGGACATTATTGTTGCACCTGGTGGAGAGCTTGCATCTGGTGTGCTTGGCACTGAGCAGAATAAGATGAGGGAGGACATAGCTAGAAGAAAAATTGTGAAGAAGGGGCAGTTGTTCCACCTGCCTATTAATATTATCCACAGGCCACCAGTGGATCCAGTCACAGGGAGGAGGCCCCTTGAGATCAGGGAGCCACATAATTTGCATGTCCAAAATCTTAAGAAGAAAATGAAAATTAATCCTCATGCTACTGTTGTGCCATTCCTTGTAATGGTGGATCCGCATGAGTGCAGCTGTGTGGAGGATTTCAATGAGAATTTGTTTGAGGAGTACACTTATTATGTGATTGGAGGTTCACACTCTGCAGAGGCTCGTAGACAGTTAGTGAAGGAGCACCCTACTACATTTTTCTTTAGGTATGCAGAGTGTAAGATATATGCTGGTCTTACAACTGAGGAAGCCAAGCTTCTTGCTTGGGATCACAACAACGATAATGACTACAGGCAGAAAATGTCCTCCATAGAGAGAATTCGGTTCTTCCACCATGAATACGAAGATTGTCTTGTGAAGGAAGCTGGGAGAATACATCCCAATCTACGAAAGCAATGCCTTATTGAGGTTGGAATTGCATTGGATGAGAATAGAAAGTCAGATGCTTTGAGGAAATATGACCCATGGTTTCAACTGGCATTCAGATCAGGTGAGATCTGGGATCTTCAGGATAGAATCTTCACAATGTGGGAGCATAAGGAGGTCAAGGGCCAGAAGCAACGAAAGTCGAGGCCAGACCCACAAATTGATCTGAGGGGAAAGGGAAGGAAAGTTGACCTTTCAATTGAGGAGGCTCCTGAGGACATGAAGCTGACCCCATGGAGGGCCCTTCAAGGAATCAAGGATGATACATTGATCATATCAACTTTGTCAAGGGTAATCTCGAAGGAGTTGAGCCTCGAGGAGATGGTCACTGAGCTCAATAAGTATGTATGTTATTCTCAGATCCTTTTTCCCTCCTCTCATGCTTCTTGTCTAACCTAGTCTCTTTTATATTTATGTGTCTGTAGTCATAAAGTGTACATGAAGATTCAGGAGGTGATGATGAAGAGGCTGGGTTGCTTTTCTTGGACAGAGGTCCAAGCAGACTATCCAACCACATCATCCTACAAAGCCTTATCAGAATATTTCATCCTGTTTCGTGATTGGGTAGATTCTCTTATCAGAATATTTCATACTAAACAATTTGATGCATTGCATGGCATCAACATGGGGGCATAAGTCGATGCCTGGCATCGACTTGGGGGCATAAGTCGATGCCTGGCATCGACTTGCAGCATAAGTCGATGCCTGGCATCGACTTGGGGGCATAAGTCGATGCCTGGCATCGACTTGCAGCATAAGTCGATGCCTGGCATCGACCTGCAACAAAAGTCGATGCCTGGCATCGACCTCGTGGCAAAAGTGGATGCCAGGCATCGACTTAGGTCCCTAGGTCGATGCCAAGCATCGATTTTTAGTAGAAGGTCGATGCCTAGCATCTACCCCAACAAGAAATCGATGCCATACATCCATTCTTTATGTTCTGTTTGTTGTACTGAAGAGCTCTTCTAATTGTTTTTCCAATTTGTTCTGCAGAAACCAAGGAAAAGTAAGTCTACAGAGGTACTAGATGACTGCCCCCCTGCATTCCTTGCTCACATTCAAAGAGCAAGGCATGAGAAATCTAGACTGAAAGCGAAGGAGATGGATTTTGATGATGAACCCGATCTTAAATGTTTCTCCAATCCCCTAGACCCCCTTAGGTCTGTTTATTACAATGTGTTCTGTAGTGATGTAAATAATATTTGTTCTGTTGTGCCTAGAAAACATTTCTCCCTTCTCATAGCGGACATACCCTATGGATTTAGGATGTTAGGATCAGTTAATGATGATGAACCCTTCAAACACCCTCAGATTCAGAAGATGGTCACTGATTTTGCAGAGTTAACTATGTCTCCTCTTTGGAGGATAGTAATTTTCCATAGCAGAGACCAGTCTTTCTCTGTTTCAACTGCTTTGAAAGCAAGATGTCATGCTGTCGAGTGCCTCACTTGGTAAGTAATCTTCTTTCTATCTCCATGGCTTTCATGATGCCCTATGTGACTCATAGTTCTTTTTTGCAGGGTGAAGACAAACGTAAATCACACTCCTTTGCATCGGTTTGTGAGTGCCACTGAATGCATTACAGTGGGCTATTATGATGAAGTAAGCAAAAGGAGAGTCAGGGAGCATTGCAATGAGAATGGGATCTGAAATGTGCTGATGTTCCTAGCCGTTACCAAGAAACTTCGTCATGTAGCTGGGGACATGACATTGGTTAACCCTTATCAGAAGCCACAAAAACTCATAATGAGATTGCTTCAGCTATTTTCCAATGATGATGACTGGGTCCTAGACCTTTTTTCGGGCACAGGTAATTTCAATTTTCACAATTTTCATTAGTCATTGTTGATTGAAGCCTCTAATAGGTTTTCTGCTGTTTCAGGAACGACTCTGGCTTGCTCCTTAAAGATGTTCAGGCACTGCATAGCTGTGGAGAAGGATGATGCTCAAGTGAGCTTCATTAGAATGAGAATCAATGGGCTGAATGAATGCCCAGATGAAGACCAAGAGGTTGGAAGGAAGCACATTGCAGATACGGAGAGATTCCAAGCAGCTTCAAGGGAGCCTGTTCCCCCACTTGCAGATGAACCTGGGGACATGGCTGACCTTAAAGAGCCAATCTTGGAGCAAGAGAGGCAAGATAGGTGTTCTAATGTGCCAGAGGATACCAATACCCTTGAGCCTGAGGAAAGCTATGATCAGCTTCTATTGTAGATTCACATAACTCTTGTAAAACACATGAAATGTAAAATATCATTTTAATGGAAATATAATTTGGAGTTCTGCTTCCACTTCGTGTTCAGCTTGATTTATCTTGAGCATTTCTCTGATCATGTGTGAATGTTTCTTAGTATAATTTTGTTGAATATTATCTTCTCTTGGGAATGCTTTTGTGAAGTGTATTTCATATTCCGTTAATATGGCCAGGCATTCAATGGGGATCTTAACCATACAAAGGGGATGATCTTAATTGCCTTGTTAAAATGCTCTGATTTTTACAACACATGTTCTCTAACTTTCGAGTAACTCTTAATTAGCTATCTTCTGTGCTTGTTGAGGTTATAGATGTAATGAAGGAGCTTCGCGAATTCTTACATGTACCTTTTCAACTCTAATCTATTGTCCAAGATCATGATGTGGGATTCTTGGTCATGCTCAACAACTAGTTTTCATGGCAGCAAGAATTTTAGTATATCTATCTTGACTACTTGGGATCTGAGATCAAGCTTCTAAAGACAATATTTACAAGCAAGACTCGTGATGCTTTCTAGATATTGTAAAATGCCCACTTTTTTGCTTCATATAATGGTATTTAGGTAAAAAGAAAAAGAGAACATGTCTTTGTTCTCCTTTGTTGTGACTCAGTGTTAGCACTTAACTTTTGGTTTAGCTCCATTGGAGTACTTGCAACTTTTGCATCCTGCAAATGAAACTTCTTTAACATATCCTGTATATACTTTCTTTGAGTAATATAAATTCCAGAGTTAGTATAGACTAACTCAAGTCCAAGAAAATCTGCTTCAATCCATAAAGAGCTTTGTTCAATTTACATACATATGTTACCTTGTTTGGATCCTCATAACGAGGAGGTTGAGACATGTACACCTCCTCTGAAATCCAGCCATTTAGAAATGCTCTTTTAAATCCAATTGATACATGTTCCAATTCTTTGATGCAGCCACACCTACCAATACTTTGATGGTTGGCATTTTGGCCACAGGTTAGAAGGTTTTTCCATAATCAACTCCTTGGGTTTGTGCAAAACCTTTAGCCACAAGTCTATCTTTGTACCTACTTATTGATCCATCAGAATTCCTTTTGATCTTATAGATCCATCTAGAACCAATTACCTTCATTGACTCCTTCTTTGGAACTAGCTTTCAAGTATCATTCTCCTTGACTGCTTCAATTTCCCATCCATAGCTTCCTTCCATTATGCCTTTGTCTTTGATTCTTCATATGATGATGGCCCTTCAAATGACAAGTCTTTTGCAAGATAAACAGAGTGCTTACTAACTAGAGAAGTTTCATACCCATATATGAGTGGCTTATTATTCTCTCTTTGTGATCTTCTAATTGCTTGGTTGAATGATTCAGGTATATCCTCCAATTGCTTCATCTTGACTTTGCCTTTGGACTTCCATGCCTTGAAATCTTCTAGGTTGATGATGTTCTCATCAGCTGAGTTGATATCTCCATTCTGATTAGGCTGCTCCTTATTCAGGCTGGGAAACTCCTCTTCCAAGTCATAAAGTAGCAACCCCTCCAATATATAGCTACAAATCCAAGGGGCTAACTCCCTCTCAAGGGGACATGTGTACCTTCCATCACATGGGTCCCGAAGGTGTTCACATGGTTTCCAAGCTTAGGAAATCACATGGCTTCTAAAAGAAGACTCTCCAAGTTCTCACTTACAAACCAAGTGGCTAGGAGAAGCTTCCAATCAAGCTTAAGGTACTCAACCTTAGAGAATTAGCCCTAAGGTTCAAGACCCATCTAAAAGGGGTAAATAAACAATAAATCCCAAGGGTTTCACACCTAAAAACCCAAGGGTTCTACCCCTCAGACCCATGTAATTACACAACATTCTCCCCCCCTTAAAAGCATTTCCTTCCTCGGAAATGAGTGGAGATATATACCTTGGGGTATTCCCCTGTGCTCCATGATCAATCTCAAGCATCATGGCTTTCATCTCTCTAAGTCCGCCTCTTAATTCGAAAGGGGAATTCTACCCCGAATGAATCTAAAAAGAGGACAATCCATGTGTGGTCTAATTGCTTTCCCCAATCATTCAAAGTTTCATCTAGTTTGCATACGAAAAAGAACTAAATTGAATGCAAAGTATGGAAAGAATGAAAAGGGTGGAAGAGAACATACTTGCCTATTTCCTTGTTTAAGCCATGTGCCATCTGGCTCTCCATAGCTCAAACATGTGAATTAGGTGGATATAAAGTGACTTCAGCTAAATTACTACCTTGGTCCGTTGCTTTGCACCACTTGTGCATGGACCTAGCAAAATGGATGAATGCTTCTTCAGGATTCTTTATCAGATTCATCTCTCAAGTTAGAACCCAACTTGTTCTAAAAGGAAGATGAATCTTTCATAATCCCTACCCAAATCACTCTTTTTTAGTGAAATGGGTGGATTTCCTTGTTTGCAATTCGCCTCCAATAATTCTAAATAGAGGGGAATTTGATTATATAATCCCTACCTAACCAATAGAATGGTAAAGATGGATTATATAATATCCTCTTTATCTTTAGAGAGAGCTTACCAAAAAGTGGTTGCAATGTTCTTTCAAAACTTTATGTAGTTTTGAGAATCCACTTTAAGGGACTAGAATCCATAAGGGTTAATCTAACTATTGTAGCCTTTGATTGAAACCTATTTTACTTGTTCTCCAAAAAGATAAGATCTTTATAACTACGTCCCAAGATTGGAACTCATAGTGTAAAAGATCGTGTTATCTTTAAGATCATAAGTAGAAATAGACTATTCCAATAATTTCTTCAATGTTGAATCTTTACGGATCTTTAATTAGATCTCAAACCTTAAGGGTCTTCTTGATCCTTCTAGAGTTCTCTCCCTTATATTCTCAATCTGTTAAAGATGTCCTATGTTGACATCTTTCTTATTCTTCAATTGACTTGAAATATCAAGTATCCAAAAGATGATCTTTCAGAGCTTTCTTTCAAGCTTGGTCTAAGATGATTTTTATGTTTCTTGAATTTTAAGTCATACTTTGGCATGAAAATTTTAGAGCTTCATCCTTTGGAGTTTACCTTCAAACTCAAAAAAGTTGATCCTCTCCTTATTTCTAACTCTCTATTAGAGATAGATACTTTCATATCTTGTTGGAAGAATTCTTCTTCCCTTTGAGAGGATAATTGAAGAAGATGCCTACTCCTAGACATTGTCTTCCTGATGTATTCCATTGGATCATGAGTCCCTTTTTCTTCTGGCCATCAAGAAAAAGTACTCAATGGGATTCAGTACCCATTGTCCCATACTAGTGGGTTCCTCATCCAATCCACATAACTTTGTTTTCTCACCTTTCTGTCCTTTTAAATGCCCTTCATACTATTGTACCAGATTATGAGAGCAAGGACTAAGATGCTTAGATACACCACTACTAATCTTACTTTAAAATATTTGGTTAACCGTTTAATGTGGTGTGACTCATCTTATCAAACTTAAAGTTTGACTTGATCTTTGCCCTGTTTAGGTCTTTTGGCTTTCTTTTCTTCTTTAGCCAAAATAAGAGATAAGACTAGGTCTTTCCCAAAATAGATCCCTTCATGTTCAATGTTTTACCCATGGTTTTTACTTGGGGATCTAGCTATTATTCTTCATACAAGAAACCATATTCCTTAGGTCTATATAATGTATATTATGTTATCCCCATGAAGCATTAAGATATTATTAGGATTATGCTTTATCGTTCATCCAACTTATTTTCCTAATCCACTTAGGATTCGTACAATCTTTATGGTGTATGAAAGTGTTCTCTTGTATTGAGGTTCTTTAAGAATTCCCAATCTTTGAGAACTTCATTTAGTTGGAAGATGTAATTACAGATATATTAAGTACTAGAATACGAGGAAGTACTTCAACTTTATCTATTTCTTGCCTATCTTTTACCTTGCAATACCCTATTTGGTCTTTTCAAGGCATAAGATACAAGTTCTTGGAGATTTTCTCCCCTCCTTAAAAGTTTTTGTCCTCGAAACTACCTGAGAGTAAATTGAAAATTGTGCTCTTTCAAAATTATTTGAAAGAGTTTATTTTCAATTTTTTATTGTCCTTCTTGGTTAAAAGAACTATTTAGAGCTTTTTTGCTTTCTCTTATCCAAGCATATTACCTCTAAATTCAATGTCCCATACCAACGAATCAACTTGAGTGGTCATGTAAGCTTAGATGTCCCATACCATCTGACTTACACTCCCACTTAAGTAAAGGTAACTTTAGCTTGAATTTAGGGATCATATCTTCTTCTAATCAAGTTATCTATTACTTCTTGGACCTATAAGTGTTATTTCTACTGCAGAGCATATGTATTGCCTATTCTACAATGGAGTTTCAACTTACCAAGTCTCAATTGCAACTTGATAAGACGAGTGTCAAAAAATTGGCTTTTCAATTATTCCTTGATTCAGATATACTCTACAAGATCCCTTTCATGTCACTTGATGATAGAGCTAGTTTATATCTCAACTAGATATCATTTCTTATGAAATAATGAGTAATCTCAGAAAGAATAATTGATTTGCCAATCAAATCTCTATGTTAAAGAAGATGGATTACATTTACTATATCGTCCTTTATTTTCTAGGACCTTAGAAAGTGGTACTTAGGGTTTATTACCACCCTTGAATTTTACCTTCTCTTCATGCCTTGCATTTTCTTGGAAGAAAAATATAAAGCTCCAAATAGTTATGTAGTTCTTTCAAACAAAGAACTTTTTTTGAACAAAAAACACTAATACTTTCATCTTCGAAAACTAAGACCATATTTTCTCTTCCTTAGAGCTTTGAGAAGATAATGCTCTAAGTTACCACCACTGTATCATGGTTGTAAGAGAGAAATTTTTTGAATTACTACCTTAATTCTATGGCCTTGGTGATCAGGCATGTCATGAGCTTTTATGGAATTTAAAATTCCATAAGAGGGATTTAAGCTTAAGGTATTTCAAGAAGTTAGGATTATTTGGCTTTTAACTACTAAGCCAAACAAAAAGGAATTAAATGGTTTATAGTGGCCAATTGGCCTTGTCACCATTCTTCCTAAAAACTAATAAAATCAAATCCTATTTAAGCTTCACTTCAAGAACTTAATCTCCCTCTCTACTCAAAAACCCATGTAATATATTCCAAATGCATAGTTTAGTGTACATCAAAACATTTACACCTTTATTGGAAAAGGTGTTGCATGCATAAGGTTCAGAAGTTGAACCCCTCCTTAAAGCATGCAAAAGTTCTAGTTCACAACTTTGTTCATCCAACGAATGGTGCAAAATTTCCATGAAACTTAGTATATGTGAGTTTCAACAATGCATTAGATGCATTCTTCCTAACCATGACCGTCTTTATGCACCTCCAATACTTCTTTTCAAAGCAATGAACTTGATGCATAGTCCAACTTATTTCCATGATTGATTATTGATGTGACCAAAAAAATTGGGCCACCTAAATCTATGCATCCACTTCCGAGTCATGTCTATCATGACATGCACTGTATGTTCTTTAATTTGCAAAGAAAGAAAAAGGTGCAAATATTTACCTGGAAATTAAGCTTCGTCCATCCCTTGGCTTTATTTGAGTGTTCTCATGGTGATGAAGTAGGCTTCAGCCATCCCATCTTGTCCATCATTAGCTTCCTTCTTGGGCATTTTGATACTTACTTGTGTGCCCATATGTGTGGATTTACCTTTGTAATCATGCATTTATGCATGCATTTTAAGGGGTGAGATCTACATGCATAGTTAATGGATGTCATGTGCATGCCTCCATTATCCTTGGCAAAGGAACATTTCAAAACGAACCATGCCCTCCTAACTATATGTACTAGCATATAAAGCCAATCTTCATGCAAAAGAGATTCATGCATAAAATATTGACTCATTCATGTATAAAATTTCATGGAATTTGTGAGAGAAGAAAATAA
Source organism: Ceratopteris richardii (assembly GCA_020310875.1). Lineage (NCBI taxonomy): Eukaryota > Viridiplantae > Streptophyta > Polypodiopsida > Polypodiales > Pteridaceae > Ceratopteris > Ceratopteris richardii. Next base: position 129,491,326 of record CM035418.1, on the reverse strand, counting down.
CTAACTCTTTAACCCTGTTCTTTCCATGATCTTGGTGAAGAGTCTATCCTGCCTTTAAATTTTGTCCCATGGAACTTCCTTTCATAGTTTCTCTCATGCCTTTCAAAATCTCTTACAATGAAACTACACATTAGTGGGTTTATTCACATATAATAAAAAATAGCTCATATGAGCAACATTATAGCAAGTAAACCCATATGCAATATGTAAAATGACATTAAAAAATGTATAAACTTATGTTCTTGGATTTCTAATGTAGAGAAATTATGGGAAACTCCATGCATCCATCAGAAATTGTCCAATAGGAGCTAGAGGTGTGCTCTTCATCTCGTCTCTCCCGCTTCGCTCGCCACCACGCCTCGCAGTAACAAAAGGTGGCAAAAGAAGAGGAACATTGCCGGAAAATAACCCCTATTCGTTCTCAATCATTTCTTGCTGCAGATGAAGAAAATACATGCCAAGAAACAAACGAGACCTTGTTCGCAATCGATATTGGAGGCTCCCGTACTAAGAGAGGAAAACCATCCGAGATTCATGATGGTTGCGATGTTCGTCAGCAAGATGAAGATCTTGAACGAAACTGCATCAGAGTGAAAAATAGACGGAGTTTCTACCCATCTGGATGATGAGGTGAGATAGTTGAACAATCCTAGAACTGCATCAGTCTTCTATCATGTACTAACTGTAGAAGATGTGAGGAGTTGTTGACGTACAAACAAAACCAAGTTATAGGATATATTATGAGGTCTCAGCTATGGAGGGTTATGATGCTTGTAGCTTTACTTGGTTGCAGCAGGAGAGAATCTGACAAAGATAGATATTATCCCATCGCTGGAGATATTAGGTGTAGGCATGGAGAAGAACCAATGTGCAAAGTACTCCTATGCTTTCGGCTAGCTTTTTAGCGGCTGGAAAATTGGAATCACATGGAAGAGAGTACCTCCTTGAGAGTCCACTCTCATGCTTACTGTCGCAGGCATGCAGGATGGAGAACAACAAAAACTACAAGGTTCAGTCGACAGCTTCGACAAAGAAAACTATTGCAGCAGCATAGGAGGGTTTGGAACCGAAGGCAATGGAGTATGTGTCCGTAGAAATCATCGAAAGGACACCGAGAGTATTAGCCTCTGCTGCAGCATCATCTTTCTCACCAAACCTACTGGCCAAGAAAAGCGCATGGCGCGTTGGATAAGGCAATAGCTTGCCTTCTTGGTGATGAGGGATCGATTCCTGAATTCTACAAACGCTGCGCACAATTATTTTGGCTAATCAAACCAAGTAGAAATGATTGCATACGGCGAGAAGTACTTCGACAAAGATGAAGAAGTGCTACAGTAATGCAATTTCGACGCAGCTCAACAAGAGCTTACAAGCTATTGATGAAGATAAAAATCTCCATAGATCTTAACCTAAGGGCGCTGATACCAATGTTGTGGAAGGACTCCATAGCCTTCACACAACTGAACTAAAGACTAACTAGCAAGGCCATGCACTAGGAAGAGAGATCTGTTTCCACCCAACCAACCCCTCCAATATATAGCTCCAAATGCAAGGGGGTAAGTCCCTCTCAAGGGGACATGTGTACCTTCCATCAGATGGTTCCCTAAGGTGTTTACATAGTTTCCAAGCTTAGGAAATCACATGAGATCACATGGCTTCTAAAAGAAGACTCTCCAAGTTCTCACGTATAAACCAAGTGGTGAGGAGAAGCTTCTAATCAAGCCTAAGGTAGTCAACCTTAGAGAATAAGTCCTAAGGTTCAAGACCCATCTAAAAGGGTTAACTAAACAATAAATCCCAAGGGTTTCACACCTAGAAACCCAAGGGTTCTACCCCTGAGACCCATTAATTACACAACACATACCCTATGAAGATGCACTTCTCTGCCTTAGGGTCTAGCTTACCTCTTATCTGAGAAGGGATATGCACATAAGCTACACATCCAAAGATACTGCAATGATCAAGTGAAGGTCTTGTGCCATGCCATGCTTCATGTGGGGTCATCCCATCAAGAGATAAGTGGCAGTAGATACACTCTCTTCCCACAAGTAATTAGGCAATGTTTTTTTCATTTAACATTGACCTAGACGTTTCAACAATTAATCTATTTTCCTCTCTGCCACTCCATTTTTCTTAGGGGTATACCTTGTTGTAATTTCTCTCTGGATTCCTCTCTCCTGCAAGAATGCATCAAACTCATTTGAGAAGTAGTCACCTCCTCCATCTGACCTTAACCTCTTTAGGTTTCTCCCTATTTGGTTTTCAACAAGTGCAAGATACTTTTTAAAGCAACTCAATACTTCATCTCTATGGTTCATAAAGTACAATATAGTCCACGTATTGTAATCATCAATGAAAGATACATAATACCTTGATCAAGAAATTGAGGGATCCTTACTTGGTCTCCATACCTCTGTATGGAGAAGCTCTACGTAGTCCTCATGCATGTAGCCTTTCCTTGAGAAGGGTAACCTATGAGATTTTCCAAATTGACAAGCACCACATTTATAAATCATGTGTTGCTTGGATACATTAGGTATCCCAAGCACACATTGGTCTCTACATATTTTTTTTTTATTTCTTTCACTAACATGCCCTAATCTCTTGTGCCAAATTTCAGGCCGTGAGAGTGTTTGATCTTTGTAACTATAAAGTGCAATATTCCTTGTATCTTCAAGTTCAAAAGTGAATAATCGACGTGCTTTTCTCCTTTGGAAATTCTATTGAATCCATGTTGGGGATCCTCCACAAATGTTCCATATTGGTTGAACCTGACCTGCAATCCCTTTTCCACAATTTTTCCAACACTCATCAAGTTCTTGGTAATTGTAGGTACATATAGAACCTTGCTCAACAAATTCTTGTTTCCATGTGAGGTCTTAACATTTCCTACTTTAATCACTGAGTGTTTGGTGTCATCACTTGTTTGTACCTAATGCTTACCCTTTGGTTCCTCAAGGTCTGAGAGAAGAGCTACATTGCCTACCACATGGCTTGAGCATCCTGAGTCAATGTAGAAGAGATGGTCATCATTTATACCTGGTTTTGAAGTCATGTTCATAATCAAAAGAGAATATTTTTGCTCCTCTATGTAGTTTTTGTAATCCTTCCTCGATTTGTAACCTCCTTGGTAGTTGCTATTGTAGTTGTTGTTGTAGTTATTAGTGTATCCTTGATGGTGATTGAAACTTCCTCTTGATTGTGTGCATCCACCTCTTTGATATCCTCTACCTCTCTGATTCTTGAAGTTCATGTAACACTCATCTGTACTATGATTTGAGAATCCACAAATATTACATGGTGAGGAATTATAGGGTCTTCCCCTACCTTGCTTACCTCCTCTACCCCTTCCTCTTGAGGTTCTACCTCTCCCTGCATAGTTGGCTTGGGAGGTAGTTCCTTCATCTTCAACCTTTTGTTCTTCCCTTTCTCTTCGGACTAACTTTTATCAGTGTATAGGGAAGAAGAGCTATTAACTCTTGATGAATCTCCATTCTTATTGAGATTGGCTTCATGGGTAAATAGTTTCCCCATGAGTGTGGTAAGGTCTGGAATTTGCATGTCCATGTACAAGTCCATAATAGTTTTGAAGTTCTCCCATTTGTCATCAACTTTAATGCCATTGATCACTTGTCTTGCAATTTTCTCCTCTTCAATTGTTCTCCTATGCTTGCCAATTGATCTGCTACATCTTTGAATATGCTCACATACTCTAAGATGCCTTGCTTGGGTTGCTTTCTTTGAGTTGTAAACTCAATCCAGAATTGGTTCTTCCTAGCCTTTGTGTTGGAAGATAAATATGAAGACGATGTTTCCCAAGTCTCTTGGGATGTCTTTTAGTTCCTTATATGTGGAAGAAGAAAATCAGAGATTGAGTTAAGTAAGACATTGCTAATGCATCCTTGGCACATCATGTGTTGAGTCTTTCATGCTCCTCTCTTGTAGGTTGTTCTTTGCTTCTGAATATGGGCATCTCCTGATCTCCTAAGATGTATTCATAAAGGCCTGTTCCTTTCAAGTATGTCTTCATCCTCAAGGAACATGCTTGGTATTTGTCCCTGTCCAATTTATCAATGAAAGAAGGAAAAACATCTCCCATTTTACATTAGCTTTAATCTGATACCATAGTTGGGATAGAGGGATGGACACTCCAAGAAATGAGTAGGTACTACCAAATTCTGCTTTGTACCAGCCCTTTGTAGCTTTAGAGTAGAGTTGTAGGCCCTCTTAGCTTTCCAAGGACACTAAATAAGTTCCTCTGTACTTTGGAAATGATATGAGAAAATATTGAACCAAAACAAACTACTTCCAAGTTGAAGGATCAATGAAAACCTTCTATTTTTGTTCACACACCTACTGCTTATTATGCTCAGGGCGTCCAATATAGTAGGAATTAGAAACATTCCTTTTAGAGGTATCAAATTAGCTTAGTAAGACAATTCTTCCGATGGAAGCACTTAAAATGATGCAATATACACAGAGCAATCAATTTAGCAATTGAATCATTACCCCCGATTTTTAAGGACCTCTATAGAGTTTGACCAGTGAGAGCATTGACATGCATTTCTCCAAATTAGCTGAATGGAATTCCTTCAAACTTTGTGAGCATGTAGATAACTTAGAGCTGATTCCAACTTTAGAACATTGAAAATGGTGAAGAAATGACTGAGATATGAGCAGAACACATTGACTATTATCAATGACTATGAGAGAGAGATCATAGATGAGCACCATAGGTCTATTGTATTAATGAACAATGTTGTACAAGATCATAGGCTTCACAATCATAGCCTAATGATGGTGAGTAGTGTAGGTTACAATGTAGACCTCATTCTCTTACATCATGTCAATGCAGAGCTCGGAAAATGTAGTCACTTCTACCCATGACTTTTTACAAGCCACTTTTATAAGTGCTACATTCAAATTGAATTTGAATTCAACTTTTGGCTCTCTCTAAAAGTAATCCACCAATCTACAAGTTATTCTCTCCAACATAAAGTTCGTGATTTTTTTTCATCCAACAAACTCCATGAGTTTGTAGGTAGCGCTCAATATTCTTTCAAGTTAAATAAGCTTTTACAAATGGTAAAAGGTAAAGTCTTCATAGCAATGGTTTCCATGAATATCTAGCCAAATGTGTAGGCTTGCACTTTGCACCAACAATACACAACCAATTTATGCATCAGACCTAGACCCTATCAAAAAATTCACAAAGGAACTAGAGGCCTTGAGAATGCAGCAAAACCACCAAGAACAGGAGGTCATGCCACCACCACATCACAAAGATGATGAAGTGGCTGTACTTCATCACGAGCTAGAGGATTGGCAAACCACAAAGGACATAAGAAGGAAAATTTGGTGTACAATATGTAACAATAGTGGACATTCCAATGTTAATTTTCCTAACAGGGTAAGTTGTCAATTTTGTGGAAAGGATGGCCATGAAGCTAGAGACTGTTTTTACCTCAAGGCTGCACAACAATGAGGTAATCCTTAATCTCTCGATTTATACTATATTAGTACTTGAAATGCACCTAATAGAGAGTAGAATTGTTCAATTGAGCCTAGATATAATAGGCCATTGATGTGTTATCACTGTGGTGAGTACGATCATATGCAAAACAAGTGTTCCCTACCAGAAGATGCACCTCCTTCTAAGCATTGTCTAGAGGCCAATGGTCATTATACCAGAGATTTCCCAAGAAGCTGCCCTGCTCCAATTCACATGATTGCTATCTTCCCACAAGTAGAAGGTATGACCACTCAATCTTATGTTGTTTCATCTTCTTCAATGCCCATGATGACTAAAGCCAGGCAAGCGGTAGCAATCTATAGGGAGGAACAATAGGGACTCAAAGATAGAGAGGAGGAAAAGAAGGCTGGGTGGAAGGGCCAAGCACACATTGAAGGAGTTTATGGACTCAAAGATAGAGATAAGGAAAAGAAGACGAGGTGGAAGGGCCAAGCAAACATTGAAGGAGCTTATGAGAAGATGGCTATTTTGCTAAGGGACCAACCAACAAGTTTGCAGGAAGGCACATAAGTGGTAAACATTGAAGAGATCTTGAAAGGTGTTCATCATAAGGTTAGTCTGTACGAACTCATAAAGATGGATTAAAAAATAAGGAGCGAATTGTTGAGGATTATACATTCGGCCTACTTGAGCCAATTGCCTAGCATAGATGATTTTATGGTTGACTTTCCCCCTGCACCCTTGGCAAACTACCAAAGCTCAAGGTTGTCTGTTTTTATAAAGGAGGAAGTTCTCACAGGTTTGATTATCGATGGAGGCTCTGGAATCAATTAGATGCTAGATTTCACAATGAGGAAACTAAATCTGAACCCCACCAAATGTCACCATTCACAATTAAACGAGAAAATCAACAGTGGGTTGTGCCAATTGGCATTATTGAAAAGGTAATTAGAATAGTGCAAGGTTCTTATTTTGTTTTGGATTTTGTTGTTATTGCACTATCGCATGAGAAAGGCCTCGGCTAAGGCAAGCGAAAGCTCTACAAGATTGGGGAAAGAACAAGTTGTGGATTTCTACCACCACCATTAGCCAACTACAACTACATTTGGAAGAAGGATTCGACTCATGAAAGACTATTGGGTACACTATGGACACTCAGGTAATACCCTCCTTATCCCAAGAAGAAGATACATTATTAAATTGGATGACAGATAGTGTAGAGTGTTGCACAATCGAAATCAATGAAATAGAGGAAGAATTTGTAGATGAAAAGGTTGTAGATGAAGAGTTTGTAGATGAAGAGGTTGTAGAAAAAGACCATGAAATTCACAAGGAGTTAGAAAATGAGAGTTTGAACTTGAATACTAGCATTAAAGGGGCAACAAATAAGGAAGTATCAGGAAAGGCAAATTATGAGCCTGACCGCAGGGAAGACCTCCGCTTTTCGGATATACCTCAAGGATGGACCAGGGAACATATTGTATAATATAAGCTGAATTCCACTCCTACATACAGTGTGGATGATTTCTCAAGTAAGTCCACTCATGAAACACTTGTTCAAGAAGTAAATCTAGGAGATGAAGAGAACCCTCAAGTACTCCACTTGGCCTCTTGGATGTGGCATTATCCCTCTTTACTACAAAAGGTAACTTCTTTTCTTTTTCCTTATAAAAAATGTCTCTGCATGGTCGTACAAACATCTAATAGGGATACTAAAAGAGCTTGGATTACACCAAATACCCTTAGTTCAGGGATCCATGCCTGCAAGAAGTAGGCCGTATCGACTCAATCCAAAGTATGCAGAGGTAGTAAAGCTGGAAATAAAAAACCTATAAGAAGGAGGTATAATTGTTCAAGTAGAAAATTCCAGGTGGCTTTCTTCAATGATTATTGTACCCAAGAAAATAGTGGAAAAATAAGAGTCTTCTTTGACTTTTATGCCTTGAATAAGGTGACTCTTCAAAATGGCTTTCCTTAGCCACTCAGAGAGCAAGTACTTGAAGAAGTAGCTAGGCACACTTTGTATAGCTTTCTTGATGGTTTCAGTGGCTACAACCAGATAGTGATCCATCTTGATGATAGGGAGAAAACAACCTTTGTTACTCCATAGGGCACTTATGTTTATACCCACATGGCTTTTGACTTGAAAAATGTAGCAGTTTCATTTAATAGACCAATGTATCTAATATTCGGCAAGTGGTTAACAACCTTCCTACACATTTTCATGGATGAATTTTTAGTGTTTTCAGGCACACATAGGAGAGCAGCAGTTCAAGATTCTCATGATCACTTGGAAAATCTAAAGGAAATCTTTGAGCAATGTCTTAGAACAGGTCTAAAGTTAGATCCAGCTAAATGTCACTTTTTGGTCACTAAAGGCACTCTTCTTGGTCACATAGTAATTGTTGAAGGGATAATTATTGATCCGACAAAGGTCACTGCTATCCTTTCTAGGCCTATTCCATAGACTGCAAGGAAAATGCAAATTTTTTTGGGCCATGTAGGATACCATAGAAGATTTATATGAATGCATTAAGAAATAGCTAAGCTCTTGTCAAGGCTTACCAATAAAAGCTTACCAGTAAAAAGGTTCCTTTCTCATCGAGTCCTAAAGCTAAGAAAGCATTTTGTGAATTAAAGCTGAGGCTATGTACTGCTCCACTTTCAAGTGTTCGTAACTAGTCATTAGAGTTTCATGTGCATATAGATGCTAGTCTTCATGCTATTGGAGCAATCTTCGCTCAACCATCATCACACAAGATTGATAAACCTGTCTCGTATGCTAGTAGATTGCTTACCAAAGCAGAAAGGAACTACAACACGACCGAAAGGGAAGGTTTGGCTATTGTACTCTCTCTTCAAAAGTTTTGATTTTACCTCCTAGGTGTGCATTTTATTGTCATATCTAATCATCAGCCTTTGAAGTACTTGATTAACAAGCCTAGAGTGGCTGGAAGGGTTTGATGATGGTTACTCGTGTTTCAAGAATTTGATTTCGATATTCATTTCAAGCCACGAAAAGAGCACTACATGGCCGATCAAGGGTCTACAACTACCATAAGTGAGAAGGGAACATGTATTAATGATGAAGTGGTGGATAGTAATCTCTTTCTGGTAGCAACCCAAACTAATTGGTATGATGGAATTCTCCATTTTTTTGTTACGGTTATTGTCTATGTGAGAGGCCAAATGACCACTGGACATTTCTTTGTATGTGTTCTTTAATGAAACATATAGTGGTCTAGTCAGCCATAGGCTGTAAGTTCGATCGCATTTGTTAAACCTAAGAAGTTTGTCTTTGTGCTCAATGTGTACTATGTTTTTCAGTATTCTGCAATCTCTGTATAGAGTACTGTATGCGGCCTTTGGAGCTCAATTTTTTACTCCAAGGATATCATCGTGAAGCTCACAAGGAGCAAAGCACATTATGGTGCATTGCCATCAAAATACTTCACTGGTATCAGAGTAGTTTAACGAAAAAGCTTTGTTCTTTTGTGGGAGCAAAGTGAGCACCCCACTGGCTTTCTCCAAGGCGCAATCTCTTGCCACTAAGCTACACTCTTTTGGTGTTTGAAGAAGGAGAAAGACTAAGGTTGACATTACCTTGAAGATGTTTTGGTCCCTCAAAGCTTTATTCTTTGCTTTCAAAGCCTAATTTTGAAGCATTTTTTGGGTGTCTTTTGGAGCCGTTTTCGAGTACATCTGCACATAGTTCTCTTCACAAAGGTCCAAGAACATCAAGGAGAGTGTTCTTTGTACTTCTCCAAAAATAAATATCAATCTTTGGGGCTGTGTTTTGAGCCACACTCGTAAAACTACGGGTTTCTTGAAAGGTTTCAGTTTTTGTGGGAGCAGCCGCTACAAATTTATGCAGGTTTTTTGAGACTAAAACATCAGAGTTGACACACAGTTACAAGTGTTATTGGCTAGTTTTTGGGATGTTCATTAAGCCTTTTAGTCTCATTCTATTGCATATATTGAGGACATACACACCATGTACGTTTCTATGGATACTGCTTATATACATCCATGTTGTCATTGATATAGCGGTTATGTTCTTTGCATAAAGCCTTTTTCATTTGATAAAGAGTGTTGTGGTGAAGTTTACTTCACTGAGAGACACCTAGATGTCTAGGTCTCTTCCGTGATGGAGGTGGAAGACTTACCCAGCCTCTCCATAGGAGAGGTATGATAGTTGTTGATGGGTGCTGGATAAGCGTAGATGGCTTCTATTGGGTAACTCATTATATGCACTAGAGTAAGTGATTCACTGTGCAGGTAAACATGTCAGTACTTGTAGTTTTATGATATTTTGACATAGTTCATACACTCATTTTGAAAAGGATACTCTGGCAAATTTTCCATATTTTTGGTTTTTTCAACTATAGAGTGGTCCATTTACCCCTTGATACACTTATTCATTAATGTTCGAATTCTTCTAGCTTCATTATCATTCTATTCAAATCCCCAAAATCATTGCATCAGAGGTCTCAAGCACATCTAGTGGATCAGGGTCTAGTTCTAGTGTTTTGAGGAGGAGCTATAACTTGCAGGGCAAAGACCATATTGAGATCCAAAAATTTGTTGGCACAAACTTTGCTCTATGGAAGAATCAGATTAAAGATGTGGTGATTTAAAGGATTCAATGAAAGCGAGTAAATGGAATTTCAAAGAAGCGTGTTGATATGGATGAAGATGATTGGGATGAGTTAGCTGAAATCGCCAAGTCTACCATTCCCTTGCATGAGGCAGATAATGTTTACTTTATAGTATTAGACTGTGGAAGTGCAGAGGAGCTTTGGAAGAAGTTATGCAATACATATGAAAAAGAGACCGAATCAAATAAAGTCTATCTGATGAGAAAATTATATGATCGTCATATGAAGGACACTAATAGTGTTGTTGAGTTTGATGCTATATTATCTCAATTACATGCTTAGAAAATTGATATGGCTAATGAAATGAAAGTAGTATTGTTGTTATGCACCTTGCCATCATCATGGGATACATTTTGAACAGCGATTAGCAATAGTGCACATGGTGGTAAACTCGTCTATGATGACATATGTGGAGCACTCTTGAGTGAGGATATCTGTAGAAAATTTATGGTTCGCACTCAGAGTGGAGATGCATATAATGTTCGTGATTCTTACCAAGGAAAGAATCAACAATGTGGCAGGAGCAAGAACAAGGAAAAGAATGGTCAACAGAATAAGAGTAGAAGTTAATTAGGGAAGAGGGATATGGAATGCCATTATTGTCATAAGAAAGGAAGCATAAAGAAATACTGTTATGCATTAAAGAATGCTAAAGGTAAAGGACAGAATGTTGATCGGCATGTTAAATAGTTGTCTACACCATCTACTTTGACTGTGATGATTGAAGAACTTAATGCTATTTTTGATGATGCTGATGTGTTGACACTTGATAGTACTCTGCCAACTAAGACTCTTATGGCTGCTTCTCTTTCCCACATGTGGGTGCTATATTTTGGTGCTTCCTTCCATGTGACACCACATAGACAATGGTTCTCTAATTATGCAGCAAAGTTTCTTGGTACTGTGAGACTTAGTGACTCTTACCAGTGTGATGTTGTGGGGATTGGAGATGTGGTTGTGCAATTCATTGATGGTTCAAAATTTATTATGCATAATGTATGCCATGTACCTCAGTAATCATGTAGTTTGATGTCAGTTGGTTAGCTTGATGACCTTGGTTATAAGTTGTTCTTCTATGCTTAGTCCTTCTGCATATCAAAGGGCAATATGGTTATTGCAAAAGGAAGCAAAGTTGTCTCACTTTATCCTTTATTTATATCACAAAAAGAACACTTGTTAGCATTTACTAAACAACGTATGGCTTGTATTTGGCATGGTCATTTGGGCCATATATCTCGTAGTGGAATGGAAAAGCTTTCTCATTCTGGCTACTTACCTGTGTTATCCTTGTTCCATTTTTCATTCTGTGAGCATTGTCAATATGGAAAGCAAACTAGAAATGTGCATAGAACGCTCATTAACACTTCAATTCAGCCTTTAGATCTCGTTCATATAGATGTGTGTGGTCCTATGCCGAGTAGGTCCTTAGGTGGTTCTCTTTAGTTTTTCACTTTGATAGATGATGCTACTAGAAAAGTTGGGGTATATCCTATCAAATCAAAGGATGAGGTATTCCCTACTTTCAAAAAATGGCTTGCTTTAGTTGAGACTAAAAATGAAACTAAGCTTAAGGCTTTATGTTCAGATGATGCAATCATCTGGACATAGTTACCTTTGTTCATAATCCTCTCACATGCATCATATGAGGTTACTCTTGATGAATAAAAAACACATAAGTATAGAATTTTGATTTTTGATGAGTTTGAACCATCTTCAAAAAGTCTCTTCTAGCATGCATTTTTATCTATTTCATGCTTGGAATCATTTGAGGAAATATCTTCATCTGCATCATTTTGAATATGATTTTCATCTTCATTAGAGCATAAGTTTTGACTAGATTCGTTCGATTCCTTTACCAAGTAGATGTGATCATCACTCTCAGATGATAATACACAATCACTTTTGTCTTCCAATCTATCATGATTCCTTTCTACTTGACCCCCAGCAGTTATGGTATCTGCTTCGTCCTCTAGTCTTTCAAAGAATTCTTCATCATTGTTATGATCCTGAAACATTTCTCCCTCAATATGAATGGAATCCATATCCTCATAATCAAGAAAATCTTGACCTTCAACTTCTTTATCCAAAATGCCATCATAGGATTCTACATCCATCTCTACCGATTCTTGCTCATTCTCTTTAGAGGATGTACTTAGACCACATTTTTCATACATTTCTTCAATCATTGATTCTTGCTCGAATATCTCATCATGTGTGAGAATCTCGACATATACATACAAATCAGATCGAGCTTCATCAATGCAATCGTTTGACTCAATAGTTTCACATTGAATATCCTTCGACGCTATACACACATCAGATTTATCATACATCACAATAAACATTTCATCTATCACTTTATGCTCAATTTCTTCAACGTGTGGGCTAAACACTGATTATTTTTGACATACATATTAGTGTTTAGAGGAATGATCAATGGTATTTTCTCATCCTCCTCATGTTCATTCATATTTCTCTCTTCATGGAGTGTGGCATCATTTACATACATATCATTATTTTGAACTCCATCCAACTTATCCTCTTTTTTATGTGTGGGATCTTTGTCCGATGTGGCATCACTCAAAAGCATATCAGTATCTTGATCTTGATCTAGACTATCTGTAGGATTAGGATCATGCTTATGACCATCGACATACATATCACTATCTAGCGGACTTATCATTTGTATATCCTCTAGATTAGCATCATGCTCATCTCCATCATCACACATTTCAATCTTTAGAGGACTCATTATTTGCATGTCCTCCTTCATATAAGTAGGTCCATTTTCTTGCATCTGTGTATGCATGTATAATGTGGGTTCTTGCATATCCATTTTCTTACCCATCAGATCTTTTGTTGACAGGTCCTTAGATTCAACATCATGTTCCATGGGAGTTTCTTCATGTAATTCAGTCATTAGATCAGAAGCTCTATCCGAATCTTGTGTCAGAAGGGGTTCATCACCATCAAGTGACATCCAATCATTCTCCACATCTTGCCCGATGTCATCACGTAAGGATGCATCTCGAGCTCGATCTTCAAACATATTTATTGGGTTCTCAATTTGTATCTTATCTTTTATCTCCATTCGGTTACCTATGAGCCTTCTAGATATCTCTATCTCTTTGTTTGGATCTTGAGATGTTTCTTGATTTGTTTGATTATCCTTTGTTCGATGTGAGGAGTTTATCGGAGTAGGGGAAGCTTCATCTTGATTTCTTGTTGGGTTTTGTTGATTTTTGTCTTGTTTTATGTTTGTTGTTTGTTTAGTTTGATGTTGGTGTTTGGTTTGATTTTGATTAGCTTCCACTTGCTCCTTTAATCCTCCCATCATCAGAGTTTGTGCACATACAATACTTGAAGATGTGATCATTGTAGAGAAATCTACAGGCTCTTGGCACCTTGTAATCTTTGAGGTTATATCGATCGGACTTTTAGAAGTTTCTTCATATTTCCCATCGTCACTATGTATGTCAAGCCCATACATATCTACTTCATGCCCAAATGGGCTCTCTACAACCTCATGGACTTGAATGCTATCCACAATTGGTAAAATGCTTGGAACATGGTTATAATTTTCATCTGTTTGAAGATCAGTTCTCCAATCATTTAGAAATTTCTCAATTGTTTGTTGTTTCTTTACATATTTCCTCACAGCTTCATGGACGAGCATCCAATCCTCTGTGAGCCCTGAGTCGGAGTCTATATCTTGTAGAAGCGGAATTAGTTCTTCTCGGGCTTTAACATCGATTGTTCGAAGAAACAATAACACCCTTTCATGACTTATGCACCTCTTATCGTGCTCAGAAAGATCATCATATTGTCGCTCAAAATCTCCCTTAATCTCGAGAATCGACTGGTCTTTGGGCATATGAACCCACCTCAGGAAAGATCTACGAGTCACTTTATCAAGGTCCTCTAGCATAAACTGCCTGAGGAGTATCGCTTTGTATCGAGACCATGTCGTTTGATTTATTTGCATTATTTGATCCCATATGTTATATCCCGATACATAGATAAATTTTTCGCATAGTTCTTTTTCTGTCATCGGACCTAAACCGACACCTAAGTACTTTGACTCAAGCTCATACTCTTTACAGAATCTAGATATGTTCTTTCCATTGAAAAATCCGCACCGCTTAATTAATCGGTCATAAAGCGACAGGATAGCTTTTTGACGCCGATCCTCTTCATGAAAGCGTATGAACTGAGGTAGGAGATCTTCCATGTCTAAAGTGCTAGATTGCTCAATTTTTGAATGCTAACTTTATTCTTCAATAAACTAGTTTGATAATTTATTCAGCCCCTCCTTTCACGTCGGGTTCACCAGGTATGTCGTCAGGTTTCGCAAAAAGGAGGAGGCACTTATGATGAGATTTCAGCTATTCACGAGCTTTCACCAAGTAAATGAACATTGCTAGGGAGAGATTGCATATGAATTCGATGCAAAGGGATTTTGATTTGATGTTAAATCCAACACAATAATTTTAGCTTTGAAAACACCTAGGCCATGAGTTTCATGCGCTGAATAAACGAAAAAGTTTATTTGGCAAAAAGAAAGCGAAGTAAGTCCTTCGATGTATATATAGAAGGCCTATGTTTCTCTCGTGAGGTATAGGTAGTGAGAGATATGGATAACCACTATTCTATATACATATATAAACATAACGTGATCAAAATCAATTCATAGAAAATGATTCCTCGTTCTATAAGCATAACATATGTGATGATTCCACATGCTGAACTCATGATGTGATTTTATAAAGCAGACAAATTGAATGCAAGATTTGACGTTTTAACTATACAATGAATGATGAAGAAACCAAAAATGCATATGCTAAATTTGCATGAACTTGATTCACTAAAGAGGCATAGTTTTGTAAAAAAAAAGTCGATTCGAACAGAGATTGGTGAAAATTGATTTAACTTGTGCATAAGAAATCGTCACGTAAATGTACCACGCCGCAAAATTCTTCCACTATCTGTGGCAGTAAGCTCGTATCTTGTACAAGAAAGCCAGAGTCTTGGTCAAAGAGACTGATCAGCATAACAAACTCTCTTCATCCCCAATCCTTGGCTACCTTTGAATACCGATTTTGAGACTCTTTTGTCACTGAACAATCCTCAAAGCGTTGATTTAAAATAGAAAGCTGATGGCTTACAAAGCAGCTCCAGTCAGCAAAAGTATTTCGAGGGTCAGGGACCAGTGAAAAATAAGCCATCGTCCAGAAGTTTGTAGTGTTACACATGAATCAAAGCTCTAGATGCTATGCATTTGCAAACGGATATACAATCGTAATCAGCATTCCCTGTGTACTCCATCAGATTACAACCTTTAATGAAACAAGTGAGTTCCCATGATTGAATCAACTTCCTGCACCGCGTATATTCACTTTACTTGAAGAAAACTGTTGTGTACTCAGTTTGTAGCTTTTCTCGACATAACATAAAGGCATTCCTCTTGTTACTCAGGCTATGTATATAACACCATTGCATGAAAGAGATGCCAGCATGGTAGTTGTGTTGCTTATGAGCCTACATCAAACACGTTTACTAGGAAGCCATAGTGGAATTGATATCTCCTCTCAAATTGTCCTTCTGTAGAGAGCGATGAGTGAAAAA
The DNA here is from genome assembly GCA_020310875.1 of Ceratopteris richardii. Classification (NCBI taxonomy): domain Eukaryota; kingdom Viridiplantae; phylum Streptophyta; class Polypodiopsida; order Polypodiales; family Pteridaceae; genus Ceratopteris; species Ceratopteris richardii. The sequence continues at coordinate 129,475,570 of CM035418.1, read as the reverse complement.
AAAAAGAAAGGGTCTAAGAATGCAATCAACCAAGTTTTGAACACAGGCAATTGATTGATAAGCAGGCTAATTTTTCAGCAATATAGGCATCCCATTCAGACTGCACTATATCCTCTGCCTTTCACACAACATGATACCCTCTTCATACACGCTGTATGAACTGGGCAGCTGTGGAACTTCTTCTCGCCTCCTTCCTGATGCTTCTTTCCAATGTCGCTTTCTGCAGAAGAGCATTCCTTGTGATCCCCTAAGCACTGGCTCCTCGAATCTGACAGCTTCTTGCACCCGTGATGTTTCGTGAAGAGCAATGGATTCAGCACTTCCCCCTTCAGAGAGCATACGGCCTAACTGTCTTCACTCCCTTTCTTTCCAGCCATTTATCAAATCCTATACAGTGTTCTTTCACCAAATACGAAAGCTTCGATTCCCAAAAATGTTGAGGTCTGTAAGCTTGAATCTTCTACCTCTCTCCTGTTGCACAATGATTGTTCTTTCTAGTTCAGCAATGTAGTGCAGCTTTCTCACTCTTGATCTCTAAGCAGATTGCCGATTAGCAAGGATTCGTTTTCTTCCCTTTTCTTGTTGAGCAGTATATCCCTTTGCTAAAGAACCATCGAGCAAAGCCCCCGGGAACCGCAGCCATTTCCGCTTCCAGAAATCAGAAGGACAATCGCCTGTACGTCTTGCCGCCCATTGAGGTGCATCCCCCCCTTCTTTCACCAAAGTGGGCAGCACACATTTTCAAAGATCCCATTTGAGAGCCTCCGAAATCTTCCGCCTTTCTTTTTGATTTGGAATCAAAAGAGCATCCGTGTCTGCCCTCCGAAGTCTGCCCCCTCTGAACATTCTCCTCGGAATAAAGGCTTGGCCTCCATAATCATAATTTTTGTTTACTGTTAACATAGTGATCCATCATATGGTGTTCGGAACTTGCTTATCACGTATTGCAGGCTCTGCTCCTTTTAAACTTTCACATCTTCCATACACATTGATTACTTAATTTGCGTAGGCCATGATCATTCTATTCCATGAGATTACATTGCCTGAAGACATGATATCAAAGGTACTCCGAGCACCTTCGAGACTGTCATTTGATTATTGGCTTCGAACCGCGACCACACCGTCCCACCATCCCACACCCCATCCCCCCACCCCACCATCCCTCACCCCCATCCCACCATCTCCCCTCTCCTTCTCCTATATTCTTAGAAGATTAACTAAACTCTAAAACAGAGAGAAGGAATGAAAGAGGGTAAGAAAACTAGAAGTCGACACGTGAGTTAATGTTAAGAACCTAAGTCTTTGAATACAAATAGAGCATCATGCCCTTCCATGTTCTACACATAGTGGTATGATGATTTTCCATGTATTACATTTGGTCGTCTTTTGAGCTTCTACGATAGGAAAAATATTGCACACCTTTTTCCATTTGCAGAAGGACCTTCGCTGCTATACTTTTAGCTCCCCAAAAGAGTTACAGATAAGCCAAACATTGATAAAGCTTGGATGAGATAAAGTCGAGAAGTATATAACAACAACAACCATCTCTATGAAGATCGAAACCACGAATGACATATAAAGACATCTTACAGATATTTCTTCTCTTTGATCAGGAAACAGAAGATAACAGATTAGTGCATTTCAATTCCAGATTTCCTTCGTATTAGGGAAGGGCAGATATCAGATTAGTGTAATTTTCTTCCTATCAAAAGTTGCAGTTTCTAGGAAAAGAATGTAAAGAACAAAATGTTATTGTCTTGGTTGAGTGTTCAAACAGGAATGTCACAACCCCACTTGCTGGTTATTGGCGTAGAATACATGTGCGTCGTCAGACATCATGCAGCCTGGTGGCTTATCATCTTTCATCTATGAATACCCTGGAAGCATGTATGATAGATATATAAACCTATATAATGACGATGCTTGATTGAATCCTTCGCCCATCAAGTTTCAACACTATGCAGCAGAGTATCTATTCTTCTAAAGCATGTATGATAGATATATAAACCTATATAATGACGATCCTTTATTGAATCGTTCGCCCGTCAAGTTTCAACACTGTGGCGCAGAGTATCTACTCTTCTAAAGTACAACGGCCGAAACTACGAGGTTGATAAGTATGAATGCCATTGATGGTAAATCAAGTCTCCTGGGTATCGACGTGGTCGCGAGCGACTGGAATAACTGCATCCGATCAGTCGTTTTAAAGCTCACATCGCTTCATCATCGGCAGTTTCCGACCGCAAGACAAAGTGAACGTCTTCGAGTCGATAAAGGAAGACATCAGAAATCTCATGAGGAAGGAGATTCTCGAATATGAGCTAAGCCTCCATAAGTTGGAGATTGATGGACTAAAGATCATCATTAGGAGATATTAGGAGGCATCGCACGATAAGGAAGTTTAGTTTAGTCTCTGTCTCTCTCCGTAGCCCCCCCATCCTCCTCCCCCCCCCCCCCCCCCCCCCCCCCCCCCAAAATCTTGCCTCCATCCTCTCCACACACCCGTAATCCACATCTCTCTCTCATGGGCTTCCCACTTGTTGGCTAATAGCACTACAATGTGATTGAGTGGTTTGGTTCTAGTCATTCGGTGTAACTCAGGAGTATTTCTTTGGAGCAAGTCCTCATATGTATGTATTCATTGCTGCAAGTCTTCATCTTCTTGTGTTCATTATGTCGGAGCGAGCTCTTGTACTGATTACGTTAGTCTCTAAAGTCGCAAGCTAGCCATAGCATCATCTTTTGGAGCATGTTTGCCCCTCTTGTAATAATTTGTCTGAAATAAAAAGTGGCTTCTTTCTCTGCTATTGTCACTCATCATTACACTTCTTTCTATGAATTTACTATACAATGCCTCTATTGCTAATAAACCTGCCTACACACAGGAATGTTAAAGAGTATACTTCCCTAATGAGAACCCCCTTGAGTAAACGGAGTACTAGAAGTGCATATTACTTGGTCTTGATGGACGTGGGTACCCGAGTATGTCCTATACAAACCAATTTACATGTGAGTTTGCATCTTCCAAACATTCATGTTTCTATTCTTCAATAACTTTTGTCATAAAAGCAAATTTGGAAACACAATAAGACTAAATATACCTTTATGTGAGCTTTCTTTCTCTTGAACTTCTCCTCAGTTCATGTTCATGTTTTATCAAATCAGATTTAGATCTTTTACCAAGTTCTACTTCATCACTGAAGTCTACGAGCTTTGCTTTACCTTTTCTTTTCTTTTTTTTATTTAGGTGATACTCTCTCTTCATCATGACCAATCTCATCTTATGACATATATATATATATATATATATATATATATATATATATATATATATATATATATATATATATATATATACGTGTGTGTATTTAGATACACAAAAATGCATATAATGTGTGTACTTATATAAAGACAGATACACACGTGAACATCCTTACATGGAGAGGAAAGTGGAATTTCCATATTTCGACAAAAGGAAGGTTTCATGTGCTTTTTGGGAGTTATGAGTTCATAAAAACGCATTAGTATAAGTCCCGTAGAGACATTATTTCATTCCTCTCTCTCCTCGACATTGGTTCCACGTGGGTTTCAAATAACTGTATGCTGTAGACTATGTTCTCGCTTAATAACAAGTGGGAGATTAATAGGTGTAAATATGAACTATAGTAGTACCATTTTAGGCGGAACTAGTGCATTAGAGACGATATGAAGGAAACTCACGTTCTTTAACTTACTCATGAAAAGGATGTGCCAACCGTATCTTTAGAGAAAATATCATAATTCCTAATGTCTATATCTTTTCTTTTATGAATAAGAAAATCTTTTTTATTGCTTTGTTTCCCTACACTTCTTCCATCGTTTGAGCTTACTACAAATCAAAGGCTCTTTTTCATCTTTTTCCTGTAAGCTCGGATAAGATTTCCCTGACTGCGTAGAATGATCTTGATTGTTCCTCTAAATATGGATGTTCTCTGAACTTCGATGATATTTTCTGTAAGGTATGATGATATCTATTTATGGAGACTCAATCGATCTTAAAAAACAAAAAAAAAAAAGATACCGTTGAAAGTGGTACCACAGCTGATTTTATGCACATGGTCAAGCATGTCTATCGTTTTGTTGTGTGAATGGCGTGTCTTGGGCATACGCGTCGTAAAGAAGTTCAAATTGTTCGGGCGGAATATCTAGACGCCATGCAGGCATTCCCAAACGGGTGTTCAAGGTTTGTGAACAGAAGACATGCTCTTGTGACATACTTGTCATTTATTTGGGAGACCCATGCGCAGATTCATAGTGCTTAGAAATTTAAAAGCATGTTTACCATGCGTCAAAAAACTATTAGAGTTGGAATATAGCAACAATAAATTTATTTTTGCTGTGGTTTTCTATCTCAACTACAAATTTGATTATTCATTTATTTTAAGTGCATCTGGCAGGAGACTTCATGTATATATTTGCGAGTCCTTCAATGGGCATTAATCACATGTGCTGAGAAGTATGTGTGGAATTGTAGGTCTCTAATTGGACAATTCACAGTTGTGAGTTTATATCATCCCTTTTGAAAAGCTATTGGCTTAAACAAAACTTCAAGGATGATGCAAGCTTTGTAACTGATTTATACTCACTAAGAAAGTACCTTGGTGTTACTGATGGAAGATTCAAAGAAGAAGATAGTCCCAAGGAATCGTGTAGCAAACACTTAATGAGGCTATGTAATGGAGGCCTCCTACCACGAAGCTTTTTGCATATGCTATCACGTTGGACAAAGAAGACTATGCTAAGTTTTCTATCGCGATTTCATAAGTAACCATATTAGGGATTAGGAGACATAAAGAGCAGATAGAAGAGGAAGTTACATTAAGATTACTTAGAATTTATAAAGTTATTGGTGCTTACATGAAGAAAATTAGCCAAATCTCACCTGAAGTTTTTCCATTATGTCTTCATAGTATATAGAAGTGTCCAAGTCGCAAACATGAATAATAACATTGCTAAAACTTTATGGCCTAATCTTAACAAAGATATTTAGCACATTTTTCTTTATAAACTCGAAAACTTTCTCATGGATAAAGGACTCTCTAGGCAAGTTAATGGATAGGATGAACGCCCTAAGTTACCTAAAAATCCAAATGTAGACCAACAAAGGGTATATAAGGCTTGGATATTGAAATCCAAGGATGTGCTCCATTGGATATCCATATGCATTTCTGAGAGTCTCATTCCACACATTATGAAAGTTTTGACACCAATGGAGGCATGTGATATTATTCAAAAGATCTATAGTACATCCAAGGAGGCAAGTAGAATTCATCCAAAGCAAACTTTGCATAGTGTATCACTTAGAAATAGGTCTATTATCCACTATGTGGTAGAGACAAGGAAGATTAGTAATGACCTAGCATCCATGGATTGTGTAAGAAGATGAGGATATGGCTTTGAGTTTTCTACATGGTCTAGGAACACAATATAGAAGTTTAGATACCTCCATTTCGTTAAGAGGCACTATGCCTAGCTTTGATGAACTAGTTCTACTCAATATGACTAAGGAAGTTAAGGTTGCATACAATACCTCATGGAGTGTGAACTCAAGGGATCGTGCATGTTTTCGAAAACGAGGAAGAGGGTCTAGCCATGATCGATGGGGCTATACATTTAAACACTTTTCATACGACAATAAGAAGAGGTAGAGCTAGATCCCAAGATTGTGCAATTTTTTTCCATTGTGGAAAATATGTCGATTATACGACGGAGTGATACCATATAGAAAATGGCCAAGGAGAAAAGACTAGAGTTCAATATGTGTCAGATTCTAACTTCTATGAAAAGAATCCATATAGAGATTATGGTAGAGAAAATCTATTGGCAATGGAGCATGTACTAAATACCATGTTTGAACTAGGTAATGATGTGAATCGATACATAGATTTTTGTTGCGCTAATAATCTAAAAAAATTTTTGATTATTTTCAGACCAAATCGCCTTTCAAGTCTAAATAGTATGTGGTGACCAGTTATAATACCCTACACTTGATAAAAAATATTGGAGATGTAACATTTATACAAGAGAATGGTCTCTAAAGTACCTTGAGTGATGCTTTGCATGTTCCCAATACCACAAATACTTTAGTTTCAGTTGTTCAGCTTGTAGATAAAGACATGGAAGTGATCCTTAATAATCATGGATATTTTATTCATGTTTTTAAGTATGGAAGTGGAGAAAGATTGCTTGTTTATGGAAAGAAGGTGGGTAGACTATTCACATTGGATATGGGAATGCCTCTTTATGCGAATATGAATGCCAAGAATGATGTGCACTCTAATATGGCTTAATCTTGCTGCAAGAGAATCCGTCATATATATATATTTTAAATTGATGTCTATGGAGAAGCAACATTAGAGCGTGGCTTACCAAGATTCACGAATCTAAAACCTGAGAGAATATGCAACCCATGTACATTTGGGAAGAATCAATGGATGAAATTTTTGAGGAGAGAAATGCATTGAACAAGAACTCTAGAGTTCATACATAATGATTTATTTGGTCGTCCTATAATCCATTTAGTGGATCATTCACTTTCTTTCTCGATATCATTGATGATTATAGCCGATAGACATGGATATAACTCTCAAAGCACAGAAGTAAATTATTCTAATGCTTTTTCAAAATGCAAGATATGGTTGAGAAGAAATTTCGCATCTATATTCAATGTTTATGATTAAATTCGAGGGGAAAGTATATTTCCAATGAACTTGATGAATACATAAGCGATCATGGAATTGAAGGAAAAATTTCTTGTAGATATGCACGACAAAATCATATAAATGCAGAACACAACAACCATATGATTGAAGACGTTTCAAGGGCTATGTTAAATGAGAAGAGCATTCCAGATACACTTTTGGCCAAAGCTTCGTATATGGTGTTACAGGCAAAAAACAGATCTAGAGCAAGAATGGTTTATGACTTGAATCGTTATGAGGGAAAGAAATTTCACATGTATATTCAATGTTTATGATTAAATTCAAAGGGAGAGTATATCTCCAAGAATGTTGATGAATACCTAAGCGATCACGGAATTCAAGGAAGAATTTCTTCTAGATATGCACCGAAAGAAACATCATTGTAGAACATGACATCCATATGATTGGAGAAGTTTGAAATGCTATGTTAAATGAGAGGAGCATGCGAGGTACATTTCTGGCTAAAGCTTCATATATGGTGGTACATGCCATAAAACGAGCTCAAGCAGGAATAGTTCATGATTGGACTCCTTACGAGGGACTATGGAAACACAAACCAAATGTGGGGTATTCATGATTGTTTCAATCTATTTATTATGCACATGAACCTATCATTTGATACATAACTTTGAGACTAAATAATAGAAGTGCATATTTTTTTTGTAAATTGAGAGACAAGAAGGATATAGATGGGATAATCATGCTATGAAAGAATATCTCATGGAGTGAGATTTTATATTTGATGAGAAACCTTCATGATATGCGTCCCATGGTTGTGATAGACAATGATTTGAATGATGTTATACATAATGTTCATAATGATCCAGAGAAAAGTCAAAGACATAATGATCATGAGGAAAGCCAAGATTATGGTTGATTTCCTATACTTATAAAATAATGGAGTGAAAATGCAAACGATTATGCAAGGAGAAATAAGAAATGAAAGAGGACACTTGAGAGTACGTGCTCGATTTAGAGATTGACGATGAACTAGTTACACTTAGAATGTTCAAAATTTAGAGGAAGAAATATTTTCTACCACAAAAAAAGATCAAATGAAAAAACTCCTTTGGGAAGATTTATGAGGCTAAGACATATTATGGATAGATTGAATTTTCATAAGAAGCTTATGAAGCTTCATTATGCACACATGATAGAGAGAATCAAACCTACTTAGCCAAGGAGTTTTCATTATGCATAAAAAAGTAAATATTGATGTAAACCAACGGTTGATGAGATGACCACAATAAAGAATAATTATACATGGGATTAAGTGAAACAAGCACCAAATAAGAAATATATGAGATGCAAATGGGTATACAAAGTGAATTGCAGAAGATATGTTTTAGTTGAGAGATATAATATATGTCTTGTTGCAAAAAGATATGCATAAGAATATGGATAGCGTTATGAAACATTCTTTGTAGTTGTACACTTAACAAAAGTGAGAAGCGTGATTGCAGGGGCCACTATAAACAATTTGAAAGTGTATCAAATATATGTTAAGCACAAATTCTTGAATACTTAATTTCATGAAGAAGTTTAGATGCAAAAATTAGAAGGTTATGTGCATCCAGAGTAAGTAATTATGTGTGCAAATTCAAGAAACCCTTAAACGATTGTGAGAAGCATCAGGACCATGGTGTAAAATTAACTAAAAAGCTGTTGGATATTGAATTCAAGCAATACAAGGCTGATTATTCACTATTTGTAAGGAATCATGAAAGTGAAATGATTTTGCTAGTGATTTTTGCTGATGATCTAGTCATTACTAGTAATGATGGAAAACAGTTTTGTTCTAGAATCTCATTTTTCTACGTTGGAATTTTTTTATGTTAGATATTTTTGATGCAAGAGCGAAGAAACTTTCTTGAAATTAGATTCATCTCAATGCATGAGGAAATTTGGATGATACAACACAAATATATGTTTGAAATGGTCGAAATATTTTCTAAGAGTTCTTGCACACATGTTGATAGCTCATTTGATGCTAATGCTAAACTCATGGATGATGGGAAGTACTTGCATGATGCAAATGTATATAAGAAGATGGTTGAAAGTTGAATTATGTAACAAAAACAACACTAGTTTTGAGCTTTGCATTTGGTTTAGTGAGTCAATTTAAATTGCATAAACCATGTAAAGTGCACTTAGAGGCAATCATAGATATACTAAGATATGAAAAAGAAACATGCAATTTTGGATTGTTTTATGAGAGAAGAGTTTAGCCATGCATAATTACATCCATAGATGTAGATTTGGGCAAGAAATGTCATGGATCAAAGATCAACTAGTAGATTTGAATTCTCACTTAGAACTCCAACCATTTCACGGAGGACCAAGAAGCAACCAAAGAACACCTTGTTAAGTACAGAAGCTAAATATATATGCATTACACAAGCCATTTGTTAAGAAACATGGATTAAGTACCTACTTGAAGACATGAGATTCTACAACCATGGAAGGGTCATCATCTATTGTAATATTGTGAGCAACATTATCCTATCAAAGAATCTAGTTAATCATGTGAGATGAAAGCACATCAAATTTCATTATCATATTGAAGAAGAAAGTTTATTAACATCAACCCTCAAGGAAAAGTGGTACATCTTTTCGAAAATGTTCTTGCCTAAAACAAATTCATCTATTTTTGAGAAGGTTCATAAATTATAAAGCTTTATTTTCTATCTAGAAGATTTCCTTTCATGTTGAACTTGATTTCGAGGTTGAGGGGGAATTTGATTTTGTGTCAATTATTATGTAAAGACCCAAGTGAATGAAATATAGAAAGTGTGTGTTCTTCTCCATCGCGCGTAGCATGCAGGACTTAGCCGAAAATGGTGTGATTCTCTCCTTCCCTCTTTGTGTCACCATGGCCGCACCGTAGCAGCTTCATCGATGGGATTCTTGATAAACAAGGGTTTGTGCATTGAAAAGGAAAACATGTAGTAGTTCAAACAATATGAAGAATACCTTCATTTAAAGGTATCGATTCTGTGTAAATTCCGTATCTGAATATTATTATAAATAGTTCATTATATGGTAGATTGAGTATATTGATGTCCATACTCATCATTGACATTGTCATAGTCATTCTTCTCAACATATAAATGCGTGCATACATGAATTATAAGGAAGAAGTACCAATCTATATTACCAAGGATTAGCTTTGACCGTTTATAGCATATATGTCCATGTCATATATGTTTAGGCTTGGATCACCTTGACTATGATTTTAGCATGCTAAATGTGACCATAATCTTGACTTCTTGCTTCTTCGCTTCTTCTTAAAGCTACATTACATCTATCATATGGGCATGCAAATAGTAGTTTAACGATGATGCACGGTTGTAAATAAACGTTAACCAGAAATTACATTTCGTAGTAACGTTCAAATCGTTTTGGATGCAATGTTTAAATAACAACGATACGATCTCCATGTTAGACCTTGAGGATCATCTGGATGGTTTTACCTACCCCTTATGACCACACATTATGTGCTAAATATTGGATAAAAATGGATTGTTAAATATTTTGTAAGGTTTTTAAGAATATTCTATTCTACCTACAAATGTTGAAATTGTAGATACTTTAAGTGAACTTAACGATCTTGTGCGTTTCCACTTTGGTGCAGTTTGTATTTCATGTCCTCTTGCAATTTTTATTTTGAATATTTTTGGTACACAGGAAACACGATCTACCATGATCGGGAAAGTTTGATGGGATGCCAAAGATGTAGAAGCACCTTATTTAATTCATTTATTTATCACCCATGCCATTATGCTTTGGGTTCACTCATGCGAAATAGCTAAAAATGTGTAGGATATTGCAACCGCATTGTATCAAGATGAAAATGAGGTTTGTGTTTCTTACCTTAAAATACAACTAAGCGATCAAAACAAAGAAGATAACTCTATTAGCATCAAGGTGGGTGATGATGATAAAGGTTGAATTCTACCTTCCTAATTTAGGATCTAGATATAAGAAAATCAAAACTTTTTTCGAACAAACGTGAAGACTCCAAAGTTTGTTGATATTCTGTCCTCGTTAATAATTGAACATAGGAGCCTTGCTGAAGATTCAAACTCCTAAGGAAAACCTATTTCTTAGTAGTTATTCTAGTCTAGCAGTGGAAGAGGTTGGGATAAAGGCTTAGGAACTAGAAAAGAAAACAATAAGTAGGACCAAGATCAACAATAAACCAATTCATGAGGTAGAGGTGAGTTGGTAGGGAAAGACAAAGATGCGACAGAAATTTCTAAAGAAGCAACTAAGGTAATGGTATTAAGAAACGCTAGAATTGTGGTAAACCTAGTCACTTTCAATGTGACTATAGATTGAAGAATCAAAATAACACAAAGAAACAAAACAATTAAGCATCCACAAACATAGAGGATTGTAAGAAACTCTTTATGGTCAAGCGTCACATGATAAAAACAATGTTGCTGATGTTTCAAAGTTGAATGGTAGTCTTTGGTATGGTAATTCAGGTGCTTTAAGTCCCATGAGTAGCCATGTCAAATGGTATAGTAGTTTGTTAAAATCAAAAGTTCCTAGATTCAATGAAATATATGTTGAGATATCACATCTATTTGACAATATAGGAATCATATCAATGTTCAATGAGGATGGGAAGGTAAAACATCTTGCTAATGTATTCCATACTCCCAACATAACAAAGAAACTTGTTTCTATTTGACAAATGGTTGACCAAGGATTACAATTCAGGCTGATTTTGATGGTTTATATGGAAAAGATTATAACAATAATGGAGAGTTGTTCAAATGAGGGAACAAAGATAACACAAATGAATTGGACATAAAATTTGAGGTTGATGCGGTCAAAGGACGTTGTCAATGGATTACCAAAGTTCAAGTTTCTAGAGATACAAAAGGAAAGTCTAGCATGTTAGTTCGGTAACTAATCTAGAGCATTATTCCCTCATGAAAAGAATATTAGTGAGAATGTGCTAGAGATAGTTTATTTAGATGTTTGTGTTCTGGCAAACACTACACCCATGGAAGGTTGCACATTTTATGTATTTCATTCATGACCATAGACAAAAACTATGGGTATACTTCATGAAGGATAAGAGTGGGGTGTTTACTCACTTATAGAATTTCAAGGTTATAGTGGAAGACGCGACATGAAAATATATTAAAAAATGAACATATGATAGAGGAGGTGAATGCATATCGAATGAATTCAGTAATTTATAAAGACTCATGGAATTTAAAGAAAATCTTCTTGAAGGTACATACTAAAAGATAATGACAATGTAGAGCACAAAACTTGAAATATTGCAAAATAGCAAGTGCTTTGATGGCTAAACAAAATATGATTCATTTCTACTAGGAAAGAGTTTTGCACACATTTGTGTCGATCATGAAAAGAACTCCAACTACTATTGTACATCAAGTTAAACCTGAAGAGAAGCTTATAATTCAAAAGATGAGCTTATTCACATATTAAAGTATTTGGTTTTATTGCATATTTACATGATCGAGATGGGTTTAAGAGGAAACTTGATCCAAAAGGAGAAAAGCGTATCTTGATTGGCTACTTCCTTGAGGAAGAAAAAGATATAAATACTACAACCCAATCACATGTCATGCGAATGTAAGAAAAGATTTGGTGTCTGAGGACATGGTAAGCTTTTATGTTAATGCAAAGCAAGGACTAAATGTTGACTCAAATGAAAAATTATGTTTTGAGAGATCATGTAAAATCCGAATTTCTAAGTTGACAATATGTATCTCATAGCAATGCTTCCAAGTTGAACTCGTGGAAAGGAAGTTAACATGAATATTTCAATCTAGCAAATTCATTGGCTAAATCTAAGAAAAGTAAAGAATGTTTTTTTGCGGGTTATAAAAGATCTGCAAGGTTTGGATATATTAATGGTGAATCAAGTAGTTCATAAAAGATTTCGGATAAATAACTTTGATTCTCATCTTTAAAGACCCCAGGAGTATGAAAGGCATATGGAGATGATACAAAAACAAGAAGTGACCTAGTGTTAAGAAAATATGAGAGGATGAGGAATTAATCCTAGTGATTAACATACAATAGCTACACGGAATTGAAACATGGAAGTTAATTACATTGTCACAAGAGAAAAATTCCATAGGTTGCAAGTCACTTTATAAGGTAAATCAAAATGTGGATGGCAATATAAGGATTTATAAATCATGATTGGTAACAAAAGGATATTCAAGAACATATTTCATTGATTTTCTTAAAATCTTCCACCCTATACCAAAAACGGCTTCTATTAGAACTTGTTGAATTGGCTAGATTACAAGGATTGATTCTCCATAAGATTGGTGTGAAGAATGCTTTCTCACATTCTAAGTTTTTTTTTTTTAAATATAAAGGAAGTTCGGCATTAGCCTACTCTCCTGGACTTGAATTAAATAAAGAAAAGTACAAGGGAAGGGGAATAGTGCCCACGGGACCCCCCAAATCCCACAAAGCAGGGGAAGCTTTTACAGAGCTTAGATGACATTACAAAGAAGGTTAATCACCCTCTCATCACCCTCATGTGGGGCCCACTTGGGTTTAAGCTTGTTATTGATGAAAACGAGTACTTGATGATGCCTGAAGGGGGGGGATTTCTTATAGTTGGCAATCCTTTTGCCAAGGAGGAACAACGATTTCTCACTTGACCACTCTTTGGGGGAGTCACCGAAGTTGAAAGCACATCTTTCCTGCTAGATTTTCCATAGGACCTCCCCTCTGATGGCATTCCAGAGAGTCGCTGAGCAGCCGATCGCTTCTCCCAGCAGGGCTTGCTGCCAACTGAGACGTTTTTGAAGTCTAATTCTCTTTCCAACCATCTCCCAGAGTATGTTGGAGTTGGGGCAGGTAAAGAAGATGTGTGAAACATCTTCGATAGACTGGTAGCAGCGTTTGCACCAGGGAGGGATCCCACAAAATTTGCTAGCCTTAAGGTTGGTCCAGATTCCATGATGAAGGATTTGCCATAAAAGGACATACTTTTTGATTTCTATGAGGGGGTGCCAGATAGCCATGAACTTCATGTCCCACCGAAGCCGCGTCCATGACAGGCACCACTTCTTGTTGAGGTTAACCTGATAGTCGATCATTTCTTTGATGTTGGGGATTTTTGCTAGGCTATTTCCATTGTTCCATTTGAGACCAAGCGAGCTCGACATGTCGTGTCCCATGAGAAGGCAAACTTTGTGTCGGTCGCAGGCAAGACATCTGCTTTGTAGAGTGTTCCATTCTTCATGCGAAATGTTGATGCAAGGGTCAATATCCTCGAAGTTGATCCAGCGGTTGGTGTCTTGTTTCCAAAGATGTTTCCATTTTTTGGAGCCTTTGTTCCATAACTTCTTGGCATTTTGGATGTTCCAAGATTCCACACTCCGGATGCCATGGATCGGAAACCAGATAGAGTTGTTTTGTCTGATACCAGCAGCCCACTTCCAGTCTTCACTTATTCTTGTGAAGCTTTTGACTTTATTCCAACTCTTCCATAGGGAGCACACGAGATTAGAACCTTTCGAGAAGATGGGGATCGGGGAAAACAGCAAGGTCAAGATGTCAAGATTCTTCCAATTTGGGAAACCCATGAGCGCCAACTCATTCTTGTTTCTGAAGATCAACTTGGCCCACGAGGCCTCCCCATTGCACCAAGCCTTAATCATCCATTTGGCTGATAGTTTGTTAGCCATGCACCCAATGTCCAAGATACCAAGTCCCCCACTATCTCTATGGCTGGTGCAGATGGACCATTTGATTTTAGGCACCCCCCTCCTATTGTGGTCGCCCGTCCAAAGGAAGTTTCTACAAATACTATCTAGTTTGGACAGATCTTGCTCTTTCGGTCTCCAACAAGAAAGGAAATAAATGGTAGATGATAAGAGGAACTTGTTGATAACCATAGCACGACCAGCAAGATTGATTTGCATACCTCTCCAATAGTTAAGCTTGTTTTCGAGTTTGGCAAGCACCCAGTTCCACCACTGTTCCATAGAGACGCCAAACCCCAAGGGAATCCCAAGAAGCTGAAAAATTTGGCCCTGCGGAATGATTTGACAACCATGATCAATGAGAAGGTCGGGCTGTGACCTACCAATAGCTCTAAAGGCGGTCTTAGAGTGGTTGATTTTGGATCTAGAGGCTTCACAAAAAGTAGCAAGACACTTCCAGAACGTCTCCAGGCTGGTACTATCATTGTGAACAAAGGCGTTCATATCATAGGCAAAAAGTCTCATGGTGATCTGACTATGGTCATGCGGCAAACGAAGGCCTTTAATGTTACGAGCTTCCACCTGATGCTCCACGAGCCTGCTAAGCCCTTCCGTGGCAATGGCAAAAAGAAGGGGAGCCAATGGGCACCCTTATCTGATAGATCTTCTAAGTTTGATTACCTTTGAAAGTTTTCCATTAATGTTAATTTGGGTTGATGCGTTTCCGAGAAGGGTCGCGATCATCTTGGTGAATTTCTGACTACATCCAAGATCTTGGAGTGACTGTAGAATATAGTCCCATTCTAGCCTGTCGTAAGCTTTATCAAAGTCGATCTTGAGGAAGACCACATCTTGTTTAGACTCATTTGCAAATTCAAGACCTTCCCAGATATCTATAATGGTTTCCAAAATTGACCTGCCTTTGATGAAACCTTTTTGGTCCTCGCTTAACCACGCTCTCAGGTGGCAAGAGATTTATCTGGCAATGACTTTGGCAATGATCTTGTATCCTGTTTCTTACATTCTAAGTTGTGGGAAGACAACTATCACTAACATAATGATGTTGCACCTCAATGTGATTTGCATGAGCATGGAGCACAAGGTTCCTCACAACTACCAATGTGTTTTGGTTGTAAATGAAGATGGTGGTAGTAGAAGACTAAACAACACCCAAACCAACCAAAAGGGCAGCTCAGTGACATACACACTTAATAGTGGTTGTGAAAGTTGCCCTATACTTAGACTTAAAAACTAGAAGTGTCCATAGTAGGATGCTTCATGCTCAGCCAAGATATGCATGAGCTACCAAGCATGAAGCAAACAACACCAATGGACCCTCAAGTATCATAAGAACCAGCCCAATCAAAGTTAGAAAAAGCATGTAAATCTAGGGGTTGTGATCCCCCATCGGGATAAAATGATCCAAGTAGCTATCTACTACTCAACTAGTTAAATATGCACTTAAAGGCCTACCAATGCATGAAACCTAGTCAATTTATAAGCTCTCTCATCTGAGAGATAACAGATTGAATATCAAACCGAGTTATGCATATGTAAATCAAGCATTCAACACCCTATAGACATAGAAAAAAATCAAATGCATCTAAATCATCATGAAGACTCAATTGTAAATGTATTTCATTTGACATAGAGCTATTCCCTCATCAAGTTGCATAATCTCAATGCCAAATAATGATGTGAATGTCCCAAATCTGACATTTTAAAAGAGACATGTTGATCATCCTTAAATTCAACTATATGCTTCCCATTAAGACCAATAAGCATCATGTCATCAACACACACAACAATGATCAAAAGTACATCATGTGCATGCTTAACATATAAGATGCTCTCATGTGGAATTCTCTCAAAACCTTATGCAATCAAGTAGGCTTGTATCTTTTCATACCAAACACGTGGTGCTTTCTTTAAACCATATAACACCTTTTTAACCTGCACACTTTATTTTTATGCCATTTTTAAATTAAACCATGGTGCTGAAATATTCACACTTCCTCATGTAATTCACCACTCAAAACTTCATTTTTAATGTACAACTTATGTACATACCAACAATCATAACCTACAAGTGTGTTGATGTTATGAATGGTCGTAATTTGACAAGTGGGTGCAAGGGTCTTATCAAGATCAATGCCCCTCTCTTAAACATAACCTTTTGCAACAAGTGGAGCCTTATACTTGTCACCTACTCCATCAGGACTAGATTTTAGATTGTATACACAAGTGTCAATGGCTTTTTTACCTAGAGGAAAATCACATAAATACCAAGTACCATTCCTCATAATATCATCATATTCTTGTTGCATAGCATCCATACAATTTTTTTTATTTTGTGTTTTCTCAAACAAAATTAGCTCATTCTTACACAAAGACGAGGCAGCCATAACGTAGGAATATAATGCAAAAGAAGCACTATGAGATCTTAGAGGAGTATCATATGAAAATGGTGCATCTAATTTTCTATCCTACAAAGCTTGCACCATCCATTTAGGCATAGTTTTTTCCTCCTATATAGTAGCCCTCTCATCCACTAGTGCATTATGTGAGATCTCCAAATGGAATGATCTACATTATCATGTGGAGCCTCTAAAGGCTAAGAAATTGCCTCATTAGGACCAACATTTGATTTTCCACTTCAAAAAAGATGTAGCAAAGTTTCATACACATTTCTAGAGCTAATTGAAGCCTTTTTGGTACATGAAAGTGATGGCTGAATTGTATCTTCGATAAAAACAATATCACAACTAACCAAGATGCATTTAATATGTGGATGATACAAATGATAGCCCCAACAAAAATAAATTTTACTACTTGATCACCAATTTTCTATGTTATTGCTCAAGCACTAATGCATATTTTAGACACGAAGACACTAATTAAGAAACCGATGGCATGCGACCATCCCAAGCCTCATATGGAGTGATAAACTACAATGCTTTCTTGAGGCAAAAGCTATGTGGTAAAGCCTAAGTTTTGACCATAAAGCTTGCCATCTCCATGAGATACCTATTCTTCCTTTCAACAACTCCATTTTTTTCGGGTGTATATGGAACTATAGACTGTTGTTTTATCCCAGACTCATAAAAAAATGTACTAAAGTCATAATACATGTACCCCCCCCCCCTCAAATCAGAATAGAGGGTTCCCATTTTACATGATGATAGATTTATAGCCATGAACAAAAATTGTTTGAAGCACATACGCACTTTGGAATTTTCTTTTAATGGATACATCCATACATGCCTAGATAAATCATCAATAAAAGTCACAAATTAAAGGTATCTCTCAAACGAGGGTGTGTGCATAGGACTAAACTAAACCATCTCAAACTAAACCATCCTTACGGAAGGAAGAATGCTATATTTTACCCAAAATACAATCTTTGGAGATATAATTACAAGGTTTCTCAACTTTGGGCAAAGAATATACCTTTTCATATTTCTTCATAGCAGGTTGAGAGCACTGATAACCTTATTGAACATAGGTAGAGATCAAAATAGCAAGTCTACAATCTTGGTTGAACTTTGTACTTATCTGTTTTGATCCATTGATTAGAGGATCACGCTCCATAGCACATATGTGATGATTTGTTATAAATAGGAAGCTCAAGGGGCCTACTAAACTCTCCACAACTTGTTCTTGGCTAGTCTGAAGCAGGGTTTTGCAGTACGACTTCATCTCTAGAATCTATCGACCATCTTTCCAATTGTACTACAACACCAAAGCAAGATGGGAGATGGATTTCCATCATTCATTGAGAAATTGGATAGGATCAATTATTCAGCATGATCATTAAGGATGGAAGCCTAACTCCAAGGAAGAAGCTTATATGCATATGTCTTAGGAGATGAAGAAATGCCAACATTCAGGAGCAAACATCAACCTACAAAGGAAGAGTGTAGTAGTCCTTCTCTTTCCCTCTCTCACTTTGCCTTCCACTTGAGTCGGGCAAGCTCCTTCTTTCACATATTGATGGGAGTAAGCTCATGAGGAGTTCGAAGAGCCGTTGGACTTTCCTTGCACCTGTTCCAGTTGGAGATTCATTTGCTCTTGGCACCCCTATAGCCACGTGCAGTCGAGTGCTTTACGCAGTGGGTGCCAAAGCCATGGCCCCCTTTCGCACGCCATGGCACCATTTCCCCTAACTCTCTCTCTCTCTCTCTCTCTCTCTCTCTCTCTCTCTCTCTCTCTCTCTCTCTCTCTCTCTCTCTCTCTCTCTCTCTCTCTCTCTCTCTTTCCTTCACTCAACCCCCAACCCCAACCCCCTCCAACCCCGCTCAACCCCACCCGTGCGCCCTCCTCATCCCCACCTCCTCCTCCACTCAACCCCCAACCCCAACCCCCTCCAACCCCGCTCAACCCCACCCTTGCGTCCTTCTCATCCCCACCTTCTCCTCCACTCAACCCCCAACCCCAACCCCCTCCAACCCCGCTCAACCCCACCCGTGCGCCCTCCTCATCCCCACCTCCTCCTCCACTCAACCCCCAACCCCAACCCCAACCACCTCCAACCCCGCTCAACCCCACCCATGCGCCCTCCTCATCCCCACCTCCTCCTCCACTCAACCCCCAACCCCAACCCCCTCCAACCCCACTCAACCCCACCCGTGCGCCCTCCTCATCCCCACCTGCTCCACTCAACCCCCAACCCCAACCCCCTCCAACCCCGCTCAACCCCACCCGTGCGCCCTCCTCATCCCCACCTCCTCCTCCACTCAACCCCCAACCCCAACCCCCTCCAACCCCACTCAACCCCACCCTTGCGCCCTCCTCATCCCCACTTCCTCCTCCACTCAACCCCCAACCCCAACCCCCTCCAACCCCGCTCAACCCCACCCGTGCGCCCTCCTCATCCCCACCTCCTCCTCCACTCAACCCCCAACCCCAACCCCCTCCAACCCCACTCAACCCCACCCGTGCGCCCTCCTCATCCCCACCTCCTCCACTCAACCCCCAACCCCAACCCCCTCCAACCCCACTCAACCCCACCCTTGCGCCCTCCTCATCCCCACCTCCTCCTCCACTCAACCCCCAACCCCCTCCAACCCCACTCAACCCCACCCGTGCGCCCTCCTCATCCCCACCTCCTCCTCCACTCAACCCCCAACCCCAACCCCCTCCAACCCCGCTCAACCCCACCCGTGCGCCCTCCTCATCCCTACCTCCTCCTCCACTCAACCCCCAACCCCAACCCCCTCCAACTCCACTCAACCCCACCCTTGCGCCCTCCTCATCCCCACCTCCTCCTCCACTCAACCCCCAACCCCAACCCCACTCAACCCCACCTGTGCGCCCTCTTCATCCCCACCTCCTCCTCCACTCAACCCCCAACCCCAACCCCCTCCAACCCCGCTCAACCCCACCCGTGCGCCCCCCTCATCCCCACCTCCTCCTCCACTCGACCCCCAACCCCAACCCCTCCAACCCCACTCAACCCCACCCTTGCGCCCTCCTCATCCCCACTTCCTCCTCCACTCAACCCCCAACCGCAACCCCGCTCAACCCCACCCGTGCGCCCTCCTCATCCCCACCTCCTCCTCCACTCAACCACCAACCCCAACCCCCTCCAACCCCGCTCAACCCCACCCGTGCACCCTCCTCATCCCCACCTCGTCCTCCACTCAACCCCCAACCCCAACCCCCTCCAACACCACTCAACCCCACCCGTGCGCCCTCCTCATCCCCACCTCCTCCACTCAACCCCCAACCCCAACCCCCTCCAACCCCACTCAACCCCACCCGTGCACCCTCCTCATCCCCACCTCCTCCACTCAACCCCCAACCCCAACCCCCTCCAACCCCACTCAACCCCACCCGTGCGCCCTCCTCATCCCCACCTCCTCCTCCACTCAACCCCCAACCCCAACCCCTTCCAACCCCACTCAACCCCACCCGTGCGCCCTCCTCATCCCCACCTCCTCCTCCACTCGAGCCCCAACCCCAACCCCCTCCAACCCCGCTCAACCCCACCCGTGCACCCTCCTCATCCCCACCTCCTCCTCCACTCAACCCCCAACCCCAACCCCCTCCAACCCCACTCAACCCCACCCGTGCGCCCTCCTCATCCCCACCTCCTCCTCCACTCAACCCCCAACCCCAACCCCCTCCAACCCCACTCAACCCCACCCTTGCGCCCTCCTCATCCCCACTTCCTCCTCCACTCAGCCCCCAACCTCAACCCCCTCCAACCCCGCTCAACCCCACCCGTGCGCCCTCCTCATCCCCACCTCCTCTTCCACTCAACCCCCAACCCCAACCCCCTCCAACCCCACTCAACCCCACCCGTGCGCCCTCCTCATCCCCACCTCCTCCTCCACTCAACCCCCAACCCCACTCAACCCCACCCTTGCGCCCTCCTCATCCCCACCTCCTCCTCCACTCAACCCCCAACCACAACCCCCTCCAACCCCACTCAACTTCACCCGTGCGCCCTTCTCATCCCCACCTCCTCCTCCACTCAACCCCCAACCCCAACCCCCTCCAACCCCACTCAACCCCACCCTTGCGCCCTCCTCATCCCCACCTCCTCCACTCAACCCCCAACTCCAACCCCCTCCAACCCCACTCAACCCCCGCCTCCTCCACTCACCCCCACTACAAATCAAGGTAATTGGAGAAGCGGTCTTCATGTTCGGCTATTGCTCAGAGAGTGAATAAACATGCTGCTGCAAAAGCTCATAAAGGGAACATTGGAGCTGAAGAAAGTGGTACTGAGATGAGGTTAAATTGACTGACAATGCTATAGATAGGGCTGGATAGGAAGGACTCGTTCTAGAATGATCTGAAGAGCAGCCGGGAGGTGAAAAATCGCACTCTGAACAGTCCTCAAAACGGGGAAACGGTATGGGATAAAAGTGTGCAGGGTAAAAAGTAGAAGCGGAGAAAAGATTTTGCCATGTGCCAACAATCATCCAGGAAGACTACCCATTTTTTGGGGACTCAATTCAAATCGAGGGAATAATTGACCTACCCTCCAATTTTGGGTAATCAACCGGCGCGTGATCAGTGGACATGAAGCAAGGCCCTGTTGACCTATTGAGGCCTATAAAAACAATGGATTTGTGCTCATTGGGGGTACATTTTTTGGAGTTACATTGACGCATGTATACGTGCAGAAGTTCTCTCTTGCACTTGGTGGTTTCAAGACTATTGTAGGAGCTACTCTGTAGTGTGGATACAGAGGGTAGGCTTCTCAGTGGAGGGCTATGAGCATTATAGTGTAAGAGAGTGCCTTGGATTTTCTTTCTTTCCTATGAGTCAGTATTGGAGTTAAGCTCTATTCTCTTGAACAATTCCTTCACCATTTGTATTGATCTATGTTTATGTGCATAAAGTGCCACGAAGCTCTGAGCGTTAGTGTTTGAGCATTTCCTTGACAAATCTTGTAATCATCTGATTAGAATCAAGAAGTGTATGATCTTCCTTTGTCAATTGTTGTTCATATTTTCTAGAGTATGTACCACTCTGTGCAATCCTTGTTATCTACCTGCTCACAGAAATGTTAAAGGATATACTTCCCTAAAGAGAACCCCCCTTGAGTAGGCAACGTACTGGATGTGTTAATCTTTAATCTCTACTTTTGTTAAAAGTGGATACCCTAGTACCTCCTCTACAGTTTGGCACGCACGGTGGGACATTTGCATTTCTGTGAGAGGTATTTTGCCCTATTACATTTGCAAGTAGGTACATGACCCATACACGGGCAGATAAGGAGTCTCTTCGTGTTCGGACGAGCCTTAACAAGTTAGCAATAACCACGGCTAGTGAGTCTACCTCCCCTCTGCCTTCCCTAAATTTATCTATTGATTTGGGTACGACACCATTGTCAAAAGAGAGGTATAGGAGAACCCTAGAATTCTCCTTAGATACGTCCGAAGAAACACCAGTACAAATGGAGGACCTCTCTCATTTGCTCTCCAGATTAAACATCAAATTCCCTACCTTCAAGGGACAAGCTTATGAGGATGCTGATGATCATGTGAGGAGATTCATCTCTTTATGCCGTGGATGTGGTCTGCAAAATAGAGAGGATGCAATGCTAGCACTTTTTCCATCCACATTGGAGGGTCTTGCAGATAAATGCTATAGTCAATATGCAGATGGCCATTTCACTACATGGGAGGCTCTAAAGGTGGCATTCTCACAGACATTCGGACCAAGTGATTCCTCAGAAAGAGCTTTAGACCAGCTAGAGAACCTGAAGCTAAGGCCAGGTGAATCCTTTCATGAACTTCACACTAGAACAAAAGCACTTGTTGCACGACTACCACATGCTCCAGGTGATTTCTTGGTTAAAAAGTGGATTGAGAAGGCTCTGCCCAGGTCATCTCAACAGAAGCTTCGGGAGTCTCTTAGATTGGATGCTACCCTCAATGCTTTTGTTGCAGCTGCATCACGCATTGAAGAAGCAAGGCAACATTTTGAAGGGGATATACAAACAAAGTATGCTGCAGATCTGGATCCTATTGAGCAACTGAGAAGGGAATTGGAAGCATTGAAGATGCAACAAAATCAACAAGAAGAGAAGGTCTTGCCACCATTGCGTTGCACTGATGATGAAGTAGCCCAACTTCGCCGAGAGTTAGAAGACTTGAAGACCACTCAGGATATAAGGAGACAAATCTGGTGTACGATGTGTAATAACAATGGACATTCCAATGCTAATTGCCCTATTAAGGTAAGCTGTCAATTTTGTGGAAAAGATGGTCATGAAGCAAGGGATTGCTACTACCTCAAGGGTACACAGCAGAGAGGTAACCCTCAAAATTTGGATTCATATTATGCTAGTACTTCAAATACATCTAATAGAGAGGAGAATAGGCCTGCAAAGCCTATATATAATAGACCTTTGATGTGCTATCGTTGTGGTGAGTACAGCCACATGCAAAATAGGTGTTCTCTCCCAGAAGATGCACCTCCCTGTCAACATTGTCCAGAGGCCAAAGATCATTATACCAAAGATTGCCCAAGAGGTCGTCCTGCTCCGATCCACATGATTGCGGTCTCTCCACATGAAGAAGGAAAAACCACTCAGTCTTATTCCGTTTCATCCTCTGCAATGCCCATAATGACCAGAGCTAGGCAAGCAGCTGCAACCCATAGAGATGAACAACAAGGATTTCAGGATAAAGAGGAGGAAAAGAAGTCTGGATGGAAGGACCAAGTAGAAATTGAAGGAGCTTATGAAAAGGTGGCTACTACTATAAGGGACCAATCAACAAGACTGCAAGAAAACACTCCGGAGGTAAACATTGAACAGATCTTGAAAGGTATTCATCACAAGGTTAGTCTATATGAACTTATAAGGATGGATTCAAAAATAAGAAGTGACTTACTAAAGATTATACACTCTGCTCACTTAGTCCAATCACCTAGTATAGATGGATTCATGGTTGATTTTCCCCCTGCACCCTTAGCAGACTACCAAAGTTCAAGATTATCAGTTTGTATAAAGGATGAAGCTCTTACCGGTGTGATCATAGATGGAGGCTCTGGTATCAATTTGATGCCAGATTTTACAATGAAGAAGCTAAATTTGAACCCCACCAAAATGGCACCATTTACAGTTACACTAGCAGATCAACATCGGGTTGTGCCTCTTGGCATTATTGAAAAGGTACAGATGATAGTACAGGGTTGCCACTTTGTGTTGGATTTTGTTGTTATTGCACTTCCACAGGAGACTCCTATCATTTGCTCCTGGGGAGACCTTGCCTGAGACAAGCAAAAGCTTTGCAAGATTGGGGGAAAAATAAACTATGGATTTCAATAAGCACCAATAGCCAACTGCAACTACACTTGGAAGAAGGATTTGATTCAAGAAAAACCACTGGATATACTGTGGATACTCAGGTAATGCCCTCTCTACCCCAAGAAGATGATACATTGTTAAATTGGATGATGGGAAGTGCAGAGTGCTGCAAGTGGAGATCAATGAAATTAAGGAAGAAGTTGTAGATAAGGAAATTATAGAAAAGGGCAATGAAGACCACAAGGTGTTGGAGAATGAGCAATTGAAGGAAAATACAAGCTGTGAGGAGGCAACCAATATAAAAGTATCAGAGAGGGAAGATTATGAACCTAAGAGCAGAGAAGATCTTCCTTTTGCAGATATACCTCAAGGATGGATGAAAGAACATGTTGCAGAATATAAATTAAAATCCACTCCTGCATATAGTGGAGATGATTTCTCAAGCAAGACCAGTCCTGAAACATTGGTTCAAGAAGTAAATTTAGGGGATGAAGAGAACCCTCAAATGGTCCATTTGGCATCCTGGTTGTGGCATTATCCTCCCTTGCTACAGAAGGTAACTTCTTTGCTTTTCACTTATAAAAGTGTCTTCGCATGGTCCTACAAAGATCTAACAGGGATACCAGAAGAGCTTGGGTTACATCGGATACCCTTAATTGAGGGAGCCGCGCCTGTAAGAATTAGGCCATATTGACTCAATCCGAAGTATGCAGAGGCGGTAAAAGCAGAGATTACAAAACTAGAAGAAGCGGGTATAATTGTTCTAGTAGAATATTCCAGGTGGCTTTCTTCTATGGTTATTGTGCCCAAGAAAAATAGTGGAAAAATAAGAGTATGTGTTGATTTTCGTGCTTTGAATAAAGTGACTATTCAAGATGGATTTCCTCAGCCCTTCACAGAGCAGGTGCTTGAGGAGGTAGCTGGTCACACTTTGTATAGTTTCTTGGATGGTTTTAGTGGCTACAACCAGATAGTAATTCACCCTGATGATAGGAACAAAACAGCCTTTGTTACTCCCTGGGGCACTTATGTCTATACTCGAATGGCTTTTGGTTTGAAGAATGCACCGGCTTCATTTAATAGAACGATGTATCTGATATTGGGCAAATGGTTAACAACCTTTCTACGCATTTTCATGGATGACTTTCAGTATTTTGAGGTACAGATAGAAGGGCAGCAGTTCAAGATTTCCATGACCATTTGGAAAATCTAAAAGAAATTTTTGAGCAATGTCTCAAAACAGGTTTAAAATTGAATCCTGATAAATGTCACTTTTTGGTCACTAAGGGCACTCTTCTTGGTCACATAGTATCTGCTGAAGGTATAACTGTTGACCCTGCAAAGGTTACAGCTATTCTTTCCATGCCAATTCCACAAAGCCCAAAGGAAGTGCAAAGTTTCTTGGGCCATGCAGGGTATCACAGAAGATTCATTAGGATGTATGTAGAAATTGCTAAGCCCTTGTCAAGGCTTACCAGTAAAAAGATCCCTTTCTCATGGAGTGCTGAAGCCGACAAAGCATTTTGTGAACTAAAGTTGAGGCTATGTACTGCTCCACTTTTAAGTGTTCCTAATTGGTCATTGGAATTTCATGTGCATACAGATGCTAGTCTTCATGCTATTGGTGCAGTTTTAGCTCAACCATCATCTCACAAAGTGGATAGACCTATCTCTTATGCCAGCAGATTACTCAACCAAGCTGAAAGGAATTACAGTACAATGGAAAGAGAAGGTTTGGCTATTGTATTTGCTCTTCAAAAGTTTCGACATTATCTCCTTGGTGTACATTTCATTGTTATCTCTGATCATCAGCCCTTGAAGTATCTGATAAACAAGCCTAGAGTAGCAGGAAGGATTTGGAGATGGTTACTCTTGTTTCAAGAATTTAATTTTGATATTCATATTAAGCCAGGTAAAGAGCATTACATGGCAGATCAAGTGTCCAGAACTGCAATGAGCGAAAAGGCAACAGGTATTAATGATGAACTGGTGGATAGCAATCTTTTTCTAATTGCAATTCGGACTGGTTGGTATGATGAAATACTTCATGTTCTCACTACTGGAAAGATCCTAGAACACTTGAAACCTGTAGAAAAAAGAAGATTACTTTTGAAAACCAAAGCCTATTCTCTTATAAATGGAAATTTATATAAATACTGTCAGGATGATATATTGAGAAGGTGTGTCTATCCAGAGGAGGTAAATCTTCTGCTAGAGGCTGCACACAATGAAGGACATCTAAAGGGGAAAGAATTGGCTCATAGAATCATCCACAAAGGTTTATGGTGGCCTCATATTTTCAAGGATGCAATCAAGTTTGCTAAAGAATGCCACATCTGCCAGAGGTGTGCTCCCGCACCAACCAGATTTAATTTCCAACCATTATTCATATCTACTGGATGGCTTCCATTTGAACGATGGGGTCTTGATTTCATAGGACCAATTAGCCCAACTGGTCAACCTGGAGGTAAAAATTATATTTTGATGGCCACATGCTATGCCACTAAAAGGATAGAGGCTAAAGCTACTGTGGACTGCACCGCTTTAACAGTAGCTAAATTTATGTATAAACGTATTTTCTCAAGATTTGGTTGCCCACTGGAAATTACTAGTGATAGGGGCACACATTTTGTAAATCAATTGCTCCAGTTTATATTTGACAAGTACAAAATCTTCCATAAAAAGTCTTGTGCCTATTACCCAAGGGCAAATGGCCAAGCAGAGAGTTCCAATAAGATTTTGATTGGACTACTTCGCAAATTATCTTTTGATCATCAAAGCTCTTGGCCACTAGCACTAATCGGTGTAATTCGGGCTTTCAGAACCACGAAGAGGGGAACCACAGGCGAGACTCCATTTCGCTTAGTTTATGGGAAAGAGGCATTGGCACCATTTGAGTTTATCATCCGAAAAGAAATAGGAATCAAAACCATTGGAATTGAACCCCCCCATTCAGAGATTGGTGGCATTAGAAGAGTACAGAGAAGGGGCAATGCAGGAACTTCTGGTGACACAAGAAGAGCGCAAGAGATTGCATGACAGGTATCTGAGATCCAATGAAGTTCAGGAAGGGTCTATGGTTTTAGTGCATCAGGTTCCACCAATTCAAACTAAATTGGCACCCAAGTAGATAGGACCTTATAAGGTAATTAAGGTATTGCCACATGGCGCAGTGCATCTGGAAGATCTGCAGGGTACAAGGATTCCCCTGGTCAACATCTCCAGGGTGAAGAAGTATCTAAAATAGGTCAAAATGGAAGCACTCCACCCCTTGTACATACCGTATTTCTTTAGAGTAATTACAGTATAACTAGATCTCTTTGAAATAAGAAGAATAAGGAAGAAATTGCACCAGGGACGGTGCAAAAGCTTGATGTGGGGGTCTGTAGTAGTCCTTCTCTTTCCCTCTCTCACTTTGCCTTCCACTTAAGTCGGGCAAGCTCCTTCTTTCACATATTGATGGGAGTAAGCTCATGAGGAGTTCGAAGAGCCGTTGGACTTTCCTTGCACCTGTTCCAGTTGGAGCTTCATTTGTTCTTGGCACCCCTATAGCGACCTGCAGTCGAGTGCTTTACGCAGTGGGTGCCAAAGCCATGGCCCCCCTTTCGCACGCCATGGCACCATTTCCCCTAACTCTCTCTCTCTCTCTCTCTCTCTCTCTCTCTCTCTCTCTCTCTCTCTCTCTCTCTCTTTCCTTCACTCAACCCCCAACCCCAATCCCCTCCAATCCCGCTCAACCCCACCCGTGCGCCCTCCTCATCCCCACCTCCTCCTCCACTCAACCCCCAACCCCAACCCCCTCCAACCCCGCTCAACCCCACCCTTGCGCCCTCCTCATCCCCACCTCCTCCTCCACTCAACCCCCAACCCCAACCCCCTCCAACCCCCGCTCAACCCCACCCGTGCGCCCTCCTCATCCCCACCTCCTCCTCCACTCAACCCCCAACCCCAACCCCCTCCAACCCCACTCAACCCCACCCGTGCGCCCTCCTCATCCCCACCTCCTCCACTCAACCCCCAACCCCAACCCCCTCCAACCCCGCTCAACCCCACCCGTGTGCCCTCCTCATCCCCACCTCCTCCTCCACTCAACCCCCAACCCCAACCCCCTCCAACCCCACTCAACCCCACCCTTGCGCCCTCCTCATCCCCACTTCCTCCTCCACTCAACCCCCAACCCCAACCCCCTCCAACCCCGCTCAACCCCACCCGTGCGCCCTCCTCATCCCCACCTCCTCCTCCACTCAATCCCCAACCCCAACCCCCTCCAACCCCACTCAACCCCACCCGTGCGCCCTCCTCATCCCCACCTCCTCCATTCAACCCCCAACCCCAACCCCCTCCAACCCCACTCAACCGCACCCTTGCGCCCTCCTCATCCCCACCTCCTCCTCCAATCAGCCCCCAACCGCAACCCCACTCAATCCCACCCGTGCGCCCTCCTCATCCCCACCTCCTCCTCCACTCAACACCCAACCCCAACCCCCTCCAACCCCGCTCAACCCCACCCGTGCGCCCTCCTCATCCCCACCTCCTCCTCCACTCAACCCCCAACCCCAACCCCCTCCAACCCCACTCAACCCCACCCTTGCGCCCTCCTCATTCCCACCTCCTCCTCCACTCAACCCCCAACCCCAACCCCCTCCAACCCCACCCATGCGCCCTCCTCATCCCCACCTCCTCCTCCACTCAACCCCCAACCCCAACCACCTCCAACCCCGCTCAACCCCACCCGTGCACCCTCCTCATCCCCACCTCCTCCTCCACTCAACCCCCAACACCAACCCCCTCCAACCCCACTCAACCCCACCCTTGCGCCCTCCTCATCCCCACTTCCTCCTCCACTCAACCCCCAACCCCAACCCCCTCCAACCCCGCTCAACCCCACCCGTGCGCCCTCCTCATCCCCACCTCCTCCTCCACTCAACCCCAACCCCAACCCCCTCCAACCCCGCTCAACCCCACCCGTGCGCCCTCCTCATCCCCACCTCCTCCTCCACTCAACCCCCAACCCCAACCCCCTCCAACCCCACTCAACCCCACCCGTGCGCCCTCCTCATCCCCACCTCCTCCACTCAACCCCCAACCCCACTCAACCCCACCCGTGCGCCCTCCTCATCCCCACCTCCTCCACTCAACCCCCAACCCCAACCCCCTCCAACCCCACTCAACCCCACCCTTGCGCCCTCCTCATCCACTCAACCGCCAACCCCAACCCCCTCCAACCCCACTCAACCCCACCCGTGCGCCCTCCTCATCCCCACCTCCTCCTCCACTCAACCCCCAACCCCAACCCCCTCCAACCCCCGCTCAACCCCACCCGTGCGCCCTCCTCATCCCCACCTCCTCCTCCACTCAACCCCCAACCCCAACCCCCTCCAACCCCACTCAACCCCACCCGTGCACCCTCCTCATCCCCACCTCCTCCTCCACTCAACCCCCAACCCCAACCCCCTCCAACCCCACTCAACCCCACCCTTGCGCCCTCCTCATCCCCACTTCCTCCTCCACTCAACCACCAACCCCAACCCCCTCCAACCCCGCTCAACCCCACGCGTGCGCCCTCCTCATCCCCACCTCCTCCTCCACTCAACCCCCAACCCCAACCCCCTCCAACCCCACTCAACCCCACCCGTGCGCCCTTCTCATCCCCACCTCCTCCTCCACTCAACCCCCAACCCCAACCCCCTCCAACCCCACTCAACCCCACCCTTGCGCCCTCCTCATCCCCACCTCCTCCACTCAACCCCCAACCCCAACCCCCTCCAACCCCACTCAACCCCCGCCTCCTCCAATCACCCCTACTACAAATCAAGGTAATTGGAGAAGCGGTCTTCATGTTCGGCTATTGCTCAGAGAGTGAATAAACATGCTGCTGCAAAACCTCATAAAGGGAACGTTGGAGCTGAAGAAAGTGGTACAGAGATGAGGTTAAATTGACTGACAATGCTATAGATAGGGCTAGATAGGAAGGACTCGTTCTAGAATGATCTGAAGAGTAGTCGGAAGGTGAAAAATCGCACTCTGAACAGCCCTCAAAACGGGGAAACGGTATGGGATAAAAGTGTGCAGGGTAAAAAGTAGAAGTGGAGAAAAGATTTTGCCATGTGCCAACAATCATCCAGGAAGACTACCCATTTTTTGGGGACTCAATTCAAATCGAGGGAATAATTGACCTACCCTCCAATTTTGGGTAATCAACCGGCGCGTGATCAGTGGACATGAAGAAAGGACCTCGTGACCTATTGAGGCCTATAAAAACAATGGATTTGTGCTCATTGGGGGTACATTTTTTGGAGTTACATTGACGCATGTATACGTGCGGAAGTTCTCTCTTGCACTTGGTGGTTTCAAGCCTATTGTAGGAGCTACTCTGTAGTGTGGATACAGAGGGTAGGCTTCTCAGTGGAGGGCTATGAGCATTATAGTGTAAGAGAGTGCCTTGGATTTTCTTTCTTTTTTGTGAGTCAGTATTAGAGTTAAGCTCTATTCTCTTGAACAATTCCTTCACTATTTGTATTGATCTGTGTTTATCTGCATAAAGTGCCACGAAGCTCTGAGTGTTAGTGTTTGAGCATTTCCTTGACAAATCTTGTAATCATCTGATTCGAATCAAGAAGTGTATGATCTTCCTTGGTCACTTGTTGTTCATATTTTCTAGAGTATGTACCACTCTGTGCAATCCTTGTTATCTACCTGCTCACAGAAATGTTAAAGGGTGTACTTCCCTAAAGAGAAGCCCCCTTTAGTAGGCGGTGTACTGGATGTGTTAATCTTTAATCTCTACTTTTGTTAAAAGTGGATACCCTAGTACCTCCTCTACAAAGAGCAAGAAAGGCTAACTACATGGTATGCAAAGTATGGTTTGCCAAGTCTAATATACTTAAGTAAACATGTGATTCTTAGTACTTCACATAAAGAATGGGAAAACCTCCCAAGAAACTTGGGAAGTAATTTTTTCATACTTCTCATCAAATACAAGGGCAAGGAAGAACCAGCTATGGATGGAGTTTACAACCTTAAAAAAGTAACCAAAGCAAAGCGTAGCTGACTATGTAACCAACATAAAGGATGTGGCTGAACAGCTTGCAAGCATTGGAGAAGACATAGAAGAGGAACAGATAGTAAGGCAAATCATAAACGGCATCAAAGTTGTTGATGAGTGGGATTCCACCATAGCAATGGATCTTTATATGGATATGCAAATACTTGACCTCAACACATTGATAGGGTAACTCTTCACCCGTGAGACGAAGCTCAACAAGAATGGAGAAAACTCTAGAGGTAACCAATCGTCTGCCCTTTATATAGCTAGAAATAAAAGTAAGGATAAATTCCAAGGTACAAAGAATGAAGAAGAGGCTAGTACCTCTCAAGTGAACGTCATAGGTAGAGGAAGGGGTACTAAAGGAAGGGGCGGAGGAGGAAAACAAGGCAAGGGGAGATCTTACAACACTTCAACTTGCAATATCTATGGCCTAAAGAATCACACCATAGAAGAATGCTTCAAGAACACAAGGAATCAAAGAGGAAGAGGCTTCCATAGAGGAGGCTATGGACAATCTAGAGAGGTTCAACAATGGAGGAAGCAATTATCATCACAACTACAATCAAGGCTACAATAACAACCACCAAGGAGGCTTTAGAGTTAGAAGAGAGTATAATAACTACACAAAACACAAAGAGGATTCATGACTAATCATGAACACGTTATCCAAGCAAGGTAAAGATGATGAGCACCTTTTCTATATTCATTCTAGTTTTTCCAATCATGTGGGTGGAAATGTAGCATTGCTATCTGATCTTGAAGAGCCTAAAGGGGAGCTTGAAGTGCAAAGAGTTGATGATACTAGACATTATGTTAAGAAAATTGGAAATTTCAAGGCTTCTGATGGTAACATGAACCTTTTGAGTAAGTTTTTATATATGCCAACAATAAAAAATACCTAATAAATATTGGGTAGATTATTATATTCTAAAGATGTACATGATTGGAGGAACGAGAAGTTCCTTGCTCACGGGATAGCCAAGGTGAAAAGCCATAGAGTTCATACGAGGTACCTACTCATGATGGCCAGATGAGTAGAGGGACCTTAGAGAGAACTCTAGATGGTGATTAGGCAAGTGCTATAAATAGGCTGGGAGGTGTGGAGAATGACATGCCTGGGACTCACCTCCCAGCCTATTTATAGCCCCTTGCCTAGTCACCATCTAGAGTTCTCTCTAAGGTCCCTCTAGTCATCTAGCCATCATGAGTAAGTACCTCGTATGAACTCTCTAGCGTTTGGCCTTGGCTATCCCCCGAGCAAGGAACTTCTCATTCCTCCAAGCATGTACATCTCTCGAATATAACACTCTCTCTTGCTTCTAAAGATCATTGTCCCCAATGATATAGAAGGAGCTATAAACCTGGGAATCAGAATCTGTGATTCCAAATAATAAGAGTAGAGTGTACTAGATGTCTGCAATACTAGATAATCAAAAAGAGGACCACTTATCTCTATGCTTCCTATCTAGCATTTCCATCCATAAATAGTAGTCGTTACCTTGGGCATACTGTAGGAATCTCTCTAAGGCCCAATGAGTCCATATGTATGCAACATAAGTACTCGGAATATCTTCGGAATCCCTATGCCTAGACCTTGACCACTAACTTGAGATGGCTTTTCACCTGTAGAAACATTGGCAACTTGCCCTTCTCTCCCTCGAATACCCTTTGACAGCTTTTCATATGGTATAATTGTGGAAAATCACTTACTCCACTAGAGTAATGAAGACTATTATGCTAATCTAAAAACAATGTGACTATGTCCAACTCTCTATGGAAGAATACTAAAAAGAAATGAAGATCTTTTCCAGGTAGTTTTTTTATCTCTAAGCTCAAGTAAATCTGCTTGATTTACGTACTATAATGAAATGAAACTAAAAAAAGTCTCATCATGATCCAAACTATGAATCCAAGATGATAACCTATCAACAATCTAGACTACACACCAAGATATCAATATGTCAATCTATCAATTATGGACCAAGATATCAATATGTCAATGATCCAGACTATTGACCAAGATCTGAATCTGTCACATCCAAACTATGGACTAAGATCTCAATCAGTCACATCAAAACTATGGATCCAAATATCAATCTATCATATATAATAATCCAAACTATGGATCAAAAGCTCCCATAGAAAGTAAATCCCAATCCACTCTCTATAACTAAGTCCATCATGCCAGGTGAAGACGTGCTAAGAAAGTATAGCAACTATTAGAACTACCACCACCTTCTCAATAATACCATGCATGATGTTCCAAGTGGATGAAACTTGCTTTATTTCTGACCACCATCTGATCATTACTAGGATCAAATAATTCCTAACTAGGAATGAGGTGTCTCAAGTAAACTACTATAATAATCTGGCACTCCTAGATATATGAGGACCATAATGTAAGTCCAATAAATACACTGAAAAATGGTAAGTACATGTGTGCACACTCATAGCCCACTAGGTTAAGCATCTATCTCACCTCATACACACTATGTATGAACCATGTCATATTTATCGAATAAAGTAGTACGTACTCCATGAATTGCTTCTTAATGCAATCGCCTATTCATAGTTCTTATGTGCAAACCTTGCCTTTCCGCTTCTAGGATGCTGGCCTCCAAACTTGCCTTGTTTGCGATCACATACAAAGTGACTCTCTCAACTTCCCCTCTGTTGTCTAATAATAAGATGATACCAGAAGATCACATAAATGAACTCCAAATCATATAAAGAATACAATCTCAGAGACATCTCTCCCATACCATCTGTCTTACACCTAGGTAGAATAAAAATTTTGATGTCCCATACCACCAAACTTTATATCTCACATAGATGCCTGTATGAGATTAAAGTCAAACACTTCTCTCCAAAGCAATAAGAATAACTCTGTGAGTACTCATAACCATAAATAATGTAATGAAATCATGAAGTGTTCCTAAAGTGTTTCCTTCCCTCGATGGAAAGAACAGATTCATTCCTATGACTCTATCATTCATAACTATCTCTAACATCAACTCATCTTGAGTTGAGAATTGAGAAACTATTTAATAAATCAACTCAACTAGAGTTGCGAGTGATGCAGTTTGCATTAAATATCAATTCATGTGACTTTTATGAAATATTAACTCACAATAGATTGGAATTTATACAACTTGTATGAATCCAATTATATGATATGAGAACAACTAGCAAAGTTCTCCTGTTCCATGCTCTCATGGCACTATATATATTTTTGAAAATTTTGACATAGTCTCCTCTATCCTACTAATAATGGTCACCATAAAACAATGCTCAATAGACAAGTACGTAGGGCATAGCTAGCCCATGGTGATCATTCCGCCTCAAAAAATATCATAAAAACCTTTGAAACATCTTTTCCTTTCAACAATGTCTCTTGCATAAACAATTTCCAACAACAGCATATTAAATCTTAATTTTAACTATCTTTTACTCATGCAAAATATATGAAATTTTCCAACATTATGTAAGTTTGTTCAAGCTTTCATTAGGAACAAATGCACTTGATTTGGATAGTTTCTTAGAGTTTGATGATCATTTTATTGGAAGGGCCGAACAGTTGACGATCAACTCTGAAAATGTTCAGGGTCATCTTCTTGAAGCCCTTAGAGTGATCAAAAAAATTCCAAATTTCCTTTTCTTTGTGCCCTTTCAAAAAATTTCAATTCAAAATGAAATCAAATACTCATTCAAAAGTATAATTCTATCTCTACTACACCTGGGCTTAGGTGAGCCTAGAAACAATGTTGTAGAACTTTTGAAATATCTTCTAACTATGAAGATAAAATCCAACATCCTTGAATTTTGGGTATATCATATGATCTATACGGAGTAGCATCTCCAACAAAAATTTTTTAAATTGGCATTTCCAATAAGAAAATATCATATGCTCATCAAATACATGTACCACTCTTTGGAAAATCCTCGCTAGAGATTTGTGTGAGAAGAATAGATTATTTGACCTATCAAATGATGTCCAGTTTCTTCCAAATTTTAATAGCATATAGCTATTACTATCTACTTGTATTAGTATAAGTTGCATAAAGTTTATACATTTGGAGCTTTCACAATGACCAAAATACTAAGCCTTTATACCTGCACAATTCTAAACATTTGGAGAGGCTAAGGTTTACTCTTTTCGTTACATCTCCTAAATGGAGAAACATTTCATCTTAAAACTTCATGTTGAGTAAATGAGCTAAGGGAACCAATCACCTCTAGGTGACATGGTCTCTGATCATTTTATAAATTCCATAGGCTACACTTTGATGTGCAGAGCTTCTTTGACCTATCAAAGGATCTTAAAAAAAAATGAAAACTGGTATGCCCAAAGTGCATTGCTCAATCTTTCATTTCCAACAAAATTCATTCCATTTGGATCTACCAATTAAGAAAACTGCCCTTTGTAATAGGTCTATGTCACTTGTTTCAGGCCTCTATCTCTAGTAGTAGCACTTTTGGTGTAGAGGTCATTTGACCTAGCTAAACCTTTCCAAATTACTTGAAAATTGGTCAGAGTAAAGAGACTCCTAAGATCTACTTTCCATCCAAATGTCAATAAATTTGAGCATTCTCTCAAAGAGTAGCATCCAAATCTCTATGAGGCTACTACCTTACTAACTATTTGCTCAATCATTTTTTTCAAATCTAAAAGAATGACGAAACATGTTAATCGATATGATTAGAGATACTCATTCATTTTCTTGGATTGATTATGACATGGAGACATATCCATGCCTATAATGATCATCTAGATAAATGCGAACCAAACAATCATCCAAATAGTCTCGTGGAAAAATCAACTCTTTACATAGTATCCACCTTTCAGTGAAAGTGAATACCTATGGACATCATTTTGTTCATTATGCTTCCTGCACATTCATTGATCTCATCACAACCAATCACATACAAGCACTTAATACTTGTATTGATGATCATAACCATAGCACTCCTGTGCAGACTCGAGATAAGTGTCTATATCAAGTACATAGACTCCCATGAAAAACAATTTATGTGCTCATGCATTATTAGTCAAAAACACATCTTAGTTGTTCTTAATGCATATAACTTGTCCTTTACTCTCTAAAGGCACAATTAGCCTATGCATGATATCTCTATCACATAACTCATGCTCACCCTAACTCATCATGGTGATACATAAAAGTGATCTTCTATAAATAGAACATGCATCATGCACTTCAACTTTCTAGCAATCATATTGTCTATGTATGCATCCATTCACTCATGCATCTTCATCTCTACTTCAATCAATTTATATGCTTCTAGCTATGGAGACATAAGACTTCCTCTCTCACATTACACAACATCACTCTAGTTCTCACATGGCATATAACGCCATGTGGCTACAAAATTTTCGGTAGCATTTTGCCAAGAAAATGAAGCCTGAAAAAAAAAATCATTATAATGATAGGCATCAGCCTAGTGGTTGGCAAGCCACTCTTTTTACTCTAGAAACCTGCAAATAAGAAACTTTTCAAAAATGTGTTATTGGGCACTACACGCCCTCATTACAATGTCTTTTTCTACCTTCAATAACTTGACCACCACGGTATGAAGATAAGGACAAACCAAGTTATGTCTTACTCAACAAGAAGTATATCCATGATATGTTGGCTGAATTCAAAATGGAGAACACTAAAAATTTAGGAACACCAATGGACCTTAATCACAAACTTAGTGCTCATGCACCAGAGCTTGTTGAAGATATTATAGGTTACCAAAAGCTTGTTGGGAGTCTCAATAATGCAACCCTAAAAACAGTGCACATATGTTATTGAGTAAGTACATTAAGCTACTTTATGCATACAAAAAGAAACCTCACTTGGAAGCTGCCAAGAGGATCTTAAAATATTTGAAGGGTACCTTAAATGAAGGGTTGTTTTATCCATAAACTTTTGATTTAGATATGAAGATATATTCTCATGCGGATTGGGCTTGCTCCAAGGATGATAGGAGGAGCACTTCTGGCTACTTATCTTTTGCAAGTTCGAAGCTAATATCATGGTCATCAGAGAGCCAACAACCTATGGCATTTTCAACTATAGAGGTAGAATATAGAGGCTTAGAAAATGCAAAACAAGAGGCTATGTGGCTCAAATTACTCTACAAATATTTTGGGTTTCATTCTTATACTCCAATAACTTTTGGAGATAACTCTTGTTCACATAATTTGGCTGCTAATCCTCTATATCATGCAAGGACTAAGCACATTGAAGTGCCCTATCATTATGTAAGAGAGATATTACTTAGCAAGGATGTCGAATTGTCCTATGTATCAACTCATTTGCAATGTGCAAATATGCTCACAAAATATTTGGATGGAACTAAGATGAGAAGGTTCAAGATAGTGATTGGTTAACATGAGATGAAGGAGGAATGAAGAGGAAGCATGTTAGGCTTGAGGGGGAACTATTGGTGCAAAAGAATCCAAGCCTACATACTACGATAACTAACATGTATTTCATATAGTCACATATGGTCACTCCCTTGTAAAATTCAATTACCCTTTATCCTTGTAAAAGTGCACATGAAAAGTGCACTAACCCCATGAGGAGTTAGAAGGAATCAAATCTGGAGTTACTTGGTAGATTATTGATGAGAGAATAAATCCTATATTTTAGGACTCACTTTTTGGTGAGAATTTGAATTTGAACTCAGCTTAGCGTCAACTTCAACTATAAAAGAGGATCAAGAAGATTCATGTGATGAGCCCGACTAGGAGATCATTCCAGAGGATTATTTGTGATTAGTGACCTCATTTCATAGCTCCTTCACTACCCTCACATTGTGTAATTGAACAATGCCAATGTCATTGTATTTCTATGTGATTTGATACACATACATTGATTACCCTTCTACTTCACTTCTCTACTATGACCATCACATAATAGTGGACTTTTGAGAGCTTTTTCTCAATGCATGGTTGGTCATTTGATGTGATTAACGTGCTAAAGAATCACCATACAGTCTACTTAATATCTACAAAGCTTCATTGTTATTGCTTTTCCAATCGTGAGATATCTTCATATCTTTGCTCTCTAGTCTACACATTGAAGCACCCAAAAAATCTCGAGCAAGTCTTCTAACTTTCTAAGCATCATTCTTAGTGTGTAGTCGATTTTCTTTTTTGAAATAAATTATTATTGGTAGCTATCTAAGCTAATTAGATAATCCCAAAAGGATTTTAGCCGATTGCTAGAAGTTTGAGAGCACTGATCACTTTATTGAACATAGGTAGAGACCAAAATAGCAAGTCTACGATCTTAGTTCAGTTTTCTACTTATCTATTTTGAGCCATTGATTAGAGGATCATGCTCTATCGCACATATGTGATCATTTGTGATAAAAATAGGAAAGCTCAAGGGCCTAATTCACTCTCCACAATGTCTTCTTGGCTCGTGTGAAGTAGAGTTTTGTAGCACCACTTTATCTCTAGAATATATCCACCATCTCTCCAACAATGATGAAACTAACAACAATTTTTGTTGATCCATAGGACATACAAAGAATCTAACAATGTGAGTGGGATTACCATAAATAGTAGTCAGAATGACCTTTCCAATGCCTATTATGGGATAAGAGGCATCTTTAGAACATCTGATAGTATTCCTTGTAGGGGAACACTCAAGTGCACTAAAAAAACTATACTAAAGGTAATATGTTTTGTTGCCTTATTATCAAAGAACCAAACATCTAACTCTACCAAAGACATATGATGTTCATGAGAAGATGGTTCATAGCTCCAAATAGTAAAAAATGCTCATTGTTCATTCTACAGAAGATTAGTAGAATTTGTTGTAGGTGTAGAGGCCTTTGCATCAACCATTCCATCATCTTTTTTTTTTTGCCTCTTTTTCAACTAGTTTTCGACAAATCTTAATGAAATGGTCATTTTATTTTTAAATATTTTCAAAAAAAAATTTCCTTTTATGTTTTCTTCTCATCTTTTTCTTCCTTCTTCCATTGTGCAGCATTCGTAGATTCACACTTTCTAGTAGATGATCCTAATGGACCTATTCTACCTTGACTAATATTCCACGAACAAAATAGAAACTAACTCCACAAACATTAAGGTATTCCGATTCCTTTTCATTAACAAGGAAAACTCTGAAATGAATTTGAAAGAACATTAATAACACTCTACATAAGTGAGCTATCTAGTAAGTCTTCATGAGCAGAAACCAACTACTCCCTCAAATCTTTGATCTTTGTCAAGAACATGGTGCATGGAATCTCCTTCATTGATATGGTCACTCCCCAACTCTTTTTAGAGTTAAGGAACATGAGCCTCATTTCTTGCATGGTATAAACTGGTTAGTGTATCGAAAGAATACTTTGCGCTTTTGCAAGATCGAATGTAAGGAATAAGGGAACATTTGATACACAAAGCTATCAATGCATGTGCCTTAGCATTTGTCCTATCCCAATGAAGTTTCTCCGCACTAACTGCAATAGAAAACATAGCACAAACAAGAATTTTAAGATCATCATCTTCAATGCCATCTACATGAACTTCAATAATTGTAATCGCAGGTGTCATAGGGTGTTTTTCAACACCATACACAATATTCCATAGTTCTTTTTCTACCAATACATGACACATCACATATGCGCGCAATGGGTAATCAATACCATCTAATCTATGCCCAACAACCAACATATGGAATACATCATTGCTTTCAGCCATGGCAACTTTTAAAAATTTCCTAATGCAAAGAAATTACTGTTTTTTTGAAAAATGAGCTGAACTACCGTATTGAGCTCTCTTAAACCTTTAGCAAAATTGGAGGCGCTTGTACTAGCAAACTAGAACCTATATCTATGTTTGGCACCAAGAGATGAAATTGGTTGTACAAGCACTATGATAGTGTTTTTGGAGTTTGAATCCAACTCAAATCAAAATTTTGACACCACATAGCAAAGTTGTTTCGAACTTCTCTTCACCCTAAGTATGCTCCCCAATTTTCGGGTGATTTTGACACAGTTATCGAACAGGTGTGAAAGATGCCCTAAATGAAGTGGTGAGCTCCTCAGATACCAATTGGTGGAGTTTAAGGTATGTGGAAGCACATGAACAACACAAGGAAGAAGAAAAATACCACAAGCCAAGAACAAATCTTTGAGCACAACACACAATACCAAATGTATTAGCAAGGGAATGTACAAAGATAAGTGAACTGTTAGGTTTATAATCATATATACAAGGTATGAAAAAAAAAACTCATAAAGAGGGAAAAGTGTGCCCAGTGGTCCTAAGTAAGTTCATACACATCACTACCAAAATATATCAACAAAAGAGAAGTCTGGGAAGTTTGACCCATCTCACAATTACAAAGCTTGATATCAGCTACACTTTGTTTTATGAAGTTTTCAAAGAATGCACATCCATATATACATAGATCTAGATTGGTTTGCTATGCTTCCAAATTGAATATCCACTAGTAGTTTTCTATTTTTAATTTGAGTGCTACTCTTACAAGGAGTACTAGGAAGCAGCCCATCGCTACTTTTTTTAGTACAGATGCCGAGTATAGAGATTCTACAATTGTAACATATTGAGGCATCATGGCTTGAGATGCTTCTTGCAACTTTAGGTACAAAAGGACAAAAGCTTATTACTAATTATTATGATAATCTTAGCAACATATAATTAGGAAAATAATCTATTGTTTCATGTGAGAACAAAGCATATTGAGAGACATTATCACTTTATTAGGGTGAAGGTATTGGTAGGTGATTGTTATCTTGTCTATGTGAGCAGAAATGAGTTGGTTGCTTATATTTTGACAAAAGCGCTTGGAAAATAGAAGTGGAAGAACTTTTAGAAGATGTTGGGCTTAGAGGACATGAGCTTGAGCTTAAAGGGGACTCTTGAGATATTGAGACCAACATTTGATGATCGAGGATGATATGTAGCACTTTTCATTCTCAAACATGCATATTGGTTAGCCTAATAGATGTCAAAGTTATTTTCATTGAGACTCACCATATTATCTTACAAGAGTGATGGAACATTTCTCTCTTATGAACTCACTCATTGATGGACATTAGGGTTTTCTTTATGTATTTTTGTTTCCATAATGTTCTTGTTTTATTGTTGTAATAGGTCATTCTTCTACGTTCTCTTCATCAAATAGAATCAGAATTCTTCCTTGCATCATTCTCGGTGTACTTGCTTGCTGTGTGAGAGTGTGTCAAATCTCTTTCTGGTATCCTTTATCATGAAAACACTGTTGGTGCAATTCACAAGCCTTCACATTTGGCTTGAAGTACATACATATATGGAGAAGCATGGGAACAAATGCTAGTGGTTAATTACCACTTTACTCTTTTGTAAAAGTCACATTTGACTTGGAATCTTTGTAAACACCTACCAAAAAGAACTCGTGGAAAAGTTAGCTTTGATTGATGGAATATCTCCTAGGATGTAGGAGCATGATTATAGAAAGCCAAAGTTTGAATTCAAATTCAAACTTTGAACTCAACTACTATAAAAGTGATCATCAAAAACTCGCGGTTAAAAGAGTCACTTTCTGAGCTTCTCATTACAATTTGTGAGTGCGTGTGAGGTCTACACTCTAGCCCACACCTATCTACACCATTAGGTGAAGATCACCTATGGTATTGTATACAAGTGTTCATTAATACATATATCTACATTGTTCATTTCTGAGTTCTCTATCATAGTGTCTGAAAGTCTGTCAACTTGTAGAGAGCATATCTCACTCATTTCTAACACCAAATTCAAATATCTATAGCTTGTTAGAACCAGCTCAAAGTATAAATTCAAGACTAGAGGACTACCAACAAAGGAAGAACATGAAAAGCTCAACACATGGTGTGCTAAGGATGCATTAGCAAGGTCTTACTTACTCAACTCCATCTCTGATTTTCTTTTGCCACATATTAGAAACTGTAAGACATCCGAAGAGACTTGGGAAACCTTGTCATCTTATTTCTCTTCCAACACAAGGGCCAGAAAAAACCAATTGTGGATTGAAGTCACCACACTAAGGAAGCAACCTAAGCAAGCTATTTCAGAGTTTGTGACCAAGATTAAAGATGTAGTAGATCAGTTAGCAAGCATAGGAGAAGATATTGAAGAAGAATAGATAGTAAGGCAAGTGATCAATGGGATTAAAGCTGATGACAAATGGGAAAGCTTCACCACTGTCATGGACCTATACATGGACATGCAAATTCCACATCTTACCACTCTCATGGGGCAATTGTTCACTCATGAAGCCAAGCTCAACAGGAATGGAGACTCATCCAAAGGTAATAGCTCTTCTGCCCTATATACCGATAAAAGTAAGACTAATGATAAAGGAAAGAACAAGAAGATAGAGGATGAAGGCACTACCTCCCAACCCAACTATGCAGGGAGAGGCAGATCATCAAGAGGAAGGGGAACAGGAGGTAAGCAAGGTAGGGGGAGATCTTATAACTCCTCACCATGGAACATTTGTGGTTTATCAAATCATACTACAGATGAGTGTTTCAAGAACTACAAGAATCAGAGAGGAAGAGGATATCAAAGAAGTGGGTACTCACAATCAAGAGGCAGATTCAACCATCATCAAGGGTACAACAACAACTACAACAATAACTACAACAACAACTACAATGGCAACTACGAAGGAGGATTCAAACCCAGGAACGATTACAACTATACAGAAGAGCAAGATGATTCTCTTCTGATCATGAATATGACTTCAAAACTAGGTACAAATGATGACCACGTATTCTACATTGACTCAGGATGCTCAAATCATGTGGTTGGCAAAGTAGCTCTACTCTCTGACCTTGAAGAACCAAAAGGTAAGCATCAAGTACAAATAGGTGATGACACCAAGCACTCAGTAGTTAAAGTTGGAAATGTTAAGACTTGTGATGGAAATCAAAACTTATTGAGCAGGGTACTATATGTACCAACCATTACAAAAAACTTGATGAGTGTCAGACAGATTGTGGAAAAAGGTTTGCAGGTCAGATTCCACCAATTTGGAGCATTTGTGGAGGATCCCAAGCAGGGGTTCAAGAGAATTGCTATATGAGAAAAGACAGGTAGACTTTTTACTTTTGTGCTAGAAGATACAAAGAATATTGCAGTATACAGTTACAAAGATCAAACAATTTTAGAGCTTGAGATTTGGCATAAAAGATTAGCGCATGTAGGTGAAAGAACCGTGAAGCAAATATGCAGGGACCAATGTGTGTTGCCTAACTATTTATGGGTAGAGAGTATTTCTATTGCCACTTACCTCATAAACACGTTACCATGTAAGTCCCTTGATGGGATGACTCCTTATGAGGCATGGCATAGTAAGAGACCCTCACTTGATCATTGCAGGATATTTGGATGTGTAGCATATGTACACATTCCTTCTCAGATAAGAGGTAAGCTAGACCCTAAGACTGAGAAGTGCATCTTTATTGGATATGATCTAAATGAGAAGGGGTACAGGTTCTACAACCTTTCAATAAGGGATTCATGGTTAGTAGAGATGTTGTCTTTGATGAAAATGATTCTTGGTATGAGAATGAATGCAGGAAGTTTAAACTACCCTATGACTTGGAGGAGGAGTTTCCAAGTCTTGCTAACGAGGAACCTACTTAGAATGAAGAAACCACTTCAAACGATGGAGACATTATCAATCTTGAAGAATTCAAGGCATGGAAGTCCAAAGGCAAACTCAAGATGCAGAAGCTTGAAGACATACATGAATCTTCAAATCAATCAATCAGAATATCACAAAGGGAGAGCAAAAAACCTATCAGATATGGGTATGATACATCTCTTGTTACTAAACAATCTTTTTATCTTGCCAAAGATTTGTCGATTGAAGAACGAGGATCATATGAAGAAGCCATGACCAAGACAGAATGGAAAAAAGCTATGGATGAGGAGATTGAAGCACTCAAAGAATGTGACACA
Organism: Ceratopteris richardii; assembly: GCA_020310875.1. Classification (NCBI taxonomy): domain Eukaryota; kingdom Viridiplantae; phylum Streptophyta; class Polypodiopsida; order Polypodiales; family Pteridaceae; genus Ceratopteris; species Ceratopteris richardii. Next base: position 129,431,316 of record CM035418.1, on the reverse strand, counting down.
TGGGAACTAGTACCAAAGAAAGAGTCCATGAAGGGAATTGGATCCAGATGGATCTATAAACTCAAAAGAAATACTGATGGGTCAATTAACAGGTACAAAGCCAGATTGGTAGCCAAGAGTTTTGCACAAACCCAAGGCATTGCCTATGAAGAAACATTCTCACCTGTAGCCAAGATGCCAACCATCAGGGTGTTGGTGAGTGTGGCTGCATCTAAAAATTGGAACATGTATCAATTAGATGTAAAAAATTCTTCTTGAATGAATGGATTTCAGAGAAGGTATATATTTCACAACCTCCTAGCTATGAGGATCCAAACAAGGTAACATATGTGTGCAAATTAAATAAAGCTCTTTATGGGTTAAAGCAGGCACCTAGGGCATGGAACCACAGATTGACCACATACCTTCAAGACCAAGGTTTTGACATGAGCAAGGCAAACACTTCTCTATTCATCAAGAGAAGCAAGTGAGAGGTAATATACCTATGTGTATATGTGGATGATATCATACTTATAGGTAATGATGTCAATGCAATCAGAAAAATCAAGAACCAGATGATGAAGGAGTTTAAGATCTGTGATCTTGGTCTACTCAAGTATTTTCTTGGACTTGAGTTAGTTTATACTAACTCTGGAATCTATATTACTCAGAAAAAATGCATACACGATATCTTGAAGAAGTTTAAATTGCAGGATGCCAAAGTTGCAAGTACTCCAATGGAGGTAAACATAAAACTAAGTGCCCATGAAGGTGATGAAATTGATGATATTACAGGTTATCAAAGCATTGTGGGTAGCTTGAATTATGCTACCTTGACAAGGATAGATATTGCATATGGAGTCACTGTGCTAAGTGAGTTTATGCACAAGCCAAGAGCACCTCACTTGGAGGTTGCCAAAAGGATATTAAAAGACCTCAAGGGTACTCAACATCATGGTTTGTATTTCCCTTACACTTCAGACTTGGATATCAAGATCTATTCAGATGCAGATTGGCAAGGATGCACCTACTATTGCTTTATCTTCTACAGAGGTAGAGTATAGAGGATTGGCTAATGCCACCCAAGAAGCCATATGGATCAAGCTATTGTATACAGAATTGGGTTTGTATACTAGCTCACCATTGATATTTGGAGGTAATACAAGCTCACTTCACCTTGCAGCTAATCCTATTTATCATGGTAGGACCAAGCATATAGAGGTCCATTACCATTATGTGAGAGAGAAGCTATTAAGCAAGTACATTCAACTAACACATGTATCAACCAACATGCAATGTGCAGATTTGCTAACTAAAGCTTTGGAAAATTTGGTAATGTTTTTTCCTTAGGTCTACTATATACTCACAAAGTTTCATTGCAATTAAGTGTTTCAATCGTGAGCTATGCTCATTTGAAGTTGCCTATATCTCTTCATATTCTACTTCTCTATGAGCACTCCATCATATCAGTGTTTTTCTCAGAGCTTGTTCTTAGTGTGTATCTCACAATTTTCCATGCTTCAAAGGTTGATAGAATCAGCATACTTTCTAGTATATTCCTACAATAGTTTATAAGCATTGCACCTTGGAATATTGAGATACCAACATTTTGCTGCTCACGTGTTTGAGTACTCGTACAGAGCGTGAGAGTCGGGGTGATGCTACAACTTGCGAAACACTTTTCTCTTTATGTGGTCCATAATATTTTATGAGATAACTCTTGATTATTAGCTTATTAAGTAAGTACTAGATCCCTAAAAGGAATCAAGTCAATTGCTGTTGTGACCAGACAATTGGTGAAAACACAAGACCAGTGTATGAACATAAAGAGGAAGTTTTTTGTTCTTGAATCCACTGAAACTTATTTGATTTGATTCATTTTTTTGAGAGTGATTCTCCAAGGTACATAGGATGTCTAATACATACTTCGGCAAGCTAAAAGGTCCCACTACATATCCCTAAAGTTTATTTGGCTAGTGTATGCAAGGTTTTTACAGCACCACTTCATCTTCTCCAAGTTCAAATCCATCTCTTCAAAGATTAGACCTAGGAGGTAAAGAAATACATATGGAATATGGTTGCTAAAAAACTCACACCATGCATGGTTAACCATGTTATCAGCGAAGACAAAGCACTTCAAACTTCAATAGTTTGAAGCATCTTCTGTTTGGTAGATCATATGGAGCATCCAAGTTTCGAATAAGAGTTTTTTATTGGGGATTGTACATTGTCATTGATGTTGAACTCAAATGAAAACATGCTAATCATAAAATGTTTTAGGGTCTTAAAAGGCGTTTGCTACACTTTTTCACAATAATGTTGATATTGGATTATCCATATTGATTTCTTCTCATAGGCACCAACACCAAAGCCCACTCACACAAAAATTTAAGGATTCAAACCATAACTTCACAAAACATGAGATCTGCATATCCTCCAATAAAAAAAATGTCTACACAAAAAGAATTCAAAACAAAAGATTTGTGGAAAACCCATTGTAGAAGAAACTTAAGTACTCTCTTACATGTCACTTGAATCACATGTCCCTACTTTACCCACACAAGGGAAATGATTGATACTACTTCACAATGTATGATTGTATGTAATCGTCCAAGCTTTGCTAATATAGCACAAACACCTAAATTATAGAAAGTTTATGCTAATCCTATGGATACAATAAGGACTTAAAAAATTATTGTCTGATTCAATAACATGGAATTTTTTCTTAGAGAATGCTACATTATAGACCTTAATCACTTCTAAGTTCTCTAGCATGCATTGATCAATAAAAATATTTAACCCCTTATTCTTAGCAAAATGAATGGGAAACTTTTTGTATATTTCAATGAGAAATTTAGGAATGAATTCAATGTTATGTTGCACATACACTCTCTATATAGTGATCAATTGATATTCCTTTTGTAAATATTCCTATCCTCATCCAACAAGGTATATAACTAAGTAGGATATTAAGTTTGGTAAAAACCTTAGTGAATATGCTTCTAGGTATAGTGACTATTCTTATTGGAATAATCACAAGCATGTTACCATAAGCACTATACTAGCTAGTAGATTCCATATGCTAAATATCACAACAAATATCTTTAGTAGCTTAGGAAACATACCTACAAATGTAGTGAATATGACGTGTATAGGATTTAAGATTTTATTTAATTACTAATTATGCTAAGTGGTTTGTATGCTTATTATTGATTGACCTATATATATATATATATATATATATATATATATATATATATATATATATATATATATATATATAATTTTCATTCCAAATCAATAATACCGCACAATTTCTAGTTAAAATAGGTCACATATAGTCTACTAGAGTGCTATTAATAAAGCATGTTTCTTAATCTAGTCCCATTCTTTCTTCTTGGTGGTTTTGAGTAGGCATACATCTATGCCTGTGTAGAAAGTGTTGGAGCTTTCTAGCATTAAGTTGTCAACATTTTCCTTCCTTCATTAGGAATGAATTGTGTCTAGTCATTTTGTCATTAGAAACGTAATAGAGTCGTAGATCCTCAAAAGAAATTTTTTTTATTCTTCAAGTAATCTCTAAGAAAAATGAAAAATAGTTAAATTTTGTTATTTATATATCTCTCTTTGTTAAGGTTTTGTTAGAGTTATCTAGGTAATTGGAGTTCATTTCTCTAGGTAATTTTGAAGAAAATTCAAAATGTCAATAGCTTGAGCATACAATCTCTATCTTGTGTTGTAGAGATTTTTTCTCTCAGTGTGGGTACAAATTTGATAAAGGTTCACTTTGGGTTGGGGAAGTGCAAACAAGTCAACTTGTGGAAATCATTCATGCTTCATCATTACAAGGGGGTTGCAATACAACACCTATGAATGGTATGAGAGCATTAAGACTAGCATTATTTTTGTACTAGAAGGAAGAGAAGCTTTTGGAGGTGATGGAGTAAAATATCGCTACAACTCAACATTCTTCTAGTTGAACGAGCAAGATGGAGCTATTTTTGAAGACATGATAAGGCTACATCATTTTGATTCAAGTGCTTTGAGTTCAAAGCTAGGACTTCAAGAGTAACATCGCTCATAAAGCTTCGTAGGTTACTTTGGGAGGATCCCAAAGTAAGAGGAGTCTACCATCGTTGACTTAAACACAGAAATGCAAAAGCTTGATAAAAACAATTAACAACCATGAAAGTGTAGGATGCCAAGCTTCCTTAAGGTGAAAGGCTTGTGGATATTGATATGTTGATGAAATCCAAGGCCTAGATTTGGAGATAAGTCCACCAAAACTTGGTTCCATGCTTTTAGAGTGTGGAATCAAAGTGACAAGATTATTTTCTTCATTCTCTCACAACATATTAGTGATGCAATGATCAAACACTTCGAAGATTAAGATACATTTATTAAGATATGGGAATCTTAGAGAAAATTTACTCTACATCAATGAGAACTAGGAATATACAATTGAACAAGGAGCTTAACCAATCATCAAACAAACAGTATCCATAATTTCACCTTAATGGTAAAGAAATTAATTGATAAATTAGGTTCCATTCATTGTCATATTAATGATGATGACCTAGTAGTTTATATCTTCCATGGATAGAGGGAGGATGAAAAATGGAAAGCATTGAGCACTTCAAATTATGTGAGAGAAAACCTACAAAATTCTTAATAACTTGTGGCTTGATTGTTAGAGAGCAGATGGTGCTTGATATAGGTGGAAGTAAGGAAAAAAAAAATTATAAAGCAAGGCTAGAGGAGCACAAGGAAAAGGTCAGGTTCAAGAGCAAGTACAAGAGCATGGACGCCATTCCTTATCAAAAAGAGGAAGAGGTAACATAGAGGAAGAGGATCAAGGAAAAGTCAATCTAGAGATGTAGGTAATTAAGGTGGCTATTACATATGTGCCAAGTATGTGCATTATGCAAGGGACTATGATGTAGGTTTCATATCATAGAACATATATAGTACATAACTAGTGGATGTAGTAATCGTATGAACTTACAAAAGGGAATTCTTTTCCAACATGTAGGTTCCATGAGCAAAGGGGCATGTCAAAACAACTTATGAATGCCATCACACTATCCCACAAAGGTGATGATATGTTGGATGGATCACAAAAGGAAAATTTCTTGAAGGATGTGTTGCATGTACTACTATCACATAGAACCTTGTATGAGTGGGACAATTGGTGGAGAAGGTCATCAAGTTAAGTTTCACCAAAGGGCCTATTTTATGGAGATTGTCTAGGGGACTATCTAAGTCCATATAAGCTCTTCTTGATCTTACAAACTAGAATTGCTTTGCTAGGTACTGCATAACCCTCTAGTTGTTTCATATACGTCTCACTTGTAGGATCTCCATGCAAGAAAGAAATTTTCACATCCGTTTGGACTGGCTCTAAGTCCATTGTGATGAATCCGTGCAACATACAGAGGGTAGTCATCTAGACTAGTGAAGAGAGGATTTTCTAAAAATCATTATCATGTTGTGGCTCAAAATACTTTACAACAAGTCATGCTTTATACTTTGGGGAAGCACTATGTGATGTGGTTTTCAACTTAGATACCCATTTACATGGTAAAGCTTTCCTACCGTTTGGTAAAGGTACTCAATCCCAAGTACCATTCTTGTGCATAAAATCCAACTCAGTCTTCATGGCATGTTCCCACTTGACATGATCCTTTGTCTACATAGCATCTTTGTAGCAAGAAGGCTCACCAACATATGTTATCAGAACAAAATGCAAACCAAGATCATATTTATTGGCATTCTCTTGAACATTCCTGTTTGCAAGATTTTTATGCATGATTATTGGAGGAATAGTATCCTCAAACAGCATGCTCCTCACTTCAACCTGATCATTGACCATGTTTTACGATCCCAAAAGTGATATCCAAATTTTCCTTCTCAACCATATGGAAGAAAATGCATTTCTTTGACTTATGGTCCAACTATTGTCTACTATTCTTGGGTATACAAACATATGCTCCACACACAAAAACTCAAAGATGATCATAATATGATGGCTTCCCTGTCCTCTTGTTCCACTTTTAGAACTTTGGTAGTACGAGGTGAAAGGTTAGTCACATGAACTACAATCAATACTCGTGCTTAAAAGGCTTGTGAGAGGTTTGCATGATGAAACATAGAGACTAGTCTATCTTGAATACTTATATTCATCCTTTCAGCATCATCATTCTATACTTGGGTATAAGGATCTCTAAATTCTCTATAAATTCCTCTAGACTCAGAGAAAAGGCTGACTTTATGTGAGTTATACACACCCCCATTATCTGAATGTAAAGCCTTGATATTAGTTCCCTTTTAGTCTTAATTAAAGTAAGTCCTTTTTTGAAAATATGGAATACCTTGTCCTTCAATTGGATAGGATACATCTAGACCTTTCTAGTAGCATCACCCTCTTCAAACACCACTCTCATCACTTCAACCTAGTCTATTTATGCATCTTGGACTCATTTAAAATGGCATCACTACTTCTGATCACTGACCATGTTTTAGGAGCGCATAAGTGATATCCAAATTTCCTTTCTCAACCATATCAAAGAAAAATGCATTTTCTTTTACTTATGGTCCAACTTGTGTCTATGATTCTTGGGTATACAAACATATGCTCCACACACAAAAACGCAACAATGATCATAATATGATGGCTTCCCTATCCATAAATCTTGCTAGTACTAGGTGAAAGGTTAATCACATGAAGTGCAATCAATACTGCTTCTGCCCGAATGGCTTGTGAGAGCTTTGCATGATGCAACGTGGAGACTACTCTATCTTGAATAGTTCTATTCAGCCTTTGAGCTACATCATTCAATACTTGGGTGTAAGGATTTGTAAATTCTCTATAAACTCCTCTAGACTAAGAGAAAAGGTTGAAGGTATGTGAGGTATACTCAACCCCATTATCTGAATGTAAAGCATTGGGATTAGTTTCCTTTTAGTCTTAACTAAAGTAAGTCATTTTTTGAAAATAGGGAATACCTCATCCTTCAATTTGATAGGATATAAGTAGACTTTCTAGGAGCATCATCCATGAGAATGACAAAGTAAATAGAACCACCTAATGACCTTGTGGGCATAGGACCACAGATATCTATATGAACAAGATCTAAAGGTTGAATTAAAGAGTCAATGTGCGTTTTACACATTCCCAATTTGCTTTCCATATTGATAGTGCTCACAAAATGAAAAATTCGAGAAAGATAACAAAGGTAACTAGATAGAGTGAGAAACATTTTCCATTCCACTATGAAATATCTTGCCCAAACGGCCATGCTAAATACAAGATATAGATTGTTCAGTAGTAGCTAACAAGTGTTCTTTGTATTATACAAATAAAGAATAAAGTGAGGCAAATTTTCCTCCTTTTGCAATAACTGTATTTCTCTTTGATACATGAAAAGATTCAGTATAGAAAAGCTCCTTGTAACCAAGGTTAATAAGTTGACCAACTAACATCAAACTACATGATAGCTAAGGTACATGGTGTACATCATGCATACTAGATCTTAAATCATCAATGAATTGCACAACTACATGTCCAATCCCAACAACATCACACTGTTAAGAGTCACCAAGTCTCATAGTATGAAGAGACTTTTCTGCATAAGGAGAGAACCATTCTCTATGTTGTGTCACATGGAGAGAAGCACCAAAATCTAGCAGCTACATGTGGGAAAGAGAATCAGCCATAAGAGACTTAACAATACTAGTATTGTTAAGTCTCAACACATGAGCATCATCAAAAAAAGCATTGATTTCTTCAATCTTCATAGTCAAAGTAGATGGTGCAGGTAATTGTTTAACTTTCCCATCAATATTCTTCCCTTTATCATTAGCATTCTCTAATGAATAGCAGTTATTCTTCATGTTTACTTCTTTATGAAAATTATGGCATTTGATATACCTCTTCCTTGGTTTACTTCTACTCTCAATAACCACCTCTCAATAACACATAATCTACAATAACCACCTCTCAATGAGTATATGTCAATCAATGACTATATATGAGTGCCCAAATGAATGCCTTGCAACTACGTATATGGCATCGTGTTTTATTCTTGATGATCATTGAAGAGATCCAAAATCATGTTCTAACATGGACTACATGCCTCAAGAAGAGTGTGACTAGTGGCATGACACAATCACCTAATTGTGGAAAGCAACTACTCGTGTTGGGGTACCAATCTAGTTTTAGACCTCTTAATTGTTCTTGACATCCACATGGATTTGGGGTGGTATCTCTTGCAATTCTTGTCATATTTACCTCTTCTTTCCAATCTTGAAGAATCCCATATTTATCACATGTGGCATTGAAAACTATGCCTAGATTTAGGTGCTCCGTAGAGTCCAGTTGTTTGGAGCAATCCAAAAGTGGGAGTGGAGTCGGCTAATTTGGTGGGTTGCAAAAGACTGTAGGTCTCTCTTTATTTTCCATGTAGGATGGGATTAAAGTCACTCATTTTGTGTTACACAAAGGAATTTGAGTCACACTTGTTCTAGGTATCACCTAGATTTATGATTAATAACTTGAAGGTTGCCTTATTTTTTATGCAAAGCCAAAATGGTAGTAGAGTTTACCGAAACATGGAGAACTGAAAGTCTCCCTATTTGACTATTGAGTTGACTTGCCTATGGTGTTAACCCGATTTCAACAAGGTTTCCCTATCTTTTCACGTAAGGATTGAAGATAAGTCACCTTATAATGGTCGCCCAAGTGTACCATGCCTAAGAAAAGAGTTGGGTTGGCTTTATGTGGGCCGTCCACTTATGTATGACATGAGGAAAAAGGGGGTAACTAATTTAGAGGTTTCCTTGCTTGATTTGCCATGAGAGATAGGGCGTGACTCCCTTGTTTTTACTTGTCTGATACTTGACATTCCATGTGAAAGATGGTGCACCTCAATCAGCGCTCGCCCAAGTTTTGTAATAATATGGGTGGTGGTGCAAGAAAACAAGGTGCCTAAAAGAAGGCAAGTATGCCACGTATTTTCTTGAAAATAGGGTTTCTAGAGTTTGATATTTATGCACACTTGGGGAGCATGATTTGTTGGGTTGATTCAAATAAGGTGATTGAGTATCTTTGCAATTTGGGGCGAGTATTTTTGCGCTTAGGGAAAATATGGCGTGGTTTTTGGAGAGAAAACATGGTGAGTATTTATTATGGTGCAAAATATCCAAAGGTGCAATTATTTCCTTAGCATATCTACAGTGCTACACCCCGCCCCCCTTATCAAGCTTTTACATCATCTTGATGGAAGGTTCCCCATTATTTGGCACAAATAAAGAATTTTTTTTTTGCAAAATATGACTATGGTACGTAAATGAAACAAGGTATATAAATTGGATGTGTTATCCTTTAGGCTTGCTTCCATTGAACTAGATCTTTGTTGATATATTTAGGTAGTGATGTGTGTGAACACTCTAGGATTGACGGGGCGCTTTTTTCTCTCTTTAGGAGGTTTTTTACCCCGGGCTTGTATATACACCTATTGCCCTAACTGGCTACTTATCTTTGTACATTCTCTAGTAATACATTTAGTATTTTTGTGTTGTAATCCAAGCTTCTTCTTCTTCCTTGTGATGTTTGCGTGCTTCCGCAGATGTCTAACTCCAACAATTGGTATTAGATGAGGTCCCTGCTTCATCTAGGGCATCTTCGACACCTCTCCAATTGCAGTCTCAGAATCACACAAATTTTGGTGAGCATTCTCAGTATGTTTTCGAGATCAAAACAATTTTGCTTTGTGGCGATCTCAGCTCGTTTCGGCCTACGAATGCATTATCGTAGCGCTTGTGTAGGCTATTTCATCTTTTTGTGCCAAAGTTATATACTAGTTTTGGTTCGCTAGTATAAGCATTTGGAAGTCTGCTATAGGTCTAGCAAAATTTGTCTACGTAGTTTTGTTCAACTTTTTGAGATACAGTCAATTTGTTGCATCAAGGTATTTTAGTCACCCGTCATGGCTGAAAGTAGTGATGTATTCCGTATGTTGGCTATTGAGGATAAGTTGGATGGTACCAACTACCCCTTATGGGCTTATATGATGCGACATGTATTGGTTGCAAAAGGACTGTGGAACATTGTGCAGGGTGTTGAAAAATGTCCTATCACACCTACAACTATTACAACTAAAGGTACCGAAGCTAATGCAAAAGGTATCGAAGATGATGATATTTTGCATATTCTTGTTCGTGCTATGGTTTTTGCTACACCTACTGTAGAGCAAATTCGTTGGGATGGCATAGATGCCCAAGCACATGCATTGATAGCTTTGTCTATCAAACGTGCCATTATTCCTCACATTCTCTCCTGCAGAATAGCTAAGGATGCTTGGGGTACACTTACCACATTGTACCAAGCTACGAATGAGGCTCATGTTGCTTACCTCCGAAAAAAGTTGGAGAGTGAGCACATGAATGAAGGTGATTCTATGGAGAGTTTTCTAACAAAGATCAAAGACTTGAAGGAACAATTGATTTCTATTGATGAGGTTATAACAGATAGCTCACTTATGTAGACTGTTCTGAATGGTCTTCCTGATTCATATTAGAATTTTGCTTCTACTCTTCGGTTGATGATGAAAGGAAATTGAAATGCCTCGTCTTTTGAGGAGTTAGTCTCTGTTTTGTTGCAAGAGGATCAGTCCAGGCATAACAGGTCCATTATGGGTGTTGTAGATCAAGCTTTCCTGGCTAGTGAGAAGGGCAAGGGAAAATGGAGCTCTTCAACTAGTAAGCAAAAATCTGCTAATTTTGCACAATCAAAGAGGGAAGACAAAGATGAAAAGAAATCAGAAAAGCCGAAATTGTTTTGGAAGCACAGTAAACGAAATGATCATATCATAAAGAACTATCCAAAATTAGCTGCTAAAGAGGCAAAGAAGAAAGAGGTTGGAATGGTTGTTGAAGAGGCCTCTACACCAAAAAATGAGTCTCTTAATCTTGTGCAGGAAGAAGAATGGGCGTTTACTACTGTTTGCAGTTTTGACCTATCTTCTCATGAGCAATGCATGTCTGTAGTAGACTCAGATGTTTGGTACTTTGATAGTGGGGCGACCAAACATATAACCTCGCAGCACAGTTTCTTCCTTGACTCGAGCCTACCCCTACAGGGAATAGTGTCACATGCACCAACAACTCCTCTTCTCCTATTATCGGAGTTGGTAAGATCATTTTGACTATTGCTCATAGTAGTTCTTTCACTTTGCCAGATGCTTTCTTTGTGCCAAGGATCACGAAAAATCTGTTATCAGTTTCTTCATTAGCCAAGATTGGCTTGGTTGTGAAATTTGTTGGTGAAAGGTGTACAGTTCATGATCTATCAAATGGCGACGTGATTATTGCTTCTAGCATTTTATGTTGTGGGCTATATAAGCTCATAGACTATGAAAGATATGTAAATGATTTGACATGTGCAGTACATGATTCTTAGGCTATGTGAGATGCAAAGCTTTGGCATGCATGCTTTAGTCATCTGAATTTTGCTAGTTTGCTACGCTTGAAGAAATGTGAAATGGCGTGCTCTTTGCCCAAACTTGAGGCACCTAGAAAACATGTTTGTGAAGGCTGTATTTTGGCAAATGCAGCATTCATCCTTTTGAAAAGATGGTTCAGTTCGGGCTACTCAGAAATTGCAGCCTGTACATAGTGATGTCTACAACAACATCCTTGTACACTTAAACTATGATCCTTAGGGTAGTGTCTTCACCACTCTATAAGGTCCATCCCACTAGGGTTCCATTCTAATAAATACTAGGAATATATCCTTGAGATTTTCTAGGTGTTGATGAAAATCATGGACTATGGCTCCTTTATCTATACCTAAGAATATTGAAAAATGATCTATGAAAGTCGCTTGTATCATGAATTATTTTGAGTCATGTTGTTGGAGTTTTAGCTCATTTGGAGCATTCACTAAGTTGAGTTGTCATAAGCAAGCCTCTTGCCTGCTTGTTTGCTATGTTTGAGTAGGCATATCTATGTGTGTGTGCAAACGATGTTGCAACACTCTACCCATGAATTTTTAACATTGATCATCTCGCATTATTCATAAATTTCATGTAATCTTTTCCTTATTGAATAGTTGTTGGATTCTATGCTGATCACACCAAGTCTTGAGCAATTTGTGAGTAATTTGGGAGAATCCTTTATTTGAAGTTGGTTGATTGATATCTCTCTTTATGTGTAGTCTCTATTGTAGCTAGGTTTCTCTGCATTTTAAGGGTTGCTTCACCTTCTCTTTTTATCCATTTTCTATTCTTATGCTGTCATTGGGTAGTAGTGCTTTAATGTTGAGCCAAGTTTGAGGTTCATTCTCTAGATAGCCTCTAGGAAAAGCTTTTTGGGGTGACTTTTGGTCTCAATTTGACTAGATACTATGAGCATTCAACTACTGTAGTGAACATTGCTTCTCTTGGTGTAATCTTTCATTTTGAGTGAAAACTGTTTTCTGTGAAAGAACTTGCTTTTTAATACAGGTCTACCAAAGCTCACTAGATTCTCTTCATATGCTCTACAAGAGAGTAATTTTGATGTGAAGAGGTCTAAGATAGGCACTTATGGACATCATACAATCTTCATTCTTGCATAGGGATTGAGATACTTCCACCAACAATGGTAGCAGGGCATCTTGACATCTTGATGGCATCCAATACAAGCATGAAGACCTCTTAGAGCTGGTGCTTGAAGATTTGTATCAAAGAAATCTTCTTTGAGGTAGCTCACATCAAGGGAGAGATATTCCACTCAAAGTTGGAGGTGTGCAAGGTGTGGAACTAAGCAAAGATTTGGATTAATGTAACTTTAGAGCCTCATATATGTTTTACACACATTGGATCATTAGCCAAGGGCTAGATCAAGTAGAAAGGACTAAATTTGGGATACTTCGATACTGAAAGTCAAAAGTTACACAAGGGGAATTATCAACCATTGAGATTTAGGGTCTCTAACTATTAATAGGCAAGGGATTATGGGATGGATTAGTGTAAGTGAACCAAGACCTAGGTTGGATGAAACTCCAATCAATGAACAATGAAGGGCCTTTAAGGAATGGAATGATTATGCCATAGAAATCATGATTGTGTCATAGAACTTTAAGAGGGAGCACAACCAGCCTATGGACCAATCTACAGACTATCCCTAAATGAGCTTATACAATTAGGCAAGAACATTTATGAGAATCTAGCCAAGGATTTTACTAGACACTCAAAGTCTCTACTAGGAGCCTATATTGTATTTGTAAAGAAGAAGGATGGGACTATTCAAATGTGTATAGACTATTGTGGGTTGAAGAAAGTCAATATAGAGAAAAGATACCCTCAACCACTCATATCAAGGCTCTTGGAACGACTTGGAGCCAAAAAGTTCTTCACAAAGTTTTACCTTCAAGGAGCTTAAAATCTTTTGAGGATCAGAGAAGGAAACGAATGGAAGAAGACATTTCAAACAAGGTGTTGGCATTTTGAATATCTAGTTATGCCATTTAGTCTCACAAATGCTCCAACCTTCTTTGAGCATATGATGAATAATATCTTTTGAGGGTATTTAGATGATTTTGTGTTTATATACCTTGATGATATCTTTATATTCTCCAGAAACATAGAGGATTAGAACTATAATGTAAAGATAGCCCTAAGGAAACTAATAGAGATAAGATTATTTACAAAATCACAGAAGTGCTCGTTACATGAAAATAAAAGTGGAATATTTAGAGTACATTATATTAAATTAAGGAATCTTTATGGACCCTAAGAAGGACACGAAAATCATTGACTTGCAACCACCGTCATGTGTTCAAGATGCACAATGTTTTCTAGGGTTTGCCAATTTTTATTAAATATTCATTTGAGACTAATCTAAGATAGTGATAGCTCTTACCAACAAAAAAAAAACAAATATCTCATGGAACAAAGACACTGAAAAATCCTTTCACACCCTCAAATCATCATTCACTACTGTTTCTACTCTAGTTCACTTTGAGTCTACCGAAACGTTTTCCTAGAGACAGATGCATTGGGCTTGGCCATGGGGGTGATCCTATCCCAACATGGGGATGATGGATACCTACATACAGTTGCATATCATTTATTGAAATACTCTCTTCAAAATACTAACCACGAGATCCATGATAAAGAACTCCTTGCAAAAGTGGATGTCTTTGATACCTAGCATCACCATCTAGAAGGAGAAACTTATAAATTTACTGTGTACATAGATCACAATAAATAAGAGTAATTTATGACCACCTGCATCTTTAATAGAAGGCAATCCAGATGGAGTAACTCTCGATCCAGTTCTATTTTGTTGTCTCGTATCATCTAGGATGTCAACAATGTCAATTTGATGCCTTACCAAGAAGATATTATCTTGCACAGAAGAAAGGTGAAGAGACTTTTGATCAACAACAGAGTGTACTACTCAAGCCTTAATATTTCTTAGTAGAGATCTCTTCAAACCATCAACAATATTGAGTCTTGAACCATTTCATACGTGAGAGTTTACCACATGATGAATTGTTTTCTAAGATCAAGCAAAAAAAAATCAAGAAGGGAAAATTTCATGAAGTGGACGAGTTCAAGAAAATTATGGGTTACTATTCCATTAGAACCTACTTTTCCTCCCTCTAGGAAGGCTCACAATCTGATTACTTTAGCAACTTTATGATAATTTTGTACCAAGATATTTTGGAGTGCATTAAACAAAAGAACTCATATCTACAGATTTTTGGTGGACAAAAATGTGGAAGGCCGTCAAAGAATACATCCAAACATGTGACACTTGCAACAGATCTAAGGTATCAAAACAAAAACCTCATGGTCTCTTGCAACCTTTACCTGTTCAACAAATTCCATGGTCTTTATTATCTTTGGATTTCATCATAGATCTTCCAAGGCCAGATAAGTATGGTGTGATTCTTGCTATGTATTCCACAAATTCTATGGTGTTCATTATCTATGGATTTCATCAAAGATCTACCAAGTTCAAATAATTATGATTTACAAAGATGGCATACTTCATTCCAACTACCAAGGGAGCCATAGGTACAACCACTGATAAAGGTTTTCTCGAATGCATCCTCAGGATGCATGGATTGCCTGGGGATATTATGAACACGAGGTCCAGATTTCATATATCGCTTTTGGAATGCTTTTACAAACTCCTTCGCGTTCAAGTCAAATTATTTTTGACCAATCATCGAGAGACTGGTGGACAAAAAGAATGGGTGAGTCAACTCCTAGAATAGTATCTCCATTGCACGATCAAGTATCATCAAAATGATTGGTTTGAGCTTTTGCAGAGTTTTCCTATAACAGCAATGTTGATACATCTACCAATAAAACTCCCTTCTTTGCAAATTATGGGCGACACCCAAGGATAGATGTGCAATTCTCAAATCATTTGAAGAACCCAGCTTCTAGAGATAAGACGCAGTACCTCATTCACAAAGAATTGAAGGAAGAGATCCATAGGGCTTAAGGAAAATATACAATTTTGAAGTACTGTTGAAGCAAGCCATTGTTCATTATATGCCTCATCTGTTAGCACACCAGAGATGCTGATATTCTTATGCAATACAATAAACATAAAGGATTCAGCTATCAAAACTCAGAAATTTAACTCTTCATGTGCTGTCATAACATAAAATTGTAAGTAGAAGCAGTTTGTTTTTTAGTTACTGTGTACATAGATCATAAGAAATAAGAGTAATTTATGACCACGTGCATCTTTAATAGAAAGCAATTGAGATGGAGTAAAGTTTGATCCAGTTCTATTTTGTTGACATGTATCATCTTGGATGCCAACAATGTCAGTTTGATGCCTTGTCAAGAAGATATTATCTTGCACGGAAGAAAGGTGAAGAGACTTTTGATCAACAAGAGAGTGTACTACTCAAGCCTTAATATTTCTAGTTAGTAGACATCTCTTCAAACCATCAACAATATTGAGTCTTGAACCATTTAATTCGTGAGAGTTTACCACATGATGAATTGTTTTGTTATGTCAAGCAAAAAAAATCAAGAAGGGAAAATTTCATGAAGTGGACGAGTTCAAGAAAATTACCGGTTATTATTCCAATAGAACCTACTTTTCATCCCTCTAGGAAGGCTCATGAACTAATTACTTTAGCAACTTTATGATAATTTTGTACCAAGATCTTTTGGAGTGCATAAAACAAAAGAACTCATATCTACAGATTTTCGGTGGCCAAAAATGTGGAAGGCAGTCAAAGAATACATCCGAACATGTGACACTTGCAACAGATCTAAGGTATCAAAACAAAAACCTCATGGTATCTTGCAACCTTTACCTATTCAACAAATTCCATGGTCTTTATTATCTTTGGATTTCATCATAGATCTTCCAAAGCCAGATAAGTATGATGTGATTCTTGCTATGTATTCCACAAATTCTATGGTCTTCATTATCTATGGATTTCATCAAAGATCTACCAAGGTCAAATAATTATGATTTACAAAGATGGCATACTTCATTCCAACTACCAAGGGAGCCATAGGTGGAACCATTGCTAAAGGTTTTCTCGAATACATCTTCACGATGCATGGATTGTCTGGGGATATTATGAATGCACGAGGTCCAGATTTCATATATCGCTTTTGGAATGCTCTTACAAACTCCTTCGCGTTCAAGTCAAATTCTCTTTGACCAATCATCGAGAGACTGGTGGACAAAAAGAACGGGTGAGTCAAGTTCTAGAATAGTATCATCATTGCACGATCAAGTATCATCAAAATGATTGGTTTGAGCTTTTACTTCTTGCAGAGTTTTCCTATAACAACAATGTTGATACATCTACCAAGAAAATTCCCTTCTTTGCAAATTATGGGCGACACCCAAGGATAGATGTGCAATTCTCAAATCATTTGAAGAACCCAGCTTCTAGAGCTAAGACCCAATACCTCATTCACAAAGAACTGAAGGAAGAGATCCATAATCGACTCACAGACAAGTCATCCAAAACCATTTAGTGCTTTCAAACATAGCGCGTCACCTTCTTGTAGTTGTGCAGTGATGCAACTTTCTTTTGAACTAAACTACACCACGAGCATGCTCTTACTTGTAGAAAGTGCCAGCTCACAGCAAATCCCTTGAAATAGTATCGACTTCCTTCACCACCAAAACGTCAAAATCAGTGTGGTTCTATGTCCTTCGAGGTCGATTTCCTTCATGTTTTTTAATCCTTTTTTTCCGATTCTCTACCCATTCGCATGTGTTTTATTGATGTTTTTCAGCTTTGCAAGTGAAGCCATGTGCAAGCTTCCCCAAAAGAGTGGACAACCTCACTTTCATTATAAAGAAACGCTGTTGCTGCTCTGAACGGAATCGAATAACATTCACTTTCTGATCAAGTAATATCCTGTTAGATTAACGCGCTGAATAAAATTCTATTATATCAAATCATATGAAATGACGTACAGTTAATCTTCCCAATAATTCAAGATAATAGGAATAATGGCTTCGGCCGACCTTCCCCGTGCAAAAAAAGAAAAAAATAAAAAAATAAGATCGCCAAGCCTACCGTATTGTCTACATAAAATACAAGGACAGAATTGCCTCCATAGAATGGGACATCGTCATTAGGTAGGAAATCAAGGGCGACCCAGCATAAAGTCATGAGCAGGGGTTTCATCCTCTGGATTTCATGATTAGTCTAACTTGTTGCTCGGGTTTAATTTCTCATAGTACGTGCAAACGTGCACACTGAATTTTCTTGGGGCCTTCGAGCTTCGCGTCAGAGGGGTGCTTGAAGTCAACCAAAGATCTACACTAGCTCAGCCCAAACAAGTAAGTTTTTCAATGTTACTTAGCTTCTTAATGTATAAACAGTTAAAGTCTCTGGTTTGTGAATGGATGTTCCTCTGTTTTACCATTTGTGTGTGCTCTTTCCGCAGCTATGAAAAATCTACACAGTTTTAGACTGAGCATTGTGAATAGGTGCTTGTGTACTTTACTTTTCCTGTGTTTCCGTACCTACACAAAAATCTGCTATATTCAGCGCGTGGTCATACTATGGATCTCTTTATGTTGAAGCATTTCATACTCGCATACCAGGCCGCGTATTGCAAGCTCAAATTAACAATGCAAAAGGTAAGAAAATGCGACTTTCTTAAAGAAAGGAAATCCAACTCGCTCATGGTATCCGGTATTCATGCAGGTTATCAATTGGGTAAGAGAGAACTGAAGTTTCTCAGGCCTCATTCTTTTTCCTTTTGGAACACATGGCCTTTCTTTTAAAGAGGCTGATTTTTACCGGCTCTTCAAAAGAATTGATTTCCTCATTGGAAATTCTTGGTGAGGTATGTTGCTAGAGATTCCAGATGTTCGATTATTTTAATGTTTCTAAACCATCAGATGTTATTGTAACCTATTAGGTTAATTTTAATTTTCTGATATGAATAAAGTCCCTCCTTAGCTCTCTCTCTCTCTCTCTCTCTCTCTCTCTCTCTCTCTCTCTCTCTCTCTCTCTCTCTCTCTCTCTCTCTCCCATTCACTCAAACACACACACCGTAATGCACACACATGCAAGAAAAAACATCTAAACTCACAAAGGCAAATATTATTTACGCATACTGCCTCCAGGAAGAAAAGCCAAATAAAGTAAACATTATTATTGTACTTACTTCTTTTAAAACTGAGCTATGTTAGCGAACATTTAAATTCTCCACGTACATACCCACTGGACTCAATTGTCTAAATCAAGGACAGACTATGCTTGGACCTTCTGAAAAATTTCCATGTAGTAGCTTTCCTATTTCTCCTTCTATGAAAGAAAAATCAGTTTTTTTTTTTTTCTTGAAAAGTTTTTCAATCACACAGAAGTGCTTGCTGGATGGGCGAAAATGGTGCTTCATCAAGAGAAAGTAGATTTTCCTTTAGTATGTTTGAAACTACTTAGCAGTTAAATCCGCTAATGGATATGAAGTGGCTTCATGCAATCCGGATATTGGTTGGATTTTGCAAGGAAGTTTCTGAGAGTCAACACAAAGGTGGAGATGTTTCACCTCACAGGAAGGTATCCAAAAGGGGGGAAATTTTTCATTTAAATATACAAATTCTGATGTATCCAAAAGGGGGAAAATTTTGCATTTAAATTCTGATGTATTCAAAAGGGGGAAATTTTGCATTTCAGTGATATTTTGGATACATCAGAAGGTCTAGAAAATCTGTTTTTGCATGATGAAGCACCATTTTGGCCCATCCAGGAAGCATTTCTGTGTGATTCACAAACTTCTCAAGAAAAAACAAAATGAGTTGTTTTTTATCCATAGAATGCGAAAAAGGAAAGCAACTACATGAAAAAATTTCAGAAGATTGAAGCATACTCTGTCCTTGATTTAGACAATGGTGTCCAGTGGGTACGTGCGTGGAAAGTTGAAATGTTCGACAGCATAGCAATGTTTACTTAAATGGGCTTTAATCCCTTGGAGGTACTATGCGTAACGAACATTTGCATATGTGAGTCTAAATGGGTATGTTTGCCTGTGTGTGCATGAGTGTGTGTGTGTGTGAGTGAGTAAGTGATTAAGAGAGCGATGGAGAGACACATTATCCATATCAGAAGACACATTAAAATAATGGAACCTCTGGAACGCCTGAGAAACTTAAGTTCTCTCTTACCCCATTGATAACCTGCAAGATTGGATACCATAAATAAGTTGGATTTCCTTTCTTTAAAGAAAGTCGCATTTCCATACCTTTTGCATTGTTGAGTTGAGCTTCCAATACCAGGCCTATTTTGCGATTATGAAATGCTTTAACATAAAGAAATCCGTGATATGACCACGCGCTGAATATAATAGATTTTGGTGTAGGTACAGAAAGAGCATACAGGAAAAATATAGCACACAATTACCTATTCACAACGCGCTTAATATAATAGACTTTCGTGTAGGTACCGAAAGAGCACACAGGAAAATTGTAGCACACAAGCACCTTTTCACAATGCTCAGTCTAAAACTGTGTAGATTTTTTATATTTACGGAAAGAGCAAACACAAGCGGTAAAAGACACGAACATCCATTCACAAATCAGAGACTTCAACTGTTTATACATTGAGAAGCTAATGCACGAATTAGTACTGTGTAACATTGACAGACTTACTTGTTTGGACTGAGCAAGTTTCCAACAGGTAGCGCTAGTAGACAATACGACAGACTTAGCGATTTTTGTGTTTCAAGGGAAAATCGGCCGAAGCCTATTCTCCCTGTTATCTTGAATTATTGAGGAAATCGAACTCCAAGCATATAGAACCACACTGATTTTGACCTTTTGGTGGCGAAGGAAGTCGAAACTTTCTTCGATTCAGAGCATGCCTCGTGGTATAGCCCTGTAGTTCGTATGAAAAATGCTTCGAGTAAGAGCATGCTTCGTGGTCGCATCGCTGCAGAACTGCAAGAAGGTTACGCGCTACGTTTGAAAACGCACGCTTTTAGATAAGTGTTGATAGTTAGTATACTATGCGCGTTACGTAGCACGTCTCTGTGAGTCGATACGCATCTGCAAAAACTACTCCATTTGTGTTGCAGATGCATGCACTTACAGTTATTTATTTTGCTGAATTACTGTATTGCAGCGCCCGAGGATAGTGAAATAATACTTTAGATAAAAAATCTGATCTGTTCAGCCTTTACCACATGCGTTGAAGCGGTCTACAGCTTTGCGCAACGCTATAGATCAATGCACTATAATGTAGGTGAATTAAAAAACTGCTTCTACCCAGATTTTTTATGTTATGACAGCATATGAAGAGTTAAATTACTGGGATTGGATAACTGAATTCCTTATGTTTAGTGTATTGCATAAAAAATATCAGCATGTTTGGTGTGCTAAGAGATAAGGCATATAATCAACAGTGGTTTGCTTCAGCAGTACTTCAAAGCTCTGTTTTTTTTTTCCTGAGGAATATTATATGCTGCACATAGTAAAATATGCAATACTTTGAAAAGTCCTTGTTGTGTAATGTATCTGCTCATATGTTAGACATATAAAAGTTCACATAAGAAGTGATTATTTGGCAAATAGAATTCCCGCATACGTTTGTGCTAGAAATTAAAAGTTCTTTACAAAAATAGGTGAAGAACACTTTTTTTTTTCTTTTTTCGTAAAAAGAAGAAGCTCGGTCCGAAGCCTACTCTTCTTTGAATGAAAAAATTAAAACAACATCTATACAAGAGAAGGGCACAGAGTGCCCACGAGATCCCCATTACTCACTAAGCATGGCATGTAAGACCATAATGACGGCCCGCGTTTCATCCTCATTATCTCTAACGGAAAATACAACAAAGTGTTAGCCAAAATTTCTCGCAACACATCACGATTATTTTTTCATCCCCTTCATGGGGAAGTCCATCTACTTTGGAACTTTTTTTTTTCTCCAAAACAAACACCCCGTGATGTATGAACGATGGATGCTTTTTAGAATTTTGATTCTTCTCCCCAAAAAGCTCAAGGTCTTGTCAATTGACCGCTGTTTTGGAATGTTCCCAATAATTGAGGCACATCTCCCTTTCCAAATGTTCCAAATCCCTTTCCAAATTTTCCAAATGGCTTCTCCCTTAATGGTGTTCCATAAAATAAAAAATTATATGATCCCTTCTCAAAATAAGGCTTCATTCCAATTAACTTTGGTTTGTACGGAGATAATTCTCCCGAGTAAGGCTTGTTTTCAATTAACTTTGTTATGTAAGGAGATACCTCTTTTCACTATTTGCCACACCAGAAGGCTCAAGGGGAACAAAAAGAGATGGTGTCCTCAGTCTCCTTTACCATCAAAGAACCTTTTTACACCATGGAAAGGCACCAAAATTTTTGTTTGATTATCCACGATAAAGAACTCTTTGAAGATTATCAGAGTTGAGAGCTCCAATACCCTTGATTGAAAATGAAATGGAATTGCGGCTTCTTATTTAAGCACTGCATTTCCAATCACCATTAACCTTGAGATATGGTTTTAGCTTGTTTCATTTAAACCAAAAGGAACAAAGCAAATGTGAGCCTTCGAGGGTAACTGAAAAAGGGGAGGCAAGCAAGATCAAAAGCTCATGTACCTTCCACCTTCTGAGACCAACAAGATCAATGCAAGAAACTAAGAATTATGACAACCATGAGTTAGAGGGGTGACTCTCCTCCCAACCTTATGCCTATATATATAGCTACTCATATCAACGAGAACCATAAATGTAACTAGAGTCCAAAAATGCATGTGCAATCTCCACAATTCATTTAATATGTTCCATTAGATTCTACTAGTGGTTGGAGAGATCTTGACCATTGCATTAGTGCCTTCCACTACAGTCCACTAGTGGTTGGTGTACTGCCTACTCAAGTTAAGTCTCTCTAAACTCAAGTTAACTCACGTGAACTTGAGTCAGGAGGCTCCAGAGCTCCTTGGGCAAGACTCTCTCCCCATGTTTCCCATGGGGGTTGAACCTAGGACCTCCTCTTTCAAAACCTTGAGACTTAACCACTAGGCTTAGTGGATCACGTGTTTTAGAGAGCACATGAACCTATGCTTAAGTCTAGTCTTAAGATCCTTGTTAAGACACATGAGTGATCAAATGGTATCTGATTTGAGATCTATCTGAACTAATTGGACCCTTAGATCATATACTTAGTTTATTAAACTCTTTCCCCATTGAAAAAGATTTTTCATAAAAAATAAAGCTATATATAGTAATTATAGGCAACCCTTGGGCCCCACGTTCTTAAATGAGAAGAACATGGTCATGTTCTACAAGAACATGTCCCATCTTTGATACCAATGCAAAATACTAAGAATTACAATCAACACATGCTAGTGAGATGACTCTCCTCTCAACCTTTTGCCTATATCAAAGAGGACCACAAATGTAGCTAGAGTCCTCAAGTGCATGTGCAATCTCCACCATTCCTTTAATATCTTCCACTAGATTCTACTCGTGGTTGCAGTGATCTCGACCACTGCATTAGTACCTTCCACTAGAGTCCACTAGTGGTTGGTATAATTTCCACTCGCCTTAAGTCTCTCTGAACTCAAGTTAACTCACATTAGCTTGAGTTAGAAGGCTCTAGAGCTCCTTGGGAAAAACCCTCTCCCCATGCTCCCCATGGTGGTTAAACCCAAGACCTCCTCCTTCACAACCTTGAGACTTAGCCACTAGGCTAAGTGGATCACTTGTTTAAGAGACCACATGAACTTATGCTTAAGTCGAGTCTTGAGAACTTTGTTCATACACATGAGTGACTAAACGGTATCTGATTTAAGATATACTTGAACCATTCAAACCCTTAGATCATAGATTTACTTCACCATACTTAATGTTCTCTATCTCCCTAAAAATGAATTTCTTCCATGAGATGTGCATATTGTTCTATGCTTTTATAAGCCACGTGGTTGATATCTTCTCAGCACATCCCTCCATGTATAGAATGCCAAGATCACACCACTCTTTCTTATCAATGCAAAAAATTCATTCTCTCATCAATATACCTCGTGTGCCATGATCACTTGTCCAAAGAAAATTTCTTCATATTTTTTCCAATTATTCCAATTGAGTCTCTTTCCATCTCCAACAAGATATAAGATATATTATTGAGGCTATGAAGAATGCTTTGACCACCATGGCATGGCCTACTAGGTTTATTTTCAAACCCTTTCAACATTCGATCTTCATGCCAATGTTGATAAGAACCAAACACCCCTTCTAACTCATAATAAGATCAAAACCTAAAGGTAATTGCAAAAGAGGGAAATGCTGAACATTTGAAATAATTTGACACCCCTATTCCATATAGGAACTATGGTTGATGCCCATGAATGGCCTTGAATGGAAATTTTGCATTGTTTATGTTGGATATAAAAGTCATACAAGAAGTTTTTAGCTAGGGCCAATAGGAGATGTCGGTATTCAAGTCATTCTACAAGAAGGCATTCATATCATGAGTGAACATTCTCAAGAACATTTTCCCACATTTGAAGAGTTTTACATCCTCTTCAAGCTAAGGTAGTCCTACAACAGGTGGGTGGGCCGCATGGAAGTCATTGAGGATGGTGTAGGAGGTTGGAGGTAGATTGATTTCACTTACCCAAGTGGATTTCTTGAGAGAACGGCCACAACATCACAAGTAGTGGATGATGAATATCCTCTCTTTCAAGATTCTTTTGTATATGCACATATCATTCACACCTAAAAACTCAATGATAATCAGAATATGGTGGCTTCTTTGTCCAAAAGTCTTGTGACACTTTTAGACCTTTGGTAGCTCTAGGTGAAAAGACCATAGCAAACATGCAACTACCAATAACTGACTGATAAGGAATTTCGATCATGAATTCCTTCTCCTCATCTGATTTGGGGCAGCCATCTTTGCTCAATATAACATATGTGGGTAGGGGTGTGCACTAAATTCCTTTTCACCTTGCATCTTGGACTTGTGAAGTACTTTGGTATCTACTCACTTTGAGACAAGTATGTGCATCTCTTACTCCTATCACGAGTAATGTGCATCCCAATAATATGTGTGGCATCCCCCAAATCCTTCATATCAAATGTGTTACTCAACTTCTGCTTGAGAATCAAAAAGTCATTAGAGGACTTCCCAACAATCAACATATCATTGACATAAAGTATCAAGCATATCAAGCCTCCATCTAAGCATCTCTTTGTGTAGAGACAATGATCCTCATTGCTTTGAGAATAGCCTTCATACTTCATAAAAGCATTAAACTTTTGGTACCATTTTCTAGGGGACTGTTTAAGTCCATATAAGCTCTTCTTGAGCTTACAAACTAGCATTTCTTTCCCAAAAAGTACATAACCCTCTAGTTTTTCCATATAGATATCATCTATAAGATCTCCATGCAAGAAAATGATTTTCACATCGATTTGGACTAGCTCGAATTCCTCCATTGCAATGAATCCAAGAAACATGTGCAAGGTGGTCATCTTGACGATTGGAGAGAAGATCTTGTCAAAATTAACACCATGTTGTTGCTTAGAAATCTTTGCAACAAGTCATGCTTTATACTTTGGAGAAGCATTATCTGATGTGAATTTCATATAATATACCTATTTATGTGGTAAAGCTTTCTTGTCCTTTCGAAAAGGTACTAAATCCCAAGTACCAATCTTGTGAATAGAATCCAACTCACTCTTCATGGCATGCTCCTACTTGACATGATTTATTTTTTGCAAAGCCTATTTATAGCAACAAGGATTACGAGCATTTGTTTGCATAAAATAATCCAAACCTAGAACATATCTATCAGGTGGATGTGAGGCACATGTAGAGCATCTCAATGGTTGCTAAACACAAGCATTTGCAGATAGATATGATCAAATATTCTCTTGATCATCCGTATGTGTAGCATTTTTATCCATGATAATTGGAGTACTAATATCCTCAAACAACACTCTTCTCACTTCAACCTCCTTAGTGCACTGTTTATGCTTCTTGGACTCATTGAAAATGACATCACTACTTCTAATCACTAATCATGTTATAGGATACCATAAGCAATATCCAAATTTTCCTTCATGACCATATCCAAGAGAAACACATTTCTTTGACTTATGATTGAACTTTGTCTAAGGTTTTGGGTACACAAACATATGCTTTACACACGAAAACGAAAAAATGATCATAATATGGTTGTCCTTTGTCCATAAATCTTGTTCCACTTTCAAACTTTTGGTAGTACTAGAAAGGTTAATCATATGTACTACACTCAATAGTGCTTCTGCCCAAAAGCCTTGCGAAATGTTTGCATGATGTAGCATAGAAACTACTCTACCTTGAATAGTTTTATTCATCCTTTCAGTTATATCATTCTATAATGGGGTATAAGGAGATTTAAACTCTCTATGAGTCCCTCTAGACTGACAGAAAAGGCTCAGCTCATGTGAGATATACTCATCTCCATTATCTAAACGTAAAACTTTAACCTTAGTTCCTTTTTCAGTCTCAACTGAAGCAAGCCATTTTCAAAAAGAAGGGAATACCTCATCCTTTGGTTTGATAATATATACGTGGGCTTTTCTAGTAGCATAATCTATGAAAGTGAACTAGTAAAGGGAACCACCTAATGACCCTGTGGGCATACAACCATGCATATCTATATGAAGAATCTCTAAAGGCTGAATTGAAGACTCAATGCAGGTCTTATGCACATTCCTTGTTTGCTTTCCATATCAACAATGCTCTCAAAATGAAAAATTAGAGAAATATAACATATGTAACTAGCAAGGTGAAAAATATTTTCCATTCCTCTATGTGATATATTGCCCAAAAAACCATGCCAAATACAATTCATAGGCTTTTTAGTAACAACTAAGGAGTGTTCTTTCTATGATACAAATGAAGGATAAAGTGAGCCAGCTCATATTCATTTCGTAATGAACATATTGCCCTTTATTATGAAAAAGGGCTGAGCATAGAAGAATGCCTTGTAAACAAGGTCATCAAGTTAACCAACTGACATCAAAATACATGATAAATGAGGTAAATGGTGTACATTATCCATATTAAATTCTGAACCATCATTGAAGTGCACAACCACATATTCAATCCCCACACTGTCACATTGGTAAGACTCACAAAGTCTCATGGTACCAAGGGACTTGCTTCATAATTAGGGAATCATTCTCTATGTTGCATCACATGGAAAGAAGCACCAGAATCTAGCAGCCATGTGTGCCTTAAGAGTCCTAGTTCGCATAGTGGTATCAAGTGAACACACATTAACATCATCAAAAATAGCATTAATTTCTTCAATCTTCACAATTGAATCAAATGGTGTAGGTGGCTATTTAACATGGCCATACACATTTTTTCCTTTACCTTTAGCATTCTTTAATGCATAACAATCTTTCTTCATGCGTGTTTTCTTATGACAATAACGGAATTTGATATCCCTCTTCCTTGATTTACTGCTACTCGTATTCTAATGACTATTATTTTCCTTGTTCTTGCTCTTGCCATGTTATTTATTGTTTCCTTGGTAAGAATCATGAACATTATATGCACCTCCACTCTAAGCGCCAACCATAGATTTTCTATGAATCTCCTCGCTCAAGAGTGCCCCACATATGTCATCATAGAAGAGTTTACCACCGGGTGCACTATTGCTAATAGATGTGCAAAACATATCCCATGATGATCGCAAGGTGTATAAGATCAAGACTACTTTCATTTCATTATCCATATCCATTTCTTCAGCTTGTAACTCGGAGAATGTAGCATCAAAATCATTTAGATGAGTAGCAACACTATCTAGGTCCTTCATGTGAGTAACATTCTCATCAAATACACTTTATTTGATGTCGTATATTTTTCGTATGTATTGCTTGACTTCTTGGAAAGTCCTCTACACTTTCAGAGTCTAATACTGTAAAGTAAACATAATTAACAAGGTGCAAGTGAATGGTAGACTCGGTCATTTCATCTAACTCATCCCAATAACCTTCATGCATGTCACTATGCTTCTTTGAAATCCCATTTGCTAGCTTCTAGTGCCTGCTCTAAATCAGCCCATGTTTAATATGATTCTTCCATAGAGCAAAGCTTGTGGCATCAAATTTTCAGATCTTAAATGGTCTTTGCCCAACAAGTTAAAGATCCTCCTCAAAACACTAGCACTACACCCTAATCAACCAACATGATTGAGACCTCTGATGCCATGATGGTAGAAAACTAAATAGAATGATAATGGAGCTAGAAGAGTCCAAACAACACTAAGGCTCAAAGAAGGGTGACAAATTGTTAGATTCTAGAAGATAATTAAGCAATCTTACTAGAAAAATGAATTAATGAATAGTAATAACGAACCAAAAGGATTACGTGAGAATAAATCTCATCACACCAATAAGTGTATAAAGGAGTAAATCCATCGTTGCATAGTTGACAGAACCAAAAAATTTGGAAAACATTTTCCAAAGTATCCTCTACAAAATGACCATATATCCAATCTCATAAAACTCCAAGTAGTGACATGTTTACCTACATAATGAATGAATGAATCCACTACATATAATCAATTACCCAAAAGAAGCCAACTAGGCTTATCGAGCACGTATGAAAAAATATCATATATCTCCTATGGCGAGACTAGGTAAGTCTTCCACTTGCATCACCAAAGAGAGCCGACATTTGGGTGTCTCTCAGTTAAGAAAACCTCACAATGACCCTCTTCATCAAATGTAAAAGGCCTTATGCTAAAAATGTAGCCGTTATATCAATGACCAACTAGACATAGATAAGCGGTGTCAGCAAAAGCATACATAGTGTGTTTGTCCTCAATATATGTAGTAAAATG
>CM035418.1:129174412-129373001 GCA_020310875.1 Ceratopteris richardii | reverse complement strand
GGCGAGAGCTTTCCAACGATATATAACACTATACTGTTTCTGGGAGTGTGGGAGGTTGTGGGGAGTGTGGGAGGTTGTGGGGGTTTTGGGGTGTGGGAGGGTGGGAATAGGGGGAGGTTGAGGAGGTTGTGGGGGGTGTGGAATGTTGTGGGGTGAGGTGAGGTGAGGAGGGGAGGTGAGGTGAGGTGAGGTGAGGTGAGGTGAGGTGAGGTGGGGAGGGGAGGTGAGGTGAGTGAGGTGGGGAGGTGAGGTGACGTGAGGTGAGGTGAGGTGAGGAGGGGAGGTGAGGTGAGGAGGTGAGGTGAGGTGAGGTGAGGTGAGGTGGGGAGGGGAGGGGAGGTGAGGTGAGGAGAGGTGAGGTGAGGTAAGGAGGGGAGGGGAGGGGAGGTGAGGTCGGGTGAAGTGAGGTGAGGAGGGGAGGTGAGGTGAGGAGGTGAGGAGAGGTGAGGTGAGGTGAGGAGGGGAGGTGAGGAGGTGAGGTGGGGAGGGGAGGGGAGGGGAGGTGAGGTGGGGTGAGGTGAGGTGAGGAGGGGAGGTGAGGTGGGAGTAGGAGTGAATGGCAGGAAAGAGGGAGGCATAGAGAGAGAGAGAGAAAAGAAAAATGCTGGGATATAGACCCCCACATCAAGTCTTTGCACCGTCCCGGTGCAATTTTCCTATATTTTGCTTATTTCAATAAGAACAAGATAAACTGCAATCACCGAATGAAATATGCTATGTAGAGTGAATGAAATGCTTCCAATTTGACTTAATTCAGGTACTTCTTCACCCTAGAGATATTGACCAGGGGTATGCTCCTACCCTGCAAATCCTCTAGATGCACTGCTCCATGTGGTAATACCTTTATTATTCTGTATGGTCCTATCCACTTGGGCGCCAATTTGGTTGGAACTGCTAGGATCTGATGCACCAAAACCAAGGATCCTTCCTGTACTTCATTGGTCCCAAGATACCTCCCGTGCAATCTTTTGGGCTCTTCTTGTGTTACCTACAGTTTTTGCATTGCTCCTTCCCTGTATTCTTCTAATGCCACTAGTCTCCAAATGGGGGGTTCAATTCCAATGGTTTTGGCTCCAATTTCTTTTTGATAATAAATTCGAATGGTGCTAATGCCTCTTTTCCATATACTAAGTGAAATGGACTCTCGCCAGTGGTTCCCTCTTCGTAGTTCTGAAAGCCCAAATTGCACCTATCAATGCTTGTGGCCAAAAGCTTTGGTGATCAAAAAATAATTTGCGGAGCAACCGATCAAAATCTTATTGGAGCTCTCTGCTTGGCCATTTGCCCTTGGATAGTAGGCACAAGATTTTTTATGGAAGACCTTGTACCTGTCAATATAAATTGGAGCAATTGATTTACAAAATGTGTCCCCCTATCACTAGTGATTTCCAGCAGGCAACCAAATCTTGAGAAAATACATTTATACAAAAACTTAGCTACTGTTAAAGTCGTGCAGTCCACAATAGTTTTAGCCTCTATCCATTTAGTTGCATAACATGTGGCCATCAAAATATACTTCTTACCCCTAGGGTGACCAGTTGGACTAATAGGTCCTATGAAATCAAGACCCCATCGTTCAAATGGGAGCATCCTATAGATATGACTAATGGTTGAAAATTCAATCTGCTTGGCATAGGAGCACATCTTTGGCAAATATGGCATTCTTTAACAAACTTGATCACATCCTGTAAACATGAGGCCACCATAATCCTTTGTGGATGATTCTGTGAGCCAATTTCTTCCCCCTTTTAGATGCCCTCTCACTATGTGCAGCCTCTAGCAAAAGAGTACCTCCTCTTGATAAACACACTTTCTCAAGATACCAATCCTCACAATATTTATATAAATTTCCATTTATGAGAGAGTACGCCTTGGTTTTAAGGAGTAATCTCTCTTTTCTATAGATGCCAAATGCTCTGGGAGTTTTCCAGTAGTAAGAAAGTGAGAATTCCATCATACCAATCAATCTGAGCTGCTACCAAGAAGAGATTACTATCCACCAATTCATCATTAATACCTGTTGCCTCTTGCTCATTGCGGTCCTTGATACTTGATCTGCCCATGTAGTGCTCTCTTCCCTGGCTTAATATGAATATCAAAGTTGAATTCTTGAAACAGGAGTAAAAATCTCCAAATCCTTCTAGCCACTCTAGGCTTGTTTATCAAGTACTTCAAAGGCTGATGGTCAGATATGACTCTGAATGTACACGAGAAGGTAATGCCAAAACTTTCTTGAGAGCAAACACAATAGCCAAGCCTTCCCTTTTCGGTCGTACTATAGTTCCTTTCTGCCTTGGTAAGTAGTCTACTGGCATAGGAGATAGGTCTATCAACCTTATGTGATGATGGTTGAGCTAGAACTGCACCGACAGCATGAAGACTGGCATCTGTATGCAGATGAAACTCCAATGACCATTTAGGAACACTTAAAAGTGGAGCCGTACATAACCTCAATTTTAGTTCACAAATGCTTTGTCAGCTTTAGCACTCCATGAGAAAGGGACCTTTTTATTGGTAAGCCTTGACAAGGGCTTAGCTATTTCTGAATACATTCATATGAATCTTCTATGGTATCTTGCATGGCCCAAAAAACTTTTCACTTCCTTTGGGTTTTGTGGAATAGGCATGGAAAGAATAGCAGTAACCTTTGCAAGGTCAACCGTTATCCCTTTAGCAGATACTATGTGACCAAGAAGAGTGCCCTTGGTGACCAAAAAACTGACATTTAGCAGGATTTAACTTCAAACCTGTTTTGAGACATTGCTCAAAGATTTCCTTTAGATTTTCCAAATGATCATGGAAATCTTGAACTACTGCTCTTCTATCTGTGCCTGAAAACACTGAAAAGTCATCCATGAAAATGCGGAGAAAGGTTGTTAACCACTTGCCGAATATCAAATACATTGTTCTATTAAATGAAGCTGGTGCATTCTTCAAACCAAAAGCCATGCAGGTATAGACATAAGTTCCCCATGGAGTAACAAAGGCTTTTTTTGTCCCTATCATTAGGATGGATCAGTATCTGATTGTGGCCACTAAAACCATCCAAGAAGCTATACAAAGTGTGACCGGCTACTTCCTCAGGTTACTTGCTCTATGAAGGGTTGAGGAAATCCATCTTGAACAGTTACCTTATTCAAGGCACGAAAATCAACATAGACTCTTATTTTTCCACTATTTAGCTTGGGTACAATAACCATAGAAGAAAGCCACCTAGAATGTTCTACTAAAACAATTATACTTGCTTCTTCTAGTTTTGTAATTTCCAACTTTACCACCTCTGCATACTTTGGATTGAGTCGATATGGCCTACTTCTTGCAGGCGTGGCTCCCTCGACTAAGGGTATCTGATGTAATCCAAGCTCCTCTGGTATCCTCGTTAGATCTTTGTAGGACCATGCGAAGAAATTTTTGTAAGCAAAAGTAAAGAAGTTACCTTTTGTAGTAAAGGAGGATAATGCCATAGCCAAGAGGCCAAGTGGACTACTTGAGGGTTCTCTTCATCCCCTAGATTTACTTCTTGAACCAGTGTTTCAGGACTAGTCTTGTTTGACAAATCATCTCCACTGTATGCGGAGTGGACTTTAGCTTATATTCTGCAATATGTTCTTTGGTCCATCCTTGAGGTATATATGAAAAAGGAAGATCTTCTCTGCACTCAGGCTCATAACTTTCCATCCTAGATACTTCTATATTTGTTGTCTCTTCAAAGTTTGTATTCTCCTACAAACTCTCATTCTCCAACTCCTTGTGAACTTCATGGCCTTTTCCTCCAATTTCTTTATCTACAACTTCTTCCTCTATTTCATTGATTTCCACCGTGCAACACTCTACACTTTCCATCATCCAATTCAATAATGTATCTTCTTCTTGGGGTAGAGAGGGCATTATCTGAGTGTCCACAGTATACCCAGTAGTTTTGCGTGAGTCAAATCCTTCTTCCAAAGGTAGCTGGAGTTGTCTATTGGTGCTTATTGAAATCCATAGTTTGTTTTCCCCCAATCTTGCAAAGCTTTTGCTTGCCTCAACCAAGGTCTCCCCAGGAGTAAAGGGTAAGAAGTCTCCTGTGGAAGTGCAATAACAACAAAATCTAGAACAAAGTGGCAACCCTGTACTATCATCAGTACCTTTTCAATAATGCCAAGAGGTGCAACCCAATGTTGATATGCTAGGGTAACTTTGAACGGTACCATCTTGGTGGGGTTCAAATTCATTTTCTTCATTGTGAAATCTGGCATCAAATTGATACCAAAGCCTCCATCTATGATCACACCTGTGAGAGCTTCATTCTTTATACAAACAGATAACCTTGAGCTTTGGTACTTTGCCAGGGGTGCAGGGGGAAAATCAACCATGAAACCATCTATACTAGGTGATTGGATCAAGTGAGCAGAGTGTATAATCTTTGATAGGTCACTCCTTATTTTTGAATCCATCTTTATGAGTTTGTATAGACTAACCTTGTGATGAATACCTTTCAAGATCTGTTCAATGTTTACCTCATGAGTGTCTTCTTCATAAGCTCCTTGAATTTCTGCTTGGCCCTTCCACCCAACCTTCTTTTCCTCCTCTTCATCCTGGAATCCTTATTGTTCCTCTCTACGGATTGCTGTTGCTTGTCTGGCTCTAGTCATCATGGGCATTACAGAGAATGAAATAGCATAAGACTGAGTGTGTGGAGAGACTACAATCATGTGGATTGGAGCAGGACAGCTTCCTGGGCAATCTTTGGTATAGTGATCCTTGGCCTCTGGAAAATGTTGACAAGGAGGTGCATCTTCTGGAAGGGAACACCTATTTTGCATATGGCCATACTAACCACAGCGATAACACATCAATGGCCTATTATAACTAGGCTTTGTTGTACGATTTTCCTCTCTATTAGGTGCATTTGAAGTACTAGCATAATATAAATCCAAAGCTTGAGGATTACCTTGTTGCTGTGTACCCTTGAGGTAGTAACAATCTCTAGCTTCATGACCATCCTTTCCACAAAATTGACAGCTTACCTTGTTAGGACAATTAGCATTGGAATGTCGATTGTTGTTACATATTGTACACCAAATCTGCATTCTTATATCCTGAGTGGTCCGCAAATCTTCTAACTCACGGCGAAGTTGGGCTACTTCATCATCAATACGACGCAGTAGTGGCAAGACCTTCTCTTCTTGTGATTTTGTTGCATTCTCAATGCCTCCACTTCCTTCCTCAGTTGCCCAATAGGGTCTAGTTCTGCAGCATAATTTGGTTGTGTATCCCCTTCAAAATGTTACCTAGCTTCTTCAATGCGTGATGCTACTCCAACAAAATCATTGAGGGTTGCATCCAATCTAAGAGACTCATGTAACTTCTGCGGAGATGACCTGGGCAAAGCTTTTTCTATCCATTTTTTAAACCAGAAATCACCTGGAGCATGTGGAAGACGTGCAACAAGTGCTTTTGTCCTAGTGTGAAGTTCATGGAAGGATTCACCTGATCTTAGCCTTAGATTCTCGAGCTGGTCTAGAGCTCTTTTCGAGGAGTCACTAGGTCAAAATGTCTATGAGAATGCCGTCTTCAGAGCATCCCATGTAGCAAAATGGCCATCTGCATATTGACTCTATCATTTCTCACCAAGGCCTTCCAATGTGGATGGGAAGAGTACCAGCATTGCATCCTCTCTATTCTGTAGACCTCGTCAATGGCATAAGGAGATGAACCTTCTCATATGATCATCAGCATCCTCATAAGCTTTTCCCTTGAAGGTAGGGAACTTGATATTGAGTCTGGAGAGTAAATGAGAGACATCCTCCATTTCCACTGGTGTTTCTTCTGACGTATCTGAGGATAAATCTAATGTTCTCCTATGCTTCTCCTTTGACAGTGGTGTCGCACCCGAATCAATAGAGAAATTCAAGGAGGGTAGAGGGGAGCTAGGTTCACTAGTCGAAGATATAGCTGACTTGTTAAGGCTTCTTCGTACATGAAGAGGCTCCTTATCTACTCGCGTATGGGTCATGTACCTGCTTGCAAATGCAATAGGCCAAAAATACTGAAAAAAGGTCTATTTACTATCCTCAGGGCCTCTCACAAAAATGCAAGGGTCCCACTGAGCGTGCCAAACTATAGAGGAGGTATTGGGGTATCCACTTTTAACAAGATCAGAGAATATGCACTTCCAGTACTTCGCCTACTCAAGGGGGGGTCCTCCTTAGGGAAGTATATCCTTTAACATTTTTGTGAGCACGCAGATCACAATAATTGCACAGAAGATCAATGACAATGGCAATAGTGAAGGACGAAACCACTCCTTAGTTCACAGAGATGATTACAGTATAGGCAAAAGTATTGCTCTAAAGTTGATGCTCTGGGCTAACATGCCACTCCATAACTAAACAACATCAATACAAGAGATTCTTCCAATCTGTATAATGAACAGAACTAGATGCACAATGGCACTGATCAATACAAAGTATGAGGACTTGCTCTAAGGAAAAGAGTATGAAAATACCACTAACTTACACTGAATGACAAACCAAACCACTTTCTTTGCACTATAGTGCTATTAGCCCTCCACTGGGAAGCCCACGCTCTGTATCCACTTCACAGAGTGACTTCCTATAATAGGCTTGTAGCCACAGAGTGCAAAGAAAGGACCCCTTGTATGTATGTAGGTATATGTGTGTATGTGTATCCCAAATGAACACAAGTCCATTGCTTTTATAGGCTCCAATAGGCCAAGAGGGCCTTTTCGATTCCTCACATCCACTGATCATGCACCGATTGATTGCCCAAAATTGGAGGGGTAGATCAAATATGCCACCAGTCTTGAATTGGATCCTCAAAAATAGGCAGTCGTCATGAATGGTTGGTGGCAACAGTCATTTTTCTACTTTCACTTTTACCATTTATACTTGTTACTTTCACTTATGCATGCAAGCTGAGATCCTTATTTTGTGCCAAACGCGATATTCAAATGACCCTGAGAAGCACATCCTTCACATAATTTTTTGTAGTAGCTTTTGACCCTTACATATTGAGTAAGAGGGATGGTGGGTGGTGTGGGTGGAGTGGTGGCAAGTTGTGAGGGATGTGGGAGGTTGTGGGTGGGAATAGGGGGAGGTTGTGGAGGTTGTGGGGAGTGTGGGAGGTTGTGGGAGGTTGTGGGGGTTTTGGGGTATGGGAGGTTGTGGGTGGGAATAGGGGGAGGTTGAGGAGGTTGTGGGGGGTGTGGAAGGTTGTGGGGGGAGGGGTGGGAGAAGTCATGATTGGTAAAATATTGATCCAAGAATTTCAAAATTATTATTGCACCATTGGAAAGTACTCATCGAGAGCTTTCCAAGGATATATAACACTATAGTGTTTGGTTGAAAAATGATCCTCAAAATATCCATCCAAAGCTGGTGAGAACTTTGTCTACTTCATCTTCTCTTATATGTCCATACAAAAGTCGTTGGGTGCCTTGGATAGCCCATCCGCCTCCCAACGAGTAGACCTGAGTTCAAATCCTACTACAGGAAGCGGCAACATCGTGAAAACTAATTTTTTCATAAAGCAATGATTGGAAAATCGATGCCGAATTCGCGAGGGATTGAAGAAGATTTTCAATGTGCTTTTGGAGGAGTAGTGGCGAGTTGAGGTGAGTTGAGGTGAGTTGAGGTGAGGTGGGGAGGTGAGGCGAGGTGAGGTGAGGTGAGGTGAGGGGAGGGGAGGTGACGTGAGGTGAGGTGGGGAGGGGAGGTGAGGTGAGGTGAGGTGAGGTGAGGAGAGGTGAGGTGAGGTGAGGAGGTGAGGTGAGGTGAGGAGGGGAGGTGAGGTGAGGTGAGGTGGGGAGGGGAGGGGAGGTGAGGTGAGGTGGGGTGAGGTGAGGTGAGGAGGGGAGGTGAGGTAGGAGTAGGAGTGAATGGCGGGAGAGAGAGAGAGAGAGAGAGAGAGAGAGAGAGAGAGAGAGAGAGAGTGAAGAAAAATGCGGCGATACACCCACGCTCTGTACCCTCACCATAGAGCTTCCTACGGTAGGCTTCTAGCCACAGAGTGCAAAGAGAGGACCAAAAGAGATGCCGAAGATAAGATACATCCCCCCATGTGTGCAAGTCCATTTCTTTTATAGGCTTCAATAGGCCAAAAGGGCCTTGCTGATTTCCCACATTCAGTAAGTATGCATGGATTGATTGCCCCAAAATTAGAGGGGTAGATCAAATATGTTATTGGCCACCAATTTTAAATTAAATCCTCAAAAATAGGCACTCAGGGCTTTGTCATCATGAATGTTGGCGGCAATACCCATTTACTTTCTAGTAAAAAAAAGAAACTCAAAAACCAAATCCATGACGTGTTCAGGCTGAAGGCCAAAGGTATTTACTAAAAAGCTTGATATACCATAATTTATCACACAGTTTTTATAGTAGAAATACGCTCCTCCCCCATGGCACACAGAACAGTAACCATCAGATCTTTCCCTTCTGCAACACCTTCCTTGAGCTCAGACACAAGAGTCTCATCAGGCAAAGGTCATCATTTTTATCACGAGTGGCAGTAAGAAGACTCACAAACCCATCTTTAGAAATATTGATGAGCCAGTGTTCAGTGCGTGTGACTTCAGGAAAATCAGAATTGTGAGAAGATGGAACAATATTCTTCCAACTTCTTCCCATTAAAGATATCAATGGCGACAAAGTAACACTTGGCATACCATGCTTGTGGGGTTGGAGGGAGGAGATGGGCGGGGGTTGGAGGGAGGAGGTGGGTGGGTGGAGTGGAGGTGGTTTGAGAAGTGGAGAATGACATGCCTGGGACTCACCTCCCAGCCTAATCATAGCCCTTGCCTAGTCACCATCTAGAGTTCTCTCTAAGGTCCCTCTACTCATCTGGCCATCATGAGTAGGCACCTCGTATGAACTCTCTGGCTTTTGGCCTTGGCTATCCCCCGAGCAAGGAACTTCTCATTCCTCCAAGCATGTACATCTCTGGAATATAACACTCTCTCCCCCTTCTAAAGATCATTGTCCTCAATGATATAGAAGGAGCTATAAACTTGGGAATCAAAATCTGTGATTTCAAATAATAAAAGTAGAGTGTGGTAGCTGTCTCAAATACTAGATGCTCAAAAGTAGACAACTAGTCTCTATGCTTTATATCTAGCATTTCCACCAACAAATAGTAGTCCTTGCCTTGGGCATACTGTAGGAATCCCTCTACGGCCCAATGAGTCCATATGTGTGCAACATAAGTACTCGGAATATCCTTGGACTCCCTATGCCTAGACCTTGACCACTAAGTTGTGACGGCTTTTCACCTTTAGAGACCTCGACAGCTTGCCCTTGTCTCCCTGAAATACCCACTCACAACTTTTCATATGGTATAATCATGAAAAATCACTTACTCCACTAGAGTAATGAGAAAAAAATACTATGCGCATTCAAATCAATGTGACTATGTCCCAACTCTCTGTGGAAGAATACTAAAAGGAAATGAAAATCTTTTCAAATTAGTGTTTTATCTCTAAACTCAAGTAAATCTGCCTAATTTACTCACTGTATTGAAATAAAAATGAAGAAAATCTCATCATGATCCAAACTCTGAATCCAAGATGACAATCTATCAATGATCCAGACTATGGACCAAGATATCAATCTGTCAATGATCCAAGATATGGACCAAAATGTCAATCTCTTACATCCAAACTATAGACTAAGATCTCAATCAGTCACATTCAAACATGGACTAAAATCTCAATCAGTCACATCCAAACTATGGATCCAAATCTTGATCTATCATATATAATAATCCAAACTATGGATCAAAATATCTCTCACACAAATTAAATTGCAATCCACTCTCTGGAACTAAGTCCATCATGCCAAGTGAAGACGTGCTAAGAAAATATAGCAACTAGTGGAACTACCACCACCTTCTTAATAATAACATGCAAGATGTTCCAAGTGGATGAAACATGCTTTATCTTTGACCACAATCTGATCATCACTATGATCAAATCATTCCTAAACTAGGAGTGAGGTGTCTCAAGTAAACTATTGTAATAATCTGGCACTCCCAGATATGATGAGAACCAAAATGTAAGTCCACTAAATACTCTGAAAAATGGTAAGTAGATGTGTGCACACTCATAGCCCACTAGGCTAAGCATCTAGCTCACCTCATACACACTATGTATGAACCATGGCCTATTCTAAGGCATATCAAATAAAGTAGTACGTACTCTGTGAATTTCTTCTCAATGCAATTGCCTATTCATAGTTCTTATGTGCAAATCTTGCCTTTCCCCTTCTAGGCTACTTGCCTGCGGACTTGGCTAGTTTGCGATCACATACAGAGTGACTGTCTCAACTGCCCCTCTATTGTCTAATACTAAGATGATACCAGAAGATCATATAAATGAACTCCAAATCATATAAAAAATACAATCTCATAGACCTCTTTCACATACCATCTGTCCTACACCTAGGTAGAATACAAAGTTTGATGTCCCATACCACCAAACTTTATACCCCACATAGATGCGTGTATGAGGTTAAACTCGAACACTTCTCTCAACAATGATAAGAATAAACTAGTGAGTACTCACAACCATAAATAATAATAATGAAATCATGAAGTGTTCCTAAAGTGTTTCCTTCCCTCGATGGAAAGAAGAGAGTCATTCCTATGACTCTATCACTCATAACTAGCTCTTACATCAACTCAGCTTGAGTTGAGAAATGAGAAACTATATGATAAATCAACTCAACTAGAGTTGTGAAGGATGCGGCTTGCATCAAATATCAACTCATGCATCTTCAATCAAATATTGACTCACAATAAATTGTAATTTATACAACTTGTAAGAATCCAATTATTTGAAATGAGAACAACTAGAAAAGTTCTCCTGTTCCATGCTCTCATGGCACTATATATATTCTTGAAAATTTGGATAGAGTCTCCTCTGTCCTACAGAGAATGGTCACCATAAACCAATGCTAAAAAAAAACAAGTATCTAGGGCATGGCTAGCCCATGGTGATCACAACATCTCAAAAAATATCATAAAAAACCTGTGAAAAGTCTTTTCCTTTCAACAATGCCTCCTGCATAAACAATTTCCAACAAAAACAGATTAAATCTTACTTTCAACTAATTTTTACTCATCTAAAGTCTATGAAACTTTTCAGCCTTTCGTAACTTGTCTCAAGCTTTAATTAGGCAAAAAATCACTTGATTTGGATATTTGCTCAGAGTTTTATGACCATTTTACTAGAAGGGTCAAACACTTGACGACCAACTTTGAGAATGTACAGGGTCATCTTCTTGAAGTCCTTAGACTGATCAAACAAATTCCAAATTTCATTTTCTTTGTGCCCAAATCTAGACCAACATATCTAGTTTGACCTCAAAACAATTCAATTCAAAATGAAATCAAAGACGCATTCAAAAGTATAATTCTATCTTTGCTACGCCTATGCTTAGGTGAGCCTAGAAATCTTGCTACTGCACATTTATAATATCTTGTAACTATGAAGACAAATTCCAAAATCCTTGAATTTTGGTTATAGAATAGGGCTTATACTAGAGTAGCTTCTCCATCAAAAAATTTTGAAATTGGAGTTTCCAATATGAAAATATCATGTGCTCATCAGTCACATGTACCACTCTTTGGAAAATCCTTGCTAGAGATTAGTCTGAGACGAATAGATCATTGACCTATCAAATGATGTCCAATGTCTTCCAAATTTTAACCGCACATAGCTACTACTATCTAAGAGTAGTAGCAAAATTTTCATACTATTTGAATGTTTGGAACTTTCACAATAACCAAAATACGAAGCCTCTATACCTGAAAAATTGTAAAACTTTACAGAGGCTAACTTTTACTCTTTTCTTTATATCGCCTAAATGT
This sequence comes from Ceratopteris richardii, assembly GCA_020310875.1. Classification (NCBI taxonomy): domain Eukaryota; kingdom Viridiplantae; phylum Streptophyta; class Polypodiopsida; order Polypodiales; family Pteridaceae; genus Ceratopteris; species Ceratopteris richardii. Next base: position 129,361,130 of record CM035418.1, on the reverse strand, counting down.
GGAAATGTTTCACCTTGAAATTCTGCACACACCATCTAGAGGGGATTAGGTAATGGTAGAATCAAAAAACACTCAATTGGAGTAAATGAGCTAAGAGAACCAAGCACCTCTAGGTGACATGGTCTCTGGCCATTTCCTCAATAACAGCGAGTCGTAACAAACGAGAACTATGTCGTAAAAAGAGAACACTCTCGTCAAAAATCAAGCAAATGGCAGCTTATGTTTGAGATTCCTTTATACCAGTATACATATATTACAAAAATGAGGTGAAAACATGTGATTTTTGACATTTTTTGTCATTTTCTCATAAAAAAAGAGCTCAAAATGTAGTCAAAATTTCACTATATAAGGCATTGACGTGTCCCAAAATGTATATGATAAGACATTGAAATGTCCAAAATCTATATGATAGGACATTGACATGTCTAAAATCTATATAAAGAATGTAGAACTGAATAGTTCTTATACAAAAATAACATTTTAGACATATTTTTAATGGGTGGATATCTGATTGTTAGTCAAAATTGCTACAAAACATGGTTTCATTAACCAAACTTCTTCGAGGCATTTACAAAAGCACTAAAAATGTCTGAGAGCTTCAATGCATCTCACAACTTTGTCGATCTATGTCTACACCCTCATCATCTGATGCACTTGATTCAGTCTCATACTGTTGAGAGCTCTCTTCTTCTTCTTCTATATCCACAAGAGCTCTGTCTTCATCCACGTACATACCAAATTCTGCAGGATCATGCACAACTCTTCTTGTTTGCCTATGATTTCCTGTACCACATACATCTGGAAGCTTTTGTTTTATCATGTTGATGGTTGCTTTCCTCAAGTGACCTGTTTTTGTCAAGGAAAAATCATAAACAAGAATATCTACATCATCCATTTTAAGAGTGGATGTGCTTCGAATATTCTTTTTCTTTTTTGAACCTATTCGTTTAGTATCACACACCATTTCTAAGTTATATTTACCTGTGAATGCATTACTACTTTTAGTGTAATACCAATGCACCATCAAAGCCTCTATTCTTCTCTGATCAATATCTTTAGTTATCTCTAAAACCTTTGCAATCCAAAATGGTCTGGTAGCCTCATCACCATCAGCAAGAACTGCAATAAGTGTTCCAACATTTATCTCTATTAAATTTCCTTGCCATCTTGCTTCTGCCTGTTTTGTCATCCTTGGGCCTACATAAATATTTCTTTATGGTGGATGTATAAAACTTTGAAGTGCATCTGCATTACATGCTTGGGCCACATTCACGGATCTTTGTGTACAAAAATCCCATGTGAATGGAACATCAACTGGCTAGTGACCTGCAATTGTATACTGTATAATCTCTTCTTGATGATTGAAAAAGTCCTCCCACCAAGATACATCTTGATCTCCAACATATTTTTTGCACGCTCAATATGTCTCTTCTTTTCAATGAGTGCATGAATCCAGCTTTTACTTTGATCAACCACATTTCCACATCTTTCTGTATTGTTTTTATCTTCATATGGTGATTGTTCTGCACCATACACTGTTACAGTAGACAAATTAGGCACCTACAATAAGAATATGCATCCCTCTTTAGGCTCCCACCCAAGAGAAGATGAATACTACTTTGCAAATAAAAGGGTTATTTCATCAACCCTCCTCATCAAAAATACATGGTTGAAACTAATATTGTGAAATGGAGCCAAAACCTTAGCATTGTTATCAAGGTCCATTGAGCAAAAGTGCTTAAAGTCATAAATCTGTGTGAGGTGTTGAACTTCTGGGTTGGAGTATATGCTTCTAAAATCAGCTCAGATAAAATCGGAAGAGTAAAAGCATTGTTACGTGCCAACTTCTTAGAGAAAGTACTGAACAGTTGATCAATGTGATCATGAGTGTGGCCAACCAGAAGGAAATTTACCTTAACCTTCTGAAATACCTGTTTTTCAATAAGCATGCTTAAATATCCAAAGACTGTAGAATTTTTATTCTCTCTTGCAGTATTATCTAGTTGCAAATATAGAGTTGGTGGCAAAAGACCCTTCCATGATTGCAAAACACGATGAATGACAGTAACTGTAAGGTTTGGATCATTATGCACATTCGGATATGTGAAGAAAACCTTGGACATTACAGTTCCATTGTATACCAAAGCACCAACCAAATGCATTTGCACAAGGACTTCATCTCCAATGTCCTTAGGGATGCGATAAAAATGTGGTAAACAAGTTTTTTTTTTATCCATACCATCGATCAACAAACACATATAACGCTCCGGATTTCTGAGTGCTTTACTTCGATGATGAATTGCTTTCTTTCTCTCTAAAGATTGACTCTCACGATGGTTGTTAAGAAGGTTTTAAAAATTATTCTTTTCCTGTGGTGTTGTAGCTCCTTTTGCCATGTTTTTCAAAGTGGCGCAAACTGAACATTCACCCATTCTAACTTTACGAGGAATAGAAACATTGTTAAACTCTTCCTTCCATAATCGAGTAAAGTGACGATACAACACATACTTCTCATTTCTATTTTCCATGTCTTCTCTATATATTTGAAATACCTCTCGGCGAGTAAAGTTATCTAACAAGTGCAACCTTCCAATTGTAGGCATAACCTCACAATGCAAGCTAAAATAGTTCATCATCCAATTCATTGCATGACGTCCAACAGATCCTTTGGTCCCAACATGGAACGTATCCAAAATGAGATCCCCATTCAAAAGCCCTTGTTGAACCCTATGTATTCTAAAATTTCCCACACCCATTGCAATTTTAAATGCAGCCCTACAACATCGCATCCCTTGACTAAAGAAATATTCAAAACCAACACGTGTTACTGACATGTTATCCTCAATCATTTGCATGCAAGAAACAAGGTATATATCATGCCTTTCACTATCTAAATGGAGGAATTTTTCTCTTAGGTGCTTTAGTTTCTTCATTCCTAAATTGTACAAACATTTCAAACCACAACAATGCTTCACAATATCCAATGCAATCTGTCTATCTGAAGTAAGAAATTTAAATCTTTTTTGACTTACTTCACGAGGCCTTCTTTTAAATTGTAGATTGAGCTTGCTTTGCTTTTTCGTTGCTCCACATGCACTTGATTCAGAAGGGAGATCAATGGTTGGGTCATATGGGAGATTAAGAGGTGCATTTGGTTGAGCAGCATTGCACTGTGAATTGGATAACTTAAATGACTCAACAGAAAACATGGAACCATCAGCACGTCCTAAATCATAGGGATCATCACTTCTGTGGAAAGGATCAACTGAGAACAATGAATCCGAAACTGTATCAATATGAGCAGAAGAAGCTGATGCCCAAGCATCCATTGAAAAGATTGAGCTCATCTTCACTGAGTTCACAGAAGACTGAAGATGAATGACCTTTTTAAATAAGTAGAAATCCGAGATCAAGTGAAGATGTCACATCAAATGTCACATCAAGAAGATATGAAATCAAAAGTTTATTAAAGTACATTAAATAACATTAAACATCAAATTACATCAAATAACTTAATTACTCAAATATACACTAATAAGGGAACCAAAGATTTGATTCACTTTTGAAATGAGAAACACAATTGATTTCTAACTAGATATGAGTCATTGAGTCTTAGCATTGTGAGTGAATCAAAATATATCCAAGTTGAGTTCCAACTGGATTATATATTAAAATTGTTTGTAGTAGTGCCATTGAAGACTATACAAGAAGAAATTTTACCTTTGGTACTAAATAAGATTTCAAGGATTAGGTTTCATTGTAGTCTTGGCTAGATCTCAAAGAGGTAGATGAAAGTATATTAAAAAAGAATTATGTGTAAAAGAGGTACTTGGAATGTTTATTCATACATTGATTTTCCATTTCAGCAATGTGTTACAAGATAAATGTGAATATGAACTAAACTGAGGAGGATAACACTATAAAGATGTCATTAATCTCCCATATTCAACACAACTTAGACTTGAAGTGTAATTTCCATGCAAATGTACATAAATAGTTGCAAGGTTCTTTACTTGAATGTTTATTCATACATTGATTTTCCATTTCAACAATGTGTTACAAGATAAATGTGAATATGAACTAAAGTGAAGAGGATAACACTATAAAGATGTCATTAATCTCCCATATTCAACACAACTTGGACTTGATTTTCTCCCAAGCAAGAGATTCTAAGAAAAAATTTCTACATGAGATTAGACATCCTCGTGTACATACCATACTCTTGCCATTGAAGTGTAATTTACATGCAAATGTATATAAATAGTTGCAATGTTCTATGAATATTTCATTAAAGTGGCTCTGAAACAGCCTATTTGTGTGAGTGGTATTCCCTGGTTAGATTGGTTGACAGATATAGTTAGCAACTGGACTCATTCAGTTAGATCCAGTTAGTCTCTAGTTCAAGTTACCCGATTGCCTATAAATAGCAGAGGAGGAGATCATTCTCATTTTCAAAATCCACGAGCAACAGAGAGCAACAGAGCACAGACAGCTATGGACCACAGAGCTCAGCATACAAGCAAGGCAACTATGATGGAGAAGAAGAATGTTGGCAAGAGTACCAAGAGGTAGACAAAATCATACCATAAAGAAAGATTCCTAAAAGATTCTCTTTGTATGTTTGTGTAAAGAGTCTGCTTTCTAGGTTTTTATTTTCCTTAGCTCTAAAAATACAGATCCAATGAGGGTACAGCTCGATGCCTGGCATCGACTTTTAGGTGTAAGTCGATGTCAGGCATCGACTTGAGGCTGCAAGTCGATGCCACGCATCGACTTGAGGCCTCAGGTCGATGCCTGACATCGACTTGCACCTGAAAGTCGATGCCACGCATCGACTTTGTGTGCAAGTCGATGCCAGGCATCGACTTGCAGGTGCGAATCGATGCCAGGCATCGACTTGAGGCTTCAATTCGATGCCTGGCATCGACTTGCAGCCTCAAGTTGATGCAAGGCATCGACTTGCCTGGCATCGAAGTTTGCCTTAAAGTCGATGCCAGGCACAAGATTTTTTATGGAAGACCTTGTACCTGTCAAATGTAAATTGGAGCAATTGATTTACAAAATGTGTCCCCGTATCACTAGTGATTTCCAGCAGGCAACCAAATCTTGAGAAAATACATTTATACAAAAACTTAGCTACTGTTAAAGTCGTGCAGTCCACAATAGTTTTAGCCTCTATCCATTTAGTTGCATAACATGTGGCCATCAAAATATACTTCTTACCCCTAGGGTGACCAGTTGGACTAATAGGTCCTATGAAATCAAGACCCCATCGTTCAAATGGGAGCCATCCTATAGATATGACTAATGGTTGAAAATTCAATCTGCTTGGCATAGGAGCACATCTTTGGCAAATGTGGCATTCTTTAACAAACTTGATCACATCCTTGTAAACATGAGGCCACCATAATCCTTTGTGGATGATTCTGTGAGCCAATTCTTCCCCCTTTAGATGCCCTTCACTATGTGCAGCCTCTAGCAAAAGAGTTACCTCCTCTTGATAAACACACTTTCTCAAGATACCATCCTCACAATATTTATATAAATTTCCATTTATGAGAGAGTACGCCTTGGTTTTAAGGAGTAATCTTCTCTTTTCTATAGATGCCAAATGCTCTGGGAGTTTTCCAGTAGTAAGAAAAGTGAGAATTCCATCATACCAATCAATCTGAGCTACTACCAAGAAGAGATTACTATCCACCAATTCATCATTAATACCTGTTGCCTCTTGCTCATTGCGGTCCTTGATACTTGATCTGCCATGTAGTGCTCTCTTCCTGGCTTAATATGAATATCAAAGTTGAATTCTTGAAACAGGAGTAAAAATCTCCAAATCCTTCTAGCCACTCTAGGCTTGTTTATCAAGTACTTCAAAGGCTGATGGTCAGATATGACTCTGAAATGTACACCGAGAAGGTAATGCCAAAACTTCTTGAGAGCAAACACAATAGCCAAGCCTTCCCTTTTGGTCGTACTATAGTTCCTTTCTGCCTTGGTAAGTAGTCTACTGGCATAGGAGATAGGTCTATCAACCTTATGTGATGATGGTTGAGCTAGAACTGCACCGACAGCATGAAGACTGGCATCTGTATGCAGATGAAACTCCAATGACCATTTAGGAACACTTAAAAGTGGAGCCGTACATAACCTCAATTTTAGTTCACAAAATGCTTTGTCAGCTTTAGCACTCCATGAGAAAGGGACCTTTTTATTGGTAAGCCTTGACAAGGGCTTAGCTATTTCTGAATACATTCATATGAATCTTCTATGGTATCTTGCATGGCCCAAAAAACTTTTCACTTCCTTTGGGTTTTGTGGAATAGGCATGGAAAGAATAGCAGTAACCTTTGCAAGGTCAACCGTTATCCCTTTAGCAGATACTATGTGACCAAGAAGAGTGCCCTTGGTGACCAAAAAATGACATTTAGCAGGATTTAACTTCAAACCTGTTTTGAGACATTGCTCAAAGATTTCCTTTAGATTTTCCAAATGATCATGGAAATCTTGAACTACTGCTCTTCTATCTGTGCCTGAAAACACTGAAAAGTCATCCATGAAAATGCGGAGAAAGGTTGTTAACCACTTGCCGAATATCAAATACATTGTTCTATTAAATGAAGCTGGTGCATTCTTCAAACCAAAAGCCATGCAGGTATAGACATAAGTTCCCCATGGAGTAACAAAGGCTTTTTTTGTCCCTATCATTAGGATGGATCAGTATCTGATTGTGGCCACTAAAACCATCCAAGAAGCTATACAAAGTGTGACCGGCTACTTCCTCAGGTACTTGCTCTATGAAGGGTTGAGGAAATCCATCTTGAACAGTTACCTTATTCAAGGCACGAAAATCAACATAGACTCTTATTTTTCCACTATTTAGCTTGGGTACAATAACCATAGAAGAAAGCCACCTAGAATGTTCTACTAAAACAATTATACTTGCTTCTTCTAGTTTTGTAATTTCCAACTTTACCACCTCTGCATACTTTGGATTGAGTCGATATGGCCTACTTCTTGCAGGCGTGGCTCCCTCGACTAAGGGTATCTGATGTAATCCAAGCTCCTCTGGTATCCTCGTTAGATCTTTGTAGGACCATGCGAAGAAATTTTTGTAAGCAAAAAGTAAAGAAGTTACCTTTTGTAGTAAAGGAGGATAATGCCATAGCCAAGAGGCCAAGTGGACTACTTGAGGGTTCTCTTCATCCCCTAGATTTACTTCTTGAACCAGTGTTTCAGGACTAGTCTTGTTTGACAAATCATCTCCACTGTATGCGGGAGTGGACTTTAGCTTATATTCTGCAATATGTTCTTTGGTCCATCCTTGAGGTATATATGAAAAAGGAAGATCTTCTCTGCACTCAGGCTCATAACTTTCCATCCTAGATACTTCTATATTTGTTGTCTCTTCAAAGTTTGTATTCTCCTACAAACTCTCATTCTCCAACTCCTTGTGAACTTCATGGCCTTTTCCTCCAATTTCTTTATCTACAACTTCTTCCTCTATTTCATTGATTTCCACCGTGCAACACTCTACACTTTCCATCATCCAATTCAATAATGTATCTTCTTCTTGGGGTAGAGAGGGCATTATCTGAGTGTCCACAGTATACCCAGTAGTTTTGCGTGAGTCAAATCCTTCTTCCAAACGTAGCTGGAGTTGTCTATTGGTGCTTATTGAAATCCATAGTTTGTTTTCCCCCAATCTTGCAAAGCTTTTGCTTGCCTCAACCAAGGTCTCCCCAGGAGTAAAGGGTAAGAAGTCTCCTGTGGAAGTGCAATAACAACAAAATCTAGAACAAAGTGGCAACCCTGTACTATCATCAGTACCTTTTCAATAATGCCAAGAGGTGCAACCCAATGTTGATATGCTAGGGTAACTTTGAACGGTACCATCTTGGTGGGGTTCAAATTCATTTTCTTCATTGTGAAATCTGGCATCAAATTGATACCAAAGCCTCCATCTATGATCACACCTGTGAGAGCTTCATTCTTTATACAAACAGATAACCTTGAGCTTTGGTACTTTGCCAGGGGTGCAGGGGGAAAATCAACCATGAAACCATCTATACTAGGTGATTGGATCAAGTGAGCAGAGTGTATAATCTTTGATAGGTCACTCCTTATTTTTGAATCCATCTTTATGAGTTTGTATAGACTAACCTTGTGATGAATACCTTTCAAGATCTGTTCAATGTTTACCTCATGAGTGTCTTCTTCATAAGCTCCTTGAATTTCTGCTTGGCCCTTCCACCCAACCTTCTTTTCCTCCTCTTCATCCTGGAATCCTTATTGTTCCTCTCTACGGATTGCTGTTGCTTGTCTAGCTCTAGTCATCATGGGCATTACAGAGAATGAAATAGCATAAGACTGAGTGTGTGGAGAGACTACAATCATGTGGATTGGAGCAGGACAGCTTCCTGGGCAATCTTTGGTATAGTGATCCTTGGCCTCTGGAAAATGTTGACAAGGAGGTGCATCTTCTGGAAGGGAACACCTATTTTGCATATGGCCATACTAACCACAGCGATAACACATCAATGGCCTATTATAACTAGGCTTTGTTGTACGATTTTCCTCTCTATTAGGTGCATTTGAAGTACTAGCATAATATAAATCCAAAGCTTGAGGATTACCTCGTTGCTGTGTACCCTTGAGGTAGTAACAATCTCTAGCTTCATGAACATCCTTTCCACAAAATTGACAGCTTACCTTGTTAGGACAATTAGCATTGGAATGTCGATTGTTGTTACATATTGTACACCAAATCTGCATTCTTATATCCTGAGTGGTCCGCAAATCTTCTAACTCACGGCGAAGTTGGGCTACTTCATCATCAATACGACGCAGTAGTGGCAAGACCTTCTCTTCTTGTTGATTTTGTTGCATTCTCAATGCCTCCACTTCCTTCCTCAGTTGCCCAATAGGGTCTAGTTCTGCAGCATAATTTGGTTGTGTATCCCCTTCAAAATGTTGCCTAGCTTCTTCAATGTGTGATGCTACTCCAACAAAATCATTGAGGGTTGCATCCAATCTAAGAGACTCATGTAACTTCTGCGGAGATGACCTGGGCAAAGCTTTTTCTATCCATTTTTTAAACCAGAAATCACCTGGAGCATGTGGAAGACGTGCAACAAGTGCTTTTGTCCTAGTGTGAAGTTCATGGAAGGATTCACCTGATCTTAGCCTTAGATTCTCGAGCTGGTCTAGAGCTCTTTCCGAGGAGTCACTAGGTCAAAATGTCTATGAGAATGCCGTCTTCAGAGCATCCCATGTAGCAAAATGGCCATCTGCATATTGACTCTATCATTTCTCACCAAGGCCTTCCAATGTGGATGGGAAGAGTACCAGCATTGCATCCTCTCTATTCTGTAGACCTCGTCAATGGCATAAGGAGATGAACCTTCTCATATGATCATCAGCATCCTCATAAGCTTTTCCCTTGAAGGTAGGGAACTTGATATTGAGTCTGGAGAGTAAATGAGAGACATCCTCCATTTCCACTGGTGTTTCTTCTGACGTATCTGAGGATAAATCTAATGTTCTCCTATGCTTCTCCTTTGACAGTGGTGTCGCACCCAAATCAATAGAGAAATTCAAGGAGGGTAGAGGGGAGCTAGGTTCACTAGTCGAAGATATAGCTGACTTGTTAAGGCTTCTTCGTACATGAAGAGGCTCCTTATCTACTCGCGTATGGGTCATGTACCTGCTTGCAAATGCAATAGGCCAAAAATACTGAAAAAAGGTCTATTTACTATCCTCAGGGCCTCTCACAAAAATGCAAGGGTCCCACCGAGCGTGCCAAACTATAGAGGAGGTATTGGGGTATCCACTTTTAACAAGATCAGAGAATATGCACTTCCAGTACTTCGCCTACTCAAGGGGGGGTCCTCCTTAGGGAAGTATATCCTTTAACATTTTTGTGAGCACGCAGATCACAATAATTGCACAGAAGATCAATGACAATGGCAATAGTGAAGGACGAAACCACTCCTTAGTTCACACAGATGATTACAGTATAGGCAAAAGTATTGCTCTAAAGTTGATGCTCTGGGCTAACATGCCACTCCATAACTAAACAACATCAATACAAGAGATTCTTCCAATCCGTATAATGAACAGAACTAGATGCACAATGGCACTGATCAATACAAAGTATGAGGACTTGCTCTAAGGAAAAGAGTATGAAAATACCACTAACTTACACTGAATGACAAACCAAACCACTTTCTTTGCACTATAGTGCTATTAGCCCTCCACTGGGAAGCCCACGCTCTGTATCCACTTCACAGAGTGACTTCCTATAATAGGCTTGTAGCCACAGAGTGCAAAGAAAGGACCCCTTGTATGTATGTAGGTATATGTGTGTATGTGTATCCCAAATGAACACAAGTCCATTGCTTTTATAGGCTCCAATAGGCCAAGAGGGCCTTTTCGATTCCTCACATCCACTGATCATGCACCGATTGATTGCCCAAAATTGGAGGGGTAGATCAAATATGCCACCAGTCTTGAATTCGATCCTCAAAAATAGGCAGTCGTCATGAATGGTTGGTGGCAACAGTCATTTTTCTACTTTCACTTTTACCATTTATACTTGTTACTTTCACTTATGCATGCAAGCTGAGATCCTTATTTTGTGCCAAACGCGATATTCAAATGACCCTGAGAAGCACATCCTTCACATAATTTTTTGTAGTAGCTTTTGACCCTTACATATTGAGTAAGAGGGATGGTGGGTGGTGTGGGTGGAGTGGTGGCAAGTTGTGAGGGATGTGGGAGGTTGTGGGTGGGAATAGGGGGAGGTTGTGGAGGTTGTGGGAGGTTGTGGGAGGTTGTGGGGGTTTTGGGGTATGGGAGGTTGTGGGTGGGAATAGGGGGAGGTTGAGGAGGTTGTGGGGGGTGTGGAAGGTTGTGGGGGGAGGGGTGGGAGAAGTCATGGTTGGTAAAATATTGATCCAAGAATTTCAAAATTATTATTGCACCATTGGAAAGTACTCATCGAGAGCTTTCCAAGGAGATATAACACTATAGTGTTTGGTTGAAAAATGATCCTCAAAATATCCATCCAAAGCTGGTGAGAACTTTGTCTACTTCATCTTCTCTTATATGTCCATACAAAAGTCGTTGGGTGCCTTGGATAGCCCATCTGCCTCCCAACGAGTAGACCTGAGTTCAAATCCTACTAGAGGAAGCGGCAACATCGTGAAAACTAATTTTTTCATAAAGCAATGATTGGAAAATCGATGCCGAATTCGCGAGGGATTGAAGAAGATTTTCAATGTGGTTTTGGAGGAGTACTGGCGAGTTGAGGTGAGTTGAGGTGAGTTGAGGTGAGGTGGGGAGGTGAGGCGAGGTGAGGTGAGGTGAGGTGAGGGGAGGGGAGGTGACGTGAGGTGAGGTGGGGAGGGGAGGTGAGGTGAGGTGAGGTGAGGTGAGGAGAGGTGAGGTGAGGTGAGGAGGTGAGGTGAGGTGAGGAGGGGAGGTGAGGTGAGGTGAGGTGGGGAGCGGAGGGGAGGTGAGGTGAGGTGGGGTGAGGTGAGGTGAGGAGGGGAGGTGAGGTAGGAGTAGGAGTGAATGGCGGGAGAGAGAGAGAGAGAGAGAGAGAGAGAGAGAAAGAGAGAGAGAGAGAGAGAGAGTGAAGAAAAATGCGGCGATACACCCACACTCTGTACCCTCACCATAGAGCTTCCTACGGTAGGCTTCTAGCCACAGAGTGCAAAGAGAGGACCAAAAGAGATGCCGAAGATAAGATACATCCCCCCATGTGTGCAAGTCCATTTCTTTTATAGGCTTCAATAGGCCAAGAGGGCCTTGCTGATTTCCCACATTCAGTGAGTATGCGTGGATTGATTGCCCCAAAATTAGAGGGGTAGATCAAATATGTTATTGGCCACCAGTTTTAAATTAAATCCTCAAAAATAGGCACTCAGGGCTTTGTCATCATGAATGTTGGCGGAAATACCCATTTACTTTCTAGTAAAAAAAAAGAAACTCAAAAACCAAATCCATGACGTGTTCAGGCTGAAGGCCAAAGGTACTTACTAAAAAGCTTGATATACCATAATTTATCACACAGTTTTTATAGTAGAAATACGCTCCTCCCCCATGGCACACAGAACAGTAACCATCAGATCTTTCCCTTCCGCAACACCTTCCTTGAGCTCAGACACAAGAGTCTCATCAGGCAAAGGTCATCGTTTTTATCACGAGTGGCAGTAAGAAGACTCACAAACCCATCTTTAGAAATATTGATGAGCCAGTGTTCAGTGCGTGTGACTTCAGGAAAATCACAATTGTGAGAAGATGGAACAATATTCTTCCAACTTCTTCCCATTAAAGATATCAATGGCGACAAAGTAACACTTGGCGTACCATGCTTGTGGGGTTGGAGGGAGGAGATGGGCGGGGGTTGGAGGGAGGAGGTGGGTGGGTGGAGTGGAGGTGGTTTGAGAAGTGGAGAATGACATGCCTGGGACTCACCTCCCAGCCTAATCATAGCCCTTGCCTAGTCACCATCTAGAGTTCTCTCTAAGGTCCCTCTACTCATCTGGCCATCATGAGTAGGCACCTCGTATGAACTCTCTGGCTTTTGGCCTTGGCTATCCTCCGAGCAAGGAACTTCTCATTCCTCCAAGCATGTACATCTCTGGAATATAACACTCTCTCCCCCTTCTAAAGATCATTGTCCTCAATGATATAGAAGGAGCTATAAACTTGGGAATCAAAATCTGTGATTTCAAATAATAAAAGTAGAGTGTGGTAGGTGTCTCAAATACTAGATGCTCAAAAAGTAGACAACTAGTCTCTATGCTTTATATCTAGCATTTCCACCAACAAATAGTAGTCCTTGCCTTGGGCATACTGTAGGAATCCCTCTGCGGCCCAATGAGTCCATATGTGTGCAACATAAGTACTCGGAATATCCTTGGACTCCCTATGCCTAGACCTTGACCACTAAGTTGTGACGGCTTTTCACCTTTAGAGACCTCGACAGCTTGCCCTTGTCTCCCTGAAATACCCACTCACAACTTTTCATATGGTATAAACATGAAAAATCACTTACTCCACTAGAGTAATGAGAAAAAAAATACTATGCGCATTCAAATCAATGTGACTATGTCCCAACTCTCTGTGGAAGAATACTAAAAGGAAATGAAAATCTTTTCAAATTAGTGTTTTATCTCTAAACTCAAGTAAATCTGCCTAATTTACTCACTGTATTGAAATAAAAATGAAGAAAATCTCATCATGATCCAAACTCTGAATCCAAGATGACAATCTATCAATGATCCAGACTATGGACCAAGATATCAATCTATCAATGATCCAAGATATGGACCAAAATGTCAATCTCTTACATCCAAACTATAGACTAAGATCTCAATCAGTCACATTCAAACATGGACTAAAATCTCAATCAGTCACATCCAAACTATGGATCCAAATCTTGATCTATCATATATAATAATCCAAACTATGGATCAAAATATCTCTCACACAAATTAAATTGCAATCCACTCTCTGGAACTAAGTCCATCATGCCAAGTGAAGACGTGCTAAGAAAATATAGCAACTAGTGGAACTACCACCACCTTCTTAATAATAACATGCAAGATGTTCCAAGTGGATGAAACATGCTTTATCTTTGACCACAATCTGATCATCACTATGATCAAATCATTCCTAAACTAGGAGTGAGGTGTCTCAAGTAAACTATTGTAATAATCTGGCACTCCCAGATATGATGAGAACCAAAATGTAAGTCCACTAAATACTCTGAAAAATGGTAAGTAGATGTGTGCACACTCATAGCCCACTAGGCTAAGCATCTAGCTCACCTCATACACACTATGTATGAACCATGGCCTATTCTAAGGCATATCAAATAAAGTAGTACGTACTCTGTGAATTTCTTCTCAATGCAATTGCCTATTCATAGTTCTTATGTGCAAATCTTGCCTTTCCCCTTCTAGGCTACTTGCCTGCGGACTTGCCTAGTTTGCGATCACATACAGAGTGACTGTCTCAACTGCCCCTCTATTGTCTAATACTAAGATGATACCAGAAGATCATATAAATGAACTCCAAATCATATAAAAAATACAATCTCATAGACTTCTCTCACATACCATCTGTCCTACACCTAGGTAGAATACAAAGTTTGATGTCCCATACCACCAAACTTTATACCCCACATAGATGCGTGTATGAGGTTAAACTCGAACACTTCTCTCAACAATGATAAGAATAAACTGGTGAGTACTCACAACCATAAATAATAATAATGAAATCATGAAGTGTTCCTAAAGTGTTTCCTTGCCTCGATGGAAAGAAGAGAGTCATTCCTATGACTCTATCACTCATAACTAGCTCTTACATCAACTCAGCTTGAGTTGAGAAATGAGAAACTATATGATAAATCAACTCAACTAGAGTTGTGAAGGATGCGGCTTGCATCAAATATCAACTCATGCATCTTCAATCAAATATTGACTCACAATAAATTGTAATTTATACAACTTGTAAGAATCCAATTATTTGAAATGAGAACAACTAGAAAAGTTCTCCTGTTCCATGCTCTCATGGCACTATATATATTCTTGAAAATTTGGATAGAGTCTCCTCTGTCCTACAGAGAATGGTCACCATAAACCAATGCTAAAAAAAAAACAAGTATCTAGGGCATGGCTAGCCCATGGTGATCACAACATCTCAAAAAATATCATAAAAAACCTGTGAAAAGTCTTTTCCTTTCAACAATGCCTCCTGCATAAACAATTTCCAACAAAAACAGATTAAATCTTACTTTCAACTAATTTTTACTCATCTAAAGTCTATGAAACTTTTCAGCCTTTCGTAACTTGTCTCAAGCTTTAATTAGGCAAAAAATCACTTGATTTGGATATTTGCTCAGAGTTTTATGACCATTTACTAGAAGGGTCAAACACTTGACGACCAACTTTGAGAATGTACAGGGTCATCTTCTTGAAGTCCTTAGACTGATCAAACAAATTCCAAATTTCATTTTCTTTGTGCCCAAATCTAGATCAACATATCTAGTTTGACCTCAAAAAAATTCAATTCAAAATGAAATCAAAGACGCATTCAAAAGTATAATTCTATCTTTGCTACACCTATGCTTAGGTGAGCCTAGAAATCTTGCTACTGCACATTTATAATATCTTGTAACTATGAAGACAAATTCCAAAATCCTTGAATTTTGGTTATAGAATAGGGCTTATACTAGAGTAGCTTCTCCATCAAAAAATTTTGAAATTGGAGTTTCCAATATGAAAATATCATGTGCTCATCAGTCACATGTACCACTCTTTGGAAAATCCTCGCTAGAGATTAGTCTGAGACGAATAGATCATTTGACCTATCAAATGATGTCCAATGTCTTCCAAATTTTAACCGCACATAGCTACTACTATCTAAGTGTAGTAGCAAAAGTTTCATACTATTTGAATGTTTGGAACTTTCACAATAACCAAAATACTAAGCCTCTATACCTGAAAAATTGTAAAACTTTACAGAGGCTAACTTTTACTCTTTTCTTTATATCGCCTAAATGGAGAAATGTTTCACCTTGAAATTCTGCACACACCATCTAGAGGGGATTAGGTAATGGTAGAATAAAAAAACACTCAATTGGAGTAAATGAGCTAAGAGAACCAAGCACCTCTAGGTGACATGGTCTCTGGTCATTTCCTCAATAACAGCGAGTCGTAACAAACGAGAACTATGTCGTAAAAAGAGAACACTCTCGTCAAAAATCAAGCAAATGGCAGCTTATGTTTGAGATTCCTTTATACCAGTATACATATATTACAAAAATGAGGTGAAAACATGTGATTTTTGACATTTTTTGTCATTTTCTCATAAAAAAAGAGCTCAAAATGTAGTCAAAATTTCACTATATAAGGCATTGACATGTCCCAAAATGTATATGATAAGATATTGAAATGTCCAAAATCTATATGATAGGACATTGACATGTCTAAAATCTATATAAAGAATGTAGAACTGAATAGTTCTTATACAAAAATAACATTTTAGACATATTTTTAATGGGTGGATATCTGATTGTTAGTCAAAATTGCTACAAAACATGGTTTCATTAACCAAACTTCTTCGAGACATTTACAAAAGCACTAAAAATGTCTGAGAGCTTCAATGCATCTCACAACTTTGTCGATCTATGTCTACACCCTCATCATCTGATGCACTTGATTCAGTCTCATACTGTTGAGAGCTCTCTTCTTCTTCTTCTATATCCACAAGAGCTCTGTCTTCATCCACGTACATACCAAATTCTGCAGGATCATGCACAACTCTTCTTGTTTGCCTATGATTTCCTGTACCACATACATCTGGAAGCTTTTGTTTTATCATGTTGATGGTTGCTTTCCTCAAGTGACCTGTTTTTGTCAAGGAAAAATCATAAACAAGAATATCTACATCATCCATTTTAAGAGTGGATGTGCTTCGAATATTCTTTTTCTTTTTTGAACCTATTCGTTTAGTATCGCACACCATTTCTAAGTTATATTTACCTGTGAATGCATTACTACTTTTAGTGTAATACCAATGCACCATCAAAGCCTCTATTCTTCTCTGATCAATATCTTTAGTTATCTCTAAAGCCTTTGCAATCCAAAATGGTCTGGTAGCCTCATCACCATCAGCAAGAACTGCAATAAGTGTTCCAACATTTATCTCTATTAAATTTCCTTGCCATCTTGCTTCTGCCTGTTTTGTCATCCTTGGGCCTACATAAATATTTCTTTATGGTGGATGTATAAAACTTTGAAGTGCATCTGCATTACATGCTTGGGCCACATTCACGGATCTTTGTGTACAAAAATCCCATGTGAATGGAACATCAACTGGCTAGTGACCTGCAATTGTATACTGTATAATCTCTTCTTGATGATTGAAAAAGTCCTCCCACCAAGATACATCTTGATCTCCAACATATTTTTTGCACGCTCAATATGTCTCTTCTTTTCAATGAGTGCATGAATCCAGCTTTTACTTTGATCAACCACATTTCCACATCTTTCTGTATTGTTTTTATCTTCATATGGTGATTGTTCTGCACCATACACTGTTACAGTAGACAAATTAGGCACCTACAATAAGAATATGCATCCCTCTTTAGGCTCCCACCCAAGAGAAGATGAATACTACTTTGCAAATAAAAGGGTTATTTCATCAACCCTCCTCATCAAAAATACATGGTTGAAACTAATATCGTGCAATGGAGCCAAAACCTTAGCACTGTTATCAAGGTCCATTGAGCAAAAGTGCTTAAAGTCATAAATCTGTGTGAGGTGTTGAACTTCTGGTTTTGGAGTATATGCTTCTGAAATCAGCTCAGATAAAATCGGAAGAGTAAAAGCATTGTTACGTGCCAACTTCTTAGAGAAAGTACTGAACAGTTGATCAATGTGATCATGAGTGTGGCCAACCAGAAGGAAATTTACCTTAACCTTCTGAAATACCTGTTTTTCAATAAGCATGCTTAAATATCCAAAGACTGTAGAATTTTTATTCTCTCTTGCAGTATTATCTAGTTGCAAATATAGAGTTGGTGGCAAAAGACCCTTCCATGATTGCAAAACACGATGAATGACAGTAACTGTAAGGTTTGGATTATTATGCACATTCGGATATGTGAAGAAAACCTTGGACATTACAGTTCCATTGTATACCAAAGCACCAACCAAATGCATTTGCACAAGGACTTCATCTCCAATGTCCTTAGGGATGCGATAAAAATGTGGTAAACAAGTTTTTTTTTTATCCATACCATCGATCAACAAACACATATAACGCTCCGGATTTCTGAGTGCTTTACTTCGATGATGAATTGCTTTCTTTCTCTCTAAAGATTGACTCTCACGATGGTTGTTAAGAAGGTTTTAAAAATTATTCTTTTCCTGTGGTGTTGTAGCTCCTTTTGCCATGTTTTTCAAAGTGGCGCAAACTGAACATTCACCCATTCTAACTTTACGAGGAATAGAAACATTGTTAAACTCTTCCTTCCATAATCGAGTAAAGTGACGATACAACACATACTTCTCATTTCTATTTTCCATGTCTTCTCTATATATTTGAAATACCTCTCGGCGAGTAAAGTTATCTAACAAGTGCAACCTTCCAGTTGTAGGCATAACCTCACAATGCAAGCTAAAATAGTTCATCATCCAATTCATTGCATGACGTCCAACAGATCCTTTGGTCCCAACGTGGAACGTATCCAAAATGAGATCCCCATTCAAAAGCCCTTGTTGAACCCTATGTATTCTAAAATTTCCCACACCCATTGCAATTTTAAATGCAGCCCTACAACATCGCATCCCTTGACTAAAGAAATATTCAAAACCAACACGTGTTACTGACATGTTATCCTCAATCATTTGCATGCAAGAAACAAGGTATATATCCTGCCTTTCACTATCTAAATGGAGGAATTTTTCTCTTAGGTGCTTTAGTTTCTTCATTCCTAAATTGTACAAACATTTCAAACCACAACAATGCTTCACAATATCCAATGCAATCTGTCTATCTGAAGTAAGAAATTTAAATCTTTTTTGACTTACTTCACGAGGCCTTCTTTTAAATTGTAGATTGAGCTTGCTTTGCTTTTTCGTTGCTCCACATGCACTTGATTCAGAAGGGAGATCAATGGTTGGGTCATATGGGAGATTAAGAGGTGCATTTGGTTGAGCAGCATTGCACTGTGAATTGGATAACTTAAATGACTCAACAGAAAACATGGAACCATCAGCACGTCCTAAATCATAGGGATCATCACTTCTGTGTAAAGGATCAACTGAGAACAATGAATCCGAAACTGTATCAATATGAGCAGAAGAAGCTGATGCCCAAGCATCCACTGAAAAGATTGAGCTCATCTTCACTGAGTTCACAGAAGACTGAAGATGAATGACCTTTTTAAATAAGTAGAAATCCAAGATCAAGTGAAGATGTCACATCAAATGTCACATCAAGAAGATATGAAATCAAAAGTTTATTAAAGTACATTAAATAACATTAAACATCAAATTACATCAAATAACTTAATTACTCAAATATACACTAATAAGGGAACCAAAGATTTGATTCACTTTTGAAATGAGAAACACAATTGATTTCTAACTAGATATGAGTCATTGAGTCTTAGCATTGTGAGTGAATCAAAATATATCCAAGTTGAGTTCCAACTGGATTATATATTAAAATTGTTTGTAGTAGTGCCATTGAAGACTATACAAGAAGAAATTTTACCTTTGGTACTAAATAAGATTTCAAGGATTAGGTTTCATTGTAGTCTTGGCTAGATCTCAAAGAGGTAGATGAAAGTATATTAAAAAAGAATTATGTGTAAAAGAGGTACTTGGAATGTTTATTCATACATTGATTTTCCATTTCAGCAATGTGTTACAAGATAAATGTGAATATGAACTAAACTGAGGAGGATAACACTATAAAGATGTCATTAATCTCCCATATTCAACACAACTTAGACTTGAAGTGTAATTTCCATGCAAATGTACATAAATAGTTGCAAGGTTCTTTACTTGAATGTTTATTCATACATTGATTTTCCACTTCAACAATGTGTTACAAGATAAATGTGAATATGAACTAAAGTGAAGAGGATAACACTATAAAGATGTCATTAATCTCCCATATTCAACACAACTTGGACTTGATTTTCTCCCAAGCAAGAGATTCTAAGAAAAAATTTCTACATGAGATTAGACATCCTCGTGTACATACCATACTCTTGCCATTGAAGTGTAATTTACATGCAAATGTATATAAATAGTTGCAATGTTCTATGAATATTTCATTAAAGTGGCTCTGAAACAGCCTATTTGTGTGAGTGGTATTCCCTGGTTAGATTGGTTCGCAGATATAGTTAGCAACTGGACTCATATAGTTAGATCCAGTTAGTCTCTGGTTCAAGTTACCCAATTGCCTATAAATAGCAGAGGAGGAGATCATTCTCATTTTCAAAATCCACGAGCAACAGAGAGCAACAGAGCACAGATAGCTATGGACCACAGAGCTCAGCATACAAGCAAGGCAACTATGATGGAGAAGAAGAATGTTGGCAAGAGTACCAAGAGGTAGACAAAATCATACCATAAAAAAAGATTCCTAAAAGATTCTCTTTGTATGTTTGTGTAAAGAGTCTGCTTTCTAGGTTTTTATTTTCCTTAGCTCTAAAAATACAGATCCAATGAGGGTACAGCTCGATGCCTGGCATCGACTTTTAGGTGTAAGTCGATGCCAGGCTTCGACTTGAGGCTGCAAGTCGATGCCAGGCATCGAGTTGCACGTGCAAGTCGATGGCAGGCATCGACTTGAGGCCTCAGGTCGATGCCTGGCATCGACTTGCACCTGAAAGTCGATGCCACGCATCGACTTTGTGTGCAAGTCGATGCCACGCATCGACTTGCAGGTGCAAATCGATGCCAGGCATCGACTTGAGGCTTCAATTCGATGCCTGGCATCAACTTGCAGCCTCAAGTTGATGCAAGGCATCGACTTGCCTGGCATCGAAGTTTGCCTTAAAGTCAATGCCAGGCATCGACTTTAGGGTGCAAAGTCGATGCCAGGCATCGACTTTTGGGTGGAAGTCGATGCTAGGCATCGACTTTTAGGTTCAAGTCAATGCCAGGCATCGATTTTTAAGTGCAAGTCGATGCCCGGCATCGACTTGCACACAAAGTCGATGCCTGGCATCGGCTTGCACTTAAAAGTCGATGCCTAGCATCGACTTGAACCTAAAAGTCGATGCCTGGCATCGACTTGGGCCTTTGAAAACCACATTTACGTATGAGCTGATTATTCCAAGCGCCTTCAGGGATGCGGAGTCCAAGAGTGAGAGGCCCTTCAAGAAACTGAGAGTCACCATGGGCTCTGGTGATCAACAACGTGACAAAGGCATTGGTCACCAAGCGAAACCAAAGAAACTTATTGTATCCTTATCCTCTGAGAAGGCCAGCAACCCGCTAGGAATATCCTCAGGTGGACAGAGTAGCATCAAAATTCCTGAGGATGATACAACTATGAAGGATAGGTCGAGGGACGCTGAGGTCTTAAGGACAGATTGTCCACTGCGGGACATGACAAATCTGGAGTAGTGCCTTCAGTATGTTGAAGAGAAGAATGCAGTCCTTCTTGTGTTCGCAGGGGCATATGGGAGAGGAAAGATCACGACAACACAAGGTTTTCAGTATGGCCTTGTGTACAAACTGGATTATGAAGATGAGGATTCTGACAACCTCCTTTTCTTGGTAGAGACATCGAAAGGTTTGAGAAATGTTATATGCAAGATGGATTTCTTGTGCCCAGAGTGCTGTGTTCCAGATCATCTAGCTGAGATATGCAGGGACTCAGTCAATCTTATCAAGGACTTGATGCCATGGATCCAGGGCAACATCATGCCAACACAACAGAAGATGACAACCCCTGTAAAGGCAAGGGGTAAGCAGAGCGTGCAGAAAAAGCTTCAAAAGAAAAAGAAGAGAATTTCAGAAGAGGAGTCTTCTGACTCAAGCTCTAGCTCTGAGGATATAATTGTTGCACCTGGTGGAGAGCTTGCCTCGGGTGTTCTTGGTACTGAGCAGAACAAGATGAGGGAGGACATAGCTAAAAGAAAAGTTGTGAAGAAGGGGCAGTTGTTCCACCTGCCAATCAATATCATCCACAGGCCACCAATAGATCCAGTCACAGGGAGGAGGCCCCTTGAGATCAGGGAGCCACACAATTTGCATGTGCAGAATCTTAAGAAGAAAATGAAAATAAATCCTCATGCTACTGTTGTGCCATTCCTTGTCATGGTGGATCCGAATGAGTGCAGCTCTGTGGACGAGTTCAATGAGGGTTTATTTGAGGAGTATACTTATTATGTGATTGGAGGTTCACACTCTGCAGAGGCCCGTAGACAGCTAGTGAAGGAGCACCCTACCACATTTTTCTTTAGGTATGCAGAGTGTAAGATATATGCTGGTCTTACAACGGAGGAAGCCAAGCTTCTTGCTTGGGATCACAACAACGACAATGACTACAGGCAAAAAATGTCCTCCATAGAGAGAATTCGGTTCTTCCACCATGAATATGAAGATTGTCTTGTTAAGGAAGCTGGAAGAATACATCCCAATCTACGAAAGCAATGCCTTATTGAGGTTGGAATTACACTGGATGAGAATAGAAAGTCTGATGCCTTGAGGAAATATGATCCATGGTTTCAACTGGCATTCAGATCAGGTGAGATCTGGGATCTACAGGATAAAATTTTCACAATGTGGGAGAACTAGGAGGTCAAGGGCCAGAAGCAACGAAAGTCGAGGCCAGACCCACAGGTTGATCTGAAGGGAAAGGGAAGGAAAGCTGACCTCTCAATTGAAGAGGCTCCTGAGGACATGAAGCTGACACCATGGAGGGCCCTTCAAGGAATCAAGGATGATACATTGATCATATCAACTTTGTCAAGGGTAATCTCCAAGGCCTTAAGCCTGGAGGAGATGGTCACTGAGCTCAATAAGTATGTATGTTATTCTCAGATCCTTTTTCCCTCCTCCCATGTTTGTGGTCTAACCTAGTCTCTTTTTAATTTCTGTGACTGTAGTCATAAAGTTTACATGAAGATTCAGGAGGTCATGATGAAGAGGCTGGGTTGCTTTTCTTGGATAGAGGTCCAAGCAGACTATCCAACCACATCATCCTACAAAGCTTTATCAGAATATTTCATCCTTTTCTTTGATTGGGTAGGTTCTCTTTCTGAGGTTGTGCCTGGTTTGCCATTAGGTTAGATGCCTTGATTCACCAAACCAATTTAATGCCAGGCTTTTAGTATGAATTCGATGCCTGGCATCGACTTACGGCTAAAGTCGATGCCTGGCATCGACCTGCAGCCAAAAGTCGATGCCTGGCATCGACTTGGGGGCATAAGTCGATGCCCGGCATCGACCTGCAGCATAAGTCGATGCCTGGCATCGACCTCGTGGCATAGGTCGATGCCAGGCATCGACTTATGTCCCAAAGTCAATGCCAAGCATCGACTTTCAGTAGAAAGTCGATGCCTGGCATCAACTTGCAGCCTCAAGTTGATGCAAGGCATCGACTTGCTTGGCATCGGAGTTTGCCTTAAAGTCAATGCCAGGCATCGACTTTAGGGTGCAAAGTCGATGCCAGGCATCGACTTTTGGGTGGAAGTCGATGCTAGGCATCGACTTTTAGGTTCAAGTCAATGCCAGGCATCGACTTTTAAGTGCAAGTCGATGCCCGGCATCGACTTGCACACAAAGTCGATGCCTGGCATCGGCTTGCACTTAAAAGTCGATGCCTAGCATCGACTTGAACCTAAAAGTCGATGCCTGGCATCGACTTGGGCCTTTGAAAACCACATTTACGTATGAGCTGATTATTCCAAGCGCCTTCAGGGATGCGGAGTCCAAGAGTGAGAGGCCCTTCAAGAAACTGAGAGTCACCATGGGCTCTGGTGATCAACAACGTGACAAAGGCATTGGTCACCAAGCGAAACCAAAGAAACTTATTGTATCCTTATCCTCTGAGAAGGCCAGCAACCCGCTAGGAATATCCTCAGGTGGACAGAGTAGCATCAAAATTCCTGAGGATGATACAACTATGAAGGATAGGTCGAGGGACGCTGAGGTCTTAAGGACAGATTGTCCACTGCGGGACATGACAAATCTGGAGTAGTGCCTTCAGTATGTTGAAGAGAAGAATGCAGTCCTTCTTGTGTTCGCAGGGGCATATGGGAGAGGAAAGATCACGACAACACAAGGTTTTCAGTATGGCCTTGTGTACAAACTGGATTATGAAGATGAGGATTCTGACAACCTCCTTTTCTTGGTAGAGACATCGAAAGGTTTGAGAAATGTTATATGCAAGATGGATTTCTTGTGCCCAGAGTGCTGTGTTCCAGATCATCTAGCTGAGATATGCAGGGACTCAGTCAATCTTATCAAGGACTTGATGCCATGGATCCAGGGCAACATCATGCCAACACAACAGAAGATGACAACCCCTGTAAAGGCAAGGGGTAAGCAGAGCGTGCAGAAAAAGCTTCAAAAGAAAAAGAAGAGAATTTCAGAAGAGGAGTCTTCTGACTCAAGCTCTAGCTCTGAGGATATAATTGCTGCACCCGGACTGAACTGTTGTTGGAACTGTTGTCGAATTCCAAGTACTAATGCCAGTATTTGGCCCAGAGGCAGAGTGATAGATGCCTTAGATAGGATTTCCCAAGCCTGTTGAGATTGATTGACAGGCTCTACTGATGTTGAAGTTGATGCCTCTGCTGATGCGGAGGTGTCTACGGTTGGTAATGTATCTGCTGCTGATGATGTACCCACTGCTGACTCCCGTTGTTGTGTTCCTTCCTTTGTTAACGATGGCTAGGTTACTGGAATAGGCTCTAGGAAGACTCGTGGTTCTACTGTGGTCCATTGACTAGCCTTGTTGTATATTCTGTGTTGTTCACGTATCCCTGGTTCAAATATTTCTGCTGCCGGTTGCAGTTGTTTACTGGAACGGGTCTGGACTTCAGCAGCGTGTGTCTCCACTGGTGTGATTTTTACCATGTTGGCCATTGGATTTTGACGTTCCTTCTTCCTTTGATCATACTCAGCTGCATCCTTGCAAAATCTCCTAATATGTCCAAATTCACCACAAAAATGACAGCGTGGTGGTGGTAAATTAGGATTTTCCAGTGGTTGTCCGTTCTGCCAGCGGTTTGGATTATAGTTGCTATTCCTCTGTCCTCGGTAATTTCGATATCCTTGCTGCTGGTTGTTTCTCATTTGTGGAGGCACATAGGGGTTGACTAGCTGCCCTTGTTCCTGGATAATTGCATTGACAGTCGTTGTTCCCTGCATTCTAACGTTGTATGCGCAGTTTTCGGTGGTGTGTCCGACAATGTTGCAGATAGCGCAGAATGTCTGATTAAGTGCGCAATTAGCACTGGTATGTCCTGAATTTTTGCATGTGTTGCAGTATACTTGTCTAGTCATATCTTCTGCAACATTTCTGTTTGCTTTTAACCATTCCAAATCTTCTATAAATCCACCGACTTTGTGTTCCAGTTGCAGAGTCATTGCAATGACTGCATCGAGGGACATGGCTCCGACACATCTTATGATCATGATCTGCTTAAGTTGTGGAACCAAGCCATTGATGAACCACTGAGTGATAACGTCATCTGGTAAGTTAGCGTGGGCCGGTGGTAGCTGCCTTAAGTGTGTTCTGAAGAGAGTAGCATACTCCTGTACGGTTTGATTTGCCTTCTCTCTGTTATTCTGCAGATAATCAAAAATTTTGGCTGGATTCTTTTTTAACCTGAATCGCTGCAGAAAAGCATCTCATACTGCTTCGTAGGTGCCGAAATGATTAATATCATATTCTGTAAGCCATGTAGCTGCTTCATTAACAAGTGTAGATTGGAAGACAATGGCTTTGTAGGCCTGATCCGGTGGATGGTTGAGAACTGTGTAGCTTATCTCGAAAGTGCGTACGTGAGCATCTGGATCATCTCCTGGGAATCCACCAAACTTCGTGTATGTCACTCCCGTTGGAGGTGGCGTGGGTGGACATAATTGTTGTTGTTGTTGTTGCCCGTTCATCGTGAGTGTATTATACCTTCCTTCTGAACTACCGGAATCTGTATCGTCAAATGGCGTGCTTTCCGGTGCGATGATCTTGCTTAATATGCTTCGAATCTCTGTTTCGAACAGCCTTCCTTCCTCCTTGATGTCCAGTGTATGGGAACTTGCTTCCAAGCGCAGTGATTGGGCTGAAGATTCAGCAAAAAATGCTAAATCGTCATCGAAAAATTATGATTCTCTTACCGAAATTTCACCGGAATGAACCGAAATTATGCCCGAATTTGGCATTTTTTCGCCTTCGCCGATTTCTTTGACTAGAGTGTTTCTAATCGTAGATGAATCTGAATCTTTTCCCAAGATTGTTAAACTAGATTCCAACTTCGTCTTAGTAGGTTCTGGAATTACTATATCTTTGACAGACTGTGTCGAAATAGTACCGGAATATACCAGAGGCATAACAGGTTCCACCGGAATATGACCGGAATGAGTTTTAACGTTATTAACTTTCTTGACAACTGGGTCAGTCCTAGTTGTACTTCTACCTCCCAAAGTTGTCTCTAGTACTCCAGACTGATGGTTCTTGGGATACATTTCACCGGATCGAGTAACCGGCATGTATCATCTTTTGTACTAATCGCGTAGTATTACTAACGGAACAGTTTGCAACAATCAGGTTCTGTTGCTACTGCCCATCGAACGATAACCTTGATGTTCGATTCTGAAAGACGACTAGCAATCTTGATGCCACCTTCCCACAGACGGCGCCAAGTGTTAAAGTGTTAAAGTGTTACAGAAACGATGTGTTACTGACTAGCCGAAATCGTTACCGAACAAATATTAAACATAAAATAGTGATTCACCGTAAGCTGCGTTAAACTTTCAGAATCATTACCGAAAGGCGTTACCAGACTAACGTGGGTTCTTGGGAGTGGTAGGGGTCTATTAGACAGAGGCCCTGTACTCTTTTCCCAATTCTTAGTCACAACATTAAAAACACTAATACGCGTCTTAGCTCATTTACTAGCATTAACTAGACAATACTTGATTTCTATACTCCTGCGTACCGAACTTCTCCAGACTAACCTGCTATTGGAACAGAGCAGTAGTCCCTTCTACAGACTTACTAGTATGTAATAAATCAACCCGAGTGAATATGATAGCTGACAGATTCATTCGTCACAACACTGTCCAATGATCTCAAATAAAGGATTTAAGTTTACCGAAAGCAATAGTTCGTCCTCATTACCGAATACAATGAATTCCGTAAACGAACAAAACATACTCAACAGTGCAACAGTTTACCTATTCAACTCACACAGTAATATAATTACTCAGACTAATTCAGAGTACCTCAACAACTAAGAACACACAGCAATACAGTACGATAACAGTACTCAGACACACAGTCCGTCACTCAACATTCGTTACGGTGAATTTCAGTGGTAGCAGACAGAACAAGAATCAATACTAACAATACTCAGAACTTCATAACAGTGTAAACACTAATCTCACAAATGTTAAGGCGAACAATCTGGCAATTCCAGAAAAAACGTCTCTCTCGACCATTCTCTTTTCATTACTTTATATAGAATTACAGGACGCGCTGTCGAGGAGTTCATGGAAAGGAAGGTGCTTGGAGCAAGCTCAGGTAGTAGCAAAGAGCTCAAAGAGTTTGTCAATTTCAAGCACATAAAAAGATGATATCACCCTAACCAAGTTCTTTATCAGAAACTATGCAAAACAAATTCTTGATAATGACTATTTCTGAACAATTTCAAATACCTCTTAGCATCTTTAACTTAGGTCTTTCGTGATCTCAACTTTCAATGTATACAATCAAACAAATATAAAATTCTATACACATTTGCATGCGAACAGAATCGGCTTATATTAAAAAACATGAACAACACAATTCGCAATAGATATATAGTAATAGTAACCTATTGTCAAAGAGCATCGATGTTATGCAGATAAATTTACCGTTTTAAATTGTTCATGAACAGATAGATGCTCTAGATGCTCTAGAGAATCTTCTCAAAGAGAATTGTATCGTGCATATATCAAAGCTAATACCTTATAGATCTATTTCATTACTGATAAAATATATTAGCGCAAGAAAAATCAGGAACTAATTTTTTAATTTGTTTTCAACATAAGAAAGACATATAAAAAAAATGATGCATTAAACTAAGTAACGAACAGATAAACGCACATCTAGAAAATGATATATTTGTAAGTCTTCAACTTTTATTCTCCTCTGAATCGTACGCACACGTTGAACATATGAAGAGAGAGACTGTCAGATTCTTCTCTCTGGAATCTATTGCATAGATCCTGGTTGAGCATTAACAGAATTATCCGATGTTTGCAGACATGGCGGAATCTCGATATGTATTTCAACTGCGTAGCTTCATGGTTGAAATAAGTAGGCCAAACAAATGCATCAAGCCAAGTCAGATATAAACGAAGTAAGCGGATGTGAAAAGTGCATATAGCAAAGTTTAATATATCAGCAGAACGTTAATCTGAGTATGTCAGCAAGTGGATGGTATATTAATGTAACTAATGGTGAACAGAGATATATGAATGTACGTTGGATGATATATTAACGTAACACTGGCCAAGCTTCGGATAAGGCTTCAGTTATCAATAATTCATAGAATTTCTAAAGGTGTTGGTTAAACCAGGTGATCGTTCTTCCTGGATGCCTTCTAGGCTTGTACCTGCTCTCTGCATGTAGAATTACACAAAGAAGTTCGCCTAATCGTTGTCTTATTTTTCTCCTCAACATCTAAAGCATATGATCCATTACAATATACATAAAGCAATACATACAAAATCCAATATAGAAGACTCTTGGAGCGCAATCAAGAAAGATCTAAAATCTAATTGACAGAAACCTCTTACAGGCAGGAAACTTTCTTCAAGAGTTTGTCAGCAATATTACCCTTGTTCCAAAGTATATGATCATCTGTTTTTGTTTCTTGCTTCGTTGAATCCATGAAAACATATGCCGCCTCTATCGTCTTCCTGTGTGCATGCTCCGCTCAATACAAATATCCTTGTTGGAACACTTAGAGCACCTCAGATTATAGTCAAAGATTTGCGCAAGTTCACAGAATTGTGTCTCTTAACTATCCTCTTCAACTTGTCTTATTAATCTTGTCAGAAATGAAGCGGATAGTGGCCTTTCGGATCAGATGCATGCGCCTTATGAATACCAGAGGAAGAACAGCAGATTAGATGTGTGTGCCCCTTCTGTCAGAAATAACGTGTGAATCCTTCTCCTCGGGAAATGTAGCAGATCAAGGATGACATCCTTCCTTTCCTCCAATCTTTAGCACTGTATATTAATCTCCTCTTTCATCAAATCTCGTGTGCTCTACTCCTCCATCTATTTCTGCCTTCTTCTCCCTTTCTCTACATACACGCTCCTCAGTACGATGGGAGTCCTCTCCTCTTATCTTCGTTGATCATCAATATTGAAGAGCCGCCTTCCCATCCGCAAGCAGATGCGTACACAGTTCATGACCTCCTTCACAAACAGCCCTCAATTCTCCGCTCCTTGTCCTCCTCAAGCAACCTTTCTCTCTGTATGTGACAACAACACCACAGCTACAGCGTTCTCCGCATATCGTTTCTGTTGCCCTCGAGTAGCAATCATCTCAGGGATTCTATTTCTCTCTCTTCAGTTTATGTGCATACCAACCCCCCCAAAACTCCCCTTCTGAATAGTTTCCAGCCGCTAAAAAAAATCTAAATCATGCAAAGATTCCTGCACCTTCATCGTAGCTCTTTCATCTGAGAATAGATCTCCAGAGCTTGCTCAGAACATCCTTTTTTCTCTTCGATAGATTTTTCTCCTTTTTTCTCTGTTGCGAAGAGTTGTTTTCCTTTTGTTCTTGCCGCCAATGTTTTCTTAGCTTCCCTTCCCGATCAGAAGAGAGCCTTGGACTTTATGAGCCCACCTCCATGGTCTTTTTTTTTTTCCATTTCAACTGCACGGGTGTTATAAAAACCGTACCTCCAAGAGCTATGACCTCCGTGCATCCCGATCATCTCCTCTTGCTTATCTCTTTATGGAGCACTACTCCTTTGTGTGACTTTCGAAGCTATGCTGTAGCCTTTTGATTCAGCTTTCCCTCAAAGAAGAAATTGAAGCAAGCAATACCTGGAGTTTTTCCATCCCATCAGATTTGTGTGCCATTCGAGCTTCACTCGCCATGTTCTACCTGCAGTTTTTTTTGTTCGTCGTCACAGATTTTTCTTTATCTCTTCATCTCCTTCCTTTCTAGCAGTCCTTTGAAAACTGAAGTCTGCCCTCTTTCTGCCGTGTCCCCGAAGCTCTTTGTAAAGACTCACGTTTTCTAAAACCAATCGCCTTTTTCTGGTTAATTAAATCCATCTTCTTTTCATATGATATCCCATTTCCATGCACTTCCCAGCTGGTGTCAACTCAAAAACTTCAGAAAAATTATAATTTGTGCTTAAGATCCTTCTTGAGTAAAGTAATCCTCCTTGAAGAACCACAATGATCTGCTCATGTGAAGTTACAACGCTATGAAATTTGTCAGCTCTTGAATGCTTGTATACACGGTTTTGCTCAAATCTTCCTGACTATATGATAGCGGTGGATGCCTCTCCAAAACATCTTATGCCGAAAGCAATGGCTTCAAATCGTGACCACATCCACCCCCTCTGAACCTGTACATCCTCCGGATGTACCACCATCGATCTCGGTATCTGCAAGTCTTCAAGAATCCAAATGTGAGTGAAATCAAGTGCACGGGTTAAAACAAATGTTCCTATGCACGGCCATGTAATGAGCCCTACATATGCATACTCTAAGTGCATAAAAAACAGCATGGTGCAAATAGGGGAGGTATCAGGCATTCGGTGTTGAGGATTTACACTCAATTTTTATCATGGATATACAATTCAATATAAGTGCAATCACTCGTGCAACTATGGGTTTTAACCAAAATATTACTCGTGCTCTTTACATTTCATTTATGCATATGTTAGGTGCATGAAGGAAACAAAAATGGTGCAAAAAATCAAGGTTTTATGGTATCTAAGCAACGCTCACATCACTCACAACTCCACTCTCTTACAGATGCAATCACTCTCCCTTACTCAGAATTATCCTCTCTTATCACTCAAAACTTGCTTTATTATTTTTCAATGATATTTACCTATCTAATTGTGCAGATGGACGTGCTTCTACGGAATTTCAAAGACATGTTTCTATATATTTTTACATGCATATTTGGCATGCAATGCATCTCAAAGATGGTGCAAAGAAAAGATCAGGGTTAAAGCACGATAACTAATGAAAAAGATTTTCACGGCTTTGTTCTTGAGTCATCATCTCCGTTGGCTTCGCTTGATCATTCCTGAACTCATAGAAACTAAACAAATCATGAGAAACATCACATCAAAATGACATTATATACATATGCAGTTCATGAAAGAACTTCAAAAACCATTTGCAATAAAAAATAAGCATGCAACTCGAAAGTGGTTGCCTCTATACAATCTCTCAAAACTCTAGATCTTCGATCAGCTCCATATCAACATCTGTTCTCAAAACTGCATAAGAGAAATTAGTAGCATCACATTCAAGAATCACATATTAAAAACTTCATTTATTTGAACATTAAAAATATCTATTTGAATTATTTTGACTTCAAACCACTCATCCAACATGCATTCATTACCATAGGTGTTCCCACTTTAATTTCTTGCATTTTTAGTTTTATTTGGTTTCTTCTATCTATCTTAAGATTAAAGCAAAAAACACAAGTTATATACATTTTTATTTACAAATTTCCTTTTGGTATTATTAATTCTCATTTATTAGGGTTTTTCCCTTCAGACCCATCTCCCTTGATATATGGTCACCAAAGAAACTGTGCTTCTTAACAAGCCACCTTTGGATCGCATCAATCCGTGAATCATTTTTAAAAAGATTAAATATGCGGACAAGCCATTTCATTTGCTCGTCCATTCCTTGTAGGCTCGACTGGCATACATAGCTTTTAGAAAATTCTAACATCCATGTTTCAATCGTTTGGGCATATTCTCCTTTATTCATGATCCTCTCATGTGAGGTTACTCTTGATGAGTCAAACACACATGAATATAGAGTGTTGAGTTTTAATATGCTTAAATCATCTTTAAAAATTCCGTGCAAGCATGGATTTTGATTCATTTCATGCTTGAGATCATTTGAGGAAATATCTTCAATTGCATCATTTCGAATATGTTCATCATCTTCATCGAAATAAACGTATTGATTAGATTCATTCAATTCCTTCATCAAGTAGAAGTGAGCATCATGCTTGGATGATATTACATAATCATTTTTATCTTCCAATCTATCATGATTCCTTTCTACTTGAGTCCCATTAATTATGGTATCTGCTTCTTGTTCTAGTCTTTCCAGGAACTCTTCATCATTGTCTTTGTTATGTTCCCCAAATATTTCTCCCTCAATGTGAATGGAATCCATATCCTCATAATCAAGAAAATCTTGATCTTCAATTTCTTTATCCAAACTGTCATTACAGGATTCTACATCCATCTCCATCGATTCTTGCTCGTTCTCTTCTGAGGATGTACTTAGTCCACCTTCTTCAAGCATTGATTCTTCAATCACTGATTCTTGCTCAAGAATCTCATCATGTATGAGAATCTCAACATATGCATCCAAATCAGCTCGAGCTTTATCAATGCAATTGTTTGACTCAATAGTTTTACATTGGATATCCTTCAATGCTATACACACATCAGATTTATCATATGTCACAATAAACATTTCATCTACCATTTTATGCTCAATTTCTTCAACGTGTGGACTCAACTCAACATGATTATTTTTGACATACATATCAGTATTTAGAGGAATGATCAATGGTATTCTCTCATCCTCCTCATGTTTTTTCATATTTCTCTCTTCATGGAATGTGGCATCATTTACATACATATCATTATTTTGAACTCCATCCAACTTATCCTCCTTTTTATGTGTAGGATCTTTGCCCAATGTGGCATCGCTCAAAAACATATGAGTATCTTGATCTTGATCTAGACTTTCGGTAGGATTAGGATCATGCTTATCACCATCGCCATACATATCACTATCTAGAGGGCTTATCATTTGTACATCCTCTAGATTAGCATCATACTCATCTTCGTCATCACACATTTCAATCTTTAGAGGCCTCATTATTTGCATGTCCTCCTTCGTATAAGTAAGTTCGTTTTCTTGCATCTCTGTATGCATGTATAATGTGGATTCCTGCATATCCATTTTCTTACCCATCGGATCTTTTATTGACAGGTCCTTAGATTCAACATCATGTTCCATGAGAGTTCCTTCATGTAATTCAGTCATTAGATCAGAAGTTCTATCCGAATCTTGTGTTAGAAGGGAATCATCACCATCAAGTGACATCCAATCATACTCCACATCTTGCCCGATGTCATCATGTAAGGATGCATCTCGAGCTCGATCTTCAGACATATTTATTAAGTTCTCTATTTGTATCTCATCTTTTATCTCCATTTGGTCACCTATGAGCCTTCTAGATATCTCTATCTCTTTGTTTGCATCTTGATATGTTTCTTGATTTGTTTGATTATCTTTTATTCGATGTGAGGAGTTTATCGGAGTAGAGGAAGCTTCATCTTGATTTCTTGTTGGGTTTTGTTGGTTTTTGTTTTGTTTTATGTTTGTTGTTTGTTTGGTTTGATGTTGGTTTAGTTTGGTTTGATTTTGATTAGCTTCCACTTGCTCCTTTGATCCTCCCATCTTCGGACTTTGTCCACTTATGGCACCTAAAGATATAATCATTGTAAAGAAGTCTAGGGGCTCTTGGCACCTTGTAACCTTTGAGGTTACATCAATCGCACTTTTAGAAGTTTCTTCATATTTCCCATCATCACTATGGATATCAAGCCCATGCATATCTACTTCATGCCCAAATGGGGTTTCTACAACCTCATGGACTTGAACATTATCCAAGATTGGTAAAATGCTTGGAACATGATTATAATTTTCATCTATTTGAAGATCTGTTCTCCAATCATTTAAAAATTTCTCTATTGTTTGTTGTTTCTTTACGTATTTCATCACAGCTTCATGGACGAGCATCCAATCCTCTGTGAGTCCTGAGTCGGAGTCTATATCTTGTAGAAGTGGAATTAACTCCTCTCGGGCATTAACATCGATTGTTCGAAGAAACAACGAAACCCTTTCATGACTTATGCACCTCTTATCGTGCTCGGAAAGATCATCATATTGTCGCTCAAACTCTTCTTTGATCTCAAGAATTGGTTGGTCTTTGGGCATATGAACCCACCTCAGGAAAGATCTACGAGTTACTTTATCAAGATCCTCTAGCATAAACTTCTTAAGGAGTGTCGCTTTGTATTGGGACCATGTCGTTTGATTTATTCGCATTATTTGTTCTCGCACGTCGTAATCCGACACATAGATAAAGTTTTCACATAATTCTTTTTCCGTCATCGGACTTAATCCGACACCTAGATATTTGGCCTCGAGTTCATATTCTTTGCAGAACTTTGAGACATTCTTTCCATTGAAAAAGCCACACCGATTGACTAGACGTTCATGAAGTGATTGGATGGCTTTTTGACGCCTATCTTCTTCTTGAAATCGTAGGAATTGAGCTAGGATTTCTTCCATTTTGATTATGCTAATCTTTGTGGCTCTATAACTCACTCACCCCCTCCTTTCACGTCGGGTTCACCAGGTATGTCGAGGAGTTCATGGAAAGGAGGGTGCTTGGAGCAAGCTCAGGTAGTAGCAAAGAGCTCAAAGAGTTTGTCAATTTCAAGCACATAAAAAGATGATATCACCCTAACCAAGTTCTTTATCAGAAACTATGCAAAACAAATTCTTGATAATGACTATTTCTGAACAATTTCAAATACCTCTTAGCATCTTTAACTTAGGTCTTTCGTGATCTCAACTTTCAGTGTATACAATCAAACAAATATAAAATTCTATACACATTTGCATGCGAACAGAATCGGCTTATATTAAAAAACATGAACAACACAATTCGCAATAGATATATAGTAATAGTAACCTATTGTCAAAGAGCATCGATGTTATGCAGATAAATTTACCGTTTTAAATTGTTCATGAACAGATAGATGCTCTAGATGCTCTAGAGAATCTTCTCAAAGAGAATTGTATTGTGCATATATCAAAGCTAATACCTTATAGATCTATTTCATTATTGATAAAATATATTAGCGCAAGAAAAATCAGGAACTAATTTTTTAATTTGTTTTCAACATAAGAAAGACATATAAAAAAAAATGATGCATTAAACTAAGTAACGAACAGATAAACGCACATCTAGAAAATGATATATTTGTAAGTCTTCAACTTTTATTCTCCTCTAAATCGTACGCACACGTTGAACATATGAAGAGAGAGACTGTCAGATTCTTCTCTCTGGAATCTATTGCATAGATCCTGGTTGAGCATTAACAGAATTATCCGATGTTTGCAGACATGGCCGAATCTCGATATGTATTTCAACTGCGTAGCTTCATGGTTGAAATAAGTAGGCCAAACAAATGCATCAAGCCAAGTCAGATATAAACGAAGTAAGCGGATGTGAAAAGTGCATATAGCAAAGTTTAATATATCAGCAGAACGTTAATCTGAGTATGTCAGCAAGTGGATGGTATATTAATGTAACTAATGGTGAACAGAGATATATGAATGTACGTTGGATGATATATTAACGTAACGCTGGCCAAGCTTTGGATAAGGCTTCAGTTATCAATAATTCATAGAATTTCTAAAGGTGTTGGTTAAACCAGGTGATCGTTCTTCCTGGATGCCTTCTAGGCTTGTACCTGCTCTCTGCATGTATAATTACACAAAGAAGTTCGCCTAATCGTTGTCTTATTTTTCTCCTCAACATCTAAAGCATATGATCCATTACAATATACATAAAGCAATACATACAAAATCCAATATAGAAGACTCTTGGAGCGCAATCAAGAAAGATCTAAAATCTAATTGACAGAAACCTCTTACAGGCAGGAAACTTTCTTCAAGAGTTTGTCAGCAATATTACCCTTGTTCCAAAGTATATGATCATCTGTTTTTGTTTCTTGCTTCGTTGAATCCATGAAAACATATGCCGCCTCTATCGTCTTCCTGTGTGCATGCTCCGCTCAATACAAATATCCTTGTTGGAACACTTAGAGCACCTCAGATTATAGTCAAAGATTTGCGCAAGTTCACAGAATTGTGTCTCTTAACTATCCTCTTCAACTTGTCTTATTAATCTTGTCAGAAATGAAGCGGATAGTGGCCTTTCGGATCAGATGCATGCGCCTTATGAATACCAGAGGAAGAACAGCAGATTAGATGTGTGTGCCCCTTCTGTCAGAAATAACGTGTGAATCCTTCTCCTTTGGAAATGTAGCAGATCAAGGATGACATCCTTCCTTTCCTCCAATCTTTAGCACTGTATATTAATCTCCTCTTTCATCAAATCTCGTGTGCTCTACTCCTCCTTCTGTTGGTGCAAACAAGCCTTCACACTTGGCTTTGATTTGTGCCTTGAAGTCTCAACATAAAGCTTGGACATTTGGAAACCTGGAAAGATAAAGTTTGAACCCATGAAGGATACATTTGAACCATAGAAACAGATACTTAATTGATTGTTACTCTTTACCCAATGTAAAAGTCAATATGACTTAATCAATTATGTAATCACACCTACTAGACTAGAGTCGTGGAAAAAGTAGATGATCTAGTTGAGGGAATATCTCCCTAAGTCTAGTGGAGAGAATCAAGGGAACTTTAATTTGAATTCAAATTCAAATTTGTTCAAGATTCCTATAAAAGAGCTATGTAAAAGTCGCGGGTAAGTGGCTCACTCCCCGAGGCAATTCCAAGCAAAATCACTGAGTGTGTGAGAGCTACTCATTAGCCTACACCTCTGAGTACCATTGGGCATCATTATACATGCCAATGGGAATGTACATTTGATAGTTTCAATACATATACTCATAGTTCTTAACTCTGTGTTCTCTGAGTCATTCACCTCAAAGTCTGTCAACTTCAACAGGGCATATCTCAAGATCTACTAAACCAAATTGGATGATCCAGGGCTCATTGGAACCAGCTCAAAGCATTCTACAACACTACAAAATTGCAAGTCATTCTATTCAGCCAATTGGGAGAAATCGCAGTCGAAGCAGTCACTGGTATATTACTGTGTTGTTCCTAAAAAGTCGGGGGTGTCTCTGATTTTGCTAAAGATCATGCTCAGTGTATAGTTTGTTATTTGGAGTGATTTAACTTGCTAATGGTAGCTTGTTAAGTTAATTTAATACTCCCAGAAGGAATTAAACCAATTGCAAGTGTGCTGGTCACACTGAGCTTAGGACTGAGCAGGTATCAATACAGGAATAGAAAGTTTTTGAAGTTGTGAAGGTTCAAAATCATCTGTTTTGATTTGGTCATTACTCAATCATTTTGTAAAGCACATATATAGTTTCTTGGTGTCATTTGGAAGCTCAAGGAGTCTCCTAACCATATCTGAAAAGAAAAGAGGGCAGGTGTGAAGCAGGTCTAGCAGCACCAACTTGATCTTCTGATTGTACCCAGCCATCACATCCAACAGTGGTATCAGAGCAAATAAGGTAATCATGGGTGATGCTTTCCCTTCCTTCATTGACAAATTGGATAGAAATAACTACCAGGCTTGGTCATTAAGAATGAAGACCTATCTACAAGGGAGAAGCTTGTATGAATACATATCAGGAGATGAGGAGTTGCCCTCATTCAAAACCAGAGGCCTACCTACAAAGGATGAACATGAGGGACTCAACCAATGGTGTGCTAAAGATGCTT
The DNA here is from genome assembly GCA_020310875.1 of Ceratopteris richardii. NCBI lineage: Eukaryota > Viridiplantae > Streptophyta > Polypodiopsida > Polypodiales > Pteridaceae > Ceratopteris > Ceratopteris richardii. The sequence goes on along the minus strand of CM035418.1, from coordinate 129,323,567 downwards.
TGGCAAGGTCATATCTTCTAAACTCTATCTCTGATTTCCTTCTACCTCATGTTAGGAACTGTAAGACTTCCCAAGAGACTTGGGAAACCTTGTCAACATACTTCTCATCAAGCACAAGGGCCAGGAAGAATCAGCTATGGATTGAGTTTACAACTCTTAGGAAGCAATCAAAACAATGTGTCTCAGATTTTGTCACCAAAGTCAAAGACATTGCAGATCAACTTGCAAGTGTTGGAGAAGAAATTGAAGAAGAGCAAATAGTCAGACAAGTGATCAATGGACTCAAAGCAGATGACAAGTGGGAGAGCTTTACCACTGCAATGGACTTATACATGGACATCCAAGCACCTGATCTAACAACTCTGATTGGACAACTATTCACACATGAAGCAAAGATCACAAAGAATGGAGAGCAATCAAAAGGTAACAATCCCTTTGCCCTATATACAGATAAGAAGTCTAAAGACAAGGGTAAAAGCAAGAAGGTTGATGAAGAAAGGATCCACCTCCCAAGCAAACTATGCAGGGAGAGGTAGATCATCTAGAGGTAGGGGCAGAGGAGGTAAGTCAGGTAGGGGGAGACCCTATAATCAATCTCCATGCAATATTGGTGGCTTGTCTAACCATACTACAGATGAATGCTACAAGAATTACAAGAACCAAAGAGGAAGAGGTCACCAAAGAGGAGGATACTCCCAAGGCAGAGGCAGATTCAATCAATCTCAAGGCTATCATGGCTACAACAATAATTACAACAATAACTACAACAATAGTTACAATCACAATGGCAATTATCAAGGAGGATACAGGAACAGAAAGGATTACAACAATTATGCAGAGGATCAAGATGATTCCTTGTTGATTATGAACATGAAATCTAAATCAGGTATCAATGATGATCATTTGTTCTATATTGATTCAGGTTGCTCTAACCATGTAGCTGGGAATGTTGCCTTACTCTCTGATTTGGAAGAACCTAAAGGCAAGCACCAAGTGCAGACAGGTGATGACACTAAACATTCAGTGGTTAAAGTAGGTAATGTCAAAACAAGTGATGGTAATCAAAATTTGCTAAGCAGAGTATTGTATGTCCCAACAATCACCAAGAATCTGATGAGTGTAGGTCAGATTGTTGAGAAAGGTCTACAGGTCAGGTTCACTCAACATGGTGCATATGTGGAGGATCCAAGACATGGATTCAGAAGGATAGCCAAGGGAGAGAAATCAGGTAGACTATTTACTTTTGAACTTGAGGATACTAAGAACATTGCCTTGTACAACTATAAGGACCAAACCCTATCAGAATTGGAGATGTGGCACAAGAGATTAGGTCACATTGGAGAGAGGACCATAAAGCAAATGAGTAGAGATCAATGTGTGCTTGGGATACCTAATGTATCCAAGCAACACATGATATACAAGTGTGGAGCTTGTCAGTTTGGTAAGTCACACAGATTGCCATATACAAAAAAGGGTTTTATGCATGAAGACTACTTGGAATTGGTCCATACAGATGTTTGGGGACCAAGCAAGGAGCCATCCATATCTGGATCAAGGTACTATGTATCTTTTATAGATGACTATAGCAGATGGACTGTCTTGTACTTCATGAAACATAAAGATGAAGTATTTAATTGTTTCAAAAGGTATCTTGCATTAGTAGAGAATCAAACAGGTAGACATTTGAAGAGGTTAAGGTCTGATGGTGGTGGAGAATACTTCTCCAATGACTTTGAAGACTTCTTGCAGGAAAGAGGCATCAAGAGGGAGATTACCACAAGGTACTCACCTGAACAAAATGGGGTAGCTGAAAGAAGGAATAGACTCATTGTGGAGACAGCTAGGTCTATGCTTAATGAGAAAAAACTACCAAATTATCTTTGGGCAGAGAGTGTATCTACTGCCACATACTTAATCAACAGGTTGCCATCAAAGACACTTGATGGAATGACACCCTATGAGGCTTGGCATGGTAAGAGACCATCTCTAGATCATTGCAAGATTTTTGGGTGTGTTGCATATGTGCATATTCCCTCACAGGTAAGGGGAAAGCTAGACCCTAAGGCTGAAAAGTGTATCTTTATTGGTTATGATTTGAATCAGAAAGGATACAGGTTCTATAACCCCTCAAACAAAGGCTTCAAGGTAAGCAGAGATGTAATCTTTGATGAAAATGATTCATGGTATGATAATGAGTGCAGGAAAGTTAGCCTACCTTATGATATGGAAGAAGACTTTCCAAATCTTGTCAGGAAAGAACCAACTCAGAATGAGGACACAAGCTCAGATGATGAAGACACCATCAACGTTGAAGAATTCAAAGCTTGGAAATCCAAAGGGAAGATGAAGATGAAGCAACTTGAAGACAATCCAGAATCCTCAACTCAAGCTATGAGGAGATCTTCAAGGGAAAAGAAGAAACCTATTAGGTATGGGTATGATACCTCACTTGTAACCAAGCACTCTGTATATCTTGCAAAAGATATCTTAAGTGAAGAACCAGGTACATTTGAGGAAGCTATTACTAAACCAGAATGGAAGGAAGCAATGGATGAAGAAATGGAGGCTCTCAAGGAGAGTGATACTTGGGACTTGGTACCCAAGAAGGACTCCATGAAGGTGATAGGATCCAGATGGATCTACAAACTCAAAAGAAACTCAAATGGTACAATAAGCAGGTACAAAGCTAGGTTGGTAGCCAAGGGTTTTGCACAAACCCAAGGCATTGATTATGAGGAGACTTTTTCTCCTGTGGCAAAGATGCCAACTATCAGAATTATGGTGAGTGTAGCTGCATCCAAGAATTGGAACATGTACCAATTGGATGTAAAGAATGCATTCTTGAATGGATGGATATCTGAAGAGGTCTACATGTCACAACCACCTGGCTATGAGGATCCCAATAAGGTAAATCATGTTTGCAAATTGAAGAAAGCTCTGTATGGATTGAAGCAGGCACCTAGAGCATGGAACTATAGGTTGACTACCTATCTCTTGGATCAAGGATTTGTGATGAGTAAAGCAGATACTTCATTGTTTATAAAGAAGAACAATTCAGAGGTAATATACTTGTGTGTCTATGTTGATGACATCATTATTACAGGAAATGATGTTCAAGGAATTAGACACATCAAAGGTCAAATGATGAAGGAATTCAAGATCAATGATCTTGGATTATTGAAGTACTTCCTAGGGCTTGAATTGGTCTACACAAATTCAGGTATATTCATTACTCAGAAGAAGTACATTCAGGACATGGTCAAGAAGTTTAATTTGCAGGAAGCTAAAGTCTCAAACATTCCTATGGAGGTCAACCACAAACTCAGTACACATGAAGGAGAAGAACTCAAGGATATTACAGGGTACCAAAGTTTGGTAGGTAGTCTTAATTATGCTACCTTAACTAGGATTGATATCTCATATGGTGTTAGTGTACTTAGCCAATTTATGCATAAGCCAAGAGTACCACATTTGGAGGCAGCCAAGAAGATAGTAAAGTACCTAAAGGGAACACAAAATCATGGTTTGTATTATCCATATTCATCAGACATTGACATCAAGGTATACTCAGATGCAGATTGGGCAGGTTGCAAGGATGACAGGAGGAGTACATCTGGTTACATATGCTTTGCAGGTGATAAACCAATTTCTTGGTCATCCAAGAAACAACCCACAGTGGCTCTATCATCTACTGAGGCAGAATACAGAGGGCTAGCTAATGCCACTCAAGAAGCCATATGGTTGAAGCTACTATACTCAGAATTGGGCCTATACACAAGGCCACCAATCATATTTGGTGATAACACAAGTTCACTTCACCTAGCTGCTAACCCTGTTTATCATGCTAGGACAAAACACATAGAGGTTCATTACCACTATGTGAGGGAGAAATTACTTAGCAAGGAAATCCAATTATCATATGTGTCCACTAATATTCAATGTGCAGATTTGCTTACAAAATCTTTGGATGGGAGCAAGCTATGTAGGTTTAAATCCATGATAGGATTGCAGGATATCATTGAAGACTAAAGATGAAGACTCAAGCAAGTGGTTGGCTTGAGGGGGAGCTGTTGGTGCAAACAAGCCTTCACACTTGGCTTTGATTTGTGCCTTGAAGTCTCAACATAAAGCTTGGACATTTGGAAACCTGGAAAGATAAAGTTTGAACCCATGAAGGATACATTTGAACCATAGAAACAGATACTTAATTGATTGTTACTCTTTACCCAATGTAAAAGTCAATATGACTTAATCAATTATGTAATCACACCTACTAGACTAGAGTCGTGGAAAAAGTAGATGATCTAGTTGAGGGAATATCTCCCTAAGTCTAGTGGAGAGAATCAAGGGAACTTTAATTTGAATTCAAATTCAAATTTGTTCAAGATTCCTATAAAAGAGCTATGTAAAAGTCGCGGGTAAGTGGCTCACTCCCCGAGGCAATTCCAAGCAAAATCACTGAGTGTGTGAGAGCTACTCATTAGCCTACACCTCCGAGTACCATTGGCCATCATTATACATGCCAATGGGAATGTACATTTGATAGTTTCAATACATATACTCATAGTTCTTAACTCTGTGTTCTCTGAGTCATTCACCTCAAAGTCTGTCAACTTCAACAGGGCATATCTCAAGATCTACTGAACCAAATTGGATGATCCAGGGCTCATTGGAACCCCTCAAAGCATTCTACAACACTACAAAATTTCAAGTCATTCTATTCAGCCAATTGGGAGAAATCTCAGTCGAAGCAGTCACTGGTATATTACTGTGTTGTTCCTAAAAAGTCGGGGGTGTCTCTGATTTTGCTAAAGATCATGCTCAGTGTATAGTTTGTTATTTGGAGTGATTTAACTTGCTAATGGTAGCTTGTTAAGTTAATTTAATACTCCCAGAAGGAATTAAACCAATTGCAAGTGTGCTGGTCACACTGAGCTTAGGACTGAGCAGGTATCAATACAGGAATAGAAAGTTTTTGAAGTTGTGAAGGTTCAAAATCATCTGTTTTGATTTGGTCATTACTCAATCATTTTGTAAAGCACATATATAGTTTCTTGGTGTCATTTGGAAGCTCAAGGAGTCTCCTAACCATATCTGAAAAGAAAAGAGGGTAGGTGTGAAGCAGGTCTAGCAGCACCAACTTGATCTTCTGATTGTACCCAGCCATCACATCCAACACCTTCTATTTCTGCCGTCTTCTCCCTTTCTCTGCATACACGCTCGTCAGTACGATGGGAGTCCTCTCCTCTTATCTTCGTTGATCATCAATATTGAAGATCCGCCTTCCCATCCGCAAGCAGATGCGTACACAGTTCATGACCTCCTTCACAAACAGCCCTCAATTCTCCGCTCCTTGTCCTCCTCAAGCAACCTTTCTCTCTGTATGTGACAACAACACCACAGCTACAGCGTTCTCCGCATATCGTTTCTGTTGCCCCCGAGTAGCAATCATCTCAGGGATTCTATTTCTCTCTCTTCAGTTTATGTGCATACCAACCCCCCCAAAACTCCCCTTCTGAATAGTTTCCAGCCACTAAAAAAAATCTAAATCATGCAAAGATTCCTGCACCTTCATCGTAGCTCTTTCATCTGAGAATAGATCTCCAGAGCTTGCTCAGAACATCCTTTTTTCTCTTCGATAGATTTTTCTCCTTTTTTCTCTGTTGCGAAGAGTTGTTTTCCTTTTGTTCTTGCCGCCAATGTTTTCTTAGCTTCCCTTCCCGATCAGAAGAGAGCCTTGGACTTTATGAGCCCACCTCCATGGTCTTTTTTTTTTCCCATTTCAACTGCACGGGTGTTATAAAAACCGTACCTCCAAGAGCTATGACCTCCGTGCATCCCGATCATCTCCTCTTGCTTATCTCTTTATGGAGCACTACTCCTTTGTGTGACTTTCGAAGCTATGCTGTAGCCTTTTGATTCAGCTTTCCCTCAAAGAAGAAATTGAAGCAAGCAATACCTGGAGTTTTTCCATCCCATCAGATTTGTGTGCCATTCGAGCTTCACTCGCCATGTTCTACCTGCAGTTTTTTTTGTTCGTCGTCACAGATGTTTCTTTATCTCTTCATCTCCTTCCTTTCTAGCAGTCCTTTGAAAACTGAAGTCTGCCCTCTTTCTGAAGTGTCCCCGAAGCTCTTTGTAAAGACTCACGTTTTCTAAAACCAATCGCCTTTTTCTGGTTAATTAAATCCATCTTCTTTTCATATGATATCCCATTTCCATGCACTTCCCAGCTGGTGTCAACTCAAAAACTTCAGAAAAATTATAATTTGTGCTTAAGATCCTTCTCGAGTAAAGTAATCCTCCTTGAAGAACCACAATGATCTGCTCATGTGAAGTTACAACGCTATGAAATTTGTCAGCTCTTGAATGCTTGTATACACGGTTTTGCTCAAATCTTCCTGACGATATGATAGCGGTGGATGCCTCTCCAAAACATCTTATGCCGAAAGCAATGGCTTCAAATCGTGTCCACATCCACCCCCTCTGAACCTGTACATCCTCCGGATGTACCACCATCGATCTTGGTATCTGCAAGTCTTCAAGAATCCAAATGTGAGTGAAATCAAGTGCACGGGTTAAAACAAATGTGCCTATGCACGGCCATGTAATGAGCCCTACATATGCATACTCTAAGTGCATAAAAAACAGCATGGTGCAAATAGGGGAGGTATCAGGCATTCGGTGTTGAGGATTTACACTCAATTTTTATCATGGATATACAATTCAATATAAGTGCAATCACTCGTGCAACTATGGGTTTTAACCAAAATATTACTCGTGCTCTTTACATTTCATTTATGCATATGTTAGGTGCATGAAGGAAACAAAAATGGTGCAAAAAATCAAGGTTTTATGGTATCTAAGCAACGCTCACATCACTCACAACTCCACTCTCTTACAGATGCAATCACTCTCCCTTACTCAGAATTATCCTCTCTTATCACTCAAAACTTGCTTTATTATTTTTCAATGATATTTACCTATCTAATTGTGCAGATGGACGTGCTTCTACGAAATTTCAAAGACGTGTTTCTATATATTTTTACATGCATATTTGGCATGCAATGCATCTCAAAGATGGTGCAAAGAAAAGATCAGGGTTAAAGCACGATAACTAATGAAAAAGATTTTCACGGCTTTGTTCTTGAGTCATCATCTCCGTTGGCTTCGCTTGATCATTCCTGCACTCATAGAAACTAAACAAATCATGAGAAACATCACATCAAAATGACATTATATACATATGCAGTTCATGAAAGAACTTCAAAAACCATTTGCAATAAAAAATAAGCATGCAACTCGAAAGTGGTTGCCTCTATACAATCTCTCAAAACTCTAGATCTTCGATCAGCTCCATATCAACACCTGTTCTCAAAACTGCATAAGAGAAATTAGTAGCATCACATTCAAGAATCACATATTAAAAAACTTCATTTATTTGAACATTAAAAATATCTATTTGAATTATTTTGACTTCAAACCACTCATCCAACATGCATTCATTACCATAGGTGTTCCCACTTTAATTTCTTGCATTTTTAGTTTTATTTGGTTTCTTCTATCTATCTTAAGATTAAAGCAAAAAACACAAGTTATATACATTTTTATTTACAAATTTCCTTTTGGTATTATTAATTCTCATTTATTAGGGTTTTTCCCTTCAGACCCATCTCCCTTGATATATGGTCACCAAAGAAACTGTGCTTCTTAACAAGCCACCTTTGGATCGCATCAATCCGTGAATCATTTTTAAAAAGATTAGATATGCGGACAAGCCATTTCATTTGCTCGTCCATTCCTTGTAGGCTCGACTGGCATACATAGCTTTTAGAAAATTCTAACATCCATGTTTCAATCGTTTGGGCATAGTCTCCTTTATTCATGATCCTCTCATGTGAGGTTACTCTTGATGAGTCAAACACACATGAATATAGAGTGTTGATTTTTAATATGCTTAAATCATCTTTAAAAATTCCGTGCAAGCATGGATTTTGATTCATTTCATGCTTGAGATCATTTGAGGAAATATCTTCAATTGCATCATTTCGATATGTTCATCATCTTCATCGAAATAAACGTATTGATTAGATTCATTCAATTCCTTCATCAAGTAGAAGTGAGCATCATGCTTGGATGATATTACATAATCATTTTTATCTTCCAATCTATCATGATTCCTTTCTACTTGAGTCCCATTAATTATGGTATCTGCTTCTTGTTCTAGTCTTTCCAGGAACTCTTCATCATTGTCTTTGTTATGTTCCCCAAATATTTCTCCCTCAATGTGAATGGAATCCATATCCTCATAATCAAGAAAATCTTGATCTTCAATTTCTTTATCCAAACTGTCATTACAGGATTCTACATCCATCTCCATCGATTCTTGCTCGTTCTCTTCTGAGGATGTACTTAGTCCACCTTCTTCAAGCATTGATTCTTCAATCACTGATTCTTGCTCAAGAATCTCATCATGTATGAGAATCTCAACATATGCATCCAAATCAGCTCGAGCTTTATCAATGCAATTGTTTGACTCAATAGTTTTACATTGGATATCCTTCAATGCTATACACACATCAGATTTATCATATGTCACAATAAACATTTCATCTGCCATTTTATGCTCAATTTCTTCAACGTGTGGACTCAACTCAACATGATTATTTTTGACATACATATCAGTATTTAGAGGAATGATCAATGGTATTCTCTCATCCTCCTCATGTTTTTTCATATTTCTCTCTTCATGGAATGTGGCATCATTTACATACATATCATTATTTTGAACTCCATCCAACTTATCCTCCTTTTTATGTGTAGGATCTTTGCCCAATGTGGCATCGCTCAAAAACATATGAGTATCTTGATCTTGATCTAGACTTTCGGTAGGATTAGGATCATGCTTATCACCATCGCCATACATATCACTATCTAGAGGGCTTATCATTTGTACATCCTCTAGATTAGCATCATACTCATCTTCGTCATCACACATTTCAATCTTTAGAGGCCTCATTATTTGCATGTCCTCCTTCATATAAGTAAGTTCGTTTTCTTGCATCTCTGTATGCATGTATAATGTGGATTCCTGCATATCCATTTTCTTACCCATCGGATCTTTTATTGACAGGTCCTTAGATTCAACATCATGTTCCATGAGAGTTCCTTCATGTAATTCAGTCATTAGATCAGAAGTTCTATCCGAATCTTGTGTTAGAAGGGAATCATCACCATCAAGTGACATCCAATCATACTCCACATCTTGCCCGATCTCATCATGTAAGGATGCATCTCGAGCTCGATCTTCAGACATATTTATTAAGTTCTCTATTTGTATCTCATCTTTTATCTCCATTTGGTCACCTATGAGCCTTCTAGATATCTCTATCTCTTTGTTTGCATCTTGATATGTTTCTTGATTTGTTTGATTATCTTTTATTCGATGTGAGGAGTTTATCGGAGTAGAGGAAGCTTCATCTTGATTTCTTGTTGGGTTTTGTTGGTTTTTGTTTTGTTTTATGTTTGTTGTTTGTTTGGTTTGATGTTGGTTTAGTTTGGTTTGATTTTGATTAGCTTCCACTTGCTCCTTTGATCCTCCCATCTTCGGGCTTTGTCCACTTATGGCACCTAAAGATATAATCATTGTAAAGAAGTCTAGGGGCTCTTGGCACCTTGTAACCTTTGAGGTTACATCAATCGCACTTTTAGAAGTTTCTTCATATTTCCCATCATCACTATGGATATCAAGCCCATGCATATCTACTTCATGCCCAAATGGGGTTTCTACAACCTCATGGACTTGAACATTATCCACGATTGGTAAAATGCTTGGAACATGATTATAATTTTCATCTATTTGAAGATCTGTTCTCCAATCATTTAAAAATTTCTCTATTGTTTGTTGTTTCTTTACGTATTTCATCACAGCTTCATGGACGAGCATCCAATCCTCTGTGAGTCCTGAGTCGGAGTCTATATCTTGTAGAAGTGGAATTAACTCCTCTCGGGCATTAACATCGATTGTTCGAAGAAACAACGAAACCCTTTCATGACTTATGCACCTCTTATCGTGCTCGGAAAGATCATCATATTGTCGCTCAAACTCTTCTTTGATCTCAAGAATTGGTTGGTCTTTGGGCATATGAACCCACCTCAGGAAAGATCTACGAGTTACTTTATCAAGATCCTCTAGCATAAACTGCTTAAGGAGTGTCGCTTTGTATTGGGACCATGTCGTTTGATTTATTCGCATTATTTGTTCTTGCACGTCGTAATCCGACACATAGATAAAGTTTTCACATAATTCTTTTTCCGTCATCGGACTTAATCCGACACCTAGATATTTGGCCTCGAGTTCATATTCTTTGCAGAACTTTGAGACATTCTTTCCATTGAAAAAGCCACACCGATTGACTAGACGTTCATGAAGTGATTGGATGGCTTTTTGACGCCTATCTTCTTCTTGAAATCGTAGGAATTGAGCTAGGATTTCTTCCATTTTGATTATGCTAATCTTTGTGGCTCTATAACTCACTCACCCCCTCCTTTCACGTCGGGTTCACCAGGTATGTCGAGGAGTTCATGGAAAGGAGGGTGCTTGGAGCAAGCTCAGGTAGTAGCAAAGAGCTCAAAGAGTTTGTCAATTTCAAGCACATAAAAAGATGATATCACCCTAACCAAGTTCTTTATCAGAAACTATGCAAAACAAATTCTTGATAATGACTATTTCTGAACAATTTCAAATACCTCTTAGCATCTTTAACTTAGGTCTTTCGTGATCTCAACTTTCAATGTATACAATCAAACAAATATAAAATTCTATACACATTTGCATGCGAACAGAATCGGCTTATATTAAAAAACATGAACAACACAATTCGCAATAGATATATAGTAATAGTAACCTATTGTCAAAGAGCATCGATGTTATGCAGATAAATTTACCGTTTTAAATTGTTCATGAATAGATAGATGCTCTAGATGCTCTAGAGAATCTTCTCAAAGAGAATTGTATCGTGCATATATCAAAGCTAATACCTTATAGATCTATTTCATTACTGATAAAATATATTAGCGCAAGAAAAATCAGGAACTAATTTTTTAATTTGTTTTCAACATAAGAAAGACATATAAAAAAAATGATGCATTAAACTAAGTAACGAACAGATAAACGCACATCTAGAAAATGATATATTTGTAAGTCTTCAACTTTTATTCTCCTCTGAATCGTATGCACACGTTGAACATATGAAGAGAGAGACTGTCAGATTCTTCTCTCTGGAATCTATTGCATAGATCCTGGTTGAGCATTAACAGAATTATCCGATGTTTGCAGACATGGCGGAATCTCGATATGTATTTCAACTGCGTAGCTTCATGGTTGAAATAAGTAGGCCAAACAAATGCATCAAGCCAAGTCAGATATAAACGAAGTAAGCGGATGTGAAAAGTGCATATAGCAAAGTTTAATATATCAGCAGAACGTTAATCTGAGTATGTCAGCAAGTGGATGGTATATTACTGTAACTAATGGTGAACAGAGATATATGAATGTACGTTGGATGATATATTAACGTAACGCTGGCCAAGCTTCGGATAAGGCTTTAGTTATCAATAATTCATAGAATTTCTAAAGGTGTTGGTTAAACTAGGTGATCGTTCTTCCTGGATGCCTTCAAGGCTTGTACCTGCTCTCTGCATGTAGAATTACACAAAGAAGTTCGCCTAATCGTTGTCTTATTTTTCTCCTCAACATCTAAAGCATATGATCCATTACAATATACATAAAGCAATACATACAAAATCCAATATAGAAGACTCTTGGAGCGCAATCAAGAAAGATCTAAAATCTAATTGACAGAAACCTCTTACAGGCAGGAAACTTTCTTCAAGAGTTTGTCAGCAATATTACCCTTGTTCCAAAGTATATGATCATCTGTTTTTGTTTCTTGCTTCGTTGAATCCATGAAAACATATGCCGCCTCTATCGTCTTCCTGTGTGCATGCTCCGCTCAATACAAATATCCTTGTTGGAACACTTAGAGCACCTCAGATTATAGTCAAAGATTTGCGCAAGTTCACAGAATTGTGTCTCTTAACTATCCTCTTCAACTTGTCTTATTAATCTTGTCAGAAATGAAGCGGATAGTGGCCTTTCGGATCAGATGCATGCGCCTTATGAATACCAGAGGAAGAACAGCAGATTAGATGTGTGTGCCCCTTCTGTCAGAAATAACGTGTGAATCCTTCTCCTCTGGAAATGTAGCAGATCAAGGATGACATCCTTCCTTTCCTCCAATCTTTAGCACTGTATATTAATCTCCTCTTTCATCAAATCTCGTGTGCTCTACTCCTCCGTCTATTTCTGCCTTCTTCTCCCTTTCTCTGCATACACGCTCCTCAGTACGATGGGAGTCCTCTCCTCTTATCTTCGTTGATCATCAATATTGAAGAGCCGCCTTCCCATCCGCAAGCAGATGCGTACACAGTTCATGACCTCCTTCACAAACAGCCCTCAATTCTCCGCTCCTTGTCCTCCTCAAGCAACCTTTCTCTCTGTATGTGACAACAACACCACAGCTACAGCGTTCTCCGCATATCGTTTCTGTTGCCCCCGACTAGCAATCATCTCAGGGATTCTATTTCTCTCTCTTTAGTTTATGTGCATACCAACCCCCCCAAAACTCCCCTTCTGAATAGTTTCCAGCCGCTAAAAAAAATCTAAATCATGCAAAGATTCCTGCACCTTCATCGTAGCTCTTTCATCTGAGAATAGATCTCCAGAGCTTGCTCAGAACATCCTTTTTTCTCTTCCATAGATTTTTCTCCTTTTTTCTCTGTTGCGAAGAGTTGTTTTCCTTTTGTTCTTGCCGCCAATGTTTTCTTAGCTTCCCTTCCCGATCAGAAGAGAGCCTTGGACTTTATGAGCCCACCTCCATGGTCTTTTTTTTTCCCATTTCAACTGCATGGGTGTTATAAAAACCGTACCTCCAAGAGCTATGACCTCCGTGCATCCCGATCATCTCCTCTTGCTTATCTCTTTATGGAGCACTACTCCTTTGTGTGACTTTCGAAGCTATGCTGTAGCCTTTTGATTCAGCTTTCCCTCGAAGAAGAAATTGAAGCAAGCAATACCTGGAGTTTTTCCATCCCATCAGATTTGTGTGCCATTCGAGCTTCACTCGCCATGTTCTACCTGCAGTTTTTTTTGTTCGTCGTCACAGATTTTTCTTTATCTCTTCATCTCCTTCATTTCTAGCAGTCCTTTGAAAACTGAAGTCTGCCCTCTTTCTGCCGTGTCCCCGAAGCTCTTTGTAAAGACTCACGTTTTCTAAAACCAATCACCTTTTTCTGGTTAATTAAATCCATCTTCTTTTCATATGATATCCCATTTCCATGCACTTCCCAGCTGGTGTCAACTCAAAAACTTCAGAAAAATTATAATTTGTGCTTAAGATCCTTCTCGAGTAAAGTAATCCTCCTTGAAGAACCACAATGATCTGCTCATGTGAAGTTACAACGCTATGAAATTTGTCAGCTCTTGAATGCTTGTATACACGGTTTTGCTCAAATCTTCCTGGCGATATGATAGCGGTGGATGCCTCTCCAAAACATCTTATGCCGAAAGCAATGGCTTCAAATCGTGACCACAGCGCGACCAACTTTTCACAGTCATTACATTTGTCCCACTCCGGTGGCCGACTAACATGCGCTTCCCACAGACATGGTAGTGCCGACTCTCCAGATGTCATGAAAATAAGAAAAGTAGTAGAGACCCTAAAAATATTTGTCGTACTCATTGTATACTTTCTGAAATGACCCCAGCGCCCACTATCTTGCTGCCCTCTCTGAAGGTTCTCCTCGGGAAAAATAGAAAGCCTCCTTTTGGACGTGGTCACCCACAGTTGCATCACGATTTGAGCATTCCCTTGCCTCCCAATAAAGTAAGCAATCTTCACTTCCCTCGCCGTTGGATGGAACTAAGGAAACCAACCCCCTTGGGAAAATATTTTGGAAGGCTTGGCCTCCATAATCATAATTTGTGTTTATTGTTAACATAGTGGTCCATCATATGGTGTTCCGAACTTGCATACCACGTATTGCAGGCTCTGCTCCTTTTAAACTTTCACATCTTCCTTTTAAACATTGATAACTTTATTTGCGTAGTCCATGATCATTCTATTCCATGAGATTACATCGTGTGAAGACATGAAGTCAAAGGTACTCCAAGCATCTTCTAGACTGTCATTTGATTATTGGATTCAAATCGCAACCACATCCACCCCCTCTGAACCTGTGCATCCTCCAGATGTGCCAACACCAAACTTTTTGCCTGCAAGAATTTATGAATTCCAAAGAAATTCATGTGCATGGGTTAGAAGCATATGTGCCTATGCACAGCCATGTAATGGGCCCTATATATGCATACTCTAGGTGCATGGAAAAACGACATTGTGCAGATAAGGGAGTTATCAAGCTTTCGATGGAGAGGTTTTTCCACTCGAACTCAAACGGAATTTTGATTATGCATCTTCAGTTTAACTCACGTGCAATCAAATGTGTATCTATGGGCTTGAAAATTTTGTGCATATATATATATTCATGCATGCATACTTTAGATGCAACAATTTACCATTATGGTGCGAGTATGGAAATGCTTGTCACAGATTCTAAACAAAGATCCTCACCAGTCATCATTTCTCTCACAAGGTGAGTTACTCTCTCCATTCAACTCCATTCATTATTCGATTCTACTCTTACTCATGATATTTACAAATAAGTTTCAAGTGCAAATGAACGTGCACCTACTGGAATCAAAGCACGTGCTCTTCTGAGCTTAAAATATGCATACTTTATGTGCATTGCAGCTTGAAATTGGTGCAAAGAAAAGATTAGGGTTAACGAGAGAACTAAGAAGAAAGACAAGGCTTTCTGATCTTCACTTACTTCCCATTTCCATCGCCTTGCTACGATCTTATCCTGCATTCAAACACTCAACACATGATAAGAAATATCGGTCTATCAAAATACTCATATATACACATGCAATCCATGAAAGAGCTTCAAAAAACCCATTTGCAGTAAAACATAAGTATGCAGCTTGAAAGTGGTTGTCTCCTATACAATCTGTCAAAACTCTAGATCTTTGATTAGCTCCATATGAACACTTGTTCTCAAAAACTCATAAGAGAAATTAGTAGCATCACATTCAATAATCACATATTGAAAAACTTCATTTATTTGAACATTAAAAACATCTATTTGAATTATATTGACTTCATACCTTTCATTCAACAAGCATTTATTACCATAAGCATTCCCAATTTAATTCCTTTCCTTATAATTTTTATTTGATTCCTTGTATCTATCTTTAGATTGAAGCAAAGAACAAGAGATATATATACATTTCTATTTACAAATTTCTTTTTAGTATTTTCAATTCTCATTTAGTAGGGTTTTTCCCTTCAAACCCATCTCCCTTGATATATGCTCACCAAAGAAGTTGTGCTTGAATAGAAGCCACTTTTGCATCGCATCAATCGGTGAAACATTTTTAAATAGATTAGATATGTGGACAAGCCATTTCATTTGCTTGTCCATCGCTTGGTGATTGGATTGGTAGGTATAGCTCTTGGCAAATTTGAAAATCCATGATGCAATCATCTGGACATAGTTACCTTTGTTCATAATCCTCTCACACGCATCATATGAGGTTACTCTTGATGAATTAGAAGCACATAAGTATAGAGTTTTGATTCTTGATGAGGTTATACCATCTTCAAAAAGTCCCTTCAAGCATGCATTTTTATCTATTTCATGCTTGGAATCATTTGAGAAAATATCTTTATCTGCATCATTTTGAATATGATTTTCATATTCATTAGAGCATAAGTTTTGACTAGATTCATTCGATTCTTTCACCAAGTAGATGTGATCATAACTCTCAGATGATAATACACAATCACTTATGTCTTCCTATCTATCATGATTTCTTTCTACTTGAGTCCGAGCAATTATGGTATCAGCTTCTTCTTCTACTCTATCCAAGAACTCTTCATCATTGTCTTTGTTATGACCCCAAAACATTTCTCCTCAATGTGAATGGAATCCATATCCTCATAATCAAGAAAATCTTGATCTTCAATTTCCTTATCCAAAATGCCATCACAGGATTCTACATCCATCTCTATCGATTCTTGCTCATTCTCTTCTGAGGATGTACTTAGTCCACATTCTTCAATCATTGATTCTTGCTCAAGTATCTCATCATGTACGAGAATCTCGACATATACATCCAAATCAACTAGAGCTTCATCAATGCAATCCTCTAACTCATTAGTTGTATATTGAAGATCCTTTGATGCTATACACACATCAGATTTATCATACATCACAATAAACATTTCATCTCCCACTCAACATGATTATTTTTGACATACATATCAGTGTTTAGAGGAATGATCAATGGTATTTTTTCAATCCTCATGTTCATTCATACTTCTCTCTTCATGGAGTGTGGTATCATTTACATTCAAATCATTATTTTGAGCTCCATCCAAATTATCCTCTTTTTTATGTGTGGGATCTTTGTCCAATGTGGCATCGCTCAAAAGCATATCAGTATCTTGATCTTGATCTAGACTATCCGTAGGATTAGGATCATGCTTATCACCATCGACATACATATCACTATCTAGAGGACTTCACATCGGGTTCACCATCGACACATATAACTATCTAGAGGACTTCACGTCGGGTTCACCAGGTATGTCGAGAGGTTCGTGGAAAAGAGGGGAAGAGTATAGAAAATTTAATACAATAGGCTAGCATATCTCTTTTATGTCTTCCTAGCAACCTCACTACCTAAACTTCAAGATTTTAAGAATCTTAGATGATGGTCATTTATCCTATCCCTCTCTTAGTCCTCGCGACATACATAGTTTTAGTTGACACTACAAATTAGTTCAAGTTAATGATTTTCTATACATGTGTGTACAATTGCAAGATCAAATTTGAGTGAAAGTACGTTCGTCTGTAGACAAGAGGCTTGTCTATTACTTTCATGAGGACTACTTAATGCAAGCATAACATCTCATGAAAAATCAAGGCCAACATAATTCAACCGTTATTACTAAAAGCAAACTCATTCATATGCGGTTCTGCATGCTCATATACATTTCAAAAGCATATGAGTCAAATCTCTTATTCGCATACAAATGTATTCTCTCGCATATTTTTTGTGTTCTTGCTATTTCCACATAGTACATTTAGCATACTAATAAAAATGTGCAAGGCCTTAGTTAAAGTCAGTAGTCGCTTCCAATATATCAGATTGAATCCCATTGTCACTCTGTCAACCTAAAAACTTATAGGGTTCAACTTGATTTTCACAAATAGCTTCTTGTAGAGTAGAAATATTTATATATAACCAAGAGTTTAATTGCAAGCTTTAAGAGTAAGAGGCCAGTCCATCATCATTCAAGCCATAGAGACATTAAGTGCATTGAAAGAGTCTACTTTTCACACTAGCATCCCTAGTTAGCATGTGGCGACCATTTCTTGCAAATTTCATATCAGATATTGAGGCAGTTATCCTGAATCAAAGACTTCACATTCCATAACCTTGGATGTAAGTATTCATGAACTCAGAAGGTGACGACAGGTGTAGATTCCATATTTATGTCCCAAAGCTTGATGGTCATAAAATCCCTGGTTGAAAGACCTCATAACTAATTTTTCCAATGTAGTAGATCTCATGGAAGTACCTGTCCTATAACATGTTTGAAAGAAATATATGATTTTTGCTCTTCGAAAATTTAAACAAACATCAATTTACTCCAACGTTGTACATGATATAGATCCTGTTATGTTTACTAATTCTCCACTACCCTCTTCCCTCATGGCACAAACATGCATGCACCAGCAAGGTGCGCACAAATATTGTTGATTCGTGTTTTAGAAAAAAAAATGACTTCGTGTTTTGTGCAGAAACGTAATTCCAACATTACCTTCTCATGATGCATAGTGAAGCATATTTAGATATAAGATCTAACTCATTCGCAAGCTTTAGCCATGCAGATCTATAGTTAATCATGATAGGTTCGATATTTTTCCAAGTCTGCTATGGTCTGTAATGATTTGAAACACTCAAACGTGGAATGCAGGCATCTTTAGTTATGCAAAATTGTTTGAATTCAAACTTAACAAAATCAATGCTACGAGATGATCGCAGAAAACACAAATAGAAGGAGGTAATTAGTTTTACTCTAAATAGCAACACCCATGAAAGATTGCTAGAGAATTTGAAGTGTTGTGCAACAACTGGAGTACCATCACCTCTATTCGAAATAAAAAAAAATGAAATGTTCACTTAGCTTCAGCGATTCAGCTCCTTTCCCCAATTTCCATCAACAATGACATCAATCGGCTACAAAATTTTTGCGCTCTTTCTCTGCCAAATGAAATTCCAATCTCCTCATAGAATTACGTTGTTGCCTCCAGGATATCATTGAACCCACATGGGAGCCAGTGCTTAGAACCATGTCCCCTTCATTCTGTCTGTTGCCTCAAGAGCAGCCTGTAATTTCACTCGTATCTTCCATCAGTGAAGCTTGCTTGGATGAGGTCACACACACACAAACACACACACGATAAAGAGCTATCCTTCTCCTTCTCGTTCCCTCTCGATCATGGGCTTTTCTTGTCCTCACACATACAGATGTGGTTTTTAGACTTATGTTCTGTCGCACAACTATGGAAAATGAATGGCACCAAGTCCCATCATTAAAGCTGGGATGACGACCTTGTAAGACAATAGTTATGCAATATAACACAGGAGCAGTAGCAGAGAAGATAATAGATATAGGAGAATCTCAACAATTTTCTACTAACAACAAGTACAAAGATGATGGCGTTGTCCACCCGTGCGCTCTCAAGGTAGAGCTTAAATGGTGATCTAGACAACTCTAGATAGGGAGATACAAGGTAGAGGTATGCTGGCTCAACGTGATGTCTCAGGTAGTGCAGTACTCATGTATGTATAGGATCATGAGTGGCCTTCTGTGGACGGCTATACATGGGCGGTAGAGCATGGGCGGCCACCGCCCGCGTAATTGTCATACACGGCTTAGACCGGTTGAACCGACCTAACAAATATAAATGATTTCTGTCTCTGACAAGGAATATTCTATGGAATATTCCCTTTACCGTCACGCCGGTGGCGCTACCCCCAGACCCCCACTAGGGGGCCCGCTGGCCCCCTTGGACCCCCAGCCGGGGCTACTCCCCGCTGCCCCGGACCTCCGAATTGGGGGCCCTGGTAACTCCCTTTCCTTACAATACCTTACATGGTCCAATATGACCTTCATCCAACATGCAAGTTGGGATTCCCATCAATTGGGTAATGCACGCTTGGCTTCTCCTCATAACGGGGGCCTTACAAAATGTGCATACAATCATGAGGGGTAGACATTGATCATATACTAACACCCCCCCTCAATGTTTACCGATGAAAAATCAAGTAGGTTTCGGTCCTATGCCCATCTGTTGAAGATGTCTGTTGAGCTGCTCTCTTCCAAGTGCGTTAGTGAATATGTCAGCACAATTTGCCTCTGTTGGGCAATATTCTAGCTCCACAATTTCATCTTCAATTAGCTCACGAATGTAATGGTACTGTACTTCTATGTGCTTGGTGCGGGCATCAAATACTGGGTTCTTTGCAATAGGCATACAACTTTGATTATCACACTTGAGTACAGTCGCCATATTTGATGGAAAGCCTAGATCTGCAAGAATTCTCCTTAACCAAACTGCCTCACAAGAAGCAAAACAAGCTGCTTTGTACTCTGCTTCAGTGGAGGAGAGTGCAAGAGTTGGTTGCTTTCTACTTACCCAAGAAAATATTCCTGAACCAAGTGAGAAACAATATCGAGAAACTGATTTTCTAGAATCACAATCTCCAGCCCAATCTGAATCACAATATCCTTGGAGTGTATCACTTGTGGTATAAAAAATACCAAAATCCAAGGTTCCTACAATGTACCTTAGAATTTGCATCCAGCATTCCAGCGACTCTCCTTAGGTTTGCTGGAAAACCTCCTTAATACTCCAACAGCATAGCAAATGTCTGGTCTAGTGTTGCACAGAAAAATAAGACTTCCAATGAGCTTCCTATACTTCTTAGCATCTACATCAGGCATGTTATCATCCATAGATAGCTTATGATTTACCTCCATAGGTGTGCTAGTTGGCTTGCAGTCCATCATTCCAAATGCCTTGAGAATCTCTTTGGCATATTTTTGTTGTGAGATGAAAATGCCATCCTTCCTTTGCCATACTTTAATTCCCAGACAAAAATGGAGTAGACCTAAGTCTGTCATTTCAAACTCAGTTCCCAAGTTGATCCGATTTTGATTGATGAGTTCTTGATGAGCTCCTGTAATGATCAAATCATCTACATATACAATGGCAACAACTAGCTTGCTATCCCTTTTCATTACATACAAGTTAGCATCAGAAGTACTTCTTTCAAAACCCATATTTTTGAAAAAATGATCTATTCGTTGGTACCAAGCTCGTGGAGCTTGCTTAAGTCCATACAAAGCTTTCTTCAACCTGCAAACTTTATTTTCTGAATTGGGCACCTCAAAACCTCGTGGTTGAGATACATATACCTCCTCCTTGAGGTGACCATTCAAAAATGCAGATTTGACATCCATCTAGAAAATAGGCCAGGCCTTTTGTGCAGCTACTGCAAGTACCGTCCGAATAGTTGTCATGCGTGCTGTTGGTGCAAAAGTTTCTTGAACATCAAATCCTTCGATCTGTGAAAAACCCTGTGCAAATAATCTTGCCTTATACTTTTCTAATGTTCCATCTGCTTTATACTTAGCTTTCCAAATCCATTTAGTACCTATTACCTTCTTCTTTGGCGGCAAGTCAACTAGATCCCATGTATCATTTTTGAGTATACTATCATACTCTGACTGCATTGCCGCTCTCCAACCTAGATCATCAAGGGCTTCTTCAATGGTGGTAGGTTCCTTTATCGAGCCCATGATATCTGCCATTAGAGCCATGTTAACAATGTCATCTGAGGCTCTTCTTTGCTCCTCTATGCTCTTTGATCTTCGTAATCCATTCGATGATGATTTTGGTACATATACATGTGGATTGTGATCATCAAAGAGCTATTGTGCCCACTTCCGTAGTGGCTTACGCTGTGCACCTACAATTGGTTGGCTTTTTATTGAGGAAATTTCTCCATCAGATGTTTCCTCCTCCTCAACTTTAACCTGTCTTTTGATAGGCACAAGGTGAGATATTTCTCCATTTGATGAGATAGTAGATTTACCTTTATCTTCTACTAAGTGTGGTCGTTCATCAAACACCACATCTCGGCTGACAAAAATCTTCCTTGCCTCAGGATCCCACAACCTATATGCTTTAGACTCTTCACTATATCCTAGGAAGACACACTTTTTGCTTTTTGAATCCAACTTTGATCTTGTTGAATCAAGAATATGTGCATAACAGAAACAACCGAAAATTCTGAAATGCAAAACTGAAGGCTTTTTACCAGAATATGCTTCTTGAGGAGTCATCCCCTTCAGAGCTTTTGTGTAGCTTCGATTGAGGATGTAGACTGCTATATTGACTGCTTCTGCCCAAAATGAATCAAGCATGTCTTAAGCCTTTAACATACAATGAGCCATTTCAACTACTCTCCTGTTCCTGCGCTCAACAACGCCATTTTGTTGAGGTGTATGAGCTGTGGTAAGTTGCCTTTTCACACCATGCTCCTTACAGTAATTGTTGAATTCTGTTGACAAGAATTCACCTCCTCTATCTGTTCTAAATTTCTTGAGTTTCCTTCCTCATTCATTTTCTACATACTTATGCCACACTTTAAATTTTTCAAAAGCATCAGCGTTCTCTGGAATGAAATAAACCCACATCTTTCTACTATAATCGTCGACTAACAGCAAGAAGTAGAAAGATCCTCCTAAAGCAGGTGTAGACATTTTACCGCAGAGATCAACATGTACCAACTCTAGAGGAGCTTGAGATTGATTGCTGGTCTCTCTTGGAAATGCCTTTCGTTGTTGCTTGCCCATCATACAAGCTTCACAAGGTTCTTGCAACTCTGAAAATGCAGGCAAATGAGCAACCATCCCTGTTCTTTGCATCTCCTTCAAAACTGCAAATCCGAGATGCCCCAATCGTTGGTGCCATAACCTCCTTACATCTTTATCTTCTATAGAAGTTAAAGCACTTAACTCATACAAGTTATCCCGTCGTATGCCTTTACGTACAACATTACCTCATGAATCCATGATTTCCGCACCACTCTTATTGAAGTGAACTTCGAGTCCACGATCTGTTATTGCAGAAACTGACAACAAATTTCTTTTGAGTATAGGTACATAGAGAACATCGGATAACTTTTTCTCAACACCTTGAGAAGTGATAAAAGAGATGGTTCCACTTCCTTCGACTGGACACTTGCAGTAATTTCCCACCACTACATTGATGGATTCCCGCAGAGGCACTAGGGAACTATACCAATCCTTTTTACTGGTCATATGGCGAGAAGCTCCACTATCTAAAATCCATGGTTCATCAACACGGGCTTGAGCAGATGAACATACCTCTTCAATAGCTACCCAATGTTCCAGCTCTGTGTTGTTTGCAGACTCTTTGTTCTTCCATGATGATTTTACAGTCCCATTCCTTTCATCAGCTTGCTTCTTTCTGCAATCCTTGATGGCATGGCCTTTCTTTTCACAATAGAAGCAACTTCTTGTGAACTTTTTCTTCTTTGGCTTCTTCTTTGATCCCTCAGAAGAGCCTTTACCTTTTGCATTTGCTGAGAATGCAGCATCAGTTGTACTTTGCCGATTCTTCAGCCACATCTCTTCTTCTAAAAGCATCGCACAAAACTCTTCAAATGTAAGAGGAGTTGGCCTTACCTGAGTGTTAAGGGCTGTTACTAATCCATCATACTTTGCTGGAAGAACACGTACAGATCTTCGAGGCAGCTCTTCTGGTGTTATAACAACACCAACTGCAGCCAATTGATCTTGAAGATGCTTCATCCGTTTGATAAAATCTTCAGCCTTTTCAAAATGAGAATGCTTTTCATTTGCCAACTGATTTTCTAAATTTTGTATCCTAGTGTGGTTCTTGGTCTCATATTGTCGAGCCAATATGCCCCAAGCCTCATGTGCTTTAGTAGTATGTTGAACTAAAGTAAGCACAGAATCACTTACACTAGTGACAATCGCACATAATGCATCAGCATTCCGCCTCTTCCAAGCTCGTAGAAGATCTAGATCTGGATGAATCATCAATCTTGAATTTGTTGGATCTTCAACTGGTATAGGCTCTGGATCCAATCCCATCGGTCCCATGACAATGTCAAGTAATTCATAGGAGTCCAAAATTGCAGAAATTTTGAACTTCCAGAGTGTATAGTTGGTTCCATCTAGCTTCCCTTCAGTGAATGCAGGTGGACGAATTCGAATAGGTGCAGCATTAACATTAGCTGAAGCACCAAGACTAGTGTTCGACGATGAAGCCATCATGTAATCACTAGAATAATCTACTGATATTCTAGTCTGCTAGTAGGCTAAAATAGTGATACTTCTCAAGCTATTCGAACCTTACAGCTCTGATACCATGTAAGACAATAGTTACACAATATAACACAGGAGCAGTAGCAGAGAAGATAATAGATATAGGAGAATCTCAACAATTTTCTACTAACAACAAGTACAAAGATGATGGCGTTGCCCACCCGTGCGCTCTCAAGGTAGAGCTTAAATGGTGATCTAGACAACTCTAGATAGGGAGATACAAGGTAGAGGTATGCTGGCTCAACGTGATGTCTCAGGTAGTGCAGAACTCATGTATATATAGGATCATGAGTGGCCTTCCGTGGACGGCTATACATGGGCGGTAGAGCGTGGGCGGCCATCGCCCGCGTAATTATCATACACAGCTTAGACCGGTTGAACCGACCTAACAAATATAAATGATTTCTGACAGCACTGCCCCCAGACCCCTTTACCATTGTGCTGGCAGCACTGCCCCCAGACCCCCACCAGGGGGCCCGCTGGTCCCTTGGGACCCCCCAGCCAGGGGGCCCGCTGGCCCCCTTGGACCCCCCAGCCGGGGCTGCTCCCCGCTGCCCCGGACCCCCGAATTGGGGACCTTCGTAACTCCCTTTCCTTACAATACCTTACATTGTCCAATATGACCTTCATCCAACATGCAAGTTGGGATTCCCATCAATTGGGTAATGCACGCTTGGCTTCTTCTCATAACGGGGGCGTTACAAAATGTGCATACAATCATGAGGGGTAGACATTGATCATATACTAGTAGACCTTCCTCTCTTTTCTCTTTTGTCTTCCATAGATGATCGTATGCGCATGAATATCTCTACTGAATCTCCTTCTTGTCCTCCCTCCTCATGATTTGTCATGAAGATTTCTCTCGCAGCTGTCATGTACCTTCCAATGAAGATGGTGCCCCCTCCTAGTCTCTTTCCCCATCACGCAACAGCCTCCCCTAGAATTTCTTTTTTTTTCTTTCTCTTTCTAGGAATTTTCACATGCCACCCCAGTCAGCTCTACGTGCTCGGCCTTCCCCTTTCTGATAGCAAACCCTGCAAATAGTTCTACTCCAAGCAATAATACTACTCCTTGAAAAGAGCCGAGTGGTCACATACATGGAAAATGGAAGTGTGCTTCCCACAGACATGGTAGTGCCGACTCTCCAAATGTCATGAAAATAAGAAAAGTAGTAGAGACCCTAAAAATATTTGTCGTACTCATTGTATATTTTCTGAAATGACCCCTGCACCCATTGTCTTGCCGCCCTCTCTGAACATTCTCCTGGGGAAAAATAGCAAGCCTCTTTTCGCATGTGGTCACCCACATTTGCATCACGATTTGAGCATTCCCTTGCCTCCCAATAAAGTAAGAAATCTTCACTTCCCTTGCCGTTGGATGGAACTAAGGAAACCGACCCCCTTGGGAAAAGATTTTGGAAGGCTTGGCCTCCATAATCATAATTTGTGTTTATTGTTAACATAGTGTTCCATCATATGGTGTTCCGAACTTGCATATCACCTATTGCACGCTGTGCTCCTTTTAAAGTTTCACATCTTCCATACACATTGATAACTTTATTTTCATAGGCCATGATCATTTTATTCCATGAGATTACATCGTGTGAAGACATGAAGTCAAAGGTACTCCGAGCACCTTCTAGACTGTCATTTGATTATTGGCTTCGAATCGCGACCACAGTGGGTGGGGGGCCATAGGACTATGCGAGGTGAGTGGGGGGGCGCTTCGGGTGGGGGGCTATGGTAGAGAGAGAGAGAGAGAGAGGGAGAGAGAGGGAGGGAGAGGGAGAGAGAGAGAGAGAGAGAGAGAGAGAGAGAGAGAGAGAGGATGGGGGCTGGCGGGGGGAGGGTTGTGGGACTAGGCAAGGGAGTGGGGGGCTACGGGTGGGGGCTCCTTGGGGGGGGCAAGAGAGAGAGAGAGAGAGAGAGAGAGTGTGAGAGAGAGAGAGAAGGAGAGAGATGCGCTGGCTGCAGACCATGCTACAGGCCCCAAGATCAAAACTTTGCACCGTCTCGGTGCAACTCCTCCTGTACTTGCTTATTTAAATAAGACCAAAATAAACTACAAACAGTGAATGAAATATAATATTTACAGTGAATTAATTTCTTCCATCTTGACTTAATTCAGGTAATTCTTCATCCTGGAGATATTCACCAGGGGTATCCTTTTACCCTACAAATCCTCTAGATGCATTTCTCCCTGTGGTAATAGCTTTATCACCCTGTATGGTCTTATCCATTTGGGTGCCAGTTTGGTTGAAACTGCTCGGATTTGATGCACCAAAACCAAGGATCCTTCGTGTACTTCATTAGACCTAAGATACCTGTCATGCAATCTTTTGTGCTCTTCTTGTGTTACCTGACGTTTTTGCATTGCTCCTTCTCTGTATTCTTCTAATGCCACTAGTCTCCTAATGGGAGGTTCAATTCCAATGGTTCTGGCTCCAATTTATCTTTTGATAATAAATTCGAATCGTGCCAGTGCCTCTTTTCCATATACTAAGTGAAATGGACTCTCGCCAGTGGTTCCCCTTCTTGTAGTTCTGAAATCCCAAATTGCAACGATCAACGCTTGTGGCTAAAAGCTTTGATGATCGAAAGATAGATCGTGTACCTATCAAATATAAATTGGAGCAATTGATTTATAAAATGTGTGCCCCTATCACTAGTGATTTCCAGTGGGCAACGAAATCTTGAGAAAATACGTTTATACAAAAACTTAGCTACTGTTAAGGCAGTGTTGTCTACGATAGCTTTAGCTTCTATCCAATTAGTTGTATAACATGTGGCCATCAAAATATATTTCTTACCCCCAGGTTGACCAGTTGGACTAATTGGTCCTATGAAATCAAGACCCCATCGTTTGAATGGGAGCCATCCTGTAGATATGAGTAATGGTTGGAAATTCAATCTGGTTGGCCTAGGAGCACATCTCTGGCAAATGTCGCATTCTTTAGAAAACTTGATCACATCCGGGTAGATATGATGCCACCATAGTCCTTTGTGGATGATTTTGTGTGCAAAATCCTCCCCCTTTAGATGCCCTTCACTGTGTGTTGTCTTAAGCAAAAGGTTTACCTCCTCTAGATAAACACACTTTCCTAAAATACCATCCTTACAATATCTATGTAAATTCCCATTTATATGTGAGTAGGATTTGGTTTTAAGGAGTAATATTCTCTTTTTTGTAGGTGTTAAGTATTCTGGGAGTTTCCCAGTAGTGCGAAAATGGAGAATTCCATCATACCATCAGCCTGAGTTGCTACTAGGAAGAGATTAGTATCCACCAGTTCATCATTAGTACTTGTTGCCTTCTCGCTCATTGTGGTCCTAGATACTTGATCTGCCATGTAGTGCTCTCTTCATGGCTTAATATGAATATCAAATTTGAATTCTTGAAACAAGAGTAACCATTGCCAAACCCTTCCAGCCACTCTAGGCTTGTTTATCAAGTAATTCAAGGGCTGATGGTTAGATATGACTATACAATGTACACCGAGAAGGTAATGCCGAAACTTTTGAAGAGCAAATGCATTAGCCAATCCTTCCCTTTCGGTCGTACTGTAGTTACTTTCTGCCTTAATAAATATCATGTTGGCATAAAAGATAGTTCTATCAATCTTGTGTGATGATGGTTGAGCCAAAACCGCACCAACCGCATGAAGACTGGCATCTGTATGCACATGAAAATCCAATGACCAGTTAGGAACACTTAAAAGTGGAGCAGTACATAGCCTCAATTTTAGTTCACAAAATGCTTTCTCAGCTTCAGGACTCCATGAGAAGGGGACCTTTTTACTGGTAAGCCTTGACAAGGGCTTAGCTATTTTTGAATACATTCGTATAAATCTTCTATGGTATCCTGCATGGCCCAAAGAACTTTCCACTTCCTTTAGGGTTTGTGGAATAGGCATGGAAAGGATAGCAGTAACCTTTGCTGGGTCAACCGTTTCCCTTCAGCAGATACTATGTGACCAAGAAGAGTGTTGTAATTTCCAACTTTATCGTCTCTGCATACTTTGGATTGAGTCAATACGGCCTACTTCTTGCAATTGCGGCTCCGTCAACTAAGGGTATTGGATGTAATCCAAGCTCCTCTAGTATCCCTCTTAGATCTTTGTAGGACCATGTCAAGACATTATTATAAGCAAAAAGTAAAGAAGTTATGTTCTACAGTAAAGGGGGATAATGAATTTAGCTTATACTATGCAATATGTTCTATGGTCCACCCTTGAGGTATATCTAAAAAGGGGAGATCTTCTTTGCAATCAAGCTCATAACTTTCCTTCCCTGATACTCCTATATTTGTTGCCCCTTCAGAGTTTGTATTCTAGTTTAGAATATCATTCTCTAACTCCTTGTGAACTTCATGGCCTTTTTCTGCAACTCCTTCATCTGCAACTTCTTCCTCTATTTCATTGATATTCACCGTGCAACACTTTGTACTTTCCATCATCCAATTAAATAATGTATCTTCTTGTTGGGGTAATGAGGGCATTACCTGAGTGTCCAGAGTATACCCACTAGCTTTCCCTAAGTCGAATCCTTCTTCCAAATGTAGTTGTTGTTGGCTATTGGTGTTTGTTGAAATCCACAATTTTTTATCCCCCAATCTTGCAAAGCTATTGCTTGCCTTAGCCAAGGCCTCCATAGGAGTAAAGGGTAAGAAGTCTCCTGTGGAAGTGGAATAACAACAAAATCTAGAAAAAAGTGACAACCATGTACTATCACCAATACCTTTTCAATAATGCCAAGTGGTGCAACCCCATGTTGAAGTGCTAGTGTAACTCTAAATGGGTCCATCTTGGTGGGGTTCAAATTTAGTTTCCTCATTGTGAAATCTGGCATCAAATTGATGCTAGAGCCTCCATCTATGATCACACCTCTGAGAGCTTCATCCTTTATAAAAACAGATAACCTTGAGCTTTGGTAGTCTGCTAGGGGTGTAGGGGAAAATCAACCATGAAATCATCTATGCTAGGTGGTTGGCTCAAGTGCATAGAGTGTATAATCTTTAATAAGTCACTCCTTATTTTTGAATCCATCTTTATGAGTTCTTACAGACTAACCTAGTGATGAATATCTTTCAAGATTTGCTCAATGTTTACCACATGTGTGTCTTCTTGAAGACTTTATGGTTGGTTCCTTAGTGAAGTAGCCATCCTTTCATAGGCTCCTTCAATATCTGCTTAGCCCTTCCACCTAGCCTTCTTTTCCTCCTCTCTATCCTAGAGTCCTTGTTCTTCCTCTCTACAGGTTGCTGCCGCTTGTGTGGCTCTTGTCATCATGGGCATTGAAGAACATGAAACAATATAAGACTGATTGGTCATACCTTCTACTTGTGGGGAGACTGCAATCATGTGAATTGGAGCAGGGCAGCTTCTTGGGCAATCTTTGATATAGTGATCCTTAGCCTCTTGACAGTGCTGACAAGGAGGTGCATCTTCTGAAAGGGAACACCTATTTTTCATATGGCCATACTCACCATAGCAATAACACATTAATGGCCTATTATATCTAGGCTTCGTTGGACGATTCTCCTTTCTATTTGGTGCAATTGAAGTACTAGCATAGTACGAATCTAGAGCTTATAGCTTACCTCCTTGTTGTGTACCTTGAGGTAGTAACAATCTCTAGCTTCATGGCCATCCTCTCCACAAAATTGACAACTTACCCTATTAGGACAATTAGCATTTAAATGTCCACTGTTGTTACATATTGTACACTAAATATGCCTTCTTATATCCTGAGTGGTCTACAAATCCTCTAATTTCTATGATGAAGTTGGGCTACTTCATCATAAGTTCGATGTGACAGCGGTGGAAGGACCTTCTCTACTTGGTGATTTTGCTACATTCTCAATGCCTCGAGTTCTTTTATGAGTGGCCCAATAGGGTCTAGTTCTACTGCACAATTTGGTTGTGTATCCCCTTCAAAATGCTGCCTAGCTTCTTCGATGCGTGATGCCACTGCAACAAAATCATTAAGGCTTGCATCCAATCTAAGAGACTCACGTAGCTTCTGCTGAGATGACACGGGCAAAGCTTTTTCTATCCATTTTTTAACCAGGAAAACACCTAGAGCATGTGGCAGACATGCAACAAGTGCTTTTGTCCTAGTGTGAAGTTCATGAAAGGATTCACCTGATCTTAGCCTTATGTTCTCTAGCTAACATAGAGCTCTTTTTGAGGAGTCACTTGGTCGAAATGTTTGTGAGAACGCCGTCTTCAGAGCCTCCCATGTAGCAAAATGGCCATCTACATATTGACTGTACCTTTTGTCAGCAAGGCCTTCCAACATGGATGGGAAGAGTACCAACATTGCATCCTCTGTATTCTATAGACCTTGTCCATGGCATAGGGAGATGAATCTCCTCACATGATCATCAACATCCTCATAAGCTTGACCCTTAAAGGTAGGGAACTTGATATTCAGTCTAGAGAGTAAGTGAGAGAGATCCTCCGTAGGCACTGGTGTTTCTTCTGATTTATTTGAGGAGAACTCTAATGTGCTTCTATGCTTTTCCTTTGACAGTGGTGTCACACCCAAATCAATAGATAAATTCCAAGAGAGTAGAGGGGATCTAGGTTTACTATTCCAGGGTAAAGATGATTTTTTAAGGCTCCTCTATACACGAAGAGGCTTTGCAAGATGCAATAGGGCAAAAATAATGGAAAAAGAATTCTTTACTATGCTGAGAGCCTCGCACAGAAATGCAAGGATCCCACTGGGTGTGCCAAACTATAGAGGCAATACTGGAGTACTTACTTTTAACAAGAGCAGATATATGCACTTCTAGTACTCCGCCTACTCAACAAAGGTTCTCCTTAGGGAAGTATACCCTTTAACATTCCTCTAAGCAGGCACGTTCACAATAGATGCATGGTATTATGGATACTCAGAGAGAAGATTAATGACAAATGACAATAGTGAAGGACAAAACCACTCCTAGTTCAAACAGATAATATAGGCAAAAGAAATGCTCTAAAATTTGATGCTCTGGGCTACCAT
Organism: Ceratopteris richardii; assembly: GCA_020310875.1. NCBI lineage: Eukaryota > Viridiplantae > Streptophyta > Polypodiopsida > Polypodiales > Pteridaceae > Ceratopteris > Ceratopteris richardii. The sequence continues at coordinate 129,292,918 of CM035418.1, read as the reverse complement.
GCCATTCCAGAACAAAACAGAATCAATATAAGAGATCCATCCAATACCTACAATGAATGCAATTAGATGAAGACTTGCACTGATCAGTACAAAAGTATGAAGACGTGCTCTAAGGGAAAATGCACGAAAATACCAATGAATCACACTAAATGACAAAGCCAAGCCACTTCTTCACAATAAAGTGCTATTAGCCCTCCACTTGGAAGCCCACTATAGAGGAGGTACTAGGGTATCCACTTTTAACAAGATCAGATAATATGCACTTCCAGTATTTCGCCTACTCAAGGGGGGTCCTCCTTAGGGAAGTATACCCTTTAACATTACTGTGAGCAGGCCGATCACAATAATTGCACAGAAGATCAATGACAATGGCAATAGTGAAGGACAAAACCACTCCTTAGTTCAAACAGATGATTATAGTATAGGCAAACATATTTCTCTAAAGTTGATGCTTTGGGCTAACATGCCACTACAAAACTAAACAACATCAATACAAGAGATCCATCCGATCCGTATAATGAACAGAACTAGATACAGAATGGCACTGATCAATACAAAGTATGAGGACTTGCTCTAAGGAAAAGAGCATGAAAATACCACTGACTTACACTGAATGACAAACCAAACCACTTTCTTCACACTATAGTGCTACTAGCCCTCCACTGGGAAGCCCACGCTCTGTATCCACTTCACAGAGTGACTTCCTAAAGTAGGCTTGTAGCCATAGAGTGCAAAGAAAGGACCCCTGTATGTATGTAGGTATATGTGTGTATGTGTATCCCAAATGAACACAAGTCCATTGCTTTTATAGGCTCCAATAGGCCAAGAGGGCCTTGCCGATTCCTCACGTCCATTGATCATGCGCCGATTGATTGCCCAAAATTCGAGGGGTAGATCAAATATACCACCAGTCTTGAATTGGATCCTCAGAAATAGGCAGTCATCATGAATGGTTGGCAGCAATGGTCATTTTTCTACTTTCACTTTTACCATTTATACTTTTCACTGTCACTTTTGCATGCAAGCTGAGATCCTCATTTTGTGCCGCCCGCGATGTTCGAATGAACCTGAGACGCACATCCTTCACATAATTTTTTGTAGTAGCTTTTGACCCTAACATATTGAGTAAGAGGGATGGTGGTTGGTGTGGGTGGAGTGGTGGGAAGTTGTGAGGGGTGTGGGAGTTGTGGGTGGGAATAGGGGGAGGTTGTGGAGGTTGTGGGGAGTGTGGGAGTTTGTGGGGGTTTTGGGGTGTGGGAGGTTGTGGGTGGGAATAGGGGGAGGTTGAGGAGATTGTGGGGGTGTGGAATGTTGTGGGGGGAGGGTTGGGAGAAGTCATGGTTGGTCAAAAGTTCATGCAAGAATTTAAAAATTATTTTTTGCACCATTGGAAAGTACTCGGCGAGAGCTTTCCAACGATATATAACACTGTACTGTTTCTGGGGAGTGTGGGAGGTTGTGGGGGTTTTGGGGTGTGGGAGGTTGTGGGTGGGAATAGGGGGAGGTTGAGGAGGTTGTGGGGGGTGTGGAATGTTGTGGGGTGAGGTGAGGTGAGGAGGGGAGGTGAGGTGAGGTGAGGTGAGGTGAGGTGAGGTGGGGAGGGGAGGTGAGGTGAGGTGAGGTGGGGAGGTGAGGTGACGTGAGGTGAGGTGAGGTGAGGAGGGGAGGTGAGGTGAGGAGGTGAGGTGAGGTGAGGTGAGGTGAGGTGGGGAGGGGAGGGGAGGTGAGGTGAGGAGAGGTGAGGTGAGGTAAGGAGGGGAGGGGAGGGGAGGTGAGGTCGGGTGAAGTGAGGTGAGGAGGGGAGGTGAGGTGAGGAGGTGAGGAGAGGTGAGGTGAGGTGAGGAGGGGAGGTGAGGTGAGGTGAGGTGGGGAGGGGAGGGGAGGGGAGGTGAGGTGGGGTGAGGTGAGGTGAGGAGGGGAGGTGAGGTGGGAGTAGGAGTGAATGGCAGGAAAGAGGGAGGCATAGAGAGAGAGAGAGAAAAGAAAAATGCTGGGATATAGACCCCCACATCAAGTCTTTGCACCGTCCCAGTGCAATTTTTCCTATATTTTGCTTATTTCAATAAGAACAAGATAAACTGCAATCACCGAATGAAATATGCTATGTAGAGTGAATGAAATGCTTCCAATTTGACTTAATTCAGGTACTTCTTCACCCTAGAGATATTGACCAGGGGTATCCTCCTACCCTGCAAATCCTCTAGATGCACTGCTCCATGTGGTAATACCTTTATTATTCTGTATGGTCCTATCCACTTGGGCGCCAATTTGGTTGGAACTGCTAGGATCTGATGCACCAAAACCAAGGATCCTTCCTGTACTTCATTGGTCCCAAGATACCTCCCGTGCAATCTTTTGGGCTCTTCTTGTGTTACCTACAGTTTTTGCATTGCTCCTTCCCTGTATTCTTCTAATGCCACTAGTCTCCAAATGGGGGGTTCAATTCCAATGGTTTTGGCTCCAATTTCTTTTTTGATAATAAATTCGAATGGTGCTAATGCCTCTTTTCCATATACTAAGTGAAATGGACTCTCGCCAGTGGTTCCCCTCTTTGTAGTTCTGAAAGCCCAAATTGCACCTATCAATGCTTGTGGCCAAAAGCTTTGGTGATCAAAAAATAATTTGCGGAGCAACCCGATCAAAATCTTATTGGAGCTCTCTGCTTGGCCATTTGCCCTTGGATAGTAGGCACAAGATTTTTTATGGAAGACCTTGTACCTGTCAAATATAAATTGGAGCAATTGATTTACAAAATGTGTCCCCCTATCACTAGTGATTTCCAGCAGGCAACCAAATCTTGAGAAAATACATTTATACAAAAACTTAGCTACTGTTAAAGTCGTGCAGTCCACAATAGTTTTAGCCTCTATCCATTTAGTTGCATAACATGTGGCCATCAAAATATACTTCTTACCCCTAGGGTGACCAGTTGGACTAATAGGTCCTATGAAATCAAGACCCCATCGTTCAAATGGGAGCCATCCTATAGATATGACTAATGGTTGAAAATTCAATCTGCTTGGCATAGGAGCACATCTTTGGCAAATATGGCATTCTTTAACAAACTTGATCACATCCTTGTAAACATGAGGCCACCATAATCCTTTGTGGATGATTCTGTGAGCCAATTCTTCCCCCTTTAGATGCCCTTCACTATGTGCAGCCTCTAGCAAAAGAGTTACCTCCTCTTGATAAACACACTTTCTCAAGATACCATCCTCACAATATTTATATAAATTTCCATTTATGAGAGAGTACGCCTTGGTTTTAAGGAGTAATCTTCTCTTTTCTATAGATGCCAAATGCTCTGGGAGTTTTCCTGTAGTAAGAAAAGTGAGAATTCCATCATACCAATCAATCTGAGCTGCTACCAAGAAGAGATTACTATCCACCAATTCATCATTAATACCTGTTGCCTCTTGCTCATTGCGGTCCTTGATACTTGATCTGCCATGTAGTGCTCTCTTCCTGGCTTAATATGAATATCAAAGTTGAATTCTTGAAACAGGAGTAAAAATATCCAAATCCTTCTAGCCACTCTAGGCTTGTTTATCAAGTACTTCAAAGGCTGATGGTCAGATATGACTCTGAAATGTACACCGAGAAGGTAATGCCAAAACTTCTTGAGAGCAAACACAATAGCCAAGCCTTCCCTTTCGGTCGTACTATAGTTCCTTTCTGCCTTGGTAAGTAGTCTACTGGCATAGGAGATAGGTCTATCAACCTTATGTGATGATGGTTGAGCTAGAACTGCACCGACAGCATGAAGACTGGCATCTGTATGCAGATGAAACTCCAATGACCATTTAGGAACACTTAAAAGTGGAGCCGTACATAACCTCAATTTTAGTTCACAAAATGCTTTGTCAGCTTTAGCACTCCATGAGAAAGGGACCTTTTTATTGGTAAGCCTTGACAAGGGCTTAGCTATTTCTGAATACATTCATATGAATCTTCTATGGTATCTTGCATGGCCCAAAAAACTTTTCACTTCCTTTGGGTTTTGTGGAATAGGCATGGAAAGAATAGCAGTAACCTTTGCAAGGTCAACCGTTATCCCTTTAGCAGATACTATGTGACCAAGAAGAGTGCCCTTGGTGACCAAAAAATGACATTTAGCAGGATTTAACTTCAAACCTGTTTTGAGACATTGCTCAAAGATTTCCTTTAGATTTTCCAAATGATCATGGAAATCTTGAACTACTGCTCTTCTATCTGTGCCTGAAAACACTGAAAAGTCATCCATGAAAATGCGGAGAAAGGTTGTTAACCACTTGCCGAATATCAAATACATTGTTCTATTAAATGAAGCTGGTGCATTCTTCAAACCAAAAGCCATGCAGGTATAGACATAAGTTCCCCATGGAGTAACAAAGGCTTTTTTTGTCCCTATCATTAGGATGGATCAGTATCTGATTGTGGCCACTAAAACCATCCAAGAAGCTATACAAAGTGTGACCGGCTACTTCCTCAGGTACTTGCTCTATGAAGGGTTGAGGAAATCCATCTTGAACAGTTACCTTATTCAAGGCACGAAAATCAACATAGACTCTTATTTTTCCACTATTTAGCTTGGGTACAATAACCATAGAAGAAAGCCACCTAGAATGTTCTACTAAAACAATTATACTTGCTTCTTCTAGTTTTGTAATTTCCAACTTTACCACCTCTGCATACTTTGGATTGAGTCGATATGGCCTACTTCTTGCAGGCGTGGCTCCCTCGACTAAGGGTATCTGATGTAATCCAAGCTCCTCTGGTATCCTCGTTAGATCTTTGTAGGACCATGCGAAGAAATTTTTGTAAGCAAAAAGTAAAGAAGTTACCTTTTGTAGTAAAGGAGGATAATGCCATAGCCAAGAGGCCAAGTGGACTACTTGAGGGTTCTCTTCATCCCCTAGATTTACTTCTTGAACCAGTGTTTCAGGACTAGTCTTGTTTGACAAATCATCTCCACTGTATGCTGGAGTGGACTTTAGCTTATATTCTGCAATATGTTCTTTGGTCCATCCTTGAGGTATATATGAAAAAGGAAGATCTTCTCTGCACTCAGGCTCATAACTTTCCATCCTAGATACTTCTATATTTGTTGTCTCTTCAAAGTTTGTATTCTCCTACAAACTCTCATTCTCCAACTCCTTGTGAACTTCATGGCCTTTTCCTCCAATTTCTTTATCTACAACTTCTTCCTCTATTTCATTGATTTCCACCGTGCAACACTCTACACTTTCCATCATCCAATTCAATAATGTATCTTCTTCTTGGGGTAGAGAGGGCATTATCTGAGTGTCCACAGTATACCCAGTAGTTTTGCGTGAGTCAAATCCTTCTTCCAAAGGTAGCTGGAGTTGTCTATTGGTGCTTATTGAAATCCATAGTTTGTTTTCCCCCAATCTTGCAAAGCTTTTGCTTGCCTCAACCAAGGTCTCCCCAGGAGTAAAGGGTAAGAAGTCTCCTGTGGAAGTGCAATAACAACAAAATCTAGAACAAAGTGGCAACCCTGTACTATCATCAGTACCTTTTCAATAATGCCAAGAGGTGCAACCCAATGTTGATATGCTAGGGTAACTTTGAACGGTACCATCTTGGTGGGGTTCAAATTCATTTTCTTCATTGTGAAATCTGGCATCAAATTGATACCAAAGCCTCCATCTATGATCACACCTGTGAGAGCTTCATTCTTTATACAAACAGATAACCTTGAGCTTTGGTACTTTGCCAGGGGTGCAGGGGGAAAATCAACCATGAAACCATCTATACTAGGTGATTGGATCAAGTGAGCAGAGTGTATAATCTTTGATAGGTCACTCCTTATTTTTGAATCCATCTTTATGAGTTTGTATAGACTAACCTTGTGATGAATACCTTTCAAGATCTGTTCAATGTTTACCTCATGAGTGTCTTCTTCATAAGCTCCTTGAATTTCTGCTTGGCCCTTCCACCCAACCTTCTTTTCCTCCTCTTCATCCTGGAATCCTTATTGTTCCTCTCTACGGATTGCTGTTGCTTGTCTGGCTCTAGTCATCATGGGCATTACAGAGAATGAAATAGCATAAGACTGAGTGTGTGGAGAGACTACAATCATGTGGATTGGAGCAGGACAGCTTCCTGGGCAATCTTTGGTATAGTGATCCTTGGCCTCTGGAAAATGTTGACAAGGAGGTGCATCTTCTGGAAGGGAACACCTATTTTGCATATGGCCATACTAACCACAGCGATAACACATCAATGGCCTATTATAACTAGGCTTTGTTGTACGATTTTCCTCTCTATTAGGTGCATTTGAAGTACTAGCATAATATAAATCCAAAGCTTGAGGATTACCTTGTTGCTGTGTACCCTTGAGGTAGTAACAATCTCTAGCTTCATGACCATCCTTTCCACAAAATTGACAGCTTACCTTGTTAGGACAATTAGCATTGGAATGTCGATTGTTGTTACATATTGTACACCAAATCTGCATTCTTATATCCTGAGTGGTCCGCAAATCTTCTAACTCACGGCGAAGTTGGGCTACTTCATCATCAATACGACGCAGTAGTGGCAAGACCTTCTCTTCTTGTTGATTTTGTTGCATTCTCAATGCCTCCACTTCCTTCCTCAGTTGCCCAATAGGGTCTAGTTCTGCAGCATAATTTGGTTGTGTATCCCCTTCAAAATGTTGCCTAGCTTCTTCAATGCGTGATGCTACTCCAACAAAATCATTGAGGGTTGCATCCAATCTAAGAGACTCATGTAACTTCTGCGGAGATGACCTGGGCAAAGCTTTTTCTATCCATTTTTTAAACCAGAAATCACCTGGAGCATGTGGAAGACGTGCAACAAGTGCTTTTGTCCTAGTGTGAAGTTCATGGAAGGATTCACCTGATCTTAGCCTTAGATTCTCGAGCTGGTCTAGAGCTCTTTTCGAGGAGTCACTAGGTCAAAATGTCTATGAGAATGCCGTCTTCAGAGCATCCCATGTAGCAAAATGGCCATCTGCATATTGACTCTATCATTTCTCACCAAGGCCTTCCAATGTGGATGGGAAGAGTACCAGCATTACATCCTCTCTATTCTGTAGACCTCGTCAATGGCATAAGGAGATGAACGTTCTCATATGATCATCAGCATCCTCATAAGCTTTTCCCTTGAAGGTAGGGAACTTGATATTGAGTCTGGAGAGTAAATGAGAGACATCCTCCATTTCCACTGGTGTTTCTTCTGACGTATCTGAGGATAAATCTAATGTTCTCCTATGCTTCTCCTTTGACAGTGGTGTCGCACCCAAATCAATAGAGAAATTCAAGGAGGGTAGAGGGGAGCTAGGTTCACTAGTCGAAGATATAGCTGACTTGTTAAGGCTTCTTCGTACATGAAGAGGCTCCTTATCTACTCGCGTATGGGTCATGTACCTGCTTGCAAATGCAATAGGCCAAAAATACTGAAAAAAGGTCTATTTACTATCCTCAGGGCCTCTCACAAAAATGCAAGGGTCCCATTGAGCGTGCCAAACTATAGAGGAGGTATTGGGGTATCCACTTTTAACAAGATCAGAGAATATGCACTTCCAGTACTTTGCCTACTCAAGGGGGGGTCCTCCTTAGGGAAGTATATCCTTTAACATTTTTGTGAGCACGCAGATCACAATAATTGCACAGAAGATCAATGACAATGGCAATAGTGAAGGACGAAACCACTCCTTAGTTCACAGAGATGATTACAGTATAGGCAAAAGTATTGCTCTAAAGTTGATGCTCTGGGCTAACATGCCACTCCATAACTAAACAACATCAATACAAGAGATTCTTCCAATCCGTATAATGAACAGAACTAGATGCACAATGGCACTGATCAATACAAAGTATGAGGACTTGCTCTAAGGAAAAGAGTATGAAAATACCACTAACTTACACTGAATGACAAACCAAACCACTTTCTTTGCACTATAGTGCTATTAGCCCTCCACTGGGAAGCCCACGCTCTGTATCCACTTCACAGAGTGACTTCCTATAATAGGCTTGTAGCCACAGAGTGCAAAGAAAGGACCCCTTGTATGTATGTAGGTATATGTGTGTATGTGTATCCCAAATGAACACAAGTCCATTGCTTTTATAGGCTCCAATAGGCCAAGAGGGCCTTTTCGATTCCTCACATCCACTGATCATGCACCGATTGATTGCCCAAAATTGGAGGGGTAGATCAAATATGCCACCAGTCTTGAATTGGATCCTCAAAAATAGGCAGTCGTCATGAATGGTTGGTGGCAACAGTCATTTTTCTACTTTCACTTTTACCATTTATACTTGTTACTTTCACTTATGCATGCAAGCTGAGATCCTTATTTTGTGCCAAACGCGATATTCAAATGACCCTGAGAAGCACATCCTTCACATAATTTTTTGTAGTAGCTTTTGACCCTTACATATTGAGTAAGAGGGATGGTGGGTGGTGTGGGTGGAGTGGTGGCAAGTTGTGAGGGATGTGGGAGGTTGTGGGTGGGAATAGGGGGAGGTTGTGGAGGTTGTGGGGAGTGTGGGAGGTTGTGGGAGGTTGTGGGGGTTTTGGGGTATGGGAGGTTGTGGGTGGGAATAGGGGGAGGTTGAGGAGGTTGTGGGGGGTGTGGAAGGTTGTGGGGGGAGGGGTGGGAGAAGTCATGGTTGGTAAAATATTGATCCAAGAATTTCAAAATTATTATTGCACCATTGGAAAGTACTCATCGAGAGCTTTCCAAGGATATATAACACTATAGTGTTTGGTTGAAAAATGATCCTCAAAATATCCATCCAAAGCTGGTGAGAACTTTGTCTACTTCATCTTCTCTTATATGTCCATACAAAAGTCGTTGGGTGCCTTGGATAGCCCATCCGCCTCCCAACGAGTAGACCTGAGTTCAAATCCTACTACAGGAAGCGGCAACATCGTGAAAACTAATTTTTTCATAAAGCAATGATTGGAAAATCGATGCCGAATTCGCGAGGGATTGAAGAAGATTTTCAATGTGCTTTTGGAGGAGTAGTGGCGAGTTGAGGTGAGTTGAGGTGAGTTGAGGTGAGGTGGGGAGGTGAGGCGAGGTGAGGTGAGGTGAGGTGAGGGGAGGGGAGGTGACGTGAGGTGAGGTGGGGAGGGGAGGTGAGGTGAGGTGAGGTGAGGTGAGGAGAGGTGAGGTGAGGTGAGGAGGTGAGGTGAGGTGAGGAGGGGAGGTGAGGTGAGGTGAGGTGGGGAGGGGAGGGGAGGTGAGGTGAGGTGGGGTGAGGTGAGGTGAGGAGGGGAGGTGAGGTAGGAGTAGGAGTGAATGGCGGGAGAGAGAGAGAGAGAGAGAGAGAGAGAGAGAGTGAAGAAAAATGCGGCGATACACCCACGCTCTGTACCCTCACCATAGAGCTTCCTACGGTAGGCTTCTAGCCACAGAGTGCAAAGAGAGGACCAAAAGAGATGCCGAAGATAAGATACATCCCCCCATGTGTGCAAGTCCATTTCTTTTATAGGCTTCAATAGGCCAAAAGGGCCTTGCTGATTTCCCACATTCAGTGAGTATGCATGGATTGATTGCCCCAAAATTAGAGGGGTAGATCAAATATGTTATTGGCCACCAGTTTTAAATTAAATCCTCAAAAATAGGCACTCAGGGCTTTGTCATCATGAATGTTGGCGGCAATACCCATTTACTTTCTAGTAAAAAAAAGAAACTCAAAAACCAAATCCATGACGTGTTCAGGCTGAAGGCCAAAGGTACTTACTAAAAAGCTTGATATACCATAATTTATCACACAGTTTTTATAGTAGAAATACGCTCCTCCCCCATGGCACACAGAACAGTAACCATCAGATCTTTCCCTTCTGCAACACCTTCCTTGAGCTCAGACACAAGAGTCTCATCAGGCAAAGGTCATCGTTTTTATCACGAGTGGCAGTAAGAAGACTCACAAACCCATCTTTAGAAATATTGATGAGCCAGTGTTCAGTGCGTGTGACTTCAGGAAAATCACAATTGTGAGAAGATGGAACAATATTCTTCCAACTTCTTCCCATTAAAGATGTCAATGGCGACAAAGTAACACTTGGCATACCATGCTTGTGGGGTTGGAGGGAGGAGATGGGCGGGGGTTGGAGGGAGGAGGTGGGTGGGTGGAGTGGAGGTGGTTTGAGAAGTGGAGAATGACATGCCTGGGACTCACCTCCCAGCCTAATCATAGCCCTTGCCTAGTCACCATCTAGAGTTCTCTCTAAGGTCCCTCTACTCATCTGGCCATCATGAGTAGGCACCTCGTATGAACTCTCTGGCTTTTGGCCTTGGCTATCCCCCGAGCAAGGAACTTCTCATTCCTCCAAGCATGTACATCTCTGGAATATAACACTCTCTCCCCCTTCTAAAGATCATTGTCCTCAATGATATAGAAGGAGCTATAAACTTGGGAATCAAAATCTGTGATTTCAAATAATAAAAGTAGAGTGTGGTAGCTGTCTCAAATACTAGATGCTCAAAAAGTAGACAACTAGTCTCTATGCTTTATATCTAGCATTTCCACCAACAAATAGTAGTCCTTGCCTTGGGCATACTGTAGGAATCCCTCTACGGCCCAATGAGTCCATATGTGTGCAACATAAGTACTCGGAATATCCTTGGACTCCCTATGCCTAGACCTTGACCACTAAGTTGTGACGGCTTTTCACCTTTAGAGACCTCGACAGCTTGCCCTTGTCTCCCTGAAATACCCACTCACAACTTTTCATATGGTATAATAATGAAAAATCACTTACTCCACTAGAGTAATGAGAAAAAAAATACTATGCGCATTCAAATCAATGTGACTATGTCCCAACTCTCTGTGGAAGAATACTAAAAGGAAATGAAAATCTTTTCAAATTAGTGTTTTATCTCTAAACTCAAGTAAATCTGCCTAATTTACTCACTGTATTGAAATAAAAATGAAGAAAATCTCATCATGATCCAAACTCTGAATCCAAGATGACAATCTATCAATGATCCAGACTATGGACCAAGATATCAATCTGTCAATGATCCAAGATATGGACCAAAATGTCAATCTCTTACATCCAAACTATAGACTAAGATCTCAATCAGTCACATTCAAACATGGACTAAAATCTCAATCAGTCACATCCAAACTATGGATCCAAATCTTGATCTATCATATATAATAATCCAAACTATGGATCAAAATATCTCTCACACAAATTAAATTGCAATCCACTCTCTGGAACTAAGTCCATCATGCCAAGTGAAGACGTGCTAAGAAAATATAGCAACTAGTGGAACTACCACCACCTTCTTAATAATAACATGCAAGATGTTCCAAGTGGATGAAACATGCTTTATCTTTGACCACAATCTGATCATCACTATGATCAAATCATTCCTAAACTAGGAGTGAGGTGTCTCAAGTAAACTATTGTAATAATCTGGCACTCCCAGATATGATGAGAACCAAAATGTAAGTCCACTAAATACTCTGAAAAATGGTAAGTAGATGTGTGCACACTCATAGCCCACTAGGCTAAGCATCTAGCTCACCTCATACACACTATGTATGAACCATGGCCTATTCTAAGGCATATCAAATAAAGTAGTACGTACTCTGTGAATTTCTTCTCAATGCAATTGCCTATTCATAGTTCTTATGTGCAAATCTTGCCTTTCCCCTTCTAGGCTACTTGCCTGCGGACTTGCCTAGTTTGCGATCACATACAGAGTGACTGTCTCAACTGCCCCTCTATTGTCTAATACTAAGATGATACCAGAAGATCATATAAATGAACTCCAAATCATATAAAAAATACAATCTCATAGACCTCTTTCACATACCATCTGTCCTACACCTAGGTAGAATACAAAGTTTGATGTCCCATACCACCAAACTTTATACCCCACATAGATGCGTGTATGAGGTTAAACTCGAACACTTCTCTCAACAATGATAAGAATAAACTAGTGAGTACTCACAACCATAAATAATAATAATGAAATCATGAAGTGTTCCTAAAGTGTTTCCTTCCCTCGATGGAAAGAAGAGAGTCATTCCTATGACTCTATCACTCATAACTAGCTCTTACATCAACTCAGCTTGAGTTGAGAAATGAGAAACTATATGATAAATCAACTCAACTAGAGTTGTGAAGGATGCGGCTTGCATCAAATATCAACTCATGCATCTTCAATCAAATATTGACTCACAATAAACTGTAATTTATACAACTTGTAAGAATCCAATTATTTGAAATGAGAACAACTAGAAAAGTTCTCCTGTTCCATGCTCTCATGGCACTATATATATTCTTGAAAATTTGGATAGAGTCTCCTCTGTCCTACAGAGAATGGTCACCATAAACCAATGCTTAAAAAAAACAAGTATCTAGGGCATGGCTAGCCCATGGTGATCACAACATCTCAAAAAATATCATAAAAAACCTGTGAAAAGTCTTTTCCTTTCAACAATGCCTCCTGCATAAACAATTTCCAACAAAAACAGATTAAATCTTACTTTCAACTAATTTTTACTCATCTAAAGTCTATGAAACTTTTCAGCCTTTCGTAACTTGTCTCAAGCTTTAATTAGGCAAAAAATCACTTGATTTGGATATTTGCTCAGAGTTTTATGACCATTTTACTAGAAGGGTCAAACACTTGACGACCAACTTTGAGAATGTACAGGGTCATCTTCTTGAAGTCCTTAGACTGATCAAACAAATTCCAAATTTCATTTTCTTTGTGCCCAAATCTAGACCAACATATCTAGTTTGACCTCAAAACAATTCAATTCAAAATGAAATCAAAGACGCATTCAAAAGTATAATTCTATCTTTGCTACGCCTATGCTTAGGTGAGCCTAGAAATCTTGCTACTGCACATTTATAATATCTGGTAACTATGAAGACAAATTCCAAAATCCTTGAATTTTGGTTATAGAATAGGGCTTATACTAGAGTAGCTTCTCCATCAAAAAATTTTGAAATTGGAGTTTCCAATATGAAAATATCATGTGCTCATCAGTCACATGTACCACTCTTTGGAAAATCCTCGCTAGAGATTAGTCTGAGACGAATAGATCATTTGACCTATCAAATGATGTCCAATGTCTTCCAAATTTTAACCGCACATAGCTACTACTATCTAAGAGTAGTAGCAAAAGTTTCATACTATTTGAATGTTTGGAACTTTCACAATAACCAAAATACGAAGCCTCTATACTTGAAAAATTGTAAAACTTTACAGAGGCTAACTTTTACTCTTTTCTTTATATCGCCTAAATGGAGAAATGTTTCACCTTGAAATTCTGCACACACCATCTAGAGGGGATTAGGTAATGGTAGAATCAAAAAACACTCAATTGGAGTAAATGAGCTAAGAGAACCAAGCACCTCTAGGTGACATGGTCTCTGGTCATTTCCTCAATAACAGCGAGTCGTAACAAACGAGAACTATGTCGTAAAAAGAGAACACTCTCGTCAAAAATCAAGCAAATGGCAGCTTATGTTTGAGATTCCTTTATACCAGTATACATATATTACAAAAATGAGGTGAAAACATGTGATTTTTGACATTTTTTGTCATTTTCTCATAAAAAAAGAGCTCAAAATGTAGTCAAAATTTCACTATATAAGGCATTGACATGTCCCAAAATGTATATGATAAGACATTGAAATGTCCAAAATCTATATGATAGGACATTGACATGTCTAAAATCTATATAAAGAATGTAGAACTGAATAGTTCTTATACAAAAATAACATTTTAGACATATTTTTAATGGGTGGATATCTGATTGTTAGTCAAAATTGCTACAAAACATGGTTTCATTAACCAAACTTCTTCGAGGCATTTACAAAAGCACTAAAAATGTCTGAGAGCTTCAATGCATCTCACAACTTTGTCGATCTATGTCTACACCCTCATCATCTGATGCACTTGATTCAGTCTCATACTGTTGAGAGCTCTCTTCTTCTTCTTCTATATCCACAAGAGCTCTGTCTTCATCCACGTACATACCAAATTCTGCAGGATCATGCACAACTCTTCTTGTTTGCCTATGATTTCCTGTACCACATACATCTGGAAGCTTTTGTTTTATCATGTTGATGGTTGCTTTCCTCAAGTGACCTGTTTTTGTCAAGGAAAAATCATAAACAAGAATATCTACATCATCCATTTTAAGAGTGGATGTGCTTCGAATATTCTTTTTCTTTTTTGAACCTATTCGTTTAGTATCACACACCATTTCTAAGTTATATTTACCTGTGAATGCATTACTACTTTTAGTGTAATACCAATGCACCATCAAAGCCTCTATTCTTCTCTGATCAATATCTTTAGTTATCTCTAAAACCTTTGCAATCCAAAATGGTCTGGTAGCCTCATCACCATCAGCAAGAACTGCAATAAGTGTTCCAACATTTATCTCTATTAAATTTCCTTGCCATCTTGCTTCTGCCTGTTTTGTCATCCTTGGGCCTACATAAATATTTCTTTATGGTGGATGTATAAAACTTTGAAGTGCATCTGCATTACATGCTTGGGCCACATTCACGGATCTTTGTGTACAAAAATCCCATGTGAATGGAACATCAACTGGCTAGTGACCTGCAATTGTATACTGTATAATCTCTTCTTGATGATTGAAAAAGTCCTCCCACCAAGATACATCTTGATCTCCAACATATTTTTTGCACGCTCAATATGTCTCTTCTTTTCAATGAGTGCATGAATCCAGCTTTTACTTTGATCAACCACATTTCCACATCTTTCTGTATTGTTTTTATCTTCATATGGTGATTGTTCTGCACCATACACTGTTACAGTAGACAAATTAGGCACCTACAATAAGAATATGCATCCCTCTTTAGGCTCCCACCCAAGAGAAGATGAATACTACTTTGCAAATAAAAGGGTTATTTCATCAACCCTCCTCATCATACATGGTTGAAACTAATATTGTGCAATGGAGCCAAAACCTTAGCATTGTTATCAAGGTCCATTGAGCAAAAGTGCTTAAAGTCATAAATCTGTGTGAGGTGTTGAACTTCTGGGTTGGAGTATATGCTTCTAAAATCAGCTCAGATAAAATCGGAAGAGTAAAAGCATTGTTACGTGCCAACTTCTTAGAGAAAGTACTGAACAGTTGATCAATGTGATCATGAGTGTGGCCAACCAGAAGGAAATTTACCTTAACCTTCTGAAATACCTGTTTTTCAATAAGCATGCTTAAATATCCAAAGACTGTAGAATTTTTATTCTCTCTTGTAGTATTATCTAGTTGCAAATATAGAGTTGGTGGCAAAAGACCCTTCCATGATTGCAAAACACGATGAATGACAGTAACTGTAAGGTTTGGATCATTATGCACATTCGGATATGTGAAGAAAACCTTGGACATTACAGTTCCATTGTATACCAAAGCACCAACCAAATGCATTTGCACAAGGACTTCATCTCCAATGTCCTTAGGGATGCGATAAAAATGTGGTAAACAAGTTTTTTTTTTATCCATACCATCGATCAACAAACACATATAACGCTCCGGATTTCTGAGTGCTTTACTTCGATGATGAATTGCTTTCTTTCTCTCTAAAGATTGACTCTCACGATGGTTGTTAAGAAGGTTTTAAAAATTATTCTTTTCCTGTGGTGTTGTAGCTCCTTTTGCCATGTTTTTCAAAGTGGCGCAAACTGAACATTCACCCATTCTAACTTTACGAGGAATAGAAACATTGTTAAACTCTTCCTTCCATAATCGAGTAAAGTGACGATACAACACATACTTCTCATTTCTATTTTCCATGTCTTCTCTATATATTTGAAATACCTCTCGGCGAGTAAAGTTATCTAACAAGTGCAACCTTCCAGTTGTAGGCATAACCTCACAATGCAAGCTAAAATAGTTCATCATCCAATTCATTGCATGACGTCCAACAGATCCTTTGGTCCCAACATGGAACGTATCCAAAATGAGATCCCCATTCAAAAGCCCTTGTTGAACCCTATGTATTCTAAAATTTCCCACACCCATTGCAATTTTAAATGCAGCCCTACAACATCGCATCCCTTGACTAAAGAAATATTCAAAACCAACACGTGTTACTGACATGTTATCCTCAATCATTTGCATGCAAGAAACAAGGTATATATCCTGCCTTTCACTATCTAAATGGAGGAATTTTTCTCTTAGGTGCTTTAGTTTCTTCATTCCTAAATTGTACAAACATTTCAAACCACAACAATGCTTCACAATATCCAATGCAATCTGTCTATCTGAAGTAAGAAATTTAAATCTTTTTTGACTTACTTCACGAGGCCTTCTTTTAAATTGTAGATTGAGCTTGCTTTGCTTTTTCGTTGCTCCACATGCACTTGATTCAGAAGGGAGATCAATGGTTGGGTCATATGGGAGATTAAGAGGTGCATTTGGTTGAGCAGCATTGCACTGTGAATTGGATAACTTAAATGACTCAACAGAAAACATGGAACCATCAGCACGTCCTAAATCATAGGGATCATCACTTCTGTGGAAAGGATCAACTGAGAACAATGAATCCGAAACTGTATCAATATGAGCAGAAGAAGCTGATGCCCAAGCATCCATTGAAAAGATTGAGCTCATCTTCACTGAGTTCACAGAAGACTGAAGATGAATGACCTTTTTAAATAAGTAGAAATCCGAGATCAAGTGAAGATGTCACATCAAATGTCACATCAAGAAGATATGAAATCAAAAGTTTATTAAAGTACATTAAATAACATTAAACATCAAATTACATCAAATAACTTAATTACTCAAATATACACTAATAAGGGAACCAAAGATTTGATTCACTTTTGAAATGAGAAACACAATTGATTTCTAACTAGATATGAGTCATTGAGTCTTAGCATTGTGAGTGAATCAAAATATATCCAAGTTGAGTTCCAACTGGATTATATATTAAAATTGTTTGTAGTAGTGCCATTGAAGACTATACAAGAAGAAATTTTACCTTTGGTACTAAATAAGATTTCAAGGATTAGGTTTCATTGTAGTCTTGGCTAGATCTCAAAGAGGTAGATGAAAGTATATTAAAAAAGAATTATGTGTAAAAGAGGTACTTGGAATGTTTATTCATACATTGATTTTCCATTTCAGCAATGTGTTACAAGATAAATGTGAATATGAACTAAACTGAGGAGGATAACACTATAAAGATGTCATTAATCTCCCATATTCAACACAACTTAGACTTGAAGTGTAATTTCCATGCAAATGTACATAAATAGTTGCAAGGTTCTTTACTTGAATGTTTATTCATACATTGATTTTCCATTTCAACAATGTGTTACAAGATAAATGTGAATATGAACTAAAGTGAAGAGGATAACACTATAAAGATGTCATTAATCTCCCATATTCAACACAACTTGGACTTGATTTTCTCCCAAGCAAGAGATTCTAAGAAAAAATTTCTACATGAGATTAGACATCCTCGTGTACATACCATACTCTTGCCATTGAAGTGTAATTTACATGCAAATGTATATAAATAGTTGCAATGTTCTATGAATATTTCATTAAAGTGGCTCTGAAACAGCCTATTTGTGTGAGTGGTATTCCCTGGTTAGATTGGTTGACAGATATAGTTAGCAACTGGACTCATTCAGTTAGATCCAGTTAGTCTCTAGTTCAAGTTACCCGATTGCCTATAAATAGCAGAGGAGGAGATCATTCTCATTTTCAAAATCCACGAGCAACAGAGAGCAACAGAGCACAGACAGCTATGGACCACAGAGCTCAGCATACAAGCAAGGCAACTATGATGGAGAAGAAGAATGTTGGCAAGAGTACCAAGAGGTAGACAAAATCATACCATAAAGAAAGATTCCTAAAAGATTCTCTTTGTATGTTTGTGTAAAGAGTCTGCTTTCTAGGTTTTTATTTTCCTTAGCTCTAAAAATACAGATCCAATGAGGGTACAGCTCGATGCCTGGCATCGACTTTTAGGTGTAAGTCGATGCCAGGCATCGACTTGAGGCTGCAAGTCGATGCCAGGCATCGACTTGCACGTGCAAGTCGATGCCAGGCATCGACTTGAGGCCTCAGGTCGATGCCTGACATCGACTTGCACCTGAAAGTCGATGCCACGCATCGACTTTGTGTGCAAGTCGATGCCAGGCATCGACTTGCAGGTGCGAATCGATGCCAGGCATCGACTTGAGGCTTCAATTCGATGCCTGGCATCGACTTGCAGCCTCAAGTTGATGCAAGGCATCGACTTGCCTGGCATTGAAGTTTGCCTTAAAGTCGATGCCAGGCACAAGATTTTTTATGGAAGACCTTGTACCTGTCAAATGTAAATTGGAGCAATTGATTTACAAAATGTGTCCCCGTATCACTAGTGATTTCCAGCAGGCAACCAAATCTTGAGAAAATACATTTATACAAAAACTTAGCTACTGTTAAAGTCGTGCAGTCCACAATAGTTTTAGCCTCTATCCATTTAGTTGCATAACATGTGGCCATCAAAATATACTTCTTACCCCTAGGGTGACCAGTTGGACTAATAGGTCCTATGAAATCAAGACCCCATCGTTCAAATGGGAGCCATCCTATAGATATGACTAATGGTTGAAAATTCAATCTGCTTGGCATAGGAGCACATCTTTGGCAAATGTGGCATTCTTTAACAAACTTGATCACATCCTTGTAAACATGAGGCCACCATAATCCTTTGTGGATGATTCTGTGAGCCAATTCTTCCCCCTTTAGATGCCCTTCACTATGTGCAGCCTCTAGCAAAAGAGTTACCTCCTCTTGATAAACACACTTTCTCAAGATACCATCCTCACAATATTTATATAACTTTCCATTTATGAGAGAGTACGCCTTGGTTTTAAGGAGTAATCTTCTCTTTTCTATAGATGCCAAATGCTCTGGGAGTTTTCCAGTAGTAAGAAAAGTGAGAATTCCATCATACCAATCAATCTGAGCTACTACCAAGAAGAGATTACTATCCACCAATTCATCATTAATACCTGTTGCCTCTTGCTCATTGCGGTCCTTGATACTTGATCTGCCATGTAGTGCTCTCTTCCTGGCTTAATATGAATATCAAAGTTGAATTCTTGAAAGAGGAGTAAAAATCTCCAAATCCTTCTAGCCACTCTAGGCTTGTTTATCAAGTACTTCAAAGGCTGATGGTCAGATATGACTCTGAAATGTACACCGAGAAGGTAATGCCAAAACTTCTTGAGAGCAAACACAATAGCCAAGCCTTCCCTTTCGGTCGTACTATAGTTCCTTTCTGCCTTGGTAAGTAGTCTACTGGCATAGGAGATAGGTCTATCAACCTTATGTGATGATGGTTGAGCTAGAACTGCACCGACAGCATGAAGACTGGCATCTGTATGCAGATGAAACTCCAATGACCATTTAGGAACACTTAAAAGTGGAGCCGTACATAACCTCAATTTTAGTTCACAAAATGCTTTGTCAGCTTTAGCACTCCATGAGAAAGGGACCTTTTTATTGGTAAGCCTTGACAAGGGCTTAGCTATTTCTGAATACATTCATATGAATCTTCTATGGTATCTTGCATGGCCCAAACAACTTTTCACTTCCTTTGGGTTTTGTGGAATAGGCATGGAAAGAATAGCAGTAACCTTTGCAAGGTCAACCGTTATCCCTTTAGCAGATACTATGTGACCAAGAAGAGTGCCCTTGGTGACCAAAAAATGACATTTAGCAGGATTTAACTTCAAACCTGTTTTGAGACATTGCTCAAAGATTTCCTTTAGATTTTCCAAATGATCATGGAAATCTTGAACTACTGCTCTTCTATCTGTGCCTGAAAACACTGAAAAGTCATCCATGAAAATGCGGAGAAAGGTTGTTAACCACTTGCCGAATATCAAATACATTGTTCTATTAAATGAAGCTGGTGCATTCTTCAAACCAAAAGCCATGCAGGTATAGACATAAGTTCCCCATGGAGTAACAAAGGCTTTTTTTGTCCCTATCATTAGGATGGATCAGTATCTGAATGTGGCCACTAAAACCATCCAAGAAGCTATACAAAGTGTGACCGGCTACTTCCTCAGGTACTTGCTCTATGAAGGGTTGAGGAAATCCATCTTGAACAGTTACCTTATTCAAGGCACGAAAATCAACATAGACTCTTATTTTTCCACTATTTAGCTTGGGTACAATAACCATAGACGAAAGCCACCTAGAATGTTCTACTAAAACAATTATACTTGCTTCTTCTAGTTTTGTAATTTCCAACTTTACCACCTCTGCATACTTTGGATTGAGTCGATATGGCCTACTTCTTGCAGGCGTGGCTCCCTCGACTAAGGGTATCTGATGTAATCCAAGCTCCTCTGGTATCCTCGTTAGATCTTTGTAGGACCATGCGAAGAAATTTTTGTAAGCAAAAAGTAAAGAAGTTACCTTTTGTAGTAAAGGAGGATAATGCCATAGCCAAGAGGCCAAGTGGACTACTTGAGGGTTCTCTTCATCCCCTAGATTTACTTCTAGAACCAGTGTTTCAGGACTAGTCTTGTTTGACAAATCATCTCCACTGTATGCGGGAGTGGACTTTAGCTTATATTTTGCAATATGTTCTTTGGTCCATCCTTGAGGTATATATGAAAAAGGAAGATCTTCTCTGCACTCAGGCTCATAACTTTCCATCCTAGATACTTCTATATTTGTTGTCTCTTCAAAGTTTGTATTCTCCTACAAACTCTCATTCTCCAACTCCTTGTGAACTTCATGGCCTTTTCCTCCAATTTCTTTATCTACAACTTCTTCCTCTATTTCATTGATTTCCACCGTGCAACACTCTACACTTTCCATCATCCAATTCAATAATGTATCTTCTTCTTGGGGTAGAGAGGGCATTATCTGAGTGTCCACAGTATACCCAGTAGTTTTGCGTGAGTCAAATCCTTCTTCCAAAGGTAGCTGGAGTTGTCTATTGGTGCTTATTGAAATCCATAGTTTGTTTTCCCCCAATCTTGCAAAGCTTTTGCTTGCCTCAACCAAGGTCTCCCCAGGAGTAAAGGGTAAGAAGTCTCCTATGGAAGTGCAATAACAACAAAATCTAGAACAAAGTGGCAACCTTGTACTATCATCAGTACCTTTTCAATAATGCCAAGAGGTGCAACCCAATGTTGATATGCTAGGGTAACTTTGAACGGTACCATCTTGGTGGGGTTCAAATTCATTTTCTTCATTGTGAAATCTGGCATCAAATTGATACCAAAGCCTCCATCTATGATCACACCTGTGAGAGCTTCATTCTTTATACAAACAGATAACCTTGAGCTTTGGTACTTTGCCAGGGGTGCAGGGGGAAAATCAACCATGAAACCATCTATACTAGGTGATTGGATCAAGTGAGCAGAGTGTATAATCTTTGATAGGTCACTCCTTATTTTTGAATCCATCTTTATGAGTTTGTATAGACTAACCTTGTGATGAATACCTTTCAAGATCTGTTCAATGTTTACCTCATGAGTGTCTTCTTCATAAGCTCCTTGAATTTCTGCTTGGCCCTTCCACCCAACCTTCTTTTCCTCCTCTTCATCCTGGAATCCTTATTGTTCCTCTCTACGGATTGCTGTTGCTTGTCTAGCTCTAGTCATCATGGGCATTACAGAGAATGAAATAGCATAAGACTGAGTGTGTGGAGAGACTACAATCATGTGGATTGGAGCAGGACAGCTTCCTGGGCAATCTTTGGTATAGTGATCCTTGGCCTCTGGAAAATGTTGACAAGGAGGTGCATCTTCTGGAAGGGAACACCTATTTTGCATATGGCCATACTAACCACAGCGATAACACATCAATGGCCTATTATAACTAGGCTTTGTTGTACGATTTTCCTCTCTATTAGGTGCATTTGAAGTACTAGCATAATATAAATCCAAAGCTTGAGGATTACCTCGTTGCTGTGTACCCTTGAGGTAGTAACAATCTCTAGCTTCATGACCATCCTTTCCACAAAATTGACAGCTTACCTTGTTAGGACAATTAGCATTGGAATGTCGATTGTTGTTACATATTGTACACCAAATCTGCATTCTTATATCCTGAGTGGTCCGCAAATCTTCTAACTCACGGCGAAGTTGGGCTACTTCATCATCAATACGACGCAGTAGTGGCAAGACCTTCTCTTCTTGTTGATTTTGTTGCATTCTCAATGCCTCCACTTCCTTCCTCAGTTGCCCAATAGGGTCTAGTTCTGCAGCATAATTTGGTTGTGTATCCCCTTCAAAATGTTGCCTAGCTTCTTCAATGCGTGATGCTACTCCAACAAAATCATTGAGGGTTGCATCCAATCTAAGAGACTCATGTAACTTCTGCGGAGATGACCTGGGCAAAGCTTTTTCTATCCATTTTTTAAACCAGAAATCACCTGGAGCATGTGGAAGACGTGCAACAAGTGCTTTTGTCCTAGTGTGAAGTTCATGGAAGGATTCACCTGATCTTAGCCTTAGATTCTCGAGCAGGTCTAGAGCTCTTCCCGAGGAGTCACTAGGTCAAAATGTCTATGAGAATGCCGTCTTCAGAGCATCCCATGTAGCAAAATGGCCATCTGCATATTGACTCTATCATTTCTCACCAAGGCCTTCCAATGTGGATGGGAAGAGTACCAGCATTGCATCCTCTCTATTCTGTAGACCTCGTCAATGGCATAAGGAGATGAACCTTCTCATATGATCATCAGCATCCTCATAAGCTTTTCCCTTGAAGGTAGGGAACTTGATATTGAGTTTGGAGAGTAAATGAGAGACATCCTCCATTTCCACTGGTGTTTCTTCTCACGTATCTGAGGATAAATCTAATGTTCTCCTATGCTTCTCCTTTGACAGTGGTGTCGCACCCAAATCAATAGAGAAATTCAAGGAGGGTAGAGGGGAGCTAGGTTCACTAGTCGAAGATATAGCTGACTTGTTAAGGCTTCTTCGTACATGAAGAGGCTCCTTATCTACTCGCGTATGGGTCATGTACCTGCTTGCAAATGCAATAGGCCAAAAATACTGAAAAAAGGTCTATTTACTATCCTCAGGGCCTCTCACAAAAATGCAAGGGTCCCACCGAGCGTGCCAAACTATAGAGGAGGTATTGGGGTATCCACTTTTAACAAGATCAGAGAATATGCACTTCCAGTACTTCGCCTACTCAAGGGGGGGTCCTCCTTAGGGAAGTATATCCTTTAACATTTTTGTGAGCACGCAGATCACAATAATTGCACAGAAGATCAATGACAATGGCAATAGTGAAGGACGAAACCACTCCTTAGTTCACACAGATGATTACAGTATAGGCAAAAGTATTGCTCTAAAGTTGATGCTCTGGGCTAACATGCCACTCCATAACTAAACAACATCAATACAAGAGATTCTTCCAATCCGTATAATGAACAGAACTAGATGCACAATGGCACTGATCAATACAAAGTATGAGGACTTGCTCTAAGGAAAAGAGTATGAAAATACCACTAACTTACACTGAATGACAAACCAAACCACTTTCTTTGCACTATAGTGCTATTAGCCCTCCACTGGGAAGCCCACGCTCTGTATCCACTTCACAGAGTGACTTCCTATAATAGGCTTGTAGCCACAGAGTGCAAAGAAAGGACCCCTTGTATGTATGTAGGTATATGTGTGTATGTGTATCCCAAATGAACACAAGTCCATTGCTTTTATAGGCTCCAATAGGCCAAGAGGGCCTTTTCGATTCCTCACATCCACTGATCATGCACCGATTGATTGCCCAAAATTGGAGGGGTAGATCAAATATGCCACCAGTCTTGAATTGGATCCTCAGAAATAGGCAGTCGTCATGAATGGTTGGTGGCAACAGTCATTTTTCTACTTTCACTTTTACCATTTATACTTGTTACTTTCACTTATGCATGCAAGCTGAGATCCTTATTTTGTGCCAAACGCGATATTCAAATGACCCTGAGAAGCACATCCTTCACATAATTTTTTGTAGTAGCTTTTGACCCTTACATATTGAGTAAGAGGGATGGTGGGTGGTGTGGGTGGAGTGGTGGCAAGTTGTGAGGGATGTGGGAGGTTGTGGGTGGGAATAGGGGGAGGTTGTGGAGGTTGTGGGGAGTGTGGGAGGTTGTGGGAGGTTGTGGGGGTTTTGGGGTATGGGAGGTTGTGGGTGGGAATAGGGGGAGGTTGAGGAGGTTGTGGGGGGTGTGGAAGGTTGTGGGGGGAGGGGTGGGAGAAGTCATGGTTGGTAAAATATTGATCCAAGAATTTCAAAATTATTATTGCACCATTGGAAAGTACTCATCGAGAGCTTTCCAAGGAGATATAACACTATAGTGTTTGGTTGAAAAATGATCCTCAAAATATCCATCCAAAGCTGGTGAGAACTTTGTCTACTTCATCTTCTCTTATATGTCCATACAAAAGTCGTTCGGTGCCTTGGATAGCCCATCTGCCTCCCAACGAGTAGACCTGAGTTCAAATCCTACTAGAGGAAGCGGCAACATCGTGAAAACTAATTTTTTCATAAAGCAATGATTGGAAAATCGATGCCGAATTCGCGAGGGATTGAAGAAGATTTTCAATGTGCTTTTGGAGGAGTACTGGCGAGTTGAGGTGAGTTGAGGTGAGTTGAGGTGAGGTGGGGAGGTGAGGCGAGGTGAGGTGAGGTGAGGTGAGGGGAGGGGAGGTGACGTGAGGTGAGGTGGGGAGGGGAGGTGAGGTGAGGTGAGGTGAGGTGAGGAGAGGTGAGGTGAGGTGAGGAGGTGAGGTGAGGTGAGGAGGGGAGGTGAGGTGAGGTGAGGTGGGGAGCGGAGGGGAGGTGAGGTGAGGTGGGGTGAGGTGAGGTGAGGAGGGGAGGTGAGGTAGGAGTAGGAGTGAATGGCGGGAGAGAGAGAGAGAGAGAGAGAGAGAAAGAGAGAGAGAGAGAGAGAGAGAGAGTGAAGAAAAATGCGGCGATACACCCACACTCTGTACCCTCACCATAGAGCTTCCTACGGTAGGCTTCTAGCCACAGAGTGCAAAGAGAGGACCAAAAGAGATGCCGAAGATAAGATACATCCCCCCATGTGTGCAAGTCCATTTCTTTTATAGGCTTCAATAGGCCAAGAGGGCCTTGCTGATTTCCCACATTCAGTGAGTATGCGTGGATTGATTGCCCCAAAATTAGAGGGGTAGATCAAATATGTTATTGGCCACCAGTTTTAAATTAAATCCTCAAAAATAGGCACTCAGGGCTTTGTCATCATGAATGTTGGCGGAAATACCCATTTACTTTCTAGTAAAAAAAAAGAAACTCAAAAACCAAATCCATGACGTGTTCAGGCTGAAGGCCAAAGGTACTTACTAAAAAGCTTGATATACCATAATTTATCACACAGTTTTTATAGTAGAAATACGCTCCTCCCCCATGGCACACAGAACAGTAACCATCAGATCTTTCCCTTCCGCAACACCTTCCTTGAGCTCAGACACAAGAGTCTCATCAGGCAAAGGTCATCGTTTTTATCACGAGTGGCAGTAAGAAGACTCACAAACCCATCTTTAGAAATATTGATGAGCCAGTGTTCAGTGCGTGTGACTTCAGGAAAATCACAATTGTGAGAAGATGGAACAATATTCTTCCAACTTCTTCCCATTAAAGATATCAATGGCGACAAAGTAACACTTGGCATACCATGCTTGTGGGGTTGGAGGGAGGAGATGGGCGGGGGTTGGAGGGAGGAGGTGGGTGGGTGGAGTGGAGGTGGTTTGAGAAGTGGAGAATGACATGCCTGGGACTCACCTCCCAGCCTAATCATAGCCCTTGCCTAGTCACCATCTAGAGTTCTCTCTAAGGTCCCTCTACTCATCTGGCCATCATGAGTAGGCACCTCGTATGAACTCTCTGGCTTTTGGCCTTGGCTATCCTCCGAGCAAGGAACTTCTCATTCCTCCAAGCATGTACATCTCTGGAATATAACACTCTCTCCCCCTTCTAAAGATCATTGTCCTCAATGATATAGAAGGAGCTATAAACTTGGGAATCAAAATCTGTGATTTCAAATAATAAAAGTAGAGTGTGGTAGGTGTCTCAAATACTAGATGCTCAAAAAGTAGACAACTAGTCTCTATGCTTTATATCTAGCATTTCCACCAACAAATAGTAGTCCTTGCCTTGGGCATACTGTAGGAATCCCTCTGCGGCCCAATGAGTCCATATGTGTGCAACATAAGTACTCGGAATATCCTTGGACTCCCTATGCCTAGACCTTGACCACTAAGTTGTGACGGCTTTTCACCTTTAGAGACCTCGACAGCTTGCCCTTGTCTCCCTGAAATACCCACTCACAACTTTTCATATGGTATAAACATGAAAAATCACTTACTCCACTAGAGTAATGAGAAAAAAAATACTATGCGCATTCAAATCAATGTGACTATGTCCCAACTCTCTGTGGAAGAATACTAAAAGGAAATGAAAATCTTTTCAAATTAGTGTTTTATCTCTAAACTCAAGTAAATCTGCTTAATTTACTCACTGTATTGAAATAAAAATGAAGAAAATCTCATCATGATCCAAACTCTGAATCCAAGATGACAATCTATCAATGATCCAGACTATGGACCAAGATATCAATCTATCAATGATCCAAGATATGGACCAAAATGTCAATCTCTTACATCCAAACTATAGACTAAGATCTCAATCAGTCACATTCAAACATGGACTAAAATCTCAATCAGTCACATCCAAACTATGGATCCAAATCTTGATCTATCATATATAATAATCCAAACTATGGATCAAAATATCTCTCACACAAATTAAATTGCAATCCACTCTCTGGAACTAAGTCCATCATGCCAAGTGAAGACGTGCTAAGAAAATATAGCAACTAGTGGAACTACCACCACCTTCTTAATAATAACATGCAAGATGTTCCAAGTGGATGAAACATGCTTTATCTTTGACCACAATCTGATCATCACTATGATCAAATCATTCCTAAACTAGGAGTGAGGTGTCTCAAGTAAACTATTGTAATAATCTGGCACTCCCAGATATGATGAGAACCAAAATGTAAGTCCACTAAATACTCTGAAAAATGGTAAGTAGATGTGTGCACACTCATAGCCCACTAGGCTAAGCATCTAGCTCACCTCATACACACTATGTATGAACCATGGCCTATTCTAAGGCATATCAAATAAAGTAGTACGTACTCTGTGAATTTCTTCTCAATGCAATTGCCTATTCATAGTTCTTATGTGCAAATCTTGCCTTTCCCCTTCTAGGCTACTTGCCTGCGGACTTGCCTAGTTTGCGATCACATACAGAGTGACTGTCTCAACTGCCCCTCTATTGTCTAATACTAAGATGATACCAGAAGATCATATAAATGAACTCCAAATCATATAAAAAATACAATCTCATAGACTTCTCTCACATACCATCTGTCCTACACCTAGGTAGAATACAAAGTTTGATGTCCCATACCACCAAACTTTATACCCCACATAGATGCGTGTATGAGGTTAAACTCGAACACTTCTCTCAACAATGATAAGAATAAACTGGTGAGTACTCACAACCATAAATAATAATAATGAAATCATGAAGTGTTCCTAAAGTGTTTCCTTCCCTCGATGGAAAGAAGAGAGTCATTCCTATGACTCTATCACTCATAACTAGCTCTTACATCAACTCAGCTTGAGTTGAGAAATGAGAAACTATATGATAAATCAACTCAACTAGAGTTGTGAAGGATGCGGCTTGCATCAAATATCAACTCATGCATCTTCAATCAAATATTGACTCACAATAAATTGTAATTTATACAACTTGTAAGAATCCAATTATTTGAAATGAGAACAACTAGAAAAGTTCTCCTGTTCCATGCTCTCATGGCACTATATATATTCTTGAAAATTTGGATAGAGTCTCCTCTGTCCTACAGAGAATGGTCACCATAAACCAATGCTAAAAAAAAAACAAGTATCTAGGGCATGGCTAGCCCATGGTGATCACAACATCTCAAAAAATATCATAAAAAACCTGTGAAAAGTCTTTTCCTTTCAACAATGCCTCCTGCATAAACAATTTCCAACAAAAACAGATTAAATCTTACTTTCAACTAATTTTTACTCATCTAAAGTCTATGAAACTTTTCAGCCTTTCGTAACTTGTCTCAAGCTTTAATTAGGCAAAAAATCACTTGATTTGGATATTTGCTCAGAGTTTTATGACCATTTACTAGAAGGGTCAAACACTTGACGACCAACTTTGAGAATGTACAGGGTCATCTTCTTGAAGTCCTTAGACTGATCAAACAAATTCCAAATTTCATTTTCTTTGTGCCCAAATCTAGATCAACATATCTAGTTTGACCTCAAAAAAATTCAATTCAAAATGAAATCAAAGACGCATTCAAAAGTATAATTCTATCTTTGCTACACCTATGCTTAGGTGAGCCTAGAAATCTTGCTACTGCACATTTATAATATCTTGTAACTATGAAGACAAATTCCAAAATCCTTGAATTTTGGTTATAGAATAGGGCTTATACTAGAGTAGCTTCTCCATCAAAAAATTTTGAAATTGGAGTTTCCAATATGAAAATATCATGTGCTCATCAGTCACATGTACCACTCTTTGGAAAATCCTCGCTAGAGATTAGTCTGAGACGAATAGATCATTTGACCTATCAAATGATGTCCAATGTCTTCCAAATTTTAACCGCACATAGCTACTACTATCTAAGTGTAGTAGCAAAAGTTTCATACTATTTGAATGTTTGGAACTTTCACAATAACCAAAATACTAAGCCTCTATACCTGAAAAATTGTAAAACTTTACAGAGGCTAACTTTTACTCTTTTCTTTATATCGCCTAAATGGAGAAATGTTTCACCTTGAAATTCTGCACACACCATCTAGAGGGGATTAGGTAATGGTAGAATAAAAAAACACTCAATTGGAGTAAATGAGCTAAGAGAACCAAGCACCTCTAGGTGACATGGTCTCTGGTCATTTCCTCAATAACAGCGAGTCGTATCAAACGAGAACTATGTCGTAAAAAGAGAACACTCTCGTCAAAAATCAAGCAAATGGCAGCTTATGTTTGAGATTCCTTTATACCAGTATACATATATTACAAAAATGAGGTGAAAACATGTGATTTTTGACATTTTTTGTCATTTTCTCATAAAAAAAGAGCTCAAAATGTAGTCAAAATTTCACTATATAAGGCATTGACATGTCCCAAAATGTATATGATAAGATATTGAAATGTCCAAAATCTATATGATAGGACATTGACATGTCTAAAATCTATATAAAGAATGTAGAACTGAATAGTTCTTATACAAAAATAACATTTTAGACATATTTTTAATGGGTGGATATCTGATTGTTAGTCAAAATTGCTACAAAACATGGTTTCATTAACCAAACTTCTTCGAGGCATTTACAAAAGCACTAAAAATGTCTGAGAGCTTCAATGCATCTCACAACTTTGTCGATCTATGTCTACACCCTCATCATCTGATGCACTTGATTCAGTCTCATACTGTTGAGAGCTCTCTTCTTCTTCTTCTATATCCACAAGAGCTCTGTCTTCATCCACGTACATACCAAATTCTGCAGGATCATGCACAACTCTTCTTGTTTGCCTATGATTTCCTGTACCACATACATCTGGAAGCTTTTGTTTTATCATGTTGATGGTTGCTTTCCTCAAGTGACCTGTTTTTGTCAAGGAAAAATCATAAACAAGAATATCTACATCATCCATTTTAAGAGTGGATGTGCTTAGAATATTCTTTTTCTTTTTTGAACCTATTCGTTTAGTATCGCACACCATTTCTAAGTTATATTTACCTGTGAATGCATTACTACTTTTAGTGTAATACCAATGCACCATCAAAGCCTCTATTCTTCTCTGATCAATATCTTTAGTTATCTCTAAAACCTTTGCAATCCAAAATGGTTTGGTAGCCTCATCACCATCAGCAAGAACTGCAATAAGTGTTCCAACATTTATCTCTATTAAATTTCCTTGCCATCTTGCTTCTGCCTGTTTTGTCATCCTTGGGCCTACATAAATATTTCTTTATGGTGGATGTATAAAACTTTGAAGTGCATCTGCATTACATGCTTGGGCCACATTCACGGATCTTTGTGTACAAAAATCCCATGTGAATGGAACATCAACTGGCTAGTGACCTGCAATTGTATACTGTATAATCTCTTCTTGATGATTGAAAAAGTCCTCCCACCAAGATACATCTTGATCTC
Source organism: Ceratopteris richardii (assembly GCA_020310875.1). Classification (NCBI taxonomy): domain Eukaryota; kingdom Viridiplantae; phylum Streptophyta; class Polypodiopsida; order Polypodiales; family Pteridaceae; genus Ceratopteris; species Ceratopteris richardii. The sequence goes on along the minus strand of CM035418.1, from coordinate 129,262,659 downwards.
CAACATATTTTTTGCACGCTCAATATGTCTCTTCTTTTCAATGAGTGCATGAATCCAGCTTTTACTTTGATCAACCACATTTCCACATCTTTCTGTATTGTTTTTATCTTCATATGGTGATTGTTCTGCACCATACACTGTTACAGTAGACAAATTAGGCACCTACAATAAGAATATGCATCCCTCTTTAGGCTCCCACCCAAGAGAAGATGAATACTACTTTGCAAATAAAAGGGTTATTTCATCAACCCTCCTCATCAAAAATACATGGTTGAAACTAATATCGTGCAATGGAGCCAAAACCTTAGCACTGTTATCAAGGTCCATTGAGCAAAAGTGCTTAAAGTCATAAATCTGTGTGAGGTGTTGAACTTCTGGTTTTGGAGTATATGCTTCTGAAATCAGCTCAGATAAAATCGGAAGAGTAAAAGCATTGTTACGTGCCAACTTCTTAGAGAAAGTACTGAACAGTTGATCAATGTGATCATGAGTGTGGCCAACCAGAAGGAAATTTACCTTAACCTTCTGAAATACCTGTTTTTCAATAAGCATGCTTAAATATCCAAAGACTGTAGAATTTTTATTCTCTCTTGCAGTATTATCTAGTTGCAAATATAGAGTTGGTGGCAAAAGACCCTTCCATGATTGCAAAACACGATGAATGACAGTAACTGTAAGGTTTGGATCATTATGCACATTCGGATATGTGAAGAAAACCTTGGACATTACAGTTCCATTGTATACCAAAGCACCAACCAAATGCATTTGCACAAGGACTTCATCTCCAATGTCCTTAGGGATGCGATAAAAATGTGGTAAACAAGTTTTTTTTTTATCCATACCATCGATCAACAAACACATATAACGCTCCGGATTTCTGAGTGCTTTACTTCGATGATGAATTGCTTTCTTTCTCTCTAAAGATTGACTCTCACGATGGTTGTTAAGAAGGTTTTAAAAATTATTCTTTTCCTGTGGTGTTGTAGCTCCTTTTGCCATGTTTTTCAAAGTGGCGCAAACTGAACATTCACCCATTCTAACTTTACGAGGAATAGAAACATTGTTAAACTCTTCCTTCCATAATCGAGTAAAGTGACGATACAACACATACTTCTCATTTCTATTTTCCATGTCTTCTCTATATATTTGAAATACCTCTCGGCGAGTAAAGTTATCTAACAAGTGCAACCTTCCAGTTGTAGGCATAACCTCACAATGCAAGCTAAAATAGTTCATCATCCAATTCATTGCATGACGTCCAACAGATCCTTTGGTCCCAACGTGGAACGTATCCAAAATGAGATCCCCATTCAAAAGCCCTTGTTGAACCCTATGTATTCTAAAATTTCCCACACCCATTGCAATTTTAAATGCAGCCCTACAACATCGCATCCCTTGACTAAAGAAATATTCAAAACCAACACGTGTTACTGACATGTTATCCTCAATCATTTGCATGCAAGAAACAAGGTATATATCCTGCCTTTCACTATCTAAATGGAGGAATTTTTCTCTTAGGTGCTTTAGTTTCTTCATTCCTAAATTGTACAAACATTTCAAACCACAACAATGCTTCACAATATCCAATGCAATCTGTCTATCTGAAGTAAGAAATTTAAATCTTTTTTGACTTACTTCACGAGGCCTTCTTTTAAATTGTAGATTGAGCTTGCTTTGCTTTTTCGTTGCTCCACATGCACTTGATTCAGAAGGGAGATCAATGGTTGGGTCATATGGGAGATTAAGAGGTGCATTTGGTTGAGCAGCATTGCACTGTGAATTGGATAACTTAAATGACTCAACAGAAAACATGGAACCATCAGCACGTCCTAAATCATAGGGATCATCACTTCTGTGGAAAGGATCAACTGAGAACAATGAATCCGAAACTGTATCAATATGAGCAGAAGAAGCTGATGCCCAAGCATCCACTGAAAAGATTGAGCTCATCTTCACTGAGTTCACAGAAGACTGAAGATGAATGACCTTTTTAAATAAGTAGAAATCCAAGATCAAGTGAAGATGTCACATCAAATGTCACATCAAGAAGATATGAAATCAAAAGTTTATTAAAGTACATTAAATAACATTAAACATCAAATTACATCAAATAACTTAATTACTCAAATATACACTAATAAGGGAACCAAAGATTTGATTCACTTTTGAAATGAGAAACACAATTGATTTCTAACTAGATATGAGTCATTGAGTCTTAGCATTGTGAGTGAATCAAAATATATCCAAGTTGAGTTCCAACTGGATTATATATTAAAATTGTTTGTAGTAGTGCCATTGAAGACTATACAAGAAGAAATTTTACCTTTGGTACTAAATAAGATTTCAAGGATTAGGTTTCATTGTAGTCTTGGCTAGATCTCAAAGAGGTAGATGAAAGTATATTAAAAAAGAATTATGTGTAAAAGAGGTACTTGGAATGTTTATTCATACATTGATTTTCCATTTCAGCAATGTGTTACAAGATAAATGTGAATATGAACTAAACTGAGGAGGATAACACTATAAAGATGTCATTAATCTCCCATATTCAACACAACTTAGACTTGAAGTGTAATTTCCATGCAAATGTACATAAATAGTTGCAAGGTTCTTTACTTGAATGTTTATTCATACATTGATTTTCCACTTCAACAATGTGTTACAAGATAAATGTGAATATGAACTAAAGTGAAGAGGATAACACTATAAAGATGTCATTAATCTCCCATATTCAACACAACTTGGACTTGATTTTCTCCCAAGCAAGAGATTCTAAGAAAAAATTTCTACATGAGATTAGACATCCTCGTGTACATACCATACTCTTGCCATTGAAGTGTAATTTACATGCAAATGTATATAAATAGTTGCAATGTTCTATGAATATTTCATTAAAGTGGCTCTGAAACAGCCTATTTGTGTGAGTGGTATTCCCTGGTTAGATTGGTTCGCAGATATAGTTAGCAACTGGACTCATATATTTAGATCCAGTTAGTCTCTGGTTCAAGTTACCCAATTGCCTATAAATAGCAGAGGAGGAGATCATTCTCATTTTCAAAATCCACGAGCAACAGAGAGCAACAGAGCACAGATAGCTATGGACCACAGAGCTCAGCATACAAGCAAGGCAACTATGATGGAGAAGAAGAATGTTGGCAAGAGTACCAAGAGGTAGACAAAATCATACCATAAAAAAAGATTCCTAAAAGATTCTCTTTGTATGTTTGTGTAAAGAGTCTGCTTTCTAGGTTTTTATTTTCCTTAGCTCTAAAAATACAGATCCAATGAGGGTACAGCTCGATGCCTGGCATCGACTTTTAGGTGTAAGTCGATGCCAGGCTTCGACTTGAGGCTGCAAGTCGATGCCAGGCATCGAGTTGCACGTGCAAGTCGATGGCAGGCATCGACTTGAGGCCTCAGGTCGATGCCTGGCATCGACTTGCACCTGAAAGTCGATGCCACGCATCGACTTTGTGTGCAAGTCGATGCCAGGCATCGACTTGCAGGTGCAAATCGATGCCAGGCATCGACTTGAGGCTTCAATTCGATGCCTGGCATCAACTTGCAGCCTCAAGTTGATGCAAGGCATCGACTTGCCTGGCATCGAAGTTTGCCTTAAAGTCAATGCCAGGCATCGACTTTAGGGTGCAAAGTCGATGCCAGGCATCGACTTTTGGGTGGAAGTCGATGCTAGGCATCGACTTTTAGGTTCAAGTCAATGCCAGGCATCGATTTTTAAGTGCAAGTCGATGCCCGGCATCGACTTGCACACAAAGTCGATGCCTGGCATCGGCTTGCACTTAAAAGTCGATGCCTAGCATCGACTTGAACCTAAAAGTCGATGCCTGGCATCGACTTGGGCCTTTGAAAACCACATTTACGTATGAGCTGATTATTCCAAGCGCCTTCAGGGATGCGGAGTCCAAGAGTGAGAGGCCCTTCAAGAAACTGAGAGTCACCATGGGCTCTGGTGATCAACAACGTGACAAAGGCATTGGTCACCAAGCGAAACCAAAGAAACTTATTGTATCCTTATCCTCTGAGAAGGCCAGCAACCCGCTAGGAATATCCTCAGGTGGACAGAGTAGCATCAAAATTCCTGAGGATGATACAACTATGAAGGATAGGTCGAGGGACGCTGAGGTCTTAAGGACAGATTGTCCACTGCGGGACATGACAAATCTGGAGTAGTGCCTTCAGTATGTTGAAGAGAAGAATGCAGTCCTTCTTGTGTTCGCAGGGGCATATGGGAGAGGAAAGATCACGACAACACAAGGTTTTCAGTATGGCCTTGTGTACAAACTGGATTATGAAGATGAGGATTCTGACAACCTCCTTTTCTTGGTAGAGACATCGAAAGGTTTGAGAAATGTTATATGCAAGATGGATTTCTTGTGCCCAGAGTGCTGTGTTCCAGATCATCTAGCTGAGATATGCAGGGACTCAGTCAATCTTATCAAGGACTTGATGCCATGGATCCAGGGCAACATCATGCCAACACAACAGAAGATGACAACCCCTGTAAAGGCAAGGGGTAAGCAGAGCGTGCAGAAAAAGCTTCAAAAGAAAAAGAAGAGAATTTCAGAAGAGGAGTCTTCTGACTCAAGCTCTAGCTCTGAGGATATAATTGTTGCACCTGGTGGAGAGCTTGCCTCGGGTGTTCTTGGTACTGAGCAGAACAAGATGAGGGAGGACATAGCTAAAAGAAAAGTTGTGAAGAAGGGGCAGTTGTTCCACCTGCCAATCAATATCATCCACAGGCCACCAATAGATCCAGTCACAGGGAGGAGGCCCCTTGAGATCAGGGAGCCACACAATTTGCATGTGCAGAATCTTAAGAAGAAAATGAAAATAAATCCTCATGCTACTGTTGTGCCATTCCTTGTCATGGTGGATCCGAATGAGTGCAGCTCTGTGGACGAGTTCAATGAGGGTTTATTTGAGGAGTATACTTATTATGTGATTGGAGGTTCACACTCTGCAGAGGCCCGTAGACAGCTAGTGAAGGAGCACCCTACCACATTTTTCTTTAGGTATGCAGAGTGTAAGATATATGCTGGTCTTACAACGGAGGAAGCCAAGCTTCTTGCTTGGGATCACAACAACGACAATGACTACAGGCAAAAAATGTCCTCCATAGAGAGAATTCGGTTCTTCCACCATGAATATGAAGATTGTCTTGTTAAGGAAGCTGGAAGAATACATCCCAATCTACGAAAGCAATGCCTTATTGAGGTTGGAATTGCACTGGATGAGAATAGAAAGTCTGATGCCTTGAGGAAACATGATCCATGGTTTCAACTGGCATTCAGATCAGGTGAGATCTTGGATCTACAGGATAAAATTTTCACAATGTGGGAGAACTAGGAGGTCAAGGGCCAGAAGCAACGAAAGTCGAGGCCAGACCCACAGGTTGATCTGAAGGGAAAGGGAAGGAAAGCTGACCTCTCAATTGAAGAGGCTCCTGAGGACATGAAGCTGACACCATGGAGGGCCCTTCAAGGAATCAAGGATGATACATTGATCATATCAACTTTGTCAAGGGTAATCTCCAAGGACTTAAGCCTGGAGGAGATGGTCACTGAGCTCAATAAGTATGTATGTTATTCTCAGATCCTTTTTCCCTCCTCCCATGTTTGTGGTCTAACCTAGTCTCTTTTTAATTTCTGTGACTGTAGTCATAAAGTTTACATGAAGATTCAGGAGGTCATGATGAAGAGGCTGGGTTGCTTTTCTTGGATAGAGGTCCAAGCAGACTATCCAACCACATCATCCTACAAAGCTTTATCAGAATATTTCATCCTTTTCTTTGATTGGGTAGGTTCTCTTTCTGAGGTTGTGCCTGGTTTGCCATTAGGTTAGATGCCTTGATTCACCAAACCAATTTAATGCCAGGCTTTTAGTATGAATTCGATGCCTGGCATCGACTTACGGCTAAAGTCGATGCCTGGCATCGACCTACAGCCAAAAGTCGATGCCTGGCATCGACTTGGGGGCATAAGTCGATGCCCGGCATCGACCTGCAGCATAAGTCGATGCCTGGCATCGACCTCGTGGCATAGGTCGATGCCAGGCATCGACTTATGTCCCAAAGTCAATGCCAAGCATCGACTTTCAGTAGAAAGTCGATCCCTGGCATCAACTTGTAGCCTCAAGTTGATGCAAGGCATCGACTTGCCTGGCATCGAAGTTTGCCTTAAAGTCAATGCCAGGCATCGACTTTAGGGTGCAAAGTCGATGCCAGGCATCGACTTTTGGGTGGAAGTGGATGCTAGGCATCGACTTTTAGGTTCAAGTCAATGCCAGCCATCGACTTTTAAGTGCAAGTCGATGCCCGGCATCGACTTGCACACAAAGTCGATGCCTGGCATCGGCTTGCACTTAAAAGTCGATGCCTAGCATCGACTTGAACCTAAAAGTCGATGCCTGGCACCGACTTGGGCCTTTGAAAACCACATTTACGTATGAGCTGATTATTCCAAGCGCCTTCAGGGATGCGGAGTCCAAGAGTGAGAGGCCCTTCAAGAAACTGAGAGTCACCATGGGCTCTGGTGATCAACAACGTGACAAAGGCATTGGTCACCAAGCGAAACCAAAGAAACTTATTGTATCCTTATCCTCTGAGAAGGCCAGCAACCCGCTAGGAATATCCTCAGGTGGACAGAGTAGCATCAAAATTCCTGAGGATGATACAACTATGAAGGATAGGTCGAGGGACGCTGAGGTCTTAAGGACAGATTGTCCACTGCGGGACATGAAAAATCTGGAGTAGTGCCTTCAGTATGTTGAAGAGAAGAATGCAGTCCTTCTTGTGTTCGCAGGGCCATATGGGAGAGGAAAGATCACGACAACACAAGGTTTTCAGTATGGCCTTGTGTACAAACTGGATTATGAAGATGAGGATTCTGACAACCTCCTTTTCTTGGTAGAGACATCGAAAGGTTTCAGAAATGTTATATGCAAGATGGATTTCTTGTGCCCAGAGTGCTGTGTTCCAGATCATCTAGCTGAGATATGCAGGGACTCAGTCAATCTTATCAAGGACTTGATGCCATGGATCCAGGGCAACATCATGCCAACACAACAGAAGATGACAACCCCTGTAAAGGCAAGGGGTAAGCAGAGCGTGCAGAAAAAGCTTCAAAAGAAAAAGAAGAGAATTTCAGAAGAGGAGTCTTCTGACTCAAGCTCTAGCTCTGAGGATATAATTGTTGCACCTGGTGGAGAGCTTGCCTCGGGTGTTCTTGGTACTGAGCAGAACAAGATGAGGGAGGACATAGCTAAAAGAAAAGTTGTGAAGAAGGGGCAGTTGTTCCACCTACCAATCAATATCATCCACAGGCCACCAATAGATCCAGTCACAGGGAGGAGGCCCCTTGAGATCAGGGAGCCACACAATTTGCATGTGCAGAATCTTAAGAAGAAAATGAAAATAAATCCTCATGCTACTGTTGTGCCATTCCTTGTCATGGTGGATCCGAATGAGTGCAGCTCTGTGGACGAGTTCAATGAGGGTTTATTTGAGGAGTATACTTATTATGTGATTGGAGGTTCACACTCTGCAGAGGCCCGTAGACAGCTAGTGAAGGAGCACCCTACCACATTTTTCTTTAGGTATGCAGAGTGTAAGATATATGCTAGTCTTACAACGGAGGAAGCCAAGCTTCTTGCTTGGGATCACAACAACGACAATGACTACAGGCAAAAAATGTCCTCCATAGAGAGAATTCGGTTCTTCCACCATGAATATGAAGATTGTCTTGTTAAGGAAGCTGGAAGAATACATCCCAATCTACGAAAGCAATGCCTTATTGAGGTTGGAATTGCACTGGATGAGAATAGAAAGTCTGATGCCTTGAGGAAATATGATCCATGGTTTCAACTGGCATTCAGATCAGGTGAGATCTGGGATCTACAGGATAAAATTTTCACAATGTGGGAGAACTAGGAGGTCAAGGGCCAGAAGCAACGAAAGTCGAGGCCAGACCCACAGGTTGATCTGAAGGGAAAGGGAAGGAAAGCTGACCTCTCAATTGAAGAGGCTCCTGAGGACATGAAGCTGACACCATGGAGGGCCCTTCAAGGAATCAAGGATGATACATTGATCATATCAACTTTGTCAAGGGTAATCTCCAAGGACTTAAGCCTGGAGGAGATGGTCACTGAGCTCAATAAGTATGTATGTTATTCTCAGATCCTTTTTCCCTCCTCCCATGTTTGTGGTCTAACCTAGTCTCTTTTTAATTTCTGTGACTGTAGTCATAAAGTTTACATGAAGATTCAGGAGGTCATGATGAAGAGGCTGGGTTGCTTTTCTTGGATAGAGGTCCAAGCAGACTATCCAACCACATCATCCTACAAAGCTTTATCAGAATATTTCATCCTTTTCTTTGATTGGGTAGGTTCTCTTTCTGAGGTTGTGCCTGGTTTGCCATTAGGTTAGATGCCTTGATTCACCAAACCAATTTAATGCCAGGCTTTTAGTATGAATTCGATGCCTGGCATCGACTTACGACTAAAGTCGATGCCTGGCATCGACCTGCAGCCAAAAGTGGATGCCTGGCATCGACTTGGGGGCATAAGTCGATGCCCGGCATCGACCTGCAGCATAAGTCAATGCCTGGCATCGACCTCGTGGCATAGGTCGATGCCAGGCATCGACTTATGTCCCAAAGTCGATGCCAAGCATCGACTTTCAGTAGAAAGTCGATGCCTGGCATCTACCCCCACATGAAATCGATGCGATGCATCGCTTCCTTATGTTCTGTTTGCTGTATTGAAGAGCTCATTTAGTTGTCTTTCCACTTTTTTCTGCAGAAACCAAAGAAAAGTAAGTCTGCGGAGCTACTAGATGATTGCCCCCCTGCATTCCTGGCTCACATTCAAAGAGCAAGGCATGAGAAATCTAGGCTAAAAGCCAAGGAGATGGATTTTGATGATGAACCTGATCTGAAATGTTTCTCCAATCCCCTAGACCCCCTTAGGCCTGTATATTACAATGTATTCTGTAGTGATGTAAATAATATTTGTTCTGTTGTGCCTAGAAAACATTTCTCCCTTCTCATAGCGGACATACCCTATGGATTTAGGATGTTGGGATCAGTTAATGATGATGAACCCTTCAAACACCCTCAGATTCGGAAGATGGTCACTGATTTTGCAGAGTTGACTATGTCTCCTCTTTGGAGGATAGTAATTTTCCATAGCAGAGACCAGTCCTTCTCTGTTTCAACTGCTCTGAAGGCAAGATGTCATGCTGTGGAGTGCCTCACGTGGTAAGTAATCTTCTTTCTATCTCCGTGGCTTTAATGATGCTCTCTGTGACTCATAGTTCTTGTTTGCAGGGTGAAGACAAACGTAAATCACACTCCTTTGCATAGGTTTGTGAGCTCCACTGAATGCATTACAGTTGGCTATTATGATGAAGTAAGCAAAAGGAGAGTCAGGGAGCATTGCAATGAGAATGGGATCTCAAATGTGCTCATGTTCCTAGCCGTTACCAAGAAACTTCGTCATGTAGCTGGGGACATGACATTGGTTAACCCCGATCAGAAGCCACAAAAACTCATAATGAGATTGCTTGAGCTATTCTCCAATGATGATGACTGGGTCCTAGACCTTTTTTCGGGCATAGGTAATTTCAATTTTCACAATTTTCATTAGTCATGGTTGATTGACGCCTCTAAGTGGTTTTCTGCTGTTTCAGGAACGACTCTGGCTTGCTCCTTAAAGATGTTCAGGCACTGCATGCTGTGGAGAAGGATGATGCTCAAGTGAGCTTTATTAGAATGAGAATCAATGGGCTGAATGAATGCCCAGATGAAGACCAAGAGGTTGGAAGGAAGCACATTGCAGACACGGAGAGATTCCAACCGGCTTCAAGGGAGCCTGTTCCCCCACTTGCAGATGAACCGGGGGACATGGCTGACCTTGAAGAGCCAATCTTGGAGCAAGAGAGGCAGGATATGTGTTCTAATGTTCCAGAGGATCCCAATATCCTTGAGCCTGAGGAAAGCTATGATCAGCATCTATTGTAGATTCATATTACTCTTGTACTTACACAGGAACTGTAAAACATCATTTTAATATAAATATAATGTCAAGTTGTACTTCCACTTTGTGTTCAACTTGATTTATCTTGAGCATTTCTCTGATCATGTGTGAATGTTTCTTAGTATAATTTTGTTGATTATTATCTTCTCTTGGGAATGCTTTTGTGAAATGTATTTCATATTCTGTGAATATGGCCATGCATTCAATGAGGATCTTAACCATACAAAGGGGATGATCTTAATTGCCTTGTTAAAATGTTCCGATTTTTGCAACACATGTACTCTAATTTTTGAGTAACTTTTAATCAGCTATAATTTGTGCTTGTTGAGGTTATGGATGTAAGGAAGGAGCTTCCCGAACTCTTACTTGTACGTTCAACACTAATCTATTGTCAAAGATCATGATGTGGGATTCTTGATCGGCTGAACAACTAGTTTTCATGGCAACAAGAATTTTATTATATCTATCTTGACTACTTGGGATATGAGATCAAGGTTCTAGTGACAATATTTACAAGCAAGAACAAGTGATGCTTTCTAGATATTGTAAAATGATCACTTTATTGCTTGATATAATGGTCTTTAGGTAAAAAGGAAAAGAGAACATGTCTTTGTTCTCCTTTGTTGTGACTCAGTGTTCAATTCCAAAGGCTACACTTTGATGTGCAGAGATTCTTTGACCTATCAAATGATCTCTAAAAATAATGAAACTTGGTATGCACAATGTGCATCTATCAAGCTTTTACTTCCAATAAAAATCCTTCCATTTGGATCTACCAATTAAGAGAAACCCTTTGTAACAGGCCTATGTCACTTGTTTCAGGCCTCTACCTCTACTAGGAGCACTTTTAGTGCAAAGGTCAATGTGAGAAGTGGAGAATGACATGCCTTGGACTCACCTCCCAGCCTATTTATAGCCCTTGCATAGTCACCATCTAGAGTTCTCTCTAAGGTCCCTCTACTCATCCAGCCATCATGAGTAGGCACCTCGTATGAACTCTCTGGCTTTTGGCCTTGGCTATCCCCCGAGCAAGGAACTTCTCGTTCCACTAAGCATGTACATCTTTGGAATATAACAGGTGGTGGGAGGGGGTTGGAGGGAGGAGGTGGGTGGGGGTAGGAGGGAGGAGGTGGGCGGGGTTTGGAGGGAGGAGGTGGTCGGCTGGAGTGGAGTTGGTGGGGGGGGGGAGTGCAGGTGGTGGGTGGGGGTAGAAGGGAGGTGGTGGGCGGGGGTAGGAGGGAGGTGGTGGGCGGGGGTAGGAGGGAGGAGGTGGGCGGGGGTTTGAGGGAGGATTTGGGCTGGGTTAGGAGGGAGGAGGTGGGCCAGGGTTGGAGGGAGGATGTGGGCAGGTAGAGTGGAGGTGGTGGGAACGGGTTGGAGGGAGGAGGTCGGCAGGGGTTGGAGGGAGGAGGTGGGTGGGGGTTGGAGGGAGGAGGTGGGCGGGTGGAGTGGAGGTGGGGGGTTGGAGGGTGGAGGTTGGCGGGTGGAGAGGAGGTGGTGGGCGGTGTCTGAAGGATTTCCTCACCCGAATTGTCATATGGAAAAATAAAAATAATTTGCTTTAAAGTCGGTTAAATGATATCTCTCTCTCGTATTTCTTTTAATGTTCTAATTTAAATTGACTAATTTTCTCTTGAGTACCTGCAGATAACAAAAACAAGAAGAGCTCAATTAAGAGAAGACCTCATTTCTATTAGTTAAAGATAATAAAAACAAATATGTGTATGTATGTAGATGCAAGAGAATAGGTAAGAATGTATGATAATGTTTGTTAATTCTAATGTTTATATTTATGCATATGAACTTTCATGTTGTTGAGAATATATCTTAGCTTTAGATATGCTTCAAGAGTTGAATTCATTTATGTGAATGTATTCCTTAAGGAAAGGTCTAGCACCCTACGATATATGTGGGTTAAACCCTATATGTTTACTTATTCATAAATTCTAGAAACTTCTAAATGTGTTGAGTATGATTCACTCTAAGTACTTATTTACATATGTTATGAGAACTTCTATTGTATATGATAAGTGGGATTAACTCTGAGTTTGTACCCATGTAAGTTCATGAATAATCATGTAAATGAGAACATCTATACCTATTTACCCAAATGTGTGAGTTTGTGTGTGTTTAGGATCATATGAGGTTAACTATTGAAAGATAGTTATATGTTCCTATGATTATAGGGTTGTGAACCTATATGTTTATGTGAAATGCACTTAATGGAGATATGTAGTTATATATCTATGAGAGTGAATGAGAATAGTTTTTGTCATATATGTGTATTTACATATGTATACCTAAAAAGATATATTTGTATGCACTGATGTCCTTATGAGTACGTGTTTTTTGTTTGTCTAAACATTAGTATAAACATATATATATGTGGGTAATAAATAAGAAATAATATTGTTTTTATTATATAATTTAGTTCCTAAAAACACTAATTTTAAGCTTTAATGTTTAATCATATATAAAATATATATTAAAAACTAAGTTTAAAATAACCTAATATATTTAATTCAATAGATTAATGATTATATCAATTTTATAAATAAGAGGAAAACTATGCATACATAAATTTAGATAAATGTGTATGAGTGAGTTAACTAAGAATCGTGTGTATGATGAGGTGAAAGTATGTATGAGTGTGCATGAGAAAGCTGGTGAAGTGTGTGAGTTAAATGATTGTGAGTTAGTGCATATCTGTGTGTGCATTTGTCTATTTAAATGATTGGGTGAGTACGTTTTTGGTTAATGAATCATCTGCAGGTACGGGTTCTTCTGAGAGAGAGAGAGAGATTGTAGATGCCTCGTTGCTTGTGCATGTTGCAGAGAAAGACCACCAGGAGAGATTGGCCTCGCCTCAACGTGGAGAGAGAGAGAGAGAGAGACCGGGGATGGAGTAGCTCAAACTGATCGATTGACAAAGAGAGTATTCTGAGGAATTGCATAGAAAAGCGTAAACAAGTGATGGCAGAAAATATGGTGTTGTTGGAGAATTCCGATGCTGCCTCTGTAAAGAGAGAGATTTACATGCACCTTGGTTTTGGTAGACGATCAGGAGAGAGAAGTTTTTAGTTCTGTGCAAAAATCAACGCCGCTAGGTTTGATGGAGGCCTTTCTTACAGACTCTCTGAGATTCAGAGTCTCTTTTGTAGTTTGAAAGGAGATTGACACCTATGAGAGCTCAGAGAGATAGAAACAGTGGAGAGGCGATACAAAGAGTAGGCGATAATGGAATCCTATGCAAGGATCAAAACTGAGAGAGAGATGGCGATCATGTTTATGCATTGCGACAAGAGGGAGAGAGAGAGATTGGGTTTTCCCCTCCTTCTTGGACTGTTATAATTGGCTTCTGATGTGCCAGAAAGAAAGAGACGGTCCGTGCATGTTATAGAGAGAAATGAGCAGATATAGACGCGTGAGCCTAGAGAGAACACTGTTAGCTACTGTGTGTCATGGAGGTAGAAAGGTAAATCCTTAGGAAATTAGTCTGTTTGCTTACATGTAGAGTGGGAGAGTCGTTTGTCTCCAGGATCTACGTAAATAGTAAAAGAACTCACAACAGAGAGAAATACCTCACTCTATTCTGTACTATGACAAGCAAAGAGCTCGTGAGAGACAGAGATAGCGAAGCTTCAAATTCTCTTTTCCCATCTGGTTATTGTAGATTGAAGCTATCTAAGATAAGAGATCGCGTATAGAGAGGAGAAATTAAGTATTTGGCGCAAGCGGATTGACATTTCCATCTGTCTGGCTACGCGCATTAGAACAAGGTGGAAAGAAGAGAGTTGTGTAGAGATAGAGAGATGATCTATGTGTTACAAATATAAGGCTTTGCGTTTCTAATACAATGGTTTGTCTTTTACTTGCCAAGAGCAGCAATGTGTTGTCTATGTTGAGTGCCCATGGGCCTAAAGGAACTTCAGTGTAGAGCGATACCCCTTTTTGATCGCTCATGGCAAATCTCTATTGCAGGTGTTTGTGCAAGGATCAAAGAGAAGGAGGTTATGAGGTTATGCACATTTTTCTCCATGCGTACACGGGCATATGCCATCATGCTCTGTCCTTACCTTTTGACAGATAGAGAGAGAGAGAAAGAGCTTCCCATTATGGATGGTGATCTCATCAGTCAATTCGATGTTACTACATGTGCTCAAAACTGAATGCTCTGTTTTTCCTACGAGTTCATACAAACGATAACAATCCTTAGTTTAGAATGAGAGCATAGATGTTTGTTTGGAGTCATATACAAGTGTGTGCAGAGAGTTCCTTCTTCTTCTCAGTCCGCTTTAGGAGGATTTATGAGAGAGAGAGAGAGAGTTTGGGAGTTTGCAAGTATAAGTTAGGCGGATGGAACATGGATTTCTGTGTTATCATCCTGAAGACTTAGATATAATCATCAAAAGAGGATAATCTACATGACGCTGGCTGTTAGGTAATATATAGGAGATGTTTGACGTTGAGGTGAATAAGTTCGAACCATAACACATTCATGTTTATCTAATGAATGAACTACTCATGTTCGACTACATTAAGTATACTGCTATGAATTAATTCTTGAATGCAAGTATGTATGTATGTTTGCATGAGTGTATGTATGTTAGTATGAGTTTATGTATGCATGATTGAATGCATGTGTGTTTATGCATGGGCATATGAGTATGTATGCATAATTATATGCATATAGTATGAGTGTGAGTATGCATGTGCAAGTATGGATGAGTTTATGTATGCATGTGTATGTTAAGCTAGGTAAGCATGCATGTAAGAATGTAAAATAATGCATGTATATGCTAATGATGTTAAACGTAAGTTAGTGAATACATATTAAATATAAGTTAATTGATGCATGTTTGCATATAAACAAATGTGTGTTTGCATAGATGTCTTCAAATGCATGAAAGTTAGGTAGTTAGAAGTTTTTATATACATGTATTAGTAAAGGATTAAGTTAAGAATGCTAAATTAATGAGTGTTTTATGCTAATTAAAAACATACTTATGTTTTTTGTGAATGAATCATCTGCAGATCATTGAAGAGATTACAAAGGGGAATACGAGAACACAAGCATATGAGATTTCGAGATCATAAAATTACGATATTTGAAGATTGTTTATTAAGTTGTATAGGATTATCTATTAAGAGAATTGTATTAGCACTTATGACAAACTTTTGTATAGGCTTAAAATCCTAAAGATTTCTAGCACTTCCACTTTTGGATATAATTAAGATTTGTATAGGCTTAAATAAGATTGATTTTGAAATTCTTCATATTGTTTCTCTGAAATTAATTGAGATCTTTACTTTTTTATTTCGTATGTCTAAAGAGATAGGATCTACAAGTAGTTCTAAACTAGTATCTATAAACGATTCTGATATTAAGAATCAAGAATTAGAAAACTTAATTATAGGAACACTACTTCCGACTTCAATTGATAGTTCGAATAATAACAGAAATATAATAATTGAAATTATGAAAGATAAAGTAGTTAACGAAACTTTACACACGTTAGATTACGATCGTCTTATTTCTAGAATTTTACCTTTAATTACCATAGTTTTGCCAGAACCGGAGGACAAGAAAGACTTATTCCCACGTAATTTAGTTAGAAAACCTAACTCAAATCAAATTGAAAACGAAGAAGTTGACTTTGTTAAAGATAAAATTACAAGCGAGAACTTAGTTTTGTCTTATCAATTAGAAGCTATAGAAAGATATAGAAACGCTCGTCCTTACGGCTCTTAGTCTAAAAAAATAGTTCTTAATTTGCACTCCCATAAATTAGAAATCTATAGTTTTTATCACACCTAAATTGAAAAAATCAACCGAAGGCCCTAGGCATACTTAGAAGCACCCTGCGTGTAGTCACACGGTTAGGTTAGCGCGATTCTTGTAGATGAACGTCAGCCTCCCTTCACACCCCTCTACGACAGCTTTGGTGAACCGGACGTGAAAGGTGACGATAGTGTGCCTAGGACTTATGTTGCATTTTCAGTTTTAATTTAAATTTCTAATTTATTTTCTTCTTGTATGCAGGAAAATTGAAGATTGAAGCTGTGACAAAACCGTGGAAGAAGGATTTCCAACTAGTGGAGCTTCGTTGTTTCAAACCCCCCCCTCAACATTCAAGAGAATCAAGACATAGTCATAGTCATTTTAGTTTTGTGTTTAATATTCTCTTAACGTTCACTTTTGAACCTCTTCAGCAAAGATATAATCAAGTAAGGTGTTTATTTTAAGTTCTTTATTTTTAGTTTACACACAGCACTTAAAAAGAAAAGTTGTTTTCATCTACACTAGGATCTAAGCACTTTCATATTAGCATTTAAAGAGTATTTGAATCTTTCTTTTGTATCTAGGAAATATAATTTTTACTTAAAGCATTTAAATATTTGCATTTTTTAGGAAAAGCCATTATTTTTGCATCATTAAAAAGAAGAGATTTTAAGTTTTGAAAAAGAAAGATTGTTTGTTTTATTGCATAAAAAGAAAGCTTGTAGCATAAAAATAGTTTAAATTTAGGTTTCTTTTTAACTTATAGTTAATGCTTTTATTTTTTTCAAAGAAATTAATTTTAAAGAAATTAATAGTAAAGTAAAAGACTTAAATCCAGAAAAACTATTTTATAAAAATTACCTTATTAAAAACCCTTTAAAATTGAAAAAGTTTAAAAAATTTTAAATCTCTAAAAAGCTTAAATTCAAAAAGAGTAAATATAAGAGATAAGTCATAATTTAGGGTTTAGAAATCAAAAAGATTTTAGAAAAGAAGATTAGAACTAGTAAAAGCCTAGGACTAGGGTAAAGCCATCCCTGGCTTTATCAACTAGTGATAGATTTAGACAATTTAGAGAGCAATTAGATCCGGCTATTAGGGAACTTCTTCTCCATTCGAAGCGTTATCAAGAACGCAAAATGGAGGAGATGTTCAAGGATATGATGATAGAAAAGCAAGGGACACGTACAGTTCAAGCTATTCTAAAAGAAAAAGGAAAATTTACTGGATTGAACATTACGGAATACTTGGATGCATTTGAGGAATAAGTGCAAATCCAGGGATTACCTGAAGATGTGCTAATTAAATACTTTGGACGTTTTGTTTCTAGTTGAATTCTCGAATCTATACAAGAACACGCTCAAAAAACTTGGGAGGAATTTAGAAAGGAACTTCATAAAATATTCTACCTCGAGGATTTTAGCCTGCACAGTCGAGAAGGTTTTTTGCGGTGGTTAAACACTGTTAAGAGCAATGAGTCTTTAACTCATCTTCACAGTGAGTTTATGAGACGTTTGGCTCAACTTCCCGAAGATGATAGAAATGCTATAAATCCAGATGTAATTATATATTTTCTTAAGATACTTAATCTTGAAGATAGGGCTGAAATTGAAAGACGAATAGAGGAGCCAAGAAAAAGGTATGGGTTAACTGATGACTGGGAGAAAGTCAAAAAAGAGATAGAGGCTGTTGCTCAAATGAAGCAAAGGCAAACGATTTTGTATGCTAAACCTAATGCTTCGCAGCCTAGAGAGACTCCTGCTATAAGGCAAGTTGATATGCCAATGCCTGCTACTACGGCCACGGCTAATAATGCAACTGCTATTAAAGCTCCCATAGAATTTCAATTAGATATTCTATGTAAACAGATGGAGAATGTCATGAACATGCAGGCATCTCTTTCGAAAGAGGTTGCTAATTTAAATAAACAAGTTTACTCCATGAGCTTTAATGATCCAGGGGCTAGTAGTAGTGGTGCAGGGCAACCACCACCTATTCAACCAGTTATGTCTCAGTATGTTCCACCTCAACCAATCTTTCAGCCAGCACCTCAGCAAGCTCCTCAGTTTGCTGTACAAACACCCTTTCAAAGAAATAATGAGAGAAGATGGACTGGTGTGAAGCGTTGTGTTTGGTGCGATAGTCAGGAGCACGCATCAATTGCTTGTGAAGAATTAAAAAGTGCTAAGGCAAATCAATTAGTTGTGGAAATAGATAGACGATTATGTGACTTTAGGTCACGTCTTCCTTTGTCTGTCAATTGGGGCAAAGGAGGAATGAAAAAGCTTTATGAAAATTTAACACTATCAGATGCAACTGCTAATACTTCGGCTACAAGACTAGAGCCGGTCGAGGATAGGCCTTCTTCAATGCCTAGCCAAAATCCATATTCAATAGAGGCACTGGTACGAGCTAGAGACGAGATAATGTACAAGACCGCATGGAAATCTCCTGTAGAACAATCCTCTGTCTTTTCTCACATTGCTAATGTTGAGGAAAAACGGAGACGAAAAGATCAACAAGATGATGTAGAAGAAGGTGATAGGAGGATAACTAGGAGACAAACGAGAGAAGATGAAAAGAAAACTGATAAAAAAGTTCAGTTTGATGAATCAAATTTATCTCAAGAAGAGAAGAGGAAAATGATAAAGGAAGGCAAAAAGCCGACCGATGAAAATGTTCAATCGCAAGAAGAACATAAGAAATTGGAAACCTCTAAACCTGAAAATAAAGAGGATCAAAAGCAAAATGAAGAGAAAGGCAAGAAAAAGGGTAGAAGAGCTCCACGTGCTATTATGATTTCTGAGCTCGAAAAGAAAAATGATGCTAGGGAGATTTTAAATGACATTCTTCTAAAAAGTCAAGTAACGATGTAACTTGAGCAAGTGTTTTCCATAGCGAAACCAGAGTTCAAGGACAGTTTTATTCGACTTATTAGAAGAAGACGCTTTCCTTTGCCACAAGACGAAGACATGCAAGACGTGGCAGAAGAAACCCTAGCTATGAATGATGCAGTTACATTAAGTGAAAGTGACTATGAGGATGATGAAAAATTTACAACGGGTAGTGTAAATAGAAATTTTCTAGGACCCATACAACCTGATGAAGAAATGTTAAAGAGTGAGAGTAAATTCAAGTCTACCTTCTGGGCACGAGGCACAGCAGAAGTAAAGATTAGAATTGGAGATGAGAAGGATTCCTGTTTAGCTTTGGCTCTCATTGACTCAGGGTCAGAGATAAACGTGATTTCAAAAAAATTCTTTGACAAATTTAGATGGCCAATTGATAAAGAGCACGGTTGGCGGATGAGAATAGCTGACAATGGCTCTGGTATTTTATTAGGTGCATGTGCCAATGTGCCTATAATGATAGGTGGTGTTCGAGAAGAGTTTCACTTCTTCGTTCAAGATAATTGTTCATATGAAGTGATTCTCGGATAGCCATTTATAGCTGAAATGAAAATGGAAACAAAAGCCATGAACGACGGATCAACATATGCAAGAATTCGATCCAAATCGGGATGGATTCTTTGCAAGTTATGACGGTTTGCCCAAACCACACTAGAAATAGAAAGATCTTAAGAAGAAATCCCATTGACTCGATCAGTCATGTATGTGATGATCCACTAGCTGTAAGAGAATATGGAGCGTACTATGATCAAAATTTCTGCTAGACTCCACTATTGAGCGAGACAATAGTGGACGTTGTTTTGATGTCTCGCCTATTTGATGAACATAAATTTGAAAATTATCTAATTTGTACTTCTACAACTAGTTTGCATTATATTACTAGCAAAAACCTTTCAAAATCATTTAAAAACAAAACTGAAAAATATTTCAGAAAAACTAGATTAATTTCAAGTGACGAGAAAATTGAGTGTATAATTGAATTATCAAAAAGTTCTACTCTATTAGAAGAGCTTCAAAGTGTTTCTCATGAAAATTTAGGATCAAATTTGATAATTCTTAACTCTATTCAAGAGTATGAGATTATTAATGAATTTATCCTAGAACATGAAGTTAGCATAGAAACCAAATACAAAACTGTAGAAAGGAAAATAAAGCCTGTAGCTCAACCCTTACCCAAAGATAGTCATGACATACTTCGTCGAGTATCAAATGATCCTATTCTTAGAGATCGATCTAAGATAGGTCACATATTTATTGATGAGAGTAGGAAGTTTATTAAATTTGGAGATGAATTTCTTTCTCAAATTGAAAAAGAGCAGTTTACCAATGCTAGAAACCATTATTTCCCATTCATACTCAGATAATTAATGGGATGAGTCTAGGTTGGAAAGATAATATTTCAAGAGAAGACTTATTAGGACTTCGAATTAAGCAATTAAAACAAGGAAATGAAAATCTTAAAGAATCAATAAAAAAATTAAAAACATCTAGATTGAAAAATAAATTATATTTTGATAAGAAACATTGACTAAGGCCGCAACCAATAGAAAGTGGTGATGGGTGCTTGTATATGATAGTACGTTTGATACTCAATACGATGCACGTCGAAAACTAACTAATCGTTGGTTCGGACCTTACGTTGTTGTTTCAGTTTATGAAACAGGTACATATAAATTACGTGAATTTGATGGTTCTATGCTAAAGAATTTGATTGCAGGGAAAAGAATCAAGCTCTTTAGAAGAAGAGAAAGCAATAAATTTGAATTGGATGAAGACTTCTTGGAGGACGACGATGAAGAAGAATAAAAATGATCAGGTGAAAGAGTTCTAAACTTTACTTACTTTTTAGTTGTTATTATGATTTTTTGATGCATTCCATGTGTAGATGTGTACGTCCTTCTGATAGGAAAGGAAGATTTTTAAAATTATGAAACAATGAATTTAAAACCGAAGTAGCGATGTGTATGAAGAGAAGATAAGAATTAGAGACCCTATGGCTTTCATAAGGATAGGAGAGGGAACACTTGACTTGCGATTCCTAGTAGAAGTAAGTTTATTTTATATAGACTTCCTTAACTTCCAAACCATGTCGCTAATGAGATCCTAGTTCCCACTATAGCATTCCTCTAGAACCTCTGCTCTGAGTAGGGGTTAAGCCTTTCCCCTTAAACAAAAAAGTTATGAAGAAAAATTAAGAAAAGAGAAAAATGAGAACATCAAGCAGTATATTAATGGCTACTGCAAGATGAGAAAAAGAAAATTCAAAAAGAAAAAGAAAAAGAAAGAAAAGAAAAGAAAAGAAAAAGAAAGTTATCATGTTCAGTTGTGGTCTCGAAACCACTTCTGAAATTCTATACGGGCAATATGAGGCGGATTTATGCTATAGAGGAATTAGTTAGAAACATCTTATGGCAAGTGGCTAGGGAGTGAGGGATAGACCATTTATATAAAATATTCATTACGTTTGAACGGGTTAATAGAAGAGCAAGTACCACAACTGTCTGCTTGATTTCTATGGGACTTTCTAAAACTTGTTTTCAATTTCATGCATTGAACGAAAACGTTTATGATTCAAGTTTGCATAATTTTAAAAGGTTTTTCTTAACTATCAGAAGATGTACTTACCTTTAGGAGCATATTTCATATAAGTTTGAAAATAGTTCAAGAAATATTTTTCAAAAGATTTTGATACTGCTTTCCTATTGATCTCCAGGTTGGCCCATCGAGGGCGATGTGCAGGTTTGGTGGGGCAGATGTCGGAAGGATTTCCTCACTCAAATTGTCATATGGAAAAATAAAAATAATTTGCTTAAAAGTCGGTTAAATGATATCTCTCTCTCGTATTTCTTTTAATGTTTTAATTTAAATTGACTAATTTTCTCTTGAGTACCTGCAGATAACAAAAACAAGAAGAGCTGAATTAAGAGAAGACCTCATTTCTATTAGTTAAAGATAATAAAAACATATATGTGTATGTATGTAGATGCAAGAGAATAGGTAAGAATGTATGATAATGTTTGTTAATTCTAATGTTTATTTTTATGCATATGAACTTTCATGTTGTTGAGAATATATCTTAGCTTTAGATATGCTTCAAGAGTTGAATTCATTTATGTGAATGTATTCCTTAAGAAAAGGTCTAGCACCCTACGATATATGTGGGTTAAACCCTATATGTTTACTTATTCATAAATTCTAGAAACTTCTAAATGTGTTGAGTATGATTCACTCTAAGTACTTATTTACATATGTTATGAGAACTTCTATTGTATATGATAAGTGGGATTAACTGTGAGTTTGTACCCATGTAAGTTCATGAATAAACCTATTTACCCAAATGTGTGAGTTTGTGTGTGTTTAGGATCATATGAGGTTAACTATTAAAAGATAGTTATATGTTCCTATGATTATAGGGTTGTGAACCTATATGTTTATGTGAAATGCACTTAATGGAGATATGTAGTTATATATCTATGAGAGTGAATGAGAATAGTTTTTGTCATATATGTGTATTTCCATATGTATACCTAAAAAGATATATTTGTATGCACTGATGTCCTTACGAGTATGTGTTTTTTGTTTGTCTAAACATTAGTATAAACATATATATATGTGGGTAATAAATAAGAAATAATATTGTTTTATTATATAATTTAGCTCCTAAAAACACTAATTTTAAGCTTTAATGTTTAATCATATATAAAATTTATATTAAAAACTAAGTTTAAAATAACCTAATATATTTAATTCAATAGATTAATGATTATATCATTTTTATAAATAAGAGGAAAACTGTGCATACGTAAATTTAGATAAATGTGTATGAGTGAGTTAACTAAGAATCGTGTGTATGATGAGGTGAAAGTATGTATGAGTGTGCATGAGAAAGCTGGTGAAGTGTGTGAGTTAACTGATTGTGAGTTAGTGCATATCTGTGTGTGCATTTGTCTATTTAAATGATTGGGTGAGTACGTTTTTGGTTAATGAATCATCTGCAGGTACGGGTTCTTCTGAGAGAGAGAGATTGTAGATGCCTCATTGCTTGTGCATGTTGCAGAGAAAGACCACCAGGAGAGATTGGCCTCACCTCAATGTGGAGAGAGAGAGAGAGACCGGCGATGGAGTAGCTCAAAGTGATCGATTGACAAAGAGAGTATTCTGGAATTGCATAGAAAAGTGTAAACAAGTGATGGTAGAAAATATGGTGTTGTTGGAGAATTCCCATGCTGCCTCTGTAAAGAGAGAGATTTACGTGCACCTTGGTTTTGGTAGACGATCTGGAGAGAGAAGTTTTTAGTTCTGTGCAAAAATCAACGCCGCTAGGTTTGACGGAGGCCTTTCTTAAAGACTCTCTGAGATTTAGAGTCTCTTTCGCAGTTTGAAAGGAGATTGACACCTATGAGAGCTCAGAGAGATAGAAACAGTGGAGAGGCGATACAAAGAGTAGGCGATAATGGAAGCCTATGCAAGGATCAATGCTGAGAGAGAGATGGCGATCATGTTTATGCATCGCGACAAGAGGGAGAGAGAGAGATTGGGTTTTCCCCTCCTTCTTGGACTGTTATAATTGTCTTTTGATGTGCCAGAAAGAAAGAGACGGTCCGTGCATGTTATAGAGAGAAATGAGCAGATATAGACGCGTGAGCCTAGAGAGAACACTGTTAGCTACTGTGTGTCATGGAGGTAGAAAGGTAAGGAATTAGTATGTTTGCTTACATGTAGAGTGGGAGAGTCGTTTGTCTCCAGGATCTATGTAAATAGTAAAAGAACTCACAACAGAGAGAAATACCTCACTCTATTCTGTACTACGACAAGCAAAGAGCTCGCGAGAGAAAGAGATAGAGAAGCTTCTCTTTTCCCATCTGGTTATCGTAGATTGAAGCTATTTTAGATAAGAGATCGCGTATAGAGAGGAGAAATTAAGTATCTTGCACAAGCGGATTGACATTTCTATCTGTCTGGCTACGCGCATTAGAAAAAGGTGGAAAGAAGAGAGTTATGTAGAGATAGAGAGATGATGAAATATGAGTTAGTCCACGATTCATGACAGAGACAGTTAAGGCATTGGAAATCTCTTGTTTCATTGAGAAATGCCGCCATGTGACTTCCTAGCTCCTATGCGTGCGAAGTTTTTCTCTGATTACAATAATATCAATGTATGTTGTTTTCTATGGTGTCTGCTGGTGTGACGATTGTTACAGATTATGAAAGTCGTAGTTTACGTGTCTTATGAGTTACATGACTCAATTATGCACTTTTTGGGTTTCATCTATGTGTTACGAAGATGAGGCTTTGCGTTTCTAATACAATGGTTTGTCTTTTACTTGCCAAGAGCAGCAATGTGTTGTCTATGTTGAGTGCCCATGGGCCTAAACGATCTTCAGTGTAGAGCGATACCTCTTTTTGATCGCTCATGGCAAATCTCTATTGCAGGTGTTTGTGCAAGGATCAAAGAGAAGGAGGCTATGAGGTTATGCACATTTTTCTCCATGCGTACACAAGCATATGCCATCATGATCTATCCTTACCTTTTGACAGAGAGAGAGAGAGAGAGAGAAAGAGCTTCCCATTATGGATGGTGATCTCATCAGTCACTTCGATGTTACTGGATGTGCTGAAAACTGAATGCTCTGTTTTTCCTACGAGTTCATACAAACGATAACAATCCTTAGTTTAGAATGAGAGCATACATGTTTGTTTGGAGTCATATACAAGTGTGTGCAGAGAGTTCCTTCTTCTTCTCAGTCCGTTTTAGGAGGATTTATGAGAGAGAGAGAGAGAGAGTTTTGGAGTTTGCAAGTATAAGTTAGGCGGATGGAACATGGGTTTCTGTGTTATCATCCTGAAGACTTAGATATAATCATCAAAAGAGGATAAGCTACATGACGTTGGCTGTTAGGTAATATATAGGAGACGTTTGACGTTGAGGTGAATAAGTTTGAACCATAACACATTCATGTTTATCTGATGAATGAACTACTCATGTTCGACTACATTAAGTATACTGCTATGAATTAATTCTTGAATGCAAGTATGTATGCATGTTTGCATGAGTGTATGCATGTTAGTATGAGCTTATGTAAGCATGATTGAATGCATGTGTGTTTATGCATGGGCATATGAGTATGTATGCATAATTATATGCATATAGTATGACTGTGAGTATGCATGTGCAAGTATGGATGAGTTTATGTATGCATGTGTATGTTAAGGAAGGTAAGCATGCATGTAAGAATGTAAAATAATGCATGTATATGCTAATGAATGTTAAACGTAAGTTAGTGAATACATATTAAATATAAGTTAATTGATGCATGTTTGCATATAAACAAATGTGTGTTTGCATAGATGTCTTCAAATGCATGAAAGTTAGGTAGAGAAGTTTTTATATACATGTATTAGTATAGGTTTAAGTTATGAATGCTAAATTAATGAGTGTTTTATGCTAATTAAAAACATACTTATGTTTTCTGTGAATGAATCATTTGCATATCATTGAAGAGATTACATATGACAATACGAGAACACAAGCATGTGAGATTTCAAGATCATAAAATTACAATATTTGAAGATTGTTTATTAAGTTGTATAGGATTATCTATTAAGAGAATTGTATTAGCACTTATGATAAACTTTTGTATAGGCTTAAAATCCTAAAGATTTCTAGCACTTCCACTTTTCGATATAATTAAGATTTGTATAGGCTTAAATAGGATTGATTTTGAAATTCTTCATACTATTTCTCTGAAAATTAATTGAGATCTTTACTTTTTTATTTCGTATGTCTAAAGAGATAGGATCTACAAGTAGTTCTAAACTAGTATCTATAAACGATTCTGATATTAAGAATCAAGAATTAGAAAACTTAATTATAGGAACACTACTTCCGACTTCAATTGATAGTTCGAATAATAACGAAAATATAATAATTGAAATTATTAAAATAAGATAGTTAAGGAAACTTTACACACGTTAGATTACGATCGTCTTATTTCTAGAATTTTATCTTTAATTACCATAGTTTTGCCAGAACCGGAGGACAAGAAAGACTTATTCCCACCTAATTTAGTTAGAAAACCTAACTCAAATCAAATTGAAAACAAAGAAGTTGACTTTGTTAAAGATAAAATTACAAGCGAGAACTTAGTTTTGTCTTATCAATTAGAAGCTATAGAAAGATATAGAAATGCTCGTCCTTACAGCTCTTAGTCTAAAAAATTAGTTCTTAATTTGCACTCCTATAAATTAGAAATCTATAGTTTTTATCACACCTAAACTGAAAAAATCAACCGAAGGCCCTAGGCATACTTAGAAGCACCCTGCGTGCAGTCACACGGTTAGGTTAGCGCGATTCTTGTAGATGAACGTCAGCCTCCCTTCACACCCCTCTACGACAACGGGTGAAGTGGAGGTGATGGGCGGGGGGAGTGGAGGTGGTGGGGGGGGGAGTAGGAGGGAGGAGGTGGGCATGGGTTGGAGGGAGGAGGTGGGCGAGGGTTGGAGGGAGGGGTTGGAGGGAGGAGGTGGGCGTGTGGAGTGGAGGTTGTGGTTGGGGGTTGGAGGGAGGAGGTGGGCGGGGGTAGGAGGGAGGAGGTGGGTGGGGTTGGAGGGAGGACATGGGCAGGTAGACTGGAGCTGGTGGGGGGGGGGGGGTTGGAGGGAGGAGGTGGGCAGGGGTAGGAGGGACGAGGAGGATGGGTTGTGGGCAGGGGGCTACTAGGAGAGAGAGAGAGAGAGAGAGAGAGAGAGAGAGAGAGAGAGAGAGAGAGAGAGAGAGAGAGAGAGAGAGAGAGAGAGAGAGAGAGAGAGAGAGAAAGAGTGAGAGAGAGAGGGAGAACGGGGGGTTGGCGGGGGCTACGGGACTAGGCAAGGAGTGTGGGACTAGGCGAGGGAGTGGGGGGCATTGCCGTATCGTAGAGGGGTGTGAAGGGAGGCAGACATTTATCCAAAAGATTCACGCTAACCTAACCATGTGACTAGGGTGCTTCTAAGTATGCTTCAGGTCTTAGATTGAATTTTCAGTTTATGAGTGATAAAAGCTATAGGTTTCTAATCTATTTGAGTGTAATTTAAGAAAAAATTTCTTAGGACGAGGAGCCGTAAGGACGTGCGTTTCTATATCTAGTTATAACTTCTAATTGAGAAAGCAAAACTAATTTCTCATTAGTTATATTATCTTTAACTAAGTCAACTACTTCATTTTCAATTTGATTTGAATTAATATTTCTTATTAAATTAGGTGGGAATAGATCTTCTTTGTTTTTCGGTTCTGGTAAAACTATAGAAATTAAAGGTAAATTCCTAGAAAGATTACGATCGTACTCTAATGTATGTAAAGTTTTGTCAACTATTTTATCTTTAATTATTTCTATTTCTATATTTTCGTTATTAATCATGCTATCAATAGAAGATGGAAGAAGTGTTGCTATAATGAAGTTATCTAATTCTTTACTATTAATATCAGAACTGCTTGTAGACCCTAATTCTTTAGACATATGAAATCAAAATGAAAAGAACTAAATTGATTTTCAGAGTCTTATCTTCTCAAACCCGTAAACATACACTAGGATCCATATATTTGCATTTACCTTATGAAATTTTTCTCAACATACTTCTGTTGTTTCATGTAAATACACTAAGCAAAATCAGAAACTCAATCATGGGACTTGTGACTGAAAGCTCACAACTTAGTGTATTATGAACACTAGCTGGTTGATCTCTGACTGTACTCAATTCAACTCAACTCATGACTCTCAAAATTTCATATCTATGATGTCATCTTGTCTTCATCCTTATTCTATCTGTAAGTCCTTCATACCTGTTTCCTTCCTTCACAGTCTGGTATAAACATATATGTGTGCACCTCTAAAATATACATGTCTGAAATATCAAATTTCTCTTTAATAGAATTTTGGAATTTTCTCCCAAACAAGAACACATAATAGAAACTTTCCCCAGACATTCTCCTCCTTCTTTCTTCTTTCAAAGCTGCCAAAAGGAAAAAATGCCATTAATTCAAAGTGGGCTTACATGATTAAGAGAAAGTTTGATATTAGCATTGATTGCTATAGTGCTAGATTGGTTGCCAAAGGATATGTGCAATAGTATAGCATTGACTATGAGGAAACTTTTGCACCTACTTCACACATGACTCCCATTCATAACATGGTTGCAATGGCTACCTATCGAGGTTGGAAAGTACATGAGTTGGGCATCAAAATAGCTTTCTTGAATGGTGATTTGTAAGGATAGGTCTATGTGAAGCAACATCCTAGATTTTCCATGAAGGGGAAAGATCATATGGTTTATTTCTTGCATAAAGCTTTGTATGGTATAAATCAAGCTTCACATGCATGGTATGAAAAAATACATAAGGTCTTGACTGCTCTTGGATTCACATGTAGTCCAATTGAAAGCACACTCTAGGTACACAAAAATGGGGCTTATTTTACAGTGCTTGTTCTTTATGTGCATGAAATGCTCTTGATTCAATCATATGATGCAATACTTGACATTCTAACAATTGATTTGCAACATATTTTTGATGTCACTTATCTTGGTCTTTTGAGCTACTATCTTGGCCTCCAATTTGTATCCCTTGAGAAGAAATTGTTATGCATCAAGCAAAGTATGTTGAAAAACTAATTCAATGTTTTGACTTTGAGGGTTGCAAGCTAGTTTCCACACCACTTGAGAAAGGATATAGTTCTCAATTGAGGATTCCAATGATGCATTTCACACTTCTCTTTATTAGCAAGTCAGTACATTGGGGACATCGAGTTGTGAAGTGAAATAGAGGCCATTCTTCATAGCTATAGTGGTGTGCATATGGCTGAGAAGCCTACTGATGGATCTTTGCATGGAGACTAAGGGTGTTATGCATATTCTCATTAATAGTCAGATTCCATTGGTTGTTGCATGAAACCCAGTGTTTCATGCATGGACCAATAATATTGAGGTACATTATCACTATATGAGAGAGAGCACCTTCATGCATGAGATATTGATTTCATATATGTGCCTACACAAGATAATGTGGAAAACATATTCACCAAAACTCTTCCACTACAAAAGTTTGAAGTTTTTGACAAACCTTTAGGTTTATTACCTTGTGGGGCTGGTCTATTACTCTCTGTATTTGTTCACATCATTCGCTCCAAGGGGTTTTGTTACACTTATGTGCTCCTTGAGTAGCTTTGATGTGAACATTTTCCCTATACATGGCCACATTTTACTCTAGTGATGGCTATAAGTTTTTCTACCCAATACATAATGTGAATGGATCTAACAAATAATGGATTCCTCTCCTCTATGGTAAACATAGAAAATTCCTATTTGTGCCACTCACATATCTCAAAGTCGTTTTTGCCACTTCCTAGTGCTCCTCTCCAAGTTAGATATAGATATGAGGAAATAAAGTTTCTGATTCCCAAGTAGCTTTTGTGAGTAGAAAATTGGTTCATATTACTAAATATTCTAGTATGGAGAAATTTCACAATTGTCAATCCCTCTTATAGAGAAATCTAAAAGGAACATTTTGCTAGTGATGGGAGCATTTACACACTCCCTATGTAGCCTTGAAGCATAGACGACCTCAGAAGTATGCTCATAGATACCTAAGCTCACTAAAAATGATGGCTCTCTTAGCTCTTGTATAATGAACCTAAGAGCTTTCGTACAATCCAACTATATTACGAGCTACATAATGCAAGTTATCTCAATCAAATGATTTCTTCCTACTCTAAGAACCAATGCCTCTAAGAAAGACTATTTGTTACCTTCACTATGCATGAATGGAGATACATCTCTCCACTTCAAAAGCATTTTCTATCAAAATATGAAGCTCTTATACTTAAGCTTCGTGGCCAAATTGAGAAGACAAAGGTAGATTGCTAAAAAACTACAGATTACAAGAAATGGATACAAAATAATAAGGAAGTCTTTCTCATCGCTGTGAACTAACTAGCACTTATACATAGACATCCATGAGAGAGATATGGAGACATAAACTCTGATGAAAGCCCTGAAAAAAGCAAGGGGCTTTCTTAACAAGTGGTCTTCTGGCTAATGTAGATGCTATGAGAGATAACACACATGGGATCTACAAATTCAAAGTAAAGTATGTGTATACAAGGCTTTCAAAAGATTTGCTAAATGATACGGATTCCTTTTCTGAGATTGTAAGCGTTATCACATCTAAGTTGATAGGTGGCTCATATGGAGTTTAATTGCAATTTTAGCCTCAAATGGTTGGAAGTTGTATCAGTTGGATGTGAAGCTTTTCTAAATTGAGAGCTTAATGAGTTAGTATTCATGGACGGCTTTGAAGATGAGAGGTTTCCACTTGATGTATGCAGGCCTAAGAAGTTTCTTCATGCACAATCAACCCTAAGGGCATGGAACAAGAGACTTGTGGCCTACTTGGTAAAATGTGGATACAATTTGAGCCACGCAGATCCATCACTCTTTGTAAAGAAGAAAGGTAGCAAAAATGTATTCATTTGTATATATATTAATGATTTGATATTATAGGTGATGATGAAGCCAATATCCAGGCAATAAAGAGGGATATTGGATGTGAGTTTAACATCTCTGATTTAGGTGTTTTATGAAACTTGCTTAGGATTAAAGTTCTATACAAAGAAGAAGGTATATCCTTGATGCAAAGGGAATAAATTCTAGATCTTTTGAAAATGTTTGCCTCATGATTATGAGACTGAGAAAGTGAAGGATGTGACCATGTATAGGCCATTTATTGGTTCTCTCTTGTATGCTACTATGAACAAGACCAGATATTGCACATGTACTTGGAGTGTTATCTCACCTTTTGCAAGAACTAAGAGTAGATCATTTTGTTATAGCTAAAAGGGTACTTAGGTACTTAAAATGATAAGTGAATGAAGGGTTCTATTATCCATTTGATGATGGATTACATGTACAAGATTATTGTAATGTTGATTGGGCAGGTTCTAAAGATGATAGGAGGAAAAGTAGTGGATATGTTATCATGCTAGAGAAGAAAACCATCTCATGGATGTCAAAGAAACAGCCAATAGTGGTTCTCTCCTTGCCCAAATGTGGGTTAGAAAAAGTCTCATCTAATCTTATGTGGCTCAAGAAAGTTCTTGTTGGTCTTAATTTGTAGGTTAAGCAAATACCTATTTTTTGTGAAGACATAGCTATCATATGTTTCGATCAACATACTGTGTTCCATGCAAGGTCCAAGCATATAGGAGCTCATTTCCACTTTATTGGAGAGAAGGTCATTTGAAAGGATGTAAAGGTGGAGCATATCAATACAAAGGACCAATATTTTTTTATGTTTACTAAAGCTTTGGATGGAGTAATTCTACAACACTTAAAGGCATGTGTTTGAATGAAGGACCTAGGTATTGACACTTCATGGGGAGTGTTGAAAGTTGAGTCTCAACCATACAAAATTACTTGACCACAACATTTGCATGTGAACCAATAAAAAGGGAGGACCTAAAGTGATGGAATCACGTTTGGAGATGCACAAAATTAAATCAAGTTCAAATTGCATCAAATATCCCCAAAAAAGTGCCCTCACATTGATTTGTGGTGGTTAGCTAGAAAAGTGGGAGTATACCATAGAGCACATTGGGGATGTGAGAATTGGATATGACAAATCAGCCAACATGCTTAAGAAGGTATTGTATGTTCCATGTATTACTAAGAACCTTATTTCTCTAGGACAAATGGTACATAAAGTTTTGCAATTCACATTCAAGGACAAAGGATTATATATAAGGAATTCTAAAGTTGGAAATACGCTTGTTGCTCAAGGAAAAAAAGAAGGAAGGATGTTGACCTTGGATGTGTCTCCAAATGCAATCAAGGTATGCTTGGTTAAGCAAGCAAGAAAACCATTCCAAAGGAGCACATAGAGGGCTTCAAATCTCTTGGATCTCATCCACACTTTTATATGGGAACCTTCCCAAGAGTCATGCTGACAAGGTTTAAGGTAGAAAAGTTTGGATATAAATCATTAAAAAAAACCAGATGTATTTTTTATGTTCAAGAGGTTCAAGCAAGAAATTGAGAAGGAGACACATAAGCATGTCAAAGCTCTAAGGTCTGATGGAGGGGAAAAATATTTCTTTAAAGATTTCAATTCTTATCTATATGAAAATGGTATTAAAAGGAAATTTACATGTAGGTATACCCCCAACAAAATGGGATCGTTGAAAGAAAAATAGGCAAATTGTTGAGATTACAAGTTGTATGATAAATGAAGAACACATGCCTTTCTTGTATCGGGTTGATCCTGTTAAGAATTCTCTTTACATAATGCTTCATTTATCCATGCTCATACGTAGTTGATATAGTCATGGGTATGTAACAATATTTGGGTGGACCCAAATGAAAAGCCACTAGTACTTGCCTCAAGGAGCCCATAGGCGCAATCCTCATGAGTCAATGTTGTCATTTATTGTAGACTCACTAGCCACCAAGTCCCTAGGAGTGACATAACTATGAGAAAATTAAGAATTTGTCCAAAAAAGACCTTCCTGTGATAATTCATTATCCTTAACATCCATTAGATATAAAGTGCCGACTTCTAAAGTTCACTCTTCTTAGAGTGGGCAAAAAAACATAGATCAGAAAATATGGGTAAAGAGAGATTATGGTGTTGCCCTAAGGAGAAAACAGGGAGATCAATGGGTTTTGTGGAGACTTCTACCTTAATCAAAATTGAAATATGTACAATTGTGTTTTCTCTATCTTTTTAAGCGTGGTAAACTTTAAGCCTTTTATGCTTACTAGAGGTAGGACCCGTATAGTAGTGTAGCGATGTGAGCTCTTTTCTTCTCATACCCCCATCCAAGTAAAGTAATGAAGTTCTTCCTCGCACCTATAATTCTTTGTATACCTAAAAGTTCCATTGATGTTCCAATTGTTACTAGCTACTTCCTCCTTCCTCCTCCCTATTGTGGAGGATCTAGTGCTCTTTTTTGAGGATTTACATCCTACAAGGATGGTCCCTACTCAATTAGGTTCCTCAACTGTACTTTTTTGGCTCATATTAATCCTTCATTCACTCCATCCTACTGCTAGATGTTTTTGCCTTGGCCTTGGATAGGTCCACAAAGATTGTCTTGAACCACAATTGTGTCAAGTGAAATTCTAAGTGTTATAAAATCTAAGATAATTTTAAATCCTTGTGTTGTAAGTGTGATTCTTTTCGATATTCTGATTGGCTTCACCATAGTTTGTTCTTCCATAGTTATGTTGAATTGTGCATCCTTAGTTAGGTGGAGTCCTAACTTACTCATGGTTGATCTCAACATCAAGTTGATCCTAGACCTACCATCTATGATAACTCTTGGAATATTTTAGTGAACTACCTTAACTAATATCCATGGACTCTAATAATCATTGAATGGGGCTTGTGCTAAAAAGAAATTATCTAGGCTACTCTCCATGGAGACCAGTGCTCCCAATAAGGCAATGATGCTTATCATCTCACTTAGAAATCTTGAATCCATATGCACGAGTTTGTACAATGTGAATTATTGGTATGTATTCCTTAGGATCTCGTTTACTTTTAGAGATGTTGTGATGGTCCTTCTTGTGAGTTTGAACATATTATCTATGAGATCCTAATGGGCTTTTTCATATCGATCTTCTATCATTCTTTCCCTAGTTGGCTCCTTGTCGTGAATCTTAGGTGCTCATGTGGCCTAGCTTAATATCAAAGTGTCTGTTCTTGGCACTCCCCTTTTTCTCTTCCTCATCAGCTCCTCTTTGTCCATTGGATCAAGGTCGTTTTCTTAGGACTAGGCACTCAAGTTATATCACTTCTCTATTCCCATATGACTTCATTCTTCATTACCTCTGACCTTTCTTCTAGCATGTGGGCCCTATTCGGAACTCTTAATGAAGAGATTTCCATAGTTGCACTAGTTGAGCAGTAGGCGACCATCATAGTACATTCATCATCAGTGGTAGTTCTATTTAAATATGGAAAACATTCTTTTACGTGTTTTGGGTTTCAATTCCCTACATTGGGCGATCTCTAGTGTAGTTGTCCCTAGATTCTATACAATTGGAGCATGGTTGTGTGTTTTATCATAAAAGAAAATGCCCTTTCACATGGTCATTGTCCGAAGGATTTCATCACTTTGATTGACATTAAAAAAATTAAAAATTTTCTTTCAAAGTGGTCATCTTTAAACTCTTAAAAAACTCTTTAATAAAATTTTTTGAATTGGCTTATCTCTTTCTTGAGTACCTATAGGATGAAGAAGCTGGAAATGTGTATTCGCACTCTCATTTGATCCCTCCAAATCCTCATTTGAACTCTCTTTATATACCTTATCTTAATGACCTCTATGATCATTATGAATAATCATTATATGCAAGACTATGAGAATGTGACCCTGCACTTCAATGTGTGTGTTGAATGTTTGTATGTATTGTGCTTCATTCTGACTTGATATGTTTTTTATTAGTGAATGTAATCCTGCATAATTAAATATAGGAAGAACAATGATAAATTCATTGAATCAACATATATTAGCCTATGAGTGTTTAAAGACATGTTTATAGGTATGTGGAATCTTGCATTGCCCTATAAATTGGGGAATCCTAAATACTTGTGCCCCAAGTGAATGTGGGAAAGTCTTAAGTGTATGTGTTTGTATGAATTTTTGAGTCATATCTTATGTGTGTTAAACATATTAATGTGTGTAATGCATAGCTATGGATGCTCATAAGTGTCCATGGCTTAATGGATTTGAAGTTTAAACGATGTGTCTGGTGTGAAAGAATTAAAATAAGATAAAGGCAATTCGCTTGTGGTTGAAGTTGATAGAAAACTATATGATTTTAGAATGCGACTTCCTTTCTTCGTCGATTGGGGCAAAGGAGGTATGAGAAAATTGTATGAAAACTCAACTAACTCCAATGCATCTGGCAGTACATCAGTAGCTAGATTAGAGCCATTTGAAGAAGAGGCTCAGTCAATTGCAAGTCAAGGTCCCTATTCTATTGAGGCATTGCTAAGAGCTAGTGAATGAAATCATGCGTAAAACTACATGGAAATCTCCTATTGATCAATCCTCTGTATATTCTCACATTGCCAATGTTGAAGAGAAATAGAGATGGGATGACATGCAAGATGAGATAGATGAGGGGGATAAAACAGTGACAAGAAGCTAGACTAGGGAAAATGAAAAGAAAAATACAACAAAAAGTGTCGTTCAAAGATACTACAACCCTAAGTAAGGAGAAAAAAAGAAATGCAATTGAAGAATGAAAGAAACCATTAAATCAGAATACCCAAGTACAAGAAAATCAAAATACTCCAATTGAGATAGAAAAGAAGAAAGCTATTAAAGAGGAAAGAAGCCTCTAAATGAGAACAATAAAAAAAACCAAAATGATAAAAAAGATGAAAAGAAACAAGGGAAGAAAAAAGGGAAAAATAAAGTGAGAAAGAATCCAATAGAAATTATGATCTCAGAGCTTGAAAAGAAAATTGATGCTAGAGAAATCTTAAATAATATATTATTTAAAAGTCAAGTTACTATTGCCTTGAGCAGGTGTTTTCTATTGAAAAATCCTAGTTCAAGATCCCTTTTATAAGACGTATAAGAAGAATAGGGTTTCCACTGCCTAAGGATGAGAACATGCAAGATGTTGATGAGGAAACCCTTGTGATGAATGAAGCCATCACATTAAGTGATAGCGATAATGGTGAAGAGAAATGTATTACGACAAAAGAGTAAACCTAAATTTTCTTAGACCAATTCTTCTAGATGATGAGATGACCAAAGGAGAAAGCCAATTTGATATGACATTTTGGGCATGAGGAATCCCTAAAGTCAAAATTTGGATTGCCCATGAAAAGGAATCATGTTTAGCTTTAGTCCATTCAGGCGAAGAATAAATGTTATATCAAAGAAATTTTTTGTAAGTTTAGATGGCCGATTCACAAAGATCATGATTGGAGAATGAGAAAAGCTAGCAATGGATCAAAATTTTGCTAGGTGCATGTGCTCATGTAGCTATGATGATAGGAGATTTCCAAGAGGAGTTTCATTTCTATGTGTAGGACTCATTTCTCTCTGTAGGATAGCTGCTCATATGAAGTGATACTTGGACAATCACTTATAGCAAAAATGAGGATGTAGACTAAAGCTATAAATGATGGGTTAGCATATGAAAGAATTCATTCTAAATCGGGAATGGATTCCTTGCAAGTTATGATAGTCTCTCGAAATTATTGAAGAAATAGGAAAAACCTATGAAGAAACCCCATTGATTCTTACAATCATGAATGTGAAAATTCTGCACCTATAAGAGAACTTCAAGCCTACTATGATCAAATGTTTTGTTGGGTTCCACTATTGAGTGAGATAACATTGGACAATGGATTGATGTCTTGCCTGATGATGTATATAACTTTGAGAACTTCTTAGTTGGCACCCCTACATCTAGTTTGCACTTCATTAGAAAATGATACTTTGTTAGAAAAGAAAAACTTAAAAATAAACTCAAAAAAAGAAATGAAACAAACTTGACAAAATTAGGATTAATTTCAACTAAAGAAAATATTGAATGTATGATTGAGATTTCAAAAAGTTCTACCATGATGGAAGAACTTGAGAACACTCTTCAACAAGAATTAGAATCAAAATTTATCATTCTTATCTCTATTAAGGATTATTAATTGATTACTAAGTTCTTAGTAGAACATGAAGTCAAGATTGATACTAAATATAACAATATAAAAGCAGCTAAAACCATAGCTCAATGGTTGCCTAAATAGAGTTGCGACATAATTACATGCACTTTTGAGGATCCTATTCTCAGAGATCGATCTAAGATAGAACACATTTAATGAAGAGCTATGAAATATATAAATTTTGGACAAGACTTTCTTTCAGAACTTGAAAAAGATCAATTTAGAAATATGATTATGCATCACAAACAAGCATTTTCCCTATTTCCACATGAAATAGAATGCACCAATCTGAAGCTTGTAGCTCGTTCACCGTACTACATATTCCATGGAATCTTCGACCGTTACTACTCCCAAAATCTCACTTACTTGAGCTGATGAGATTGTTAAAGGAGAAGATTACTATAAGAATCCTTGAACCATCATCCAAACCATATTCTAAACGATGTATCTTCATCTCTTCTTTTGATGAGTAGAATTGGATCTTCTTTTGAAGTTTGATATTCAAGATCATTGAGATACTTCACCAATCTATAGTTCCATGCTCATGGAGCTTGCTTTAATCCATAGAGTTCTCTTCTCAATCTATAGACAAAATTTGGATACCTGGAATCTATAAACCCTTGAGGTTGTTCCATGCATACCTCATCTGATATGTATCCATTCCGGAATGCATTCTTTATATCAAGTTGACTTAGAGTCCATCCTTTTGAAGCTGCAATAGCAATGATTGTCTTTATAGATGACATCTCAGCTATAGGACTTAATATCTCATCATAATCTATGCCATAAGTTTGGGCATAACCTTTCACCACTAGTCTAGCTTTGTATGTGGCTATACTTCTATCTGCAAGCTTCTTCACTTTATAAACCCATTAATTTCCAATTACCTTCTTACAATTTGGTTTAGAAACAAGTTCCCAAGTCTTGTTCTCCTTTAGTGCATTGAATTATTCCTTCACTACTTCTTCCCATAACTTATACCTTTTGCTTCATCATAGTTTTGTGGTTCTTCATCATCTTTCACCATATATGCATAGTTATTTTGCGTTAGGTAAGAATTACCATAAGAATACCTTTCTAGTTACCTTCTTGTCCTACTTGACCTCCTTGGTTCACATTCTTCATATGTGTCTCGATACACCTCTTCATCAAATATAGGGACTTCTTCATTTCTTCTTGTTAATCTACTTTTGGATGTACTTACTTGCATATACTCTTCATCTCCATTCACCTACACACTTGATTTTCCTTTCTCACATCTT
This sequence comes from Ceratopteris richardii, assembly GCA_020310875.1. Taxonomy (NCBI): domain Eukaryota; kingdom Viridiplantae; phylum Streptophyta; class Polypodiopsida; order Polypodiales; family Pteridaceae; genus Ceratopteris; species Ceratopteris richardii. Next base: position 129,224,940 of record CM035418.1, on the reverse strand, counting down.
CTTACCTCTTCTTCAAATTCTTCAACTATATGACTTTGATCTGCATACCAACTTTTCTTCTCATCAAATGTAACATCTCTAGAAACAAGAAATTATTTGGTGAGAGAATTCCACAACCTATAACCCATCTGCTTTTCATCATAACCAATGGACACATATTTTTCTATCTTTGGTTCAAGTTTATTTGTAAGTTCTGATGGCACATAAGCATATGCAGTTGATGCAAACACTTTACAATGATCTATTGTTGGTTTCTTACCCCACCAATCTGCATATGGAATCATTCCATTTAGAGTTGTACATAGTAATCTATTCACAAGATATGTAGCTGTATTTATATCCTCAACCCAAAGATAATTTGGGAAATTCTTCTCCTTTAGCATAGCTCTAGCAAACTCAACCAAAGTCCTGTTTCTTCTTTCTGCTACACCATTTTGTTGTGGTGTATACCTGTGGGCTATTTTTCTCTTAATACCTAAACTCCAAAGATAATCATTGAACTCTTGGGAGAAGTATTCTCCCCCTCCATCAGACCTCAGTTTCTTAAGATTTTTTTTGACCTGTGACTCTCTCTCCATATGCATGAAAATGCTTGAAAACTCCAAACACTTCTGATCCTTCCTTTAAAAAATATAGACTTATCCATCTTGTAGGATCATTAATGAAAAGAACATAATACCTTGAGCCAATAATACATCCTTCTTTTGTTGGTCCCCATACATCTGTATAAATGAGCGCTAGTAATCCATCATGTTTGAATCCTTTCTTCTAAAATGGTAACCTATGTTCTTTTCCCATATGACATGCTCCACATTTCTAAATCATATGTTGACTTTGCACATTTGGTAATCCTAGTACAGATTGATTTGCAACCATAGCTTTAATTCCTTTTTCATTGAAATGACCTAATCTCTTATTCTAGAGATCTAGTTCTTTAAGAACTCCCTCACCATGTCTGAGCAAAGCTTAACCAATATTCCCTTGCACTCCTAAAGTAAAAAGTCTACCTTATTTCTTAAAACAAACAATCTGATTATATCCATTATCTAGATCTTCAACAAATACACCTTCATTTGTAAACCTGACTTGAAAACCTTTTTCAACTATCTGTCCCACACTAATCATGTTTTTAGGTATTATGGGAACATACAAAACATTGGTTAGCAAACCTGCTCCACCCTTGCATTTCACTTTTCCAATTGAATGTACACTATGTTTTGTATTATCACCTATTTGAATCGTATGACTAGAAATGCCTTCTTCCAATGTTGACATCAATTCTATGTTTCCTGACAAATGATTAGAACATCGGGAGTCAATTTAAAATACCTTTAGACCTTCTTTATCTGATGTGTTGATTGAATTCATCATTAATGATGTATGACTTTCATTCTATGTGTCATTTGCATAAGTAGTAGGTGGTGTTGTAGGATTGATTTTGTCCCCAACTTCTTCCTCCACCTCTACCATAGCCTCGATTTTCTCTACCTCTCTGAGAATGACTTTGATATCTTCCACCTTTGCCTCTGCTATTGTTATTTTGATTTTGATTTGATGCTTGCTAATTATGCCAACAGCCATGAGCCAAATGATTACTCAATCCACAGATCTAGCAAGCCTTCTTATTGTTATTCTCTTGCTCTTCCTCTGTGAGTGCTTCTACCTCTTGCATTATAAACTTGAGAACTTGATTCCTCTTCATCCTTTTCTTTACCTTTATCTCATTTCTTCTTGTTCTTCATGAACGTTTTCCTTTATCTCCATCTCCCTTTAAGACTTCCTCAAATGTTAGCATCAAACCAATCAAATCTGGAACATAATGATTCAAAGAAAGTTCTGTTGACAAGACAAAACGTTTCCACCTTCCATCTCCTCTCAAACCTGCAAGCAATTGAGCAATCAATCTGTGATCTTCAATATCTTCATCTATGGATCCAAGAATATCTGTTAGATCCTTCATGTTAGTGACATAATCACTAATACTTTGACTTGGTTTCTTCTTGAATGTAGAGAAATCTGACCATAGACTTGTTTTCCTTGCTTTGGTAGAACTTTGGAAATGATAGTCCAATGCATTCCATATATCTTCAGCTGATTCTAATCCTATGATGTGTGATAACAAATGATCTGAAATTGTATTATAGATGTAGGCCTTTGCACTTGCATCCTTCTTCTGCCAATGCTTGAAAGCATCCAGTTCCTCTTTCTTTGGTCCGCTTTCATCTTCAAATACTAGCTTCTCTTCTTTTCCTATTATGTACACCATGAGATCCTTACTCAAAAGTAAGGCTTCCATTCCCATTACCCATGCACGATAATTATCTCTCTCCTATTTGTGAATGGAGATATGATCTGCTATAATTCTTTGCTTCTGCTTCAACCTGTGAGTTTAAAGGATAAAGAATAATACCTTTTGGAGCTCTTTGTGTATAAATATAGTTTTGAAGTAATCTTATGATGCCTTGTGTCTTTGAATGCTTCAACTTTGAAACTGTAATGAAAACTTTCCAAAACTTATTGTACCTTTGATGCCTTCTACTCCCTAGAACCTTTCTGCTATGATACCACTTGTTGATGTATGAAACCTCACAAGAAATGAATTAATGTGACACTAGACAACCTCTATGGTCACCATTAACTCAATGTTTCTCCAAAATTTGAAAAATGAGAGCCATAACTGAGAAATTTAGTCTTTAGAAATTTGTAATCACTAAAATGACATACCTTCACTCTTTTCCTTATTCCTCTTCGCACAAATATTATTAAAGCTAGTGGATGAAAGCAGAAGAGAAGATCTTTCCAGCAAGATATTACTTGCTAAAAAATTTGCACTACACACCATGTTATGACCTTCACAAGTTGCCCATGTATGAGCTACCGAAATAGGAAACCTTTCCTATTTAACTAAAAAACATGTCCCTATATTGCGAATTCGATGCCTAGCATTGACTTGCTGCATAAAAGTGAACTTTTGGGCATGAATTTGATGTCGAGCATCGGCTTCTTGCATAATGTTGATATATTTAGGTAGTGATGTGTGTGAATAGTCTAGGACCACTAGGGTACTTTTTTCCCTCTTTAGGAGGTTTTTTTTCCCCGGCTTGTATAAACGACTATTGCCCTAATGGGCTACTCATCTTTGTACATTCTCTAGTAATACATTCAGTATTGTGTGTTGTGCTCCAAGCTTCTTCTCCTTCCTTGTGCTGTTTGCGTGCTTCCACAGACGTCTATCTCCAACAATTGGTATCAGAGCAGGTCATCGCTTCGTCTAGGGCGCCATCGACACTCCTCCGGTTGCAGTCTCAAAATCGCACGAATTTTGGTGAGCATACTCAACGTGTTCTCGAGATCAAAACATCTTCGCCTTGTGGTGCCAAAATCACGACATGAGTCGTTTTGGCCTCCAAACGCACCATCGTAGTGCTTCTTCATGCTATTTCTTCTTTTTGTGCCAAAGGTATATATCAGTTTTTCTTTGCCAGTATAAGCGTCTCAAAGTCTACTACAGGTGTAGAGGAATTTGTCTCGGCAGTTCTGTTCAACTTTTTGAGACACAGTCAATTTTCTACATCAAGGTATTTTAGTCACCGGCCATGGCTTAAAGCCATGTATTCCGTATGTTGGCTATTGCGGATAAGTTGGATCATACCAACTACCCGTTATGGGATTATATGATGCGACATGTATTGGTTATAAAAGGAGTGTGGAACATTGTGCACGGTGTTGAAAAATGTCCTATCACACCTACAACTGTTACAACTGTAGGTACAAAAGCTAAGGCAGAAGGTGTCGAAGATGATGATATTCTGCATATTCCTGTTCATGATGTGGTTTTTGCTGCACCTACTGCAAAGCAGATGTTGATGAGGTTGTAGGAGATACCTCACTTGTGCAGACTATTCTGAATGGTCTTCCTGATTCATATCATAGTTTTGTATCTACTCTTTGATTAATGATGAAAGGCAATCAAAATGTCTTGTCATTCGAGGACTTAGTCTTTGTTTTGTTGCACGAAGATCAGTCTAGACAGAACATGTCCATTATGCGTGTTGTAGATCAAGCTTTCCTGGCTAGTAAGAAGGGAAAAGGAAAATGGAGTTCTTCAACTAGTAAGCAGAAATCTGCAAATGCTGCACATTCAAAGAAGGAAGATAAAGATGAGAAGAAATCTGAAAAGCAGAAATTGTCTTGCAAGTATTGAAAAGGGAATGATCATATCATTAAGAATTGTCAAAAACTGGCTACTAAAGAGGCAAAGAAGAAAGAGGTTGGAATGGTTGTTGTAGAGGCCTCTACACCAAAAACAGAGTCTGCTAATCTTTTGTAGGAAGAAGAATGGTCGTTTACTACTGTTTGCAGTTTTGAACTATCTTCTCATGAACAGTGCATGTCTCCATTAGACTCAGATGTTTGGTACTTTGATAGTGGGGTGACCAAACATATTACCTCGCAACACAATTTCTTCTCTTCACTCGAGCCTGCCCCTACAGGGAATACTGTTACATGTGCCAACAACTCCTCTTATCCTGTTATGGGAATTGGTAAGATTATTTTGACTATTGCTGATGGTAGTTCTTTCACTTTGTCAGATGCTTTATTTGTGTGAGGCATCAAGAAGAACCTGTTATCAGTTTCTGTAGTAGACAAGATCGGCTTGGTTGTGAAATTTGTTGATGACAGGTGTACAGTTCATGATTTGTGAAATAGCGATGTGATTGTTGCTTATAGCATTTTATGTCATGGGATCTATAAGCTCATAGACTATGAAAGATCTATAAATGATTTGGCATGTGCAGTACATGATTCTTAGGCTATGTCAGATGCGAAGCTTTGGCATGCATGCTTTGGTCATCTTAATTTTGCTAGTTTGCTATGCCTACAGAAATCTGAAATGTTGTCCTCTTTGCCCAAACTTGAGGCACATGAAAACATGTTTGTGATGACTATATTTTGGGCAAAATGCAACGTTCCTTCTTTCCAGAAGATGGTTTAGTTTAGGCTACTCAAAAATTGCAGCTTGTACATACTGATGTCTGTGGTCCTATGTAGACACCTTCTTTTGGAAATTATCTTTACTTCGTGACTTTCATTGATGATTTTTCCAGGCATGGGTATATCCATTTCACAGAAAAGCATGAAGTGTTCATGTGCTTCAAACAGTTTTTGGTTTCGGTAGAAAATCTGCCAGCATGTAAAATGGACACCCTCTGTTCTGATCGAGGGGGGGAATGTATGACTTCTGATTTTAATGCATTTCTAGCTGAACGTGGGATAAAACACCAGTGTATAGTGTGGTATACACCTCAACAGAATGGAGTTGCTGAATGAAAGAGCAGGTCACTCATGGAGATGGTGAGGTGTATGGTCAAGAGTCAGGCTTTACCATATAGTTTTTGGCTTGAGGCTATCATGTGTGCAACATATGTACTTAACAGGTGTCCCACTAAAGCACTGCAGTCTATCACTCCATATGAGGCTTGGCATTATCACAAGCCATATGTTGCTCATGTGCGTGTTTTTTTTGTTTGGCATATGCGTTGGTGCCTGAAAACATCATAGAAAATTGGATGATAAAGTAGTAAAATGTATTTTTGTTGGGTACAATTCTGAAAGTAAAGGCTATCGTCTCTATCATCCACAGACTAAACGCATTCTAGTTAGTCATGATGTTGTTTTTGTTGAAGATGTTATTCAGCCATTGTTTTCATGTACTATGGAGAAATTTGTTAGCGCCAAAGACATGTATGATACTTTGTTGCCTCTTTTCACAGGTGGATAGACTAGTACTGGTCCTAATGAGGCAACTTCTCAGACTTTGCAAGTTTCATATGATGATGCAGATCATCCCATTTCTGATGCAGATTTACATGATGCACTTGTTGATGAGAGAGCTGACATTGAAGAGGCAAAAACTATGCCAAAATGGCTGGTGCAGACCTTGCATGACAGCAAATTAGATGCACCTTTCTCATATCGTACTCGATCACCCCTCTCACAGTGCCTCTTTTGCATGAGATTGCTATGCTATGGTTGCATCTAGTGTCTGTGATAAGAATGAGCCCGTTTCATTTCATGAAGCACAAAATTTGGAAAATTGGATGGCTGGTTTGCAATCTGAATATGATGCTATAATGAAGAACGGTACTTGGTTTTTATGTGACTTGCCTCGTGGCAAGAGGGCCATTGGAACTAAGTAGGTTTACAAGCTGAAGCGTAAGCCTGATGGAACGATTGACAAGTATAAGGCTAGGCTTGTTGCAAAGGGTTATGCACAGGAAAGAGGCATTGATTTTGATGAGACCTTTGCACGTTTCATGTTAATCCTATATCTCATGATTGGTTCAGAATTATGAGAAACCAATGCTTCCATTTCAACCGAAACGTGCCAAAACCCTAAGATCGACTGTCTATTTGCTAAATTCTGACATTGTGAGGTCCTTATCGATTTGCTGATATCATTGATGACATCATCAACTCGCAATTGCCTTGGGAACCGCCCTTGAAAACCTATATAAGGAAGGGTTGGCCATATTCATAATCAGTCTTGTCAATACCAATCTTGGGAGCTCAAGGAGTCATGACCACCAAGTAAGTACTCTTCAAGTTCCAGTTCTAGTTCTTCTCTTGTTCCTTGTTCTAGTCTAGTTCTTCGACATCCTATCTTGTCCCCTTGTAATCTCGTAGTACGAGATCCTGTTGAGTTCTTTCTTGTATCTAGTTCATCTCCCAGAAGGGAGTTCTTGTAATCCTGATATCTTGTCTCATACTTACGATCCGGGGTTGTGGGATCTCTTGTATCATATCGAGTCTAGTTTTCCATACCGATTGGTCCCGGGTTATGGGACATCTTGTAATGGCTACATCTTCTTGTATTATTTTCCCTACATGGGTGTTCTTGTAATCATAAGCGAATTTCCAAAATCTTGTCTACTATAGTCAGAGAGCACAATCTAGTGCTCTTCTGACATTTTGGCAAGACTACCTTTTATCCAAGACCAGGCATCATGGAGAACGCTTATGAAGAGATTGTAGCATCACGTCAGAGTCTCCAACAACAAGTTGAGGACCTAGTCTTCAAGCAAATCAAGGGGGTATTCAACTGAATCAACGACCTAGTACATCACTTATGAAGGTACCCAAGATTTGCATGCCACACTTTAAATTTTTCAAAAGCATCAACCTTCTCTCGAATGAAATAAACCCACATCTTTCTACTATAATCGTCGACTAACAGCAAGAAGTAGAAAGATCCTCCTAAAGCAGGTGTAGACATTTTACCGCAGAGATCAACATGTACCAACTCTAGAGGAGCTTGAGATTGATTGCTGGTCTCTCTTGGAAACGCCTTTCATTGTTGCTTGCCCATCATACAAGCTTCACAAGGTTCCTGCAACTCTGAAAATGCAGGCAAATGAGCAACCATCCCTGTTCTTTGCATCTCCTTCAAAACTGCAAATCGGAGATGCCCCAATCGTTGGTGCCATAACTTGCTTACATCTTTATCTTCTATAGCAGTTAAAGCACTTAACTCATACAAGTTATCCCGTCGTATGCCTTTACGTACAACATTACCTGATGAATCCATGATTTCCGCACCACTCTTACTGAAGTGAACTTCGAGTCCACGATCTGTTATTGCAGAAATTGACAACAAATTTCTTTTGAGTATAGGTACATAGAGAACATCAGATAACTTTTTCTCAACACCTAGAGAAGTGATAAAAGAGATGGTTCCACTTCCTTCGGCTAGACACTTGGAGTCATTTCCCACCACTACATTGATGGATTCCCGCAGAGGCACTAGGGAACTATACCAATCCTTTTTACTGGTCATATGGCAAGAAGCTCCACTATCTAAAATCCATGGTTCATCAACACGGGCTTGAGCAGATGAACATACCTCTTCAATAGCTACCCAAAGTTCCAGCTCTGTGTTGTTTGCAGACTCTTTGTTCTTCCATGATGATTTTACAGTCCCATTCCTTTCATCAGCTTGCTTCTTTCTGCAATCCTTGATGGCATGGCCTTTCTTTTCACAATAGAAGCAACTTCTTGTGAACTTTTTCTTCTTTGGCTTCTTCTTTGATCCCTCAGAAGAGCCTTTACCTTTTGCATTTGCTGAGAATGCAGCATCAGTTGTACTTTGCCGATTCTTCAGCCACATCTCTTCTTCTAAAAGCATCGCACAAAACTCTTCAAATGTAAGAGGATTTGGCCTTACCTGAGTGTTAAGGGCTGTTACTAATCCATCATACTTTGCTGGAAGAACACGTACAGATCTTCGAGGCAGCTCTTCTGGTGTTATAACAACACCAACTGCAGCCAATTGATCTTGAAGATGCTTTATCCGTTTGATAAAATCTTTAACCTTTTCAAAATCAGAATGCTTTTCATTTGCCAACTGATTTTCTAAATTTTGTATCCTAGTGTGGTTCTTGGTCTCATATTGTCGAGCCAATATGCCCCAAGCCTCATGTGCTTTAGTAGTATGTTGAACTAAAGTAAGCACAGAATCACTTACACTAGTGACAATCGCACATAATGCATCAGCATTCCGCCTCTTCCAAGCTCGTAGAAGATCTAGATCTGGCTGAATCATCAATCTTGAATTTGCTGGATCTTCAACTGGTATAGGGTCTGGATCCAATCCCATCGGTCCCATGACAGTGTCAAGTAATTCATAGGAGTCCAAAATTGCAGAAATTTTGAACTTCTAGAGTGTATAGTTGGTTCCATCCAGCTTCCCTTCAGTGAATGCAGGTGGACGAATTCGAATAGGTGCAGCATTAACATTAGCTGAAGCACCAAAACTAGTGTTCGACGATGAAGCCATCATGTAATCACTGGAATAATCTACTGATATTCTAGTCTGCTAGTAGGCTAAAATAGTGATACTTCTCAAGCTATTCGAACCTTACAACTCTAATACCATGTAAGACAATAGTTACACAATATAACACAGGAGCAGTAGCAGAGAAGATAATAGATATAGGAGAATCTCAACAATTTTCTACTAACAACAAGTACAAAGATGATGGCGTTGTCCACCCGTGCGCTCTCAAGGTAGAGCTTAAATGGTGATCTAGACAACTCTAGATAGGGAGATACAAGGTAGAGGTATGCTGGCTCAACGTGATGTCTCAGGTAGTGCAGAACTCATGTATATATAGGATCATGAGTGGCCTTCCGTGGATGGCTATACATGGGCGGTACAGCGTGGGCGGCCATCGCCCGCGTAATTGTCATACACAGCTTAGACCGGTTGAACCGACCTGACAAATATAAATGATTTCTGACTCTGATAGGGAATATTCCCTTTACCATCGTGCCGGGAGCACTGCCCCCGGATCCCCCCACCAGGGGCCCGTTGGCCCCTTGGGACCCCCCAGCCAGGGGGCCCGCTGGCCCCCTTGGACCCCCCAGCCGAGGCTGCTCCCCGCTGCCCCGGACCCCCGAATTGGGGACCCTGGTAACTCCCTTTCCTTACAATACCTTACATTTTCCAATATGACCTTCATCCAACATGCAAGTTGGGATTCCCATCAATTGGGTAATGCACGCTTGGCTTCTTCTCATAACGGGGGCGTTACAAAATGTGCATACAATCATGAGGGGTAGACATTGATCATATACTAGCAGACCTTCCTCTCTTTTCTCTTTTGTCTTCCATAGATGATCGTATGCGCATGAATATCTCTACTGAATCTCCTTCTTGTCCTCCCTCCTCACGATTTGTCATGAAGATTTCTCTCGCAGCTGTCATGTACCTTCCAATGAAGATGGTGCCCCCTCCTAGTCTCTTTCCCCATCACCCAACAGCCTCCCCTAGACTTTCTTTTTTTTTTTCTTTCTCTTTCTGGGAATTTTCACATGCCACCCCAGTCAGCTCTGCGTGCTCGGGCTTCCCCTTTCTGATAGCAAACCCTGCAAATAGTTCTACTCCAAGCAGTAATACTACTCCTTGAAAAGAGCCGAGTGGTCACATACATGGAAAATGGAAGTGTGCTTCCCACAGACATGGTAGTGCCGACTCTCCAAATGTCATGAAAATAAGAAAAGTAGTAGAGACCCTAAAAATATTTGTCGTACTCATTGTATATTTTCTGAAATGACCCCTGCACCCATTGTCTTGCCGCCCTCTCTGAACGTTCTCCTGGGGAAAAATAGCAAGCCTCTTTTCGCATGTGGTCACCCACATTTGCATCACGATTTGAGCATTCCCTTGCCTCCCAATAAAGTAAGAAATCTTCACTTCCCTCGCCGTTGGATGGAACTAAGGAAACCGACCCCCTTGGGAAAAGATTTTGGAAGGCTTGGCCTCCATAATCATAATTTGTAATTATTGTTAACATAGTGGTCCATCATATGGTGTTTATTGTTAACATAGTATGGTAATTGTTGAATTCTGTTGACAAGAATTCACCTCCTCTATCTGTTCTAAATTTCTTCAGTTTCCTTCCTAATTCATTTTCTACATACTTATGCCACACTTTAAATTTTTCAAAAGCATCAGCCTTCTCTCGAATGAAATAAACCCACATCTTTCTACTATAATCGTCGACTAACAGCAAGAAGTAGAAAGATCCTCCTAAAGCAGGTGTAGACATTTTACCCCAGAGATCAACATGTACCAACTCTAGAGGAGCTTGAGATCGATTGCTGGTCTCTCTTGCAAATGCCTTTCGTTGTTGCTTGCCCATAATACAAGCTTCACAAGGCTCTTGCAACTCTGAAAATGCAGGCAAATGAGCAACCATCCCTGTTCTTTGCATCTCCTTCAAAACTGCAAATCCGAGATGCCCCAATCGTTGGTGCCATAACCTGCTTACATCTTTATCTTCTATAGCAGTTAAAGCACTTAACTCATACAAGTTATCCCGTCGTATGCCTTTACGTACAACATTACCTCATGAATCCATGATTTCCACACCACTCTTATTGAAGTGAACTTCGAGTCCACGATCTGTTATTGAAGAAACTGACAACAAATTTCTTTTGAGTATAGGTACATAGAGAACATCGGATAACTTTTTCTCAACACCTGAAGAAGTGATAAAAGAGATGGTTCCACTTCCTTCGGCTGGACACTTGGAGTAATTTCCCACCACTACATTGATGGATTCCCGCAGAGGCTATACCAATCCTTTTTACTGGTCATATGGCAAGAAGCTCCACTATCTAAAATCCATGGTTCATCAACATGGGCTTGAGCAGATGAACATACGTCTTCAATAGCTACCCAAAGTTCCAGCTCTCTGTTGTTTGCAGACTCTTTGTTCTTCCATGATGATTTTACAGTCCCATTCCTTTCATCAGCTTGCTTCTTTCTGCAATCCTTGATGGCATGGCCTTTCTTTTCACAATAGAAGCAACTTCTTGTGAACTTTTTCTTCTTTGGCTTCTTCTTTGATCCCTTAGAAGAGCCTTTACCTTTTGCATTTGCTGAGAATGCAGCATCAGTTGTACTTTGCCGATTCTTCAGCCACATCTCTTCTTCTAAAAGCATCGCACAAAACTCTTCAAATGTAAGAGGAGTTGGCCTTACCTGAGTGTTAAGAGCTGTTACTAATCCATCATACTTTGCTGGAAGAACACGTACAGATCTTCGAGGCAGCTCTTCTAGTGTTATAACAACACCAACTGCAGCCAATTGATCTTGAAGATGATTTATCTGTTTGATAAAATATTCAGCCTTTTCAAAATCAGAATGCTTTTCATTTGCCAACTGATTTTCTAAATTTTGTATCCTAGTGTGGTTCTTGGTCTCATATTGTCGAGCCAATATGCCCCAAGCCTCATGTGCTTTAGTAGTATGTTGAACTAAAGTAAGCACAGAATCACTTACACTAGTGACAATCGCACATAATGCATCAACATTCCGCCTCTTCCAAGCTCGTAGAAGATCTAGATCTAGCTGAATCATCAATCTTGAATTTGCTGGATCTTCAACTGGTATAGGCTCTGGATCCAATCCCATCGGTCCCATGACAGTGTCAAGTAATTCATAGGAGTCCAAAATTGCAGAAATTTTGAACTTCCAGAGTGTATAGTTGGTTCCATCCAGCTTCCCTTTAGTCAATGCAGGTGGACGAATTCGAATAGGTGCAGCATTAACATTAGCTGAAGCACCAAGACTAGTGTTCGACGATGAAGCCATCATGTAATCACTTGAATAATCTACTGATATTCTAGTCTGCTAGTAGGCTAAAATAGTGACACTTCTCAAGCTATTCGAACCTTACAGCTCTGATACCATGTAAGACAATAGTTACACATTATAACACAGGAGCAGTAGCAGAGAAGATAATAGATATAGGAGAATCTCAACAATTTTCTACTAGCAACAAGTACAAAGATGATGGCATTGTCCACCCGTGCGCTCTCAAGGTAGAGCTTAAATGGTGATCTAGACAACTCTAGATAGGGAGATACAAGGTAGAGGTATGCTAGCTCAACGTGATGTGTCAGGTAGTGCAGAACTCATGTATATATAGGATCATGAGTGGCCTTCTGTAGCTCAGTGATGAGTAGCACCTCCTTTAATTTCAACCGGGAAGACGTGAGGATGGTATGAAGACCTCGAGCAAGTGGATGCACAAGTGCATGAGTGAGAAGCACACAAGCATGCACACACATACACACACACGCGCACACATGGCAAGACAAAGAGTGAGAAGCAATGGAGTTCTTAGATTACTTTCAAAAAGCTCTTACAAGTTCATTTCAATTACAAGCTAACCTCAAAAATGAGCTCTCTAGCTCTATTTATAGTTTTTGACTAGGTTTTGGCCTTGTCCAGACCTAGTGTCCGGCCTAGTTAAAAATTAGGTTCTCCACCCTATTTGGAGGTTCAAACGAAGTCTAAAAAATGTGAAAACTGACAGGTAGATACTTCTAAAGCTCCTCAAGCTCAAGGACTCCTTGGCTTGCACAAAATGGAGCTACAAAAATGTGAAATGGTATTTATAAGGGTTTTTAGTGATGAAAATCACTATTGTTGTAGGGATTTCTTCTAACATTTTGATATACATTTCCTGGAGCTCCCTACTTGCTCCTTCTCCTTGTGTCCACCTCTCTTATGTGCCTAAATGTCTTGAAAAAATATTGGCCTACTTGCCAGATCGTCATTGACTGCTCTCTCTGCTTGTACTTTCTCTTCTCTCTGACTCCCTTCTTAAGCTTCCTGGCCTAGTGAGTCCTTCAGTTCCAACACCCCCCCCTCTCTCGCATCTGTGGTCCCTGACAGACCCTTGTTGCTGGGAGTGTTGGATGTAATATTCCACAACCTGAGTGGCAAGCTGATGTTCTTGTATGCGTAGTCCTTTGGCCAAATCTGTCATCATACGATCCCAATCAATTGGTCCTGGAATGTCCGGATGTGGCAGATGTAACTAATCTGCATGGATCGCTTGTTCTTTATAGATGTAGCAAATGTGTGGGTCTGGGAATGAAGATTTCTGAATGATATTCCCAGAATCCCGTAGAGAACATTTCCTCAAATGTCTGCTTGAAGCATGCGGGTAAGTACTTTATTCGTGCATGCCAGGCAAAGATTATAGTAACCGAGGGAGTCTGGCTCATGTCGTAGACTAAATCCTTGTTACCTTGAGAGAATCCAGCGGTAGAGATGTATGGAGCTTGTACATTCCGAAAGGTTTTGAAGACAATGGTCATGAGCTCGAATATCTTCATACACATTTTCGCTTCTATGTCGGGTACATTATTTAGACGTGTAGACGAGTGCCGAATTGTTGATATCATGTAGGCTACGGTTGGGGTCCCTCGAGGTGGAGCAAAATATGGATAGTTAACCCAAGCCGAGCATTCTTTATTGTTGTGTACCTTGATCGCAAATGCTTGCCAAGATCTGCGACGTACCATTGGGCAATAGCATGGATTATACTTGATATACAGTGGCATGGTTGCCCAGGTGCTCATCATCTCAGGGTAATCGGTTAGTAGACGTGCACGCCAATTAGGCTGGAAAATCGAGCCCGCACGCGCATCTGTCGGTAAGTCCTCTGGCTCAAATTGAGTGGCAAATGTGGGCTCCTTCCCTGTATGTCTTTTAACTTCTGCATTATAATCATGTAGCAAGACAAAATAAGGCATGTATTGCGACTCTGATGTTGTGATTAACCGTTGGTGGGATAGGTTCTGAAAGTAAGAAGACCGAAGGACAGTTTCTTCCAGATTTGTGAGAGATTGCATTTGCACAGCAACGCGATCATCATGTGTCTTACCCACTTTCTCGACCCTTTTGACCCAATCTGGAAATTGAATTTCTAAAGTGTCCTGTCCTTCCTCTGTAGTCCGACCACCGGGTGTTGGCATTGGCTCGTACGGCTCTTCATAGCTATCATCGATGGGGATTTCCACTACTGTTTCAGGTTCTGGTTCTTCAGTGGGCGAGGGTGGCCTTTCATATGGTAAGAGGCGTGCTTGGAGTTCTGCCACCTGTTTCCGGAGGGTCTCTACTTCTTCTGTAGAGTGTTGCAAGATTACCGGCTCCTGTTGAGCTGTGGGGGCACTGGCTATCTGTTTCTTTAGGTCTGCACATTCAGTCTCTAACTTTTCATATGACTCCAAGAAATTTGCATGCTCCTCAAGTAAGATGCGAATGTCTTCCGATGGGACTGCTCTATACTTGGTAGGGCTAATGGTTGCTCCTGTAGTTCCTTCCATAGCCGCTTCAAAGTTGTCTTGGTTTTGTTGTTGAAGTCTCTTGTTCTCTTCTAGTGCTGCTGCCATATGCTTCCTTAATAGCCCAAGGTTGCGTCTGAGTGTAGCATTAGATATCATTTGCGCTTGGAGCACTGTTTCTAGTTCCTTGACTGCTTGATCATCTACTGTTGATGTCTTTGATTCCGATTCGGAGTGAGCCTGCTATAAGGTGGTATGCTCGGTTAGGAGCGTTTGGTAATCAGCTTCAAGAGTGGTGACTCTAGCTTGCAGACGTTGAGATTCTTCCTGGAGGGCCGTAGTGCGTTCTTCCAATTGATGGTATTCTTGTTGTAGTTGATGTGCACACTGAAGTAATGTGTTGAACGTGCTATTTACATTATGAGATGCAAGGGGAAAAGTTTGAAATGCAGGGGAGGTGGGATTGGGTAGGGGGGTAGTGAATGCTGTGTGTGCCAATGATGTGAGTGGTGAGGTGGGGGGTAAGGGAGGGGAAGATGGTGGAATCGTGGGGAGAGGTGCTGTGGTTGGTGAAATGTCCATTGGGTCAGATAGGGTGGTGTGTACAGGGGCTACCATGTAGGTGGGTATGGTAGGTGAAGTGAGTGTGGTGTTCGTGTAAATTGATGTCGTTGCAAACAGCGGGGAAATGTGCCTCTGAAACATTGGAGAGCGGATGAACTGCTCCACAAAGGACGGGTATTGGGGTGGTGAGGTCAGGTTGAAAGAGGTGTAGGGGCCAGATGGGAAGTGAGGGTCATGGAATGGAGGTACTCGTATTGGGGAATAGGTTGGGAAACACAGGGTGCCTTCGGTGGGTGCCGGGTTTCCAACCACACTTGGAATTATGGGATGGCCAATTATGGGTTCGGAGGGTAGAAGGGTTGAAGCGTACAAGGGATTGGTGACGAAGGAGAAGAGGGTGTCTTGTGAGGTGGGTTCTCGAAATGAGAATGATGTGAATGAGGATGGGTTATAAGTGAAGGTAGAAGGGATGACTGTCGTTTCTTCCATGGTGGGAGGTGGTGGTGGGGGTGGAGAAGGTGGTGATTGGGGATGCTGGGGTGAGATGGGTGATGTCTGAACGAAGGTTTCGGCAGAGAGGTCAATGGTGGTGGTGGGGGTAGCTGTGGTTTCAATGGGTACTTCTTGTTCTGTGACGAGTATCCTGATAGTCTTACCTGCGCGTGGTAATGTGTCAACTCTGCGTTTGTCATACCTCACGGACTGGCGGACTGCAGTGTGGATGGCCTC
Source organism: Ceratopteris richardii (assembly GCA_020310875.1). NCBI lineage: Eukaryota > Viridiplantae > Streptophyta > Polypodiopsida > Polypodiales > Pteridaceae > Ceratopteris > Ceratopteris richardii. The sequence goes on along the minus strand of CM035418.1, from coordinate 129,209,001 downwards.
CGGAACTCCTAAAGATTCTGACACTAATTTGAGGGTGTCAATGAAATGTTGATCCACCCCATCATCTGATAGCATTTCTTGCATCAAAGCTTGACCTAACACAAGAGAGAGTTGATGCCTTTCTTGTACTGCTTTGATTGTGTCGTATAACCTTTGTAGTTGAGCCGTTAGTCTCTCGATTGAGGAGCAAATCTATGCTCCTATTATCCTGGGGAATCCACTCTGGTGTGATAATCCTAGTGAGAACCGATTTGCCTCGAGGGGTTCTAGGTTCTGTACCCATGCTTCCTTGCTCTAAGTCACCTAAGTCCGCTTCTGGGATCACATTTCCAAATTCGTCCGTCCTATCTAGGTGACTGGTGACTACGTATATGGTTCCTTCTTTGTCCAAGTATGCTCCATTTTCAAACTTGACAGCTGGGTGCTCTAATCCTATGGATTGGTCAGTGTTTTTAATCTGGACCACAGATCTTCCTAGGCCGTCCTCATAGATGCTAGCACCTAATCGGTTGGTCCTAAGGTATTCTAGCTGCGTCTTGTACGGGCCTTCTACCCTGTGCAAGTATGGCACTCCTGAACTTCCCGTAGGTCGGTCCATGCCTTGAGACATCTCTGATTCACTAGTCTCAGAGCTAGGGTACTATGAGTGGTGGCTCAAGTGTTGGGCCCAAGACCTAGCAGTGTGGTTGACACTAGCCTCTGAAGACCTAAGACTTTGTCTATCTCTCCCTAGATGTCGCCCTGATCTAAGGTTCATAAGCCTAATTGAATAGCCCAATTTTGCCCAAGTACAACCTCGTTGCTGAGTTCTTTTGTATCAGTCACTTGATTCTTTTTTAGTCGATTATCGTGTTTATGCTCTAGTCAGAAATCACGTCGTCAGGAATATTTGAGTTAATTTTTCGCACTGTAAGTTGATCGTTCCACATTAGATTCTTTCCTTTAAGGTTATCGCATCACGAAGAGATTATGTTTAATCTTGAACTTGAGTGCATAGGTAGTCTTCAACTTGATTGATGCCTATCGTTGCCCTGACTTACTCCTATCACTAGTCGTTCTTAGCCTAAGCTAGGAATTGACAGAGGGGGTTGAAAGTTTCCAACCTTTTGTTTCCTGCTTGGTTGCCCTTGAATGCCCAGGAAGTGTGTTCCCAAGCTTGCACTTACACTTGCTTAGAACGCCTTTCGATGCTCTCAATAGATCTGTAAGAGTTCCCAAGTTAGCTTTAAGATTTAAATTCCAAAGACAGAACCAATGATTCTCATTCCTGTAGCACAAATACTAATTTGCATAGTGATTTTTAGGAAAACAATTCTTAAGACCCCTGACTTTGATCCCCCTGGGTATGGTCAACTTCAAAATACCCTAGCTTAGAATCAACGCATTATCTTTATAAAAAAACAGTTGAGGGTGTGTAGTATATGCCACAAGCTTTCCAACAAGCCCTAGAGCTCAAAAAATGGATTTCGTATGAAAAAGTTATGACCGTTCAGGGTTCTAGGGTTAAGACAGGGTTCAAACAGGATCACTATGCAACAGGTTTTCCCCAAGTTGTTTTTCTATGGCCTCCTTATGTGCTCTAGAGTAAAATGTTCATGCCCAAAATTAGCCAAACACTTCAAATTAAAAACCCTAAAAAATTGGCTAAAATTGGCTGTCAATCGCGATGGACAGGGAAGTCAGTCGCGATGGACAGGAGTCAATCGCAACAGACAGGCAGTCGATCGCGATGGACAGGAGTCGATCGCGATGGTCAAGGCAGTCAATCGCGATGGACAGGAGTCAATCGCGACGGACAGGAGTCAATCGCGACGGTCAAGGCAGTCAATCGCGATGGACAGCCAGTCATTCGCGATGGACAGGCAGTCAATCGCGACGGATAGGCAGTCAATCGCGACGGATAGAGCTGTCGATCGCGACGGACAGGCAGTCAATCGCGACGGACAGGCACTCAATCGCGACGGATAGAGCTGTCGATTGCGACGGACAGGCAGTCAATCGCAACAGACAGGAGTCAATCGCGACGGATTGAAATTTTGCAAATTTTTCAAAAATTTTTGTGGAAATGTGGTGTGCAGGGTCTCTAGTCCACTGTGGTGCACTCAGATTTACCAAAAGGTGAAAATTTCTGTCAATCGCGATCGACAGAAGTCGGCGACTACGAGACAGTTCTGCACATTTCCGTACCTGCGCGACGTGCTGGAGGGGGCGATGATGCTGAAACCTGCAAGAAACTCCAAAAGCATGTAGAAAATAGCACACAACAGTTCGCTCTCTCGCTCTCTCTCACAAGTGAAATGAGGGAAATGAAAGGAGGAAGGGGATATAGTAAAAAACTGAAATTTTTGCGATGATGGAGATGGAGATCGGATATGGTGATGATGATGATGGTGATGATGGTGGTGAGGTAAGAAAAAGAGAAATAAGAAAAGTGAAGAAATTACCTACAACGCCAACGTCTCAAATCTACGTCTTACCATCACACGCTCGTCCTCAAAGCTTCATCCCCGGCAACGGCACCAAAATTTGGCATAGCTCAGTGATGAGTAGCACCTCCTTTAATGTCAATCCGGGAAGATGTGAGGATGGTATGAAGACCTCGAGCAAGTGGATGCACAAGTGCGTGAGTGAGAAGCACACAAGCATGCACACACATACACACACACGCGCACACACGGCAAGACAAAGAGTGAGAAGCAATGGAGTTCTTAGATTACTTTCAAAAAGCTCTTACAAGTTCATTTCAATTACAAGCTAACCTCAAAAATGAGCTCTCTAGCTCTATTTATAGTTTTTGACTAGGTTTTGGCCTTGTCCAGACCTAGTGTCCGGCCTAGTTAAAAATTAGGTTCTCCACCCTATTTGGAGGTTCAAACGAAGTCTACAAAATGTGAAAACTGACAGGTAGATACTTCTAAAGCTCCTCAAGCTCAAGGACTCCTTGGCTTGCACAAAATGGAGCTACAAAAATGTGAAATGGTATTTACAAGGGTTTTTAGTGATGAAAATCACTATTGTTGTAGGGATTTCTTCTAACATTTTGATATACATTTCCTGGAGCTCCCTACTTGCTCCTTCTCCTTGTGTCCACCTCTCTTATGTGCCTAAATGTCTTGAAAAATATTGGCCTACTTGCCAGATCGTCGTTGACTGCTCTATCTGCTTGTACTTTCTCTTTTCTCTGACTCCCTTCTTAAGCTTCCTTGCCTAGTGAGTCCTTCAGTTCCAACACCTTCCGTGGACGGCTATACATGGGTGGTAGAGAGTGGGCGGCCATCGCCCGCGTAATTGTCATACACGGCTTAGATCGGTTGAACCGACCTAACAAATATAAATGATTTCTAACTCTGATAGGGAATATTCTATGGAATATTCCCTTTACCATCGTGCCGGGAGCACTGCCCCCGGACCCCCACCAAGGGGCCCGCTGGCCCCTTGGCACCCCCCAGCCAGGGGGCCCACTGGCCCCCTTAGACCCCCCAGCCAGGGGGCCCGCTGGCCCCCTTGGACCCCCCAGCCAGGGCTGCTCCCCGCTGCCCCGGACCCCGGAATTGGGGACCCTGGTAACTCCCTTTCCTTACAATACCTTACATTGTCCAATATGACCTTCATCCAATATGCAAGTTGGGATTCCCATCAATTGGGTAATGCACGCTTGGCGTCTTCTCATAACGGGGGCCTTACAAAATGTGCATACAATCATGAGGGGTAGACATTGATCATATAACTAACAGACCTTCCTCTCTTTTCTCTTTTGTCTTCCATAGATGATCGTATGCACATGAATATCTCTACTGAATCTCCTTCTTATCCTCCCTCCTCACGATTTGTCATGAAGATTTATCTCGTAGCTGTCATGTACCTTCCAATGAAGATGGTGCCCCCTCCTAGTCTCTTTCCCCATCACGCAACAGCCTCCCCTAGACTTTCTTTTTTTTTTTCTTTCTCTTTCCGAGAATTTTCACATGCCACCCCAGCTAGCTCTACATGCTCGGCCTTCCCCTTTCTGATAGCAAACCCTGCAAATAGTTCTACTCCAAGCAGTAATACTACTCCTTGAAAAGAGCCGAGTGGTCACATACATGGAAAATGGAAGTGTGCTTCCCACAGACATGGTAGTGCCGACTCTCCAAAGGTCATGAAAATAAGAAAAGTAGTAGAGACCCTAAAAATATTTGTCGTACTCATTGTATATTTTCTGAAATGACCCCTGCACCCATTGTCTTGCCGCCCTCTATGAATGTTCTCCTGGGGAAAAATAGCAAGCCTCCTTTCGCACGTGGTCACCCACATTTGCATGCATTCCCGTGCCTCCCAATAAAGTAAGAAATCTTCACTTCCCTCGCCGTTGGATGGAACTAAGGAAACCGACCCCCTTGGGAAAAGATTTTGGAAGGCTTGGCCTCCATAATCATAATTTGTGTTTATTGTTAACATAGTGGTCCATCATATGGTGTTCCAAACTTGCATATCACGTATTGCACGCTCTGCTCCTTTTAAAGTTTCACATCTTCCATACACATTGATAACTTTATTGTCATAGGCCATGATCATTCTATTCCATGAGATTACATCGTGTGAAGACATGAATTCAAAGGTACTCCGAGAACCTTCTAGACTGTCATTTGATTATTGGCTTTGAATCGCGACCACAGTGGGTGGGGGGCCATAGGACTATGCGAGGCGAGTGGGGGGGCGCTTCGGGTGGGGGCTATGGTAGAGAGAGAGAGAGAGAGAGAGAGAGAGAGAGAGAGAGGGAGAGAGAGGGAGAGAGAGGGAGAGAGAGAGAGAGAGAGAGAGAGAGAGAGAGAGAGAGAGAGGATGGGGGCTGGCGGGGGGAGGGCTGTGGGACTAGGCGAGGGAGTGGGGGGCTACGGGTGGGGGCTACGGGTGGGGGCTCCTTGGGGGGGGGGGGGGGGCGAGAGAGAGAGAGAGAGAGAGAGAGAGAGAGAGAGAGAGAGAGAGAGAGAGAGAGAGAGAGAGAGAGAGAGAGAGAGAGAGAGAGAGAGAGAGAGAGAGAGAGAGAGAGAGAAGGAGAGAGATGCGCTGGCTGCAGACCATGCTACAGGCCCCAAGATCAAAACTTTGCACCGTCTCGGTGCAACTCCTCCTGTATTTGCTTATTTAAATAAGACCAAAATAAACTACAAACAGTGAATGAAATACAGTATGTACAGTGAATTAATTTCTTCCATCTTGACTTAATTCAGGTAATTCTTCATCCTGGAGATATTCACCAGGGGTATCCTTTTACCCTACAAATCCTCTAGATGCATTTCTCCGTGTGGTAATAGCTTTATCACCCTGTATGGTCCTATCCATTTGGGTGCCAATTTGGTTGAAACTGCTGGGATTTGATGCACCAAAACCAAGGATCCTTCCTGTACTTCATTAGACCTAAGATACCTGTCATGCAATCTTTTGTGCTCTTCTTGTGTTACCTGACGTTTTTGCATTGCTCCTTCTCTGTATTCTTCTAATGCCACTAGTCTCCTAATGGGAGGTTCAATTCCAATGGTTCTGGCTCCAATTTATCTTTTGATAATAAATGCGAAAGGTGCTAGTGCCTCTTTTCCATATACTAAGTGAAATGGACTCTCGCCAGTGGTTCCCCTTCTTGTAGTTCTGAAATCCCAAATTGCAGCGATCAACGCTTGTCGCTAAAAGCTTTGATGATCGAAAGATAGATCGTGCACCTGTCAAATATAAATTGGAGCAATTGATTTACAAAATGTGTGCCCCTATCACTAGTGATTTCCAGTGGGCAACGAAATCTTGAGAAAATACATTTATACAAAAACTTAGCTACTGTTAAGGCAGTGTTGTCTACGATAGCTTTAGCTTCTATCCAATTAGTTGTATAACATGTGGCCATCAAAATATATTTCTTACCCCCAGGTTGACCAGTTGGACTAATTGGTCCTATGAAATCAAGACCCCATCGTTTGAATGGGAGCCATCCTGTAGATATGAGTAATGGTTGGAAATTCAATCTGGTTGGCCTAGGAGCACATCTCTGGCAAATGTCGCATTCTTTAGCAAACTTGATCACATCCGGGTAGATATGATGCCACCATAGTCCTTTGTGGATGATTTTGTGTGCCAAATCCTCCCCCTTTAGATGCCCTTCACTGTGTGTTGTCTCAAGTAAAAGGTTTACCTCCTCTAGATAAACACACTTTCCTAAAATACCATCGTGACAATATCTATGTAAATTCCCATTTATATGTGAGTAGGATTTGGTTTTAAGGAGTAATATTCTCTTTTTTGTAGGTGTTAAGTATTCTGGGAGTTTCCCAGTAGTGCGAAAATGGAGAATTCCATCATACCATCAGCCTGAGTTGCTACTAGGAAGAGATTAGTATCCACCAGTTCATCATTAGTACTTGTTGCCTTCTTGCTCATTGTGGTCCTGGATACTTGATCTGCCATGTAGTGCTCTCTTCATGGCTTAATATGAATATCAAAGTTGAATTCTTGACACAAGAGTAGCCATTGCCAAACCCTTCCAGCCACTCTAGGCTTGTTTATCAAGTAATTCAAGGGCTGATGGTTAGATATGACTATACAATGTACACTGAGAAGGTAATGCCGAAACTTTTGAAGAGCAAATGCATTAGCCAATCCTTCCCTTTCGGTCGTACTGTAGTTACTTTTTGCCTTAATAAATATCCTGCTGGCATAGAAGATAGGTCTATCAATCTTGTGTGATGATGGTTGAGCCAAAACCGCACCAACCGCATGAAGACTGGCATCTGTATGCACATGAAACTCCAATGACCAGTTAGGAACACTTAAAAGTGGAGCAGTACATAGCCTCAATTTTAGTTCATAAAATGCTTTCTCAACTTCAGGACTCCATGAGAAGGGGACCTTTTTACTGGTAAGCCTTGACAAGGGCTTAGCTATTTTTGAATACACTCGTATAAATCTTCTATGGTATCCTGCATGGCCCAAAAAACTTTCCACTTCCTTTAGGGTTTGTGGAATAGGCATGGAAAGGATAGCAGTAACCTTTGCTGGGTCAACCGTTATCCCTTCAGCAAATACTATGTGACCAAGAAGCGTGTTGTAATTTCCAACTTTATCGCCTGTGCATACTTTGGATTGAGTTGATACGGCCTACTTCTTGCAATTGCGGCTCCATCAACTAAGGGTATTGGATGTAATCCAAGCTCCTCTAGTATCCCTGTTAGATCTTTGTAGGACCATGTCAAGAAATTATTATAAGCAAAAAGTAAAGAAGTTATGTTCTACAGTAAAGGGGGATAATGCCATAGCTAGGACACCAAGTGGGATCGTTGAGGGTTCTCTTCATCTCTTACATTTACTTCTTGAACAAGTGTTTCAGGACTGGTCTTACTTGAGAAATCATCCCCACTATATGCAGGAGTGAAATTTAGCTTATACTATGCAATATGTTCTATGGTCCACCCTTGAGGTATATCTGAAAAGGGGAGATCTTCTCTGCAATCAAGCTCATAACTTTCCTTCCCTAATACTCCTATATTTGTTGCCCCTTCAAAGTTTGTATTCCAGTTTAGAATATCATTCTCTAACTCCTTGTGAACTTCATGGCCTTTTTCTGCAACTCCTTCATCTGCAACTTCTTCCTCTATTTCATTGATATTCACCGTGCAACACTTTGTACATTCCATCATCCAATTTAATAATGTATCTTCTTGTTGGGGTAATGAGGGCATTACCTGAGTGTCCAGAGTATACCCACTAGCTTTCCCTAAGTCCAATCCTTCTTCCAAATGTAGTTGTTGTTGGCTATTGGTGTTTGTTGAAATCCACAATTTTTTATCCCCCAATCTTGCAAAGCTATTGCTTGCCTTAGCCAAGGCCTCCATAGGAGTAAAGGGTAAGAAGTCTCCTGTGGAAGTGGAATAACAACAAAATCTAGAAAAAAGTGACAACCATGTACTATCACCAGTACCTTTTCAATAATGCCAAGTGGTGCAACCCCATGTTGAAGTGCTAGTGTAACTCTAAATGGGTCCATCCTGGTGGGGTTCAAATTTAGTTTCCTCATTGTGAAATCTGGCATCAAATTGATGCTAGAGCCTCCATCTATGATCACACCTGTGAGAGCTTCATCCTTTATAAAAACAGATAACCTTGAGCTTTGGTAGTCTGCTAGGGGTGTAGGAGAAAATCAACCATGAAATCATCTATGCTAGGTGGTTGGCTCAAGTGCATAGAGTGTATAATATTTAATAAGTCACTCCTTATTTTTGAATCCATCTTTATGAGTTCTTACAGACTAACCTAGTGATGAATATCTTTCAAGATTTGCTCAATGTTTACCACATGTGTGTCTTCTTGAAGACTTTATGGTTGATTCCTTAGTGAAGTAGCCATCCTTTCATAGGCTCCTTCAATATCTGCTTAGCCCTTCCACCCAGCCTTCTTTTCCTCCTCTCTATCCTAGAGTCCTTGTTGTTCCTCTCTACAGGTTGCTGCCGCTTGTGTGGCTCTTGTCATCATGGGCATTGAAGAACATGAAACAACATAAGATTGATTGGTCATACCTTCTACTTGTGGGGAGACTGCAATCATGTGAATTGGAGCAAGGTGGCTTCTTGGGCAATCTTTGGTATAGTGATCCTTAGCCTCTTGACAGTGCTAACAAGGAGGTGCATCTTCTAAAAGGGAACACCTATTTTTCATATGGCCATACTCACCATAGCAATAACACATTAATGGCCTATTATATCTAGGCTTCGTTGGACGATTCTCCTCTCTATTTGGTGCAATTGAAGTACTACCATAGTACGAATCTAGAGCTTATAGCTTACCTCCTTGTTGTGTACCTTGAGGTAGTAACAATATCTAGCTTCATGGCCATCCTCTCCACAAAATTGACAACTTACCCTATTAGGACAATTAGCATTTAAATGTCCACTGTTGTTACATATTGTACACTAAATATGCCTTCTTATATCCTGAGTGGTCTGCAAATCCTCTAATTTCTACGATGAAGTTGGGCTACTTCATCATCAGTGCGATGTGACAGCGGCGGAAGGACCTTCTCTACTTGGTGATTTTGCTACATTCTCAATGCCTCGAGCTCTTTTATGAGTGGCCCAATAGGGTCTAGTTCTACTGCACAATTTGGTTGTCTATCCCCTTCAAAATGCTGCCTAGCTTCTTCAATGTGTGATGCCACTGTAACAAAATCATTGAGGCTTGCATTCAATCTAAGAGACTCACGTAGCTTCTGCTGAGATGACATGGGCAAAGCTTTTTCTATCCATTTTTTAACCAGGAAATCACCTAAAGCATGTGGCAGACATGCAACAAGTGCTTTTGTCCTAGTGTGAAGTTCATGAAAGGATTCATTTGATCTTAGCCTTATGTTCTCTAGCTGACATAGAGCTCTTTTTGAGGAGTCACTTGGTCAAAATGTTTGTGAGAACACCGTCTTCAGAGCCTCACATGTAGCAAAATGGCCATCTACATATTGACTGTACCTTTTGTCAGCAAGGCCTTCCAACATGGATGGGAAGAGTACCAACATTGCATCCTCTGTATTCTGTAGACCTTGTCCATGGCATAGGGAGATGAATCTCCTCACATGATCATCGACATCCTCATAAGCTTGACCCTTAAAGGTAGGGAACTTGATATTCAGTCTAGAGAGTAAGTGAGAGAGATCCTCCGTAGGCACTGGTGTTTCTTCTGATGTATTTGAGGAGAACTCTAATGTGCTTCTATGCTTTTCCTTTGACAGTGGTGTCACACCAAAATCAATAGATAAATTCCAAGAGAGTAGAGGGGATCTAGGTTTACTATTCCAGGGTAAAGATGATTTTTTAAGGCTCCACTATACACGAAGAGGCTTTGCAAGATGCAATAGGGCAAAAATAATGGAAAAAGAATTCTTTACTATGTTGAGAGCCTCGCACAGAAATGCAAGGATCCCACTGGGTGTGCCAAACTATAGAGGCAATACTGGAGTACTTAGTTTTAACAAGAGCAGATATATGCATTTCCAGTACTCCGCCTTCTCAACAAAGGTTCTCCTTAGGGAAGTATACCCTTTAACATTCCTCTAAGCAGGCACGTTCACAATAGATGCATGGTATTATGGATACTCAGAGAGAAGATTAATGACAAATGACAATAGTGAAGGACAAAACCACTCCTAGTTCAAACAGATAATATAGGCAAAAGAAATGCTCTAAAATTTGATGCTCTGGGCTAACATGCCATTCCAGAACAAAACAGAATCAATATAAGACATCCATCCAATACCTACAATGAATGCAATTAGATGAAGACTTGCATTGATCAGTACAAAAGTATGAAGACTTGCTCTAAGGGAAAATGCACGAAAATACCAATGAATCACACTAAATGACAAAGCCAAGCCACTTCTTCACAATAAAGTGCAATTAGCCCTCCACTTGGAAGCCCACTGTAGAGGAGATACTAGGGTATCCACTTTTAACAAGATCAGATAATATGCACTTCCAGTACTTCGCCTACTCAAGGGGGGTCCTCCTTAGGGAAGTATACCCTTTAACATTACTATGAGTAGGCAGATCAAAATAATTGCACAGAAGATCAATGACAATGGCAATAGTGAAGGACGAAACCACTCCTTAGTTCAAATAGATGATTACAGTATAGGCAAACATATTTCTCTAAATTTGATGCTTTGGGCTAACATGCCACTCCAAAACTAAACAACATCAATACAAGAGATTCATCCAATCCGTATAATGAACAGAACTAGATACAGAATGGCACTGATCAATACAAAGTATGAGGACTTGCTCTAAGGAAAAGAGCATGAAAATACCACTGACTTGTTGGTGCATTTTACCCAAGCCTACATGCTTGATATATTTGATATTATCCTCATTTGTAAGTCACATGAGTAGTCATGTGAACACCTCTTGTAAAAGAGTACATTTTATCTCTTGTAAATGGAAAAAGAAAAAAGGAAAAGGATGGCTTACCTCATCCATGATGTAAAAGCAAATTTGTGGCTCCAACTACCAAAATCACGAATTTTTGAGCTGAGGGAATCTCTCCTAACTTTGGGGATCACTTTTAGGTGGAGCCATTCGAATTCGAATTCAAAACTCCCTCCAAGAATAGCTATAAAAGGAGCAAGAAGGAAGAGGCGATTAGCAAGCCTTGTACATGACCACTTCATGTCATTTTTTAGAGATTGAAGAGCTTACTCCATAGCTCTATCATTCTAATCCCATTGTGCAAAGATTCATTGCCAATGTGGTTGTAATCATATGTGAATCTATACATTTATCATCATCTACTTCTCTGTTTTGTTCTCTGCTATACTCACTCAGAGCAGTAACTTCAGAAGGTCATATCTCGCGTTCTACTGAACCTTTTTCAGTGCTTTAACTTGCGTTCGATAGCTTGTACTGTCTTCTTTGTGCATGTAAATTTTCAAGGTCATTGGAGTAATGATTTTGGAGATATCTGCATTTTACTGCTTACTGGTCTATCTCTGCAGAGCCCCGAGAATTGTGGGAGGTTCCAGAAATTGTTGAAACTTGTTCTCAGTGCTCAGTCCATCATTTGAAGTGTTTTAACTTGGATTGGGAAGCTTACTAAGTCTATTTGCTATGCCCAAAAGGAAGTTTTCTAATTCATTCGAGGTTGAGAGCACTGTTCATTTTTTCCAGCAGGTGTATGTCCAAAAATAGCAAGTTTTGGGAGCTAGTCATTTCACAACTAGTCTGTCTTGACTTAAACTTTTGGGATACATGTTCCAAAGTACTTGGATGATATTTTGGTGGATTTAGGAAGCTCAAAGGGTCTACTAATCAACTCTGAAGTCTCAGTTGGCTGGTGTGAAGCTGGTTGTAGTGGCACCTACTCATCTTTGGATTGCATCCACCATCTCTCTTCACAGTGGTATCAGAGCATAGTCAAGCAACATGGGAGATGGATTTCCATCAACAATTGACAAATTGAATCGAAACAACTACCCGGCATGGTCTCTAAGGATGGAGGCTTACCTTCATGGGAGGAATCTATATGGATTCATATCCAGAGATGAAGCAATGCCAACCATGAGGAACAAAGGGCAACCATCACATGAAGAAGTGGAAGGACTTTCGAATTGGTGTTCAAATGATGCACTTGCAAGGTCCTATATTCTAAACTCAATCTCTTACTTTCTTTTACCTCATGTCAAGGGATGCAAGACATCAAGAGAGACCTGGAATGCACTTGCTTCTTTCTTCTCTTCCAACACTCGAGCAAGGAAGAACCAATTGTGGATGGAGTTCACAACAATGAAGAAAAGCCCGAAGCAAAATGTGACTGATTATGTCACAAATATGAAGGAGATTTCCGACCAACTTGGAAGCATTGGAGAGGTAATTGAAGAGGAGCAAATCATAAGACAAATCATGAATGGAATCAAAGCAGATGACAAGTGGGAGTCATTCACAACAGCCATGGATTTATACATGGATATGCATGTACCCGACCTCAACACACTCATGGGTCAACTCTTCACTCATGAAGCAAAGATTAGCAAAGGTGGTGAGTCCTCAAGAGGTAATCAAACTTCTGCCTTATATTCTAATAAAGCTAAGGTCAAGGACAAGTCAAAGAATAAGAAGAATGAAGATGAAGGTAGCTCTTTCCAAGCAAACTTTGCAGGTAGAGGAAGAGCTAGAGGAAGAGGCAGAAGTGGAAAGCAAGGCAGGGGGAGATTCCAATCATCTCAACCTTGCAACATATGTGGCTTATCTAACCATACTACTGAAGAATGTTTCAGGAACCCGAGGAACTCAAGAGGAAGAGGATTCAATAGAGGTGGCTATGGATCAAATAGAGGCAGGTAGGCTACAACAACAACTACTACAACAACAATTACAACAACAACAACAACTATCAAAGTGGCCATAGAGGAAGAAGAGATTACAATAACTATGCAGAGGACCAAAGTCAAGAAGATTCATTATTGATTATGAATCTATCAGCGAAGAAGGGTAAGGATGATGATCACATATTTTACATTGATTTGGGATGCTCGAACCATGTAGCAGGAAATGTGGCTTTACTTTCTGATTTGGAAGATCCTCATAACAAGCATGAAGTGCAGACAGGAGATGACACAAAGCACTCAGTGGAGAAGATAGGTAATGTGAAGACATCAGATGGGAATATGAACCTCTTAAGCAAAGTCTTGTATGTCCCTACAATTACCAAAAATTTAATAAGTGTTGGACAGATTGTTGAAAAAGGATTGCAAGTTAGATTCAATCGATTTGGAGCATATGTTGAAGACCCAAGGCAAGGCTTTCGAAGGATCGCCAAAGGAGAAAAGACAGGAAGGCTTTTCACTTTTGAAGTGGAAGATACAAAGAACATAGCTTTGTTTAGCTATGGATCTCAAACTCTAACAGAGTTGGAGATATGGCACAAAAGGCTTGCTCACATTGGTGAGAGGACACTCAAACAGATTTGCAGGGACCAAAGTGTACTTGGTTTGCCTAATATCACAAGGCAACACATGATTTATAAGTGTGAAGCTTGTCAACTTGGCAAGGCCCATAGACAACCTTTCAATAAGAAAGGATATATGTATCAAAATCCTTTGGATCTAGTGCACACGGATGTGTGGGGTCCAAGTAAGGAGCCATCTATATCAGGCTCAAGATATTATGTGTCTTTCATAGATGATTGTAGCAGGTGGACCATTCTGTTTTTCATGAAGCACAAGGATGAAGTGTTTAATTGCTTTAAGAAGTATATTGCTCTTGTTGAAAACCAAACAGGTAGGACTTTGAAAAGACTCAGATCAGATGGTGGAGGAGAATACTTCTCTTCTGAATTTGATGCCTTCTTGCATGAAAGAGGCATTAAAAGGGAAGTCACTACAAGGTATACACCCGAACTCAATGGTGTAGCAGAGAGGAGGAACAGAGCTATTGTTGAAGCTGCAAGGTCCATGCTCAACGAAAAGGGATTGCCAAACTACCTATGGGCAGAGGCTGTGTCTACAACCACATATCTCATAAATAGACTTCCATCTAAGTCACTAGATGGAACCACTCCATATGAAGTGTGGAATGGAAGAAGACCTAGTCTAGAGCATTGCAAAATCTTTGGATGCTTAGCCTATGCTCACATTCCTTCTCAAGTAAGAGGGAAATTGGATCCCAAGGCACAGAAGTGCGTATTTATTGGTTATGAACAAAACCAAAAAGGATATAGATTGTACAATCCAACCAATAAAGGATTTTCTGTGAGTAGAGATGTAATTTTTGATGAAAACAAATCATGGTTTGATGATGACAGGAAAGTGAAACTGCCGTATGACTTGGATGAAGATTTTCCATCACTTCAACCAAAGGAGCCAAAGCAGATTGAAGAAAGTGATTCGGAGATTGACCTAGAAGACTTGGAAAGGCTAAAGCTATGGAAGACCAAAGGTAAAGCAAAGATGCAGGATGCTACATATGGACCCGAGAGCTCACATCAACCACTTAGAAGGTCTTCGAGGGAGAAGAAGAAACCAGAGAGGTTTGGTTATGATACTTCTTTGGTCACAAAGCACTCAATCTACATTGCAAAGGATTCAACCAATGAAGAACCTACCACATTCGAAGAAGCACAAAGCAAGAAAGCTTGGAGAGATGCAATGGATGAAGAAATGGAAGCCTTGAAGGAGAATGACACTTGGGAGCTTGTACCTAACAAGCCATCTATGAAGATAATCGGATCTCGATGGATATACAAAATCAAGAGGAATCCAGATGGAAGTATAAATAGACACAAAGCAAGGTTAGTTGCTAAAGGGTTTGCTCAAACCCATGGTATTGATTATGAGGAGACTTTCTCTCCTATTGCAAAAATGCCTACAATTAGGGTTCTCATTAGTCTTGTTGCATCTAGAAATTGGAATCTTTATCAGCTTGATGTAAAGAATGCTTTCTTGAATGGATGGATTTCTGAGGAAGTGTATATGGCACAACCTCCTGGATATGAGGATGCGCATCATCCTAACTATGTATGCAAACTAAAGAAAGCTTTGTATGGATTGAAGCAAGCTCCAAGAGCTTGGAATTTCAGATTGGTGACTTATTTGCAGGACCAAGGATTCAAAGCTAGCAAGGCGGATACCTCTTTGTTCATAAAGAGGAATGGATATGAAGTGATCTATTTATGTGTGTATGTTGATGATATTATTATCACAGGCAATGATCTTGAAGGAATCAAACAGGTAAAGAGTCAAATGAAGGAGGAGTTCAAAATAAGTGACCTCGGACCACTCACTTATTTTCTTGGATTGGAGTTGATCTACACAGATTCAGGTATATACATCACACAAAGGAAGTATGTCCATGACATGCTTGTCAAGTTCAAGATGGAAAATACCAAGTGTGCAGGTACACCTATGGAGCAAAATCATAAGCTTAGTGCTTATGAAGGAGAGCCAATTGAAGACATCACAAGCTATCAAAGCTTGGTTGGAAGTTTGAACTATGCAACACTCACAAGGGTGGATATATGCTATAGTGTTAGCATATTGAGTCAGTTTATGCATAAGCCGAGAAGACCACATATGGAAGCGGCCAAGAGAGTCCTCAAGTACCTAAAGGGGACCATGAATGAAGGTTTGTTTTATTCATTTACTTCAGATATTGAGCTAAAGGTCTACTCAGATGCAGATTGGGCCGGATCTGAAGATGATAGAAGAAGCACATCAGGGTATATATCATTTGCAGGTTCAAAAATCATTTCTTGGTCATCAAAGAAGCAACCAACCATGGCATTATCTTCTACCAAAGCCGAATATAGAGGTTTGGCTAATGCAACTCAAGAAATCATGTGGTTAAAGTCTTTGTACACAAATCTTGGACTTCATTCTTCAACACTTCACATTTTTGGTGACAACACAAGCTCACTACATCTAGCAGCTAATCCGGTATACCATGCTAGAACCAAGCATATTGAAGTCCACTACCATTACGTAAGGGAGAAGCTAATGAGCAAGGATATTCAACTATCCTATGTCTCTACAGATATGCAATGTGCGGACATGTTGACTAAAGCTCTTGATGGTAAAAAATTAAGTAGATTCAAGTTGATGATTGGCTTGCAGGAAATCGAGGACAATTGAAGACTTATTTGAAGGCCAAGCATGTTAGGCTTGAGGGGGAGCTATTGGTGCATTTTACCCAAGCCTACATGCTTGATATATTTGATATTATCCTCATTTGTAAGTCACATGAGTAGTCATGTGAATACCTCTTGTAAAAGAGTACATTTTATCTCTTGTAAATGGAAAAAGAAAAAAGGAAAAGGATGGCTTACCTCATCCCTGATGTAAAAGCAAATTCGTGGCTCCACTACCAAAATCACAATTTTTTTATCTGAGGGAATCTCTCCTAACTTTGGGGATCACTGTTAGGTGGAGCCATTCGAATTCGAATTCAAAACTCCCTCCAAGAATAGCTATAAAAGGAGCAAGAAGGAAGAGGCGATTAGCAAGCCTTGTACATGACCACTTCATGTCATTTTGTAGAGATTGAAGAGCTTACTCCATAGCTCTATCATTCTACTCCCATTGTGCAAAGATTCATTGCCAATGTGGTTGTAATCATATGTGAATCTATACATTTATCATCATCTACTTCTCTGTTTTGTTCTCTGCTATACTCACTCAGAGTAGTAACTTCAGAAGGTCATATCTCGAGTTCTACTGAACCTTTTTCATTGATTTAACTTGCGTTGGATAGCTTGTACTGTCTACTTGGTGCATATACATTTTCAAGGTCATTGAATAAATAATTGTGGAGATATCTGCATTTTACTGCTTACTGGTCTATCTCTGCAGAGCCCCGAGAATTGTGGGAGGTTCCAGAAATTGTTGAAACTTGTTCTCAGTGCTCAGTCCATCATTTGAAGTGTTTTAACTTGGATTGGGAAGCTTACTAAGTCTATTTGCTATGCCCAAAAGGAAGTTTTCTAATTCCTTCGAGGTTGAGAGCAATGTTTATTTTTTCCAGCAGGTGTATGTCCAAAAATAGCAAGTTTTGGGAGCTAGTCATTTCACAACTAGTCTGTCTTGACTTAAACTTTTGGGATACATGTTCCAAAGTACTTGGCTGATATTTTGGTGGATTTAGGAAGCTCAAAGGGTCTAATAATCAACTCTGAAGTCTCAGTTTGCTGGTGTGAAGCTAGTTGTAGCGGCACCTACTCATCTTTGGATTGCATCCACCATCTCTCTTCACATGACTTACACTGAATGACAAACCAAACCACTTTCTTCACACTATAGTGGTACTAGCCCTCCACTGGGAAGCCCACGCTCTATATCCACTTCACAGAGTGACTTCCTAAAGTAGGCTTGTAGCCACATAGTGCAAAGAAAGGACCCCTGTACGTATGTAGGTATATGTGTGTATGTGTATCCCAAATGAACACAAGTCCATTGCTTTTATAGGCTCCAATAGGCCAAGAGGGCCGTGCCGATTCCTCACATCCACTGATCATGCACCGATTGATTGCCCAAAATTGGAGGGGTAGATCAAATATACCACCAGTCTTGAATTGGATCCTCAGAAATAGGCAGTCGTCATGAATGGTTGGCAGCAATAGTCATTTTTCTACTTTCACTTTTACCATTTATACTTTTCACTGTCACTTTTGAATGCAAGCTGAGATCCTCATTTTGTGTCGCCCGCGATATTCGAATGAACCTGAGAAGCACATCCTTCACATAATTTTTTGTAGTAGCTTTTGACCCTAACATATTGAGTAAGAGGGATGGTGGTTGGTGTGGGTGGAGTGGTGGGAAGTTGTGAGGGGTGTGGGAGGTTGTGGGTGGGAATAGGGGGAGGTTGTGGAGGTTGTGGGGAGTGTGGGAGTTTGTGGGGGTTTTGGGGTGTGGGAGGTTGTGGGTGGGAATAGGGGGAGGTTGAGGAGGTTGTGGGGGTGTGGAATGTTGTGGGGGGAGGGTTGGGAGAAGTCATGGTTGGTCAAAAATTCATCCAAGAATTAAATTTTTTTTTGCACCATTGGAAAGTACTCGGTGAGAGCTTTCCAACGATATATAACACTGTACTGTTTGTGGGGAGTGTGGGAGGTTGTGGGGAGTGTGGGAGGTTGTGGGGGTTTTGGGGTGTGGGAGGTTGTGGGTGGGAATAGGGGGAGGTTGAGGAGGTTGTGGGGGGTGTGGAATGTTGTGGGGTGAGGTGAGGTGAGGAGGGGAGGTGAGGTGAGGAGGGGAGGTGAGGTGAGGTGAGGTGAGGTGAGGTGAGGTGAGGTGAGGTGAGGTGGGGAGGGGAGGTGGGGAGGTGAGGTGAGATGAGGTGAGGTGAGGTGAGGAGGGGAGGTGAGGTGAGGTGAGGTGAGGAGAGGGGAGGTGAGGGGAGGTGAGGAGGGGACGTGAGGTGAGGTGAGGTGAGGTGGGGAGGGGAGGGGAGGTGAGGTGAGGTGAGGAGAGGTGAGGTGAGGTAAGGAGTGGAGGGGAGGGGAGGTGAGGTCGGGTGAGGTGAGGTGAGGAGGGGAGGTGAGGTGAGGAGGTGAGGAGAGGTGAGGTGAGGTGAGGAGGGGAGGTGAGGTGAGGTGAGGTGAGGTGAGGTGAGGTGGGGAGGGGAGGTGAGGTGGGGTGAGGTGAGGTGAGGAGGGGAGGTGAGGTGGGAGTAGGAGTGAATGGCAGGAAAGAGGGAGGCATAGAGAGAGAGAGAGAGAGAGAAAAGAAAAATGTTGGGATACAGACCCCCACATCAAGTCTTTGCACCGTCACGGTGCAATTTTTCCTATATTTTGCTTATTTCAATAAGACCAAGATAAACTGCAATCACCGAATGAAATATGCTATGTAGAGTGAATGAAATGCTTCCAATTTGACTTAGTTCAGGTACTTCTTCACCCTGGAGATATTGACCAGGGGTATCCTTCTACCCTGCAAATCCTCTAGATGCACTGCTCCATGTGGTAATACCTTTATTATTCTGTATGGTCCTATCCACTTGGGCGCCAATTTGGTTGGAACTGCTAGGATTTGATGCACCAAAACCAAGGATCCTTCCTGTACTTCATTGGTCCCAAGATACCTCCCGTGCAATCTTTTGTGCTCTTCTTGTGTTACCTACAGTTTTTGCATTGCTCCTTTCCTGTATTCTTCTAATGCCACTAGTCTCCAAATGGGGGGTTCAATTCCAATGGTTTTGGCTCCAATTTCTTTTTTGATAATAAATTTGAATGGTGCTAATGCCTCTTTTCCATATACTAAGCGAAATGGACTCTCGCCAGTGGTTCCCCTCTTCGTAGTTCTGAAAGCCCAAATTGCACCTATCAATGCTTCTGGCCAAAAGCTTTGGTGATCAAAAAATAATTTGCGGAGCAACCCGATCAAAATCTTATTGGAGCTCTCTGCTTAGCCATTTGCCCTTGGATAGTAGGCACAAGATTTTTTATGGAGGACCTTGTACCTGTCAAATATAAATTGGAGCAATTGATTTACAAAATGTGTCTCCCTATCACTAGTGATTTCTAGCGGGCAACCAAATCTTGAGAAAATACATTTATACAAAAACTTAGCTACTGTTAAAGTCGTGCAGTCCACAATAGCTTTAGCCTCTATCCATTTAGTTGCATAACATGTGGCCATCAAAATATACTTCTTACCCCCAGGGTGACCAATTGGACTAATAGGTCCTATGAAATCAAGACCCCATCGTTCAAATGGGAGCCATCCTATAGATATGACTAATGGTTGAAAATTCAATCTGGTTGGCGTAGGAGCACATCTTTGGCAAATGTGGCATTCTTTAACAAACTTGATCACATCCTTGTAAACATGAGGCCACCATAATCCTTTGTGGATGATTCTGTGAGCCAATTCTTCCCCCTTTAGATGCCCTTCACTATGTGCAGCCTCTAGCAAAAGAGTTACCTCCTCTGGATAAACACACTTTCTCAAGATACCATCCTCACAATATTTAAATAAATTTCCATTTATAAGAGAGTACGCCTTGGTTTTAAGGAGTAATCTTCTCTTTTCTATAGATGCCAAATGCTCTGGGAGTTTTCCAGTAGTAAGAAAAGTGAGAATTCCATCATACCAATCAGTCTGAGCTGCTACCAAGAAGAGATTACTATCCACCAATTCATCATTAATACCTGTTGCCTTCTTGCTCATTGCGGTCCTTGATACTTGATCTGCCATGTAGTGCTCTCTTCCTGGCTTAATATGAATATCAAAGTTGAATCCTTGCAACAAGAGTAACCATCTCCAAATCCTTCTAGCCACTCTAGGCTTGTTTATCAAGTACTTCAAAGGCTGATGGTCAGATATGACTCTGAAATGTACACCGAGAAGGTAATGCCAAAACTTCTTGAGAGCAAACACAATAGCCAAGCCTTCCGTTTCGGCCGTACTATAGTTCCTTTCTGCCTTGGTAAGTAGTCTACTGGCATAGGAGATAGGTCTATCAACCTTGTGTGATGATGGTTGAGCTAGAACTGCACCGACAACATGAAGACTGACATCTGTATGCAGATGAAACTCCAATGACCATTTAGGAACACTTAAAAGTGGAGCCGTACATAACCTCAATTTTAGTTCACAAAATGCTTTCTCAGCTTTAGCACTCCATGAGAAAGGGACCTTTTTATTGGTAAGCCTTGACAAGGGCTTAGCTATTTCTGAATACATTCATATGAATCTTCTATGGTATCTTGCATGGCCCAAAAAAATTTGCACTTCCTTTGGGTTTTGTGGAATAGGCATGGAAAGAATAGCAGTAACCTTTGCAAGGTCAACCGTTATCCCTTTAGCAGATATTATGTGACCAAGAAGAGTGCCCTTGGTGACCAAAAAATGACATTTAGCAGGATTTAACTTCAAACCTGTTTTGAGACATTGCTCAAAGATTTCCTTTAGATTTTCCAAATGATCATAGAAATCTTGAACTACTACTCTTCTATCTGTGCCTGAAAACACTAAAAAGTCATCCATGAAAATGCGGAGAAAGGTTGTTAACCACTTGCCGAATATCAGATACATTGTTCTATTAAATGAAGCTGGTGCATTCTTCAAACCAAAAGCCATGCGGGTATAGACATAAGTGCCCCATGGAGTAACAAAGGCTTTTTTTGTCCCTATCATCAGGATGGATCAGTATCTGATTGTGGCCACTAAAACCATCCAAGAAGCTATACAAAGTGTGACCGGCTACTTCCTCAGGTACTTGCTCTATGAAGGGTTGAGGAAATCCATCTTGAACAGTTACCTTATTCAAGGCACAAAAATCAACATAGACTCTTATTTTTCCACGATTTAGCTTGGGTACAATAACCATAGAAGAAATCCACCTGGAATGTTCTACTAGAACAATTATACCTACTTCTTCTAGTTTTGTAATTTCCAACTTTACCACCTCTGCATACTTTGGATTGAGTCGATATGGCCTACTTCTTGCAGGCGTGGCTCCCTCGACTAAGGGTATCCGATGTAATCCAAGCTCCTCTGGTATCCTCGTTAGATCTTTGTAGGACCATGCGAAGACATTTTTGTAAGCAAAAAGTAAAGAAGTTACCTTCTGTAGTAAAGGAGGATAATGCCATAGCCAAGAGGCCAAGTGGACTACTTGAGGGTTCTCTTCATCCCCTAGATTTACTTCTTGAACCAGTGTTTCAGGACTAGTCTTGTTTGACAAATCATCTCCACTGTATGCGGGAGTGGACTTTAGCTTATATTCTGCAATATGTTCTTTGGTCCATCCTTGAGGTATATCTGAAAAAGGAAGATCTTCTCTACACTCAGGCTCATAACTTTCCATCCTAGATACTTCTATATTTGTTGTCTCTTCAAAGTTTGTATTCTCCTACAAACTCTCATTCTCCAACTCCTTGTGAACTTCATGGCCTTTTCCTCCAATTTCTTTATCTACAACTTCTTCCTCTATTTCATTGATTTCCACCGTGCAACACTCTACACTTTCCATCATCCAATTCAATAATGTATCTTCTTCTTGGGGTAGAGAGGGCATTATCTGAGTGTCCACATTATATCCAGTAGTTTTGCCTGAGTCAATCCTTCTTCCAAAGGTAGCTGCAGTTGTCTATTGGTGCTTATTGAAATTCATAGTTTGTTTTCCCCCAATCTTGCAAAGCTTTTGCTTGCCTCAGCCAAGGTCTCCCCAGGAGTAAAGGGTAAGAAGTCTCTTGTGGAAGTGCAATAACAACAAAATCTAGAACAAAGTGGCAACCCTATACTATCATCAGTACCTTTTCAATAATGCCAAGAGGTGCAACCCGATGTTGATCTGCTAGGGTAACTTTGAACGGTACCATCTTGGTGGGGTTCAAATTCATTTTCTTCATTGTGAAATCTGGCATCAAATTGATACCAGAGCCTCCATCTATGATCACACCTGTGAGAGCTTCATCCTTTATACAAACAGATAACCTTGAGCTTTGGTAGTTTGCCAGGGGTGCAGGGGGAAAATCAACCATGAAACCATCTATACTAGGTGATTGGATCAAGTGAGCAGAGTGTATAATCTTTGATAGGTCACTCCTTATTTTTGAATCCATCTTTATGAGTTCGTACAGACTAACCTTGTGATGAATACCTTTCAAGATCTGTTCAATGTTTACCTCATGAGTGTCTTCTTCATAAGCTCCTTGAATTTCTGCTTGGCCCTTCCACCCAACCTTCTTTTCCTCCTCTTCATCCTGGAATCCTTATTGTTCCTCTCTACGGATTGCTGTTGCTTGTCTGGCTCTAGTCATCATGGGCATTACAGAGAATGAAATAGCATAAGACTGAGTGGTCATACCTTCTTCTTATGGAGAGACTACAATCATGTGGATTGGAGCAGGACAGCTTCCGGGGCAATCTTTGGTATAGTGATCCTTGGCCTCTGGACAATGTTGACAAGGAGGTGCATCTTCTGGAAGGGAACACCTATTTTGCATATGGCCATACTCACCACAGCGATAACACATCAATGGCCTATTATAACTAGGCTTTGTTGTACGATTTTCCTCTCTATTAGGTGCATTTGAAGTACTAGCATAATATAAATCCAAAGCTTGAGGATTACCTCGTTGTTGTGTACCCTTGAGGTAGTAGATCAAATATGCCACCAGTCTTGAATTGGATCCTCAAAAATAGGCAGTCGTCATGAATGGTTGGTGGCAACAGTCATTTTTCTACTTTCACTTTTACCATTTATACTTGTTAGTGTCACTTATGCATGCAAGCTGAGATCCTTATTTTGTGCCAAATGCGATATTCAAATGACCCTGAGAAGCACATCCTTCACATAATTTTTTGTAGTAGCTTTTGACCCTTACATATTGAGTAAGAGGGATGGTGGGTGGTGTGGGTGGAGTGGTGGCAAGTTGTGAGGGGTGTGGGAGGTTGTGGGTGGGAATAGGGGGAGGTTGTGGAGGTTGTGGGGAGTGTGGGAGGTTGCGGGGGTTTTGGGGTATGGCATTAGGGGAAAAAATGAACCCTGAATGGGCCTTTTAGATTAAGAGATGATTAGTGATGGACCAATGAGAAGAGGGTGGTGGCCACAGTCTAGTCCCTTAATCACCTAGACTAGGCATAGGCTTCCCTTGTTTCTTTGTGGTCAAAGGTGGTATGAAAGACTAAAAACCACGAGTTATACTCCAAAAGTGGTTTGATAGGCCTAGATTTTGAACCATAGCCATTGGATGAACTCAAGGATCTAATGGCTCATGTTAAGTGTCAGAAAAAAGTCGGCATATAATCTGGTCCCTTAGATGTGGCAAAGATCTAATGATGTAGATTGAAAGTCCTGAAAATTTGCGCGTTTGTATCTCCATCGTTCGATGCACTTGAAAAGGAGTGGTCCGGATTCATTCGCCTTGATTTTTGGATTGGTTTTATTTGTATCCATTGGATCACTTCTTGATCCAATGGTTGTGAATTCTTGTTCTTGAGAGCATCCCAAGATCAACTCGTAGCCATCGATTTTCCATTCATCGGACGTCGTACAAATCTCCCCGCCACGGAACTGCGCCTCTTCCTTTGTCGTTTTCTGCTAGTCCCAACCCTCTCTCACTTCATTAAATGCCTCAAAGTTTGTCTTTTTGTGACAGACAACTGCGCTCAATCCAAGCCGTCCGTGAAAGTTTCATCCAATGAACAAGAATGCCCACGAATTTTTATGAGTTGGGATAGCTTTTGTCTTCTTTTGACAGGCACACTGAAGACCATCGTAGCCGTTTATGCGTGATTATCCAATGGACAAGATTTCCCACGACTGTATTTGAAATGATCACATTTCTTAAAGGAAATATTTTATTGCAAAACCACTAGTGGTTTTTTTTTGTGGCCTTAATCCCTCTTTTGTTAACTTTAATCCCTAAAAATTAGGGATCCTTACAAGGCCCATGCAGGGTTCATTTTTTCCCCTAATGGAAGGTTGTGGGTGGGAATAGGGGGAGGTTGAGGAGGTTGTGGGGGGTGTGGAAGGTTGTGGGGGGAGGGGTAGGAGAAGTCATGGTTGGTGAAAAATTGATCCAAGAATTTCAAAATTACTATTGCACCATTTGAAAGTACTCATCGAGAGCTTTCCAAGGATATATAACACTGTAGTGTTTGGTTGAAAAATGATCCTCAAAATATCCATCCAAAGCTGGTGAGAACTTTGTCTACTTCATCTTCTCTTATATGTCCATACAAAAAGTCGTTGGGTGCCTTGGATAGCCCATCCGCCTCCCAACGAGTAGACCTGAGTTCAAATCCTACTAGAGGAAGTGGCAACATCGTGAAAACTAATTTTTTCATAAAGCAATGATCGGAAAATCGATGCCGAATTCGCGAGGGATTGAAGAAGATTTTCAATGTGCTTTTGGAGGAGTACTGGGGAGTTGAGGTGAGTTGAGGTGAGGTGGGAGGTGAGGTGAGGTGAGGTGAGGTGAGGTGAGGGGAGGGGAGGTGAGGTGAGGTGAGGTGGGGAGGGGAGGTGAGATGAGGTGAGGTGAGGTGAGGAGAGGTGAGGTGAGGTGAGGAGGTGAGGTGAGGTGAGGAGGGGAGGTGAGGTGAGGTGAGGTGGGGAGGGGAGGTGAGGTGAGGTGAGGTGGGGTGAGGTGAGGTGAGGAGGGGAGGTGAGGTGGGAGTAGGAGTGAATGGCGGGAGAGAGAGAGAGAGAGAAAGAGACAGAGAGAGTGAAGAAAAATGTCGCGATACACCCACACTCTGTACCCTCACCATAGAGCTTCCTACAGTAGGCTTCTAGCCACAGAGTGCAAAGAGAGGACCAGAAGAGATGCCGAAGATAAGATACATCCCCCCATGTGTGCAAGTCCATTTCTTTTATAGGCTTCAATAGGCCAAGAGGGCCTTGCTGATTTCCCACATTCAGTGAGTATGCGTGGATTGATTGCCCCAAAATTAGAGGGGTAGATCAAATATGTTACTGGCCACTAGTTTTAAATTAAATCCTCAAAAATAGGCACTCAGGGCTTTGTCACCATGAATGTTGGCGGCAATACCCATTTACTTTCTAGTAAAAAAAAGAAACTCAAAAACCAAATCCATGACGTGTTCAGGCTGAAGGCCAAAGGTACTTACTAAAAAGCTTGATATACCATAATTTATCACACAGTTTTTATAGTAGAAATACGCTCCTCCCCCATGGCACACAGAACGGTAACCATCAGATCTTTCCCTTCCGCAACACCTTCCTTGAGCTCAGACTCAAGAGTCTCATCAGGCAAAGGTCATCGTTTTTATCACGAGTGGCAGTAAGAAGACTCACAAACCCATCTTCAGAAATATTGATGAGCCAGTGTTCAGTGCGTGTGACTTCAGGAAAATCACAATTGTGAGAAGATGGAACAATATCTTCCAACTTCTTCCCATTAAAGATATCAATGGCGACAAAGTAGCACTTGGCATACCATGCTTGTGGGGTTGGAGGGAGGAGGTGGGCGGGGGTTGGAGGGAGGAGGTGGGTGGGTGGAGTGGAGGTGGTTTGAGAAGTGGAGAATGACATGCTTGGGACTCACCTCCTAGCCTAATCATAGCCCTTGCCTAGTCACCATCTAGAGTTCTCTCTAAGGTCCCTCTACTCATCTGGCCATCATGAGTAGGCACCTCGTATGAACTCTCTGGCTTTTGGCCTTGGCTATCCCCCGAGCAAGGAACTTCTCGTTCCTCCAAGCATGTACATCTCTGGAATATAACACTCTCTCCCCCTTCTAAAGATCATTGTCCTCAATGATATAGAAGGAGCTATAAACTTGGGAATCAAAATCTGTGATTTCAAATAATAAAAGTAGAGTGTGGTAGGTGTCTCAAATACTAGATGCTCAAAAAGTAGACAACTAGTCTGTATGCTTTATATCTAGCATTTCCACCAACAAATAGTAGTCCTTGCCTTGGGCATACTGTAGGAATCCCTCTGCGGCCCAATGAGTCCATATGTGTGCAACATAAGTACTCGGAATATCCTTGGACTCCCTATGCCTAGACCTTGACCACTAAGTTGTGATGGCTTTTCACCTTTAGAGACCACGACAGCTTGCCCTTGTCTCCCTAAAATACCCATTCACAGCTTTTCATATGGTATAATCATGAAAAATCACTTACTCCACTAGAGTAATGAGAAAAAAAATACTATGCTCATTCAAAACAATGTGACTATGTCCCAACTCTCTGTGGAAGAATACTAAAAGGAAATGAAAATCTTTTCAAATTAGTGTTTTATCTCTAAACTCAAGTAAATCTGCTTAATTTACTCACTGTATTGAAATAAAAATGAAGAAAATCTCATCATGATCCAAACTCTGAATCCAAGATGACAATCTATCAATGATCCAGACTATGGACCAAGATATCAATCTGTCAATGGTCCAAGCTATGGACCAAAATGTCAATCTCTTACATCCAAACTATAGACTAAGATCTCAATCAGTCACATTCAAACATGGACTAAAATCTCAATCAATCACATCCAAACTATGGATCCAAATCTCGATCTATCATATATAATAATCCAAACTATGGATCAAAATATCTCTCATACAAATTAAATTGCAATCCACTCTCTGGAACTAAGTCCATCATGCCAAGTGAAGACGTGCTAAGAAAATATAGCAACTAGTGGAACTAGCACCACCTTCTTAATAATAACATGCAAGATGTTCCAAGTGGATGAAACATGCTTTATCTTTGACCACAATCTGATCATCACTATGATCAAATCATTCCTAAACTAGGAGTGAGGTGTCTCAAGTAAACTATTGTAATAATCTGGCACTCCCAGATATGATGAGAACCAAAATGTAAGTCCACTAAATACTCTGAAAAATGGTAAGTAGATGTTTGCACACTCATAGCCCACTAGGCTAAGCATCTAGCTCACCTCATACACACTATGTATGAACCATGGCCTATTCTCACGCATATCAAATAAAGTAGTACGTACTCTGTGAATTTCTTCTCAATGCAATTGCCTATTCATAGTTCTTATGTTCAAATCTTGCCTTTCCGCTTCTAGGCTACTTGCCTGCGGACTTGCCTTGTTTGCGATCACATACAGAGTGACTGTCTCAACTTCCCCTCTATTGTCTAATACTAAGATGATACCAGAAGATCATATAAATGAACTCCAAATCATATAAAAAATACAATCTCATAGACTTCTCTCACATACCATCTGTCCTACACCTAGGTAGAATACAAAGTTTGATGTCCCATACCACCAAACTTTATACCCCACATAGATGCGTGTATGAGATTAAACTCGAACACTTCTCTCAACAATGATAAGAATAAACTGGTGAGTACTCACAACCATAAATAATAATAATGAAATCATGAAGTGTTCCTAAAGTGTTTCCTTCCCTCGATGGAAAGAAGAGAGTCATTCCTATGACTCTATCACTCATAACTAGCTCTAACATCAACTCAGCTTGAGTTGAGAAATGAGAAACTATATGATAAATCAACTCAACTAGAGTTGTGAAGGATGCGGCTTGCATCAAATATCAACTCATGCATCTTGAATCAAATATTGACTCACAATAAATTGTAATTTATACAACTTGTAAGAATCCAATTATTTGAAATGAGAACAACTAGCAAAGTTCTCCTGTTCCATGCTCTCATGGCACTATATATATTCTTGAAAATTTGGATAGAGTCTCCTCTATCCTACAGAGAATGGTCACCATAAACCAATGCTAAAAAAAAACAAGTATCTAGGGCATGGCTAGCTCATGGTGATCACAACATCTCAAAAAATATCATAAAAAACCTGTGAAAAGTCTTTTCCTTTCAACAATGCCTCCTGCATAAAAAATTTCCAACAAAAACAGATTAAATCTTACTTTCAACTAATTTTTACTCATCTAAAGTCTATGAAACTTTTCAGCCTTTGGTAACTTGTCTCAAGCTTTAATTAGGCAAAAAATCACTTGATTTGGATATTTTCTCAGAGTTTTATGACCATTTTACTAGAAGGGTCAAACACTTGACGACCAACTTTGAGAATGTACAGGGTCATCTTCTTGAAGTCCTTAGACTGATCAAACAAATTCCAAATTTCATTTTCTTTGTGCCCAAGTCTAGATCAACGTATCTAGTTTCACCTCAAAAAAATTCAATTCAAAATGAAATCAAAGACTCATTCAAAAGTATAATTCTATCTTTGCTACACCTATGCTTAGGTGAGCCTAGAAATATTGCTACTGCACATTTATAATATCTTGTAACTATGAAGACAAATTCCAAAATCCTTGAATTTTGGTTATAGAATAGGGCCTATACTAGAGTAGCTTCTCCATCAAAAAATTTTGAAATTGGAGTTTCCAATATGAAAATATCATGCGCTCATCAGTCACATGTACCACTCTTTGGAAAATCCTCGCTAGAGATTAGTCTGAAACGAATAGATCATTTGACCTATCAAATGATGTCCAATGTCTTCCAGATTTTAACCGCACCTAGCTACCACTATCTAAGTGTAGTAGCAAACGTTTCATACTATTTGAATGTTTTAAGCTTTCACAATAACCAAAATACTAAGCCTCTATACCTGAAAAATTGTAAAACTTTATAGAGGCTAACTTTTACTCTTTTCTTTATATCGCCTAAATGGAATGTTTCACCTTGAAATTCTGCACACACCATCTGGAGGGGATTAGGTAAGGGTAGAATCAAAAAACACTCAATTGGAGTAAATGAGCTAAGAGAACCAAGCACCTCTAGGTGACATGGTCTCTGGTCATTTCCTCAATTCCAAAGGCTACACTTTGATGTGCAAAGATTCTTTGACCTATTAAATGATCTCTAAAAATAATGAAACTTGGTATGCACAATGTGCATCTATCAAGCTTTTACTTCCAATAAAAATCCTTCCATTTGGATCTACCAATTAAGAGAAACCCTTTGTAACAGGCCTATGTCACTTGTTTCAGGCCTCTACCTCTAGTAGGAGCACTTTTAGTGTAGAGGTGAATGTGAGAAGTGGAGAATGACATGGCTTGGACTCACCTCCCAGCCTATTTATAGCCCTTGCCTAGTCACCATCTAGAGTTCTCTCTAAGGTCCCTCTACTCATCTGGCCATCATGAGTAGGCACCTCGTATGAACTCTCTGGCTTTTGGCCTTGGCTATCAACCGAGCAAGGAACTTCTCGTTCGACCAAGCATGTACATCTCTGGAATATAACAAGTGGTGGGAGGGGGTTGGAGGGAGGAGGTGGGTGGGGGTAGGAGGGAGGAGGTGGGCGGGGTTTGGAGGGAGGAGGTGGTCGGCTGGAGTGGAGTTGGTGGGGGGGGGGAGTGCAGGTGGTGGGTGGGGGTAGGAGGGAGGTGGTGGGCGGGGGTAGGAGGGAGGTGGTGGGCGGGGGTAGGAGGGAGGAGGTGGGCGGGGGTTTGAGGGAGGATTTGAGCTGGGGTAGGAGGGAGGAGGTAGGCCAGGGTTGGAGGGAGGATGTCGGCAGGTGGAGTGGAGGTGGTGGGAACGGGTTGGAGGGAGGAGTTCGGCGGGGGTTGGAGGGAGGAGGTGGATGGGGGTTGGAGGGAGGAGGTGGGCGGGTGGAGTGGAGGTGGGAGGGGGGGGGGGGTTGGAGGGTGGAGGTTGGCGGGTGGAGAGGAGGTGGTGGGCGGTGTCGGAAGGATTTCCTCACCCGAATTGTCATATGGAAAAATAAAAATAATTTGCTTTGAAGTCGGTTAAATGATATCTCTCTCTCGTATTCCTTTTAATGTTTTAATTTAAATTGATTAATTTTCTCTTGAGTACCTGTAGATAACAAAAACAAGAAGAGCTGAATTAAGAGAAGACCTCATTTCTATTAGTTAAAGATAATAAAAACAAATATGTGTATGTATGTAGATGAAAGAGAATAGGTAAGACTGTATGATAATGTTTGTTAATTCTAATGTTTATATTTATGCATATGAACTTTCATGTTGTTGAGAATATATCTTAGCTTTAGATATGCTTCAAGAGTTGAATTCATTTATGTGAATGTATTCCTTAAGAAAAGGTCTAGCACCCTACGATATATGTGGGTTAAACCCTATATGTTTACTTATTCATAAATTCTAGAAACTTCTAAATGTGTTGAGTATGATTCACTCTAAGTACTTATTTACATATGTTATGAGAACTTCTATTGTATATGATAAGTGGGATTAACTCTGAGTTTGTACCCATGTAAGTTCATGAATAATCATGTAAATGAGAACATCTATACCTATTTACCCAAATGTGTGAGTTTGTGTGTGTTTAGGATCATATGAGGTTAACTATTAAAAGATAGTTATATGTTCCTATGATTATAGGGTTGTGAACCTATATGTTTATGTGAAATGCACTTAATGGAGATATGTAGTTATATATCTATGAGAGTGAATGAGAATAGTTTTTGTCATATATGTGTATTTACATATGTATACCTAAAAAGATATATTTGTATGCACTGATGTCCTTATGAGTATGTGTTTTTTGTTTGTCTAAACATTAGTATAAACATATATATATGTGGGTAATAAATAAGAAATAATATTGTTTTATTATATAATTTAGTTCCTAAAAACACTAATTTTAAGCTTTAATGTTTAATCATATATAAAATTTATATTAAAAACTAAGTTTAAAATAACCTAATATATTTAATTCAATAGATTAATGATTATATCATTTTTATCAATAAGAGGAAAACTGTGCATACATAAATTTAGATAAATGTGTATGAGTGAGTTAACTAAGAATCGTGTGTATGATGAGGTGAAAGTATGTATGAGTGTGCATGAGAAAGCTGGTGAAGTGTGTGAGTTAACTGATTGTGAGTTAGTGCATATCTGTGTGTGCATTTGTCTATTTAAATGATTGGGTGAGTACGTTTTTGGTTAATGAATCATCTGCAGGTACGGGTTCTTCTGAGAAAGAGAGAGAGAGAGATTGTAGATGCCTCGTTGCTTGTGCATGTTGCCGAGAAAGACCACCAGGAGAGATTGGCCTCGCCTCAACGTGGAGAGAGAGAGAGAGACCGGCGATGGAGTAGCTCAAAGTGATCCATTGACAAAGAGAGTATTATGAGGAATTGCATAGAAAAGCGTAAACAAGTGATGGCAGAAAATATGGTGTTGTTGGAGAATTCCG
The DNA here is from genome assembly GCA_020310875.1 of Ceratopteris richardii. Classification (NCBI taxonomy): domain Eukaryota; kingdom Viridiplantae; phylum Streptophyta; class Polypodiopsida; order Polypodiales; family Pteridaceae; genus Ceratopteris; species Ceratopteris richardii. The sequence goes on along the minus strand of CM035418.1, from coordinate 129,177,383 downwards.
ATGCTGCCTCTGTAAAGAGAGAGATTTACGTGCACCTTGGTTTTGGTAGACGATCTGGGAAGAGAAGTTTTTAGTTCTGTGCAAAAATCAACGCCGCTAGGTTTGATGGAGGCCTTTCTTACAGAATCTCTGAGATTCAGAGTCTCTTTTGCAGTTTGAAAGGAGATTGACACCTATGAGAGCTCGGAGAGATAGAAACAGTGGAGAGGCGATACAAAGAGTAGGTGATAATGGAAGCCTATGCAAGGATCAATGCTGAGAGAGAGATGGCGATCATGTTTATGCATCGCGACAAGAGGGAGAGAGAGAGATTGGGTTTTCCACTCCTTCTTGGACTGTTATAATTAGCTTCTGATGTGCCAGAAAGAAAGAGACGGTCTGTGCATGTTATAGAGAGAAATGAGCAGATATAGACGCGTGAGCCTAGAGAGAACACTGTTAGCTACTGTGTGTCATGGAGGTAGAAAGGTAAATCCTTAGGAAATTAGTCTGTTTGCTTACATGTAGAGTGGGAGAGTCGTTTGTCTCCAGGATCTACGTAAATAGTAAAAGAACTCACAACAGAGAGAAATACCTCACTCTATTATGTACTACGACAAGCAAAGAGCTCGTGAGAGACAGAGATAGAGAAGCTTCAAATTCTCTTTTCCCATCTGGTTATTGTAGATTGAAGCTATTTTAGATAAGAGATCGTGTATAGAGAGGAGAAATTAAGTATTTGGCGCAAGCGGATTGACATTTCCATCTGTCTGGCTACGCGCATTAGAACAAGGTGGAAAGAAGAGAGTTGTGTAGAGATAGAGAGATGATGAAATATGAGTTAGTCCACGATTCATGACAGAGACAGTTAAGGCATTGGAAATCTCTTGTTTCATTGAGAAATGCCGCCATGTGACTTCCTAGCTCCTATGCGTGCGAAGTTTTTCTCTGATTACAATAATATCAATGTATGTTGTTTTCTATGGTGTCTGCTGGTGTGACAATTGTTACAGATTATGAAAGTCGTAGTTTACGTGGCTTATGAGTTACATGACTGAGTTATGCACTTTTTGGGTTTCATCTATGTGTTACGAAGATGAGGCTTTGCGTTTCTAATACAATGGTTTGTCTTTTACTTTCCAAGAGCAACAATGTGTTGTCTATGTTGAGTGCCCATGGGCCTAAAGGATCTTCAGTGTAGAGCAATACCTCTTTTTGATCGCTCATGGCAAATCTCTATTGTAGGTGTTTGTGCAAGGATCAAAGAGAAGGAGGCTATGAGGTTATGCACATTTTTCTCCATGCGTACATAGGCATATGCCATCATGCTCTATCCTTACCTTTTAACAGATAGAGAGAGAGAGAAAGAGCTTCCCATTATGGATGGTGATCTCATCAGTCAGTTCGATGTTACTACATGTGCTCAAAACTGAATGCTCTATTTTTCCTACGAGTTCATACAAACGATAACAATCCTTAGTTTAGAATGAGAGCATACATGTTTGTTTGGAGTCATATACAAGTGTGTGTAGAGAGTTCCTTCTTCTTCTCAGTCCGCTTTAGGAGGATTTATGAGAGAGAGAGAGAGTTTTGGAGTTTGCAAGTATAAGTTAGGCGGATGGAACATGGATTTCTGTGTTATCATTCTGAAGACTTAGATATAATCATCAAAAGAGGATAATCTACATGATGCTGGATGTTAGGTAATATATAGGAGATGTTTGACGTTGAGGTGAATAAGTTCGAACCATAACACATTCATGTTTATCTGATGAATGAACTACTCATGTTCGACTACATTAAGTATACTGATATGAATTAATTCTTGAATGCAAGTATGTATGCATGTTTGCATGAGTGTATGCATGTTAGTATGAGTTTATGTATGCATGATTGAATGCATGTGTGTTTATGCATGGGCATATGAGTATGTATGCATAATTATATGCATATAGTATGAGTGTGAGTATGCATGTGCAAGTATGGATGAGTTTATGTATGCATGTGTATGTTAAGGTAGGTAAGCATGCATGTAAGAATGTAAAATAATGCATGTATATGCTAATGAATGTTAAACGTAAGTTAGTGAATACATATTAAATATAAGTTAATTGATGCATGTTTGCATATAAACAAATGTGATGTTTGCATAGATGTCTTCAAATGCATGAAAGTTAGGTACTTAGAAGTTTTTATATACATGTATTAGTATAGGTTTAAGTTATGAATGCTAAATTAATGAGTGTTTTATGCTAATTAAAAACATACTTATGTTTTTTGTGAATGAATCATCTGCAGATCATTGAAGAGATTACAAAGGAGAATACGAGAACACAAGCATATGAGATTTCGAGATCACAAAATTATGATATTTGAAGATTGTTTATTAAGTTGTATAGGATTATCTATTAAGAGAATTGTATTAGCACTTATGATAAACTTTTGTATAGGCTTAAAATCCTAAAGATTTCTAGCACTTCCACTTTTCGATATAATTAAGATTTTTATAGGCTTAAATAAGATTGATTTTGAAATTTTTCATACTGTTTCTCTGAAAATTAATTGAGATCTTTACTTTTTTATTTCGTATGTCTAAAGAGATAGGATCTACAAGTAGTTCTAAACTAGTATCTATAAACGATTCTGATATTAAGAATTAAGAATTAGAAAACTTAATTATAGGAACACTACTTCCGACTTCAATTGATAGTTCGAATAATAACGGAAATATAATAATTGAAATTATTAAAGATAAAGTAGTTAACAAAACTTTACACACGTTAGATTACGATCGTCTTATTTCTAGAATTTTACCTTTAATTACCATAGTTTTGCCAAAACCGGAGGACAAGAAAGACTTATTCCCACCTAATTTAGTTAGAAAACCTAACTCAAATCAAATTGAAAACGAAGAAGTTGACTTTCTTAAAGATAAAATTACAAGCAAGAACTTAGTTTTGTCTTATCAATTAGAAGCTATAGAAAGATATAG